>CM070733.1:27893755-28493755 GCA_036346275.1 Otatea glauca | reverse complement strand
CAAAACTAATCTCGTATTTGCACTTGGACATGTCTTAGTTTAGTCATCTTACAAATTGACAAGCTTGGTGTAATATCCTTCCATTTTGATCAATTGGATAATCCTCAAAGCTCTTTCGATCGCATTTCATGCATACATAAAAAAATTGATGCCTATATTGCCAAAGGGGAGATAACGTAGAAAAGGCATCACTAAAAGATAAAAATGTGAATGCTTATTTGGTTATTATGATCTTTGTAAAACTATGCTACTACTTCATTGGATCATAATCTCATAATCACATTTGACATGTTTAGTTGGATTTTAGAGTTTTTGTTGAAAACTTGCTCTTTCTTAAATTTAACTCTAAAATCTGAATTCCTCTTCGTCAACTTGGTCATGGTTCTAATTTCTATCTTTGGACCAAGTTTGACTTTGCAACTGAAAATTGCTTTCTTCTTCATTTTCTTCAAACTCAAATTTATGCCTTTTGTATGGTTTGTCAATATACTCATCAAGGGGGAGATTGAAGGACCATGTGGAGGTCCATCCATGTTTGTGATGAGTATTTGACTTTATTTGAGCAAGGTGTGCTCAAGTTTGAGTTTGATTTGGATTGATTTTCAAAATGAAGCAATTTGAGTTGTCTCTGCCAGAGTGGCGATCTGGTCGTATGGGCGCGGTAGTGATGAGTTGGATGGTTTATTGCACATCTTTGTGGGCATTGCTATGTGAGGAGTTTCCTTGTCTTTGATGGTTGCAGGCGACGGTGCTAGGTCATGGTGAGGCGAAGGATGGCCGGGACTAGGCGAGGCGTCGGAGGTCGAGACGGTTGGGAGATCGCGGAAGATGATCGGAGGCGGAGTCCGGGCAAGTCAAGAAGACAAGGAAAGGAGTTGATGCTAGCTAGATGCGCGTGGATCAATGAGGACCGTCGGATTGAGGTCTAGTTGATAGGTTAGCGGGTCTAGGTAGTATGCTTTGAAAACCGTGCAAGAAAACCCGGTATGTGTGTGGGTTTTGGGTTAGCCCTTGCATGGCTGTGTGTGTGGGTTAATCCTAGCCCTTAGATGAGTGCTCTAGGGTTGAGGACTCATCCAAGGGTGGTAGGTGGCCCAAGAGTAGTATAAATAGGGGTGGAGGGTAGCCTCCTTCCCTTGAAGGTGTTGAGGTTTTGATGCTCATTTGAGCTTTGCCCACATGAATGTGAGGCTTTGTAACCTCCTTCCAGAAATGAAAGTTTTATTCATCCACCTCTGAATTTATTTTGCGCATTTACATTATGTTTTACTTTACATAATTTAAATTCAGCATTTACTTTCCATAATTACATTCCCGCATAATTTACTTTCAAGTAATTTGGATTTGCCTCCCCTCCTTCTAAATGCTGCTGTTCTTGGATGTTTTGAGTGTGTTCATATGGTTTTACATCTCTTTTGCACTCTTGGATTGAGTAGAGAACATCTTTTCTTTCAAGTTCCAACTTTGTTCTGAACTTGTTCTTCGCGCAACAGTCAGTGTTTGATTTTTGTAAAAATATAGAAAAATCCTTTTGAGTGATTCTTGTTGGAGGAGGTGCGGGACTCTGATATCCGCTTGCAGAAAAATTTTGGAGTTCACTTGTTGTACCGTTTGGGCGCCATGAGGTGAAAACCAGAGCCCCAAACGTTCTGCTCGAAGTTCTTGACCAGACTGTGTTCTTCGATTTTTCGTGTTTTTTCTGTAAGGCTTTTGAGGAGAAATTTGGTGGAGTTCTTCAAGACTCTGATGCTCACAGGAGAAAAAGTCTCAAAATTTTGTGAGCTACAGAAACCCACCAACCTCCTGTGCAAATTGAGGACAAGTTCTGGGAATTCTGCTTTTGCTTTTCTGAAAGTGACTTTTGTGATTTGAATTGATGTCCTTTCTAAAAGCAAGAGTTTGAATTGATTCCTCTTTCTTTTGGACACTAGACAACCAGGATTGTGACTAAAAATCCCCACATATTTTATGGTACTTATCCATGCAAGCTTGGGGTACACATAGTTGTCTAGTTTTTGGGTTTTCACAATTCCTTTTAAACGATCTTGTCGAGGTTTTTGTTGGAGTATTTTGGGGGAATTTTTATTTGCGACCATTCACCCCCCCTCTGTTCGCCATCTCGGTCCTTCAATTGGTATCAGAGCCGGTTTTGCTCTTCCATAGATCTTGACC
The DNA here is from genome assembly GCA_036346275.1 of Otatea glauca. NCBI lineage: Eukaryota > Viridiplantae > Streptophyta > Magnoliopsida > Poales > Poaceae > Otatea > Otatea glauca. The sequence goes on along the minus strand of CM070733.1, from coordinate 28,491,583 downwards.
GGTCTCAAGAGCCATGGCGACGGACAAATATTCCACCAAGCCTCCAATCTTTAATGGAGTTGATTTTCCTTTTTGGAAGTCCCGGATGGAGTCATACATCATCGCCTGGGCTACGATATGGCGAAGGTGAAACTCCCGTATGAGGTTCCTGCTGATGAAAATGTCACGGCCATCAATATGGTTGACGTTGAGGCGAATGCTAAGGCAAGGAACATTCTCATACAGGGTCTTAGCCGCGGTGAGTATGATAGGATTTCTCACCTTCGCTCCGCTCACGAGATTTGGGTAACCCTCGATGCTTACCATGAGGCTCTACTCAAATCAAGGCGTGGCGAGGACAGTTCAAGCGAGTACAACAAGTTTGATCAGCGCTACCGGTGAGAGTCTCGACGAGTTTTTGGTCGGTTTACAAAGATTTTGGCGACCTCCGGCGGTTGGTTGCATATACCGACTCGGACAATGCTCGGCATTTCTTGACCGCACTCGACCTTGGGTTTGGGAGATGAAGGTGACCACCATCAAGGACACCACCGACTTATCGACTCGACTCTTGGCGGGCTTTATTCCGCCTCAAGACTCATGAGATCGATGTCGTCTCTCGGAAGACGAAATCTCGATCGATGGCTTTGGTCACCGATCCCATTGGATCTTCTTCTTGATCCTTCTATTGGTTTCTCTCTTTCCGCCCTTTGCGAGCTAGCGATGACCAAGCTGGAAAAATTTCGAAAAATGAGCTTGCTCTTCTCGCTCGCAAGTTTTCTCATGCATACAAGAGGGTGAGAGAGAGGAAGAGAGGTGGCATGATCACCGCTTGAGTGTGGTGGCCCCAACCACATTGGGCGAACTATCCCAAGCCGGAGAAGGGCAAGAATGAGCGTTGGCGGTTCGGGCAAAACGACTACACCGACAAGAACCGCAACAAGAAGCCTCCGGTTCGTGAACCGGCGCACGAGAAGAAGTACCGCAACTTCTCCAAGAACAAGAAGCTCTTCCACGCGTCCTTGCCGCGCTTGCGACATCAACCTCTCCGACACGGAGACATGGAGCGACGAGGCGAGGATGATCCGCAAGAGAAGAAAGGCGGCGACGACTTCTCGGCATGTGCTTCATGGCCGACACCAACGACATCAGCGACTCAGAGCTCTCTGAATGACTCGGACGAGGTACCCTCCTATGACCAGCTCAGCGAAGCTTTACGCAAATTAGGAAAATTTCATGCTAGAGCTAGAGCTAGGTGTACGGAGCTTGAGAAGGAAGTAGGTACCTTGACTCGGGAGTTAGCTTCACTTAGATCTTCTCCTCCCGAGTCACCGATGATTGCTCTTTGTGTGATGCTATTCTTGTGGAGTTGGAGAACCTAAGGACCATACATGATAGTGTGCTTGTTGAACTTGATGGTCTTAGGTTGAAGAATGCTAGCACTAGTTCTGTTGATGCTATTCTGTTGAGGCTAGTTTTCTTCATGCTCACTCCACTCCATCATGCTCTAATTGCCCTAAATTGCTTGCGAAATTGATGCCATGGCGAACACCTTAGGAAGCTTTACGCTAGAAACAATGAACTTGAATCACATGCTTCTAAGGACCCAATCGGCTCATGTGAGGGTCAAAGCAATTAAAACTTGACAATGAAACCACAATGTCAAGTGTGCTAAACTTGCTAAGGACTTACTAGATAAGTCACAAAAATATTGCTTGCGATGTACTGAGATTGTGGGGGACTTGGATAAAATCCATGTCGAGCTTAGGAAGAAATTAGAAGACCAAGCCCATAGAATTAGAGATGCTCCTTGCGTTTCTTGTAAGGCCCTCAAGATTGAGGCAGCCGTGCTGAGGGAGAAAATGCACGTGCTGAGAGAGCTCATCTTTCTGGTTCTTCTTCCTCTCCTTCCCCCTGTTCTTCTTGTGCTTCTTTCTTCCGAGATTGCCAGTATCTTATGAGCACTCTCGAGAAGTTTGTTGGAGGCAAGAAGAAGCTCAATCTTATTCTAGACCAATCCAAGATTAGTAGATTCAATCAAGGTCTAGGATTTGATCCCTTGGAGCACGCTCGGGCGCATCCTCCCACCATTGTGCGCGGCTCCAAGAGTGGTGAGATTGTGGTAGCTCCCAGAGTGAGTACCACCGTGTTTAGGTCTGCTGGGGTTGTCCATAGGACTTCTGACCAGAAGGGTGTTACTCCTATTGCTTCTGCCTCTAGCAAGGCGAAGTACACATGCACCTTCTGTAAGAAGGATGGTCACCTAGTAGATTTCTGCTTCAGGCGCGCCAAGATCACTCGGCGTGGCGTGTTCTTGCTCTTAGGGGTATTCAGGTCATCCCGGACTTTGAGTGCTCCTAAGACACACACCTTCTTCTAGACAGTTAGAGAGTCGCTGTTTTTGGGCGTGTCCGAGACTTGGTTTTCATGCTAGTTCTTGAGTTTTAGTCCCGAGCTGTTCGTAGTCGGGCTTTCCGCCGTCCTCTTGATATTCCTCGTTTTCCCATCGAGGTAGATATCGGTGGCGTGAGTGTTCTCGGTAGGAGATCCAGCACCTTACTAGGATGGTCGGCTTTTGCACCACGGCGTGCCAACCCGCTTTGACTCTAGATTATCTACGAGTTGCTCTGATCGTGTGAGAGTTGGCGTCGGAGAGACACTCGAGTCGATCTTCTTACGTGGTTGGTACTGAGGTGTCGTATGGTTCAATATTGGGTTCCTAAGTCTTCACTCTATCCCATCTTGAGTCATCTTTCTCTCTTGTGTCTTGATCGGGTTAAATCCGGATGGGAAGAGGCGATGTTTGGATTGTTGACTCGGTTGTTCTCGTCATATGACCGGAGATTCTCGTTAGTTCTCTTCCTAGTCCGAGCCCCGGTGATGAGTTAATCACTTTTGGGGATGCATCTTCGAGTAGAGTCATTGCTAAAGGTACCATCTGCATTAACCAAAATTTCATTCTTAAAGATGTTGCCTTAGTAAGTAAGCGCAATACAATCTGCTCTCTGTTTCTCGACTTATCGATGACTCTTTCGAGGTAAGCTTCAAGAGTAATGCTGTAGAATCCTTGATTCATCGGGAGGGTTAGTTCTTGGATTTCTAGATTTGGGAGAGTCTTTCGTGCTGATTTTTCTCGCTTCTTCCGGAGACTCTCTTGATGTTTGATTATACGAGTCCGTGATCTCTCCTTCGGCATAGGAGACTTGGTCACATTGGTTTTGATCATTTGACCGAGTTAGCGACCACGATCTCATTCGGGTTTGCCCAAACTCAAGATGGTCAAAGACTTAGTTTGCTCTCCTTGCCGACATGGCAAGATGGTTCTTGCTTCTCATCCTCCGATCCAGTAGTGATGGTGATGCACGAGACAGCTTTTACATATGGACCTTTGTTGGTCGGCTAGAGTGCAATCGGCAGGAGGGAAGTGGTATGTTCTTGTCATCATTGATGATTTTCTAGATTCTCTTGGGTATTCTTCATGGCCTCGAAGGATGAGACTTTTTCTCACTTGGGGTTTGATCGATGGGTTGTCTATTGAGCTCCCGGTGCATTCTGAGCTATCTGCATGATAATGGCACGGAGTTCAAGAATTCCTACTTTGAGAGTTTTTGTGTGGAGTCCGGTTTAGAGCATCGCTTCTCTTCTCCCTCGCCCCTCGTGAGAATGGCGTAGTGGAAAGGAAGAACAGGACCACGGTTGAGATGGCGGGACGATGCTAGACAGTCTGATACTCCTAGGAAGTTTTGGGTGAGGCTATAGCTCTTGCTTGCCATGTTTCTAATCGCGTGTTTTTGAGAGCACATTTGCATCGCACTTCTTATGAGTTGAGGTATGGGCGAAAGCCCGGTGTGTCTCATTTTCGCGTTTTGGTTGCAAGTGTTTTATCTTGAAGTCCGTAACCTAGATAAGTTTGAGTCTCGCTCTTCCGATGGTATCTTTCTAGGTTACTCGACTTCTTCTCGTAGCTATAAGTGCAGGTGTTGATGCGCATAGGATCATAGAGACACGTGATGTGACCTTCGATGAGGCTAGCCAGAGCTAGACACGATGTTTGAGCTCTTCTTATCCCTCCGAGACCATCTTTGTAGAAGATGAGGATGATGGAGATGATGGTGTTCCACCGATCCAGTTCCTCTATACCCGAGGTGCCTCCTGTTTCCTTTTACGCACCTCGGGAGTGACCACCTTGCCTTGAGACTCTCCTTGGTGAGTGGCTCTGCTCCTACCTCTTACATGCATGAGGTAGAGGCCACTACGCTACGGTCCTCCCGTCATATCCGAAAGCTCATCCACCGATCGGATCATTGGTGATCTGTTTGAGCGCGTCACTCGCTCAAAATCAGGTTTGTCGAGTCTGCCTCCACTCTGCCTTCGTTGCCTCCTTTGAGCCGAAGATGTTTCTCATGCATTATCAGATGAATCGTGGATTAATGCTATGCATGAGAACTTGAGAACTTTGAGAGGAACAAGGTATGGCGACTTGTCGAGCCCCATCCGGTCATAATGTCATTGGGACCAAGTGGGTGTTCAAAACAAGCAGAGTGAGGATGGGGTTGTCATTCGCAACAAGGCTAGGCTAGTTGCACAGGGTTTTCTCGGGTTGAGGTCTTGACTTTGAGGAGACCTTTGCCCTGTAGCTAGACTAGAGGCTATTAGGATCCTGCTTGCATTCTCTGCATCCCAAGGCTTCAAGCTCTATCAAATGGATGTCAAGAGTGCATTCCTCAATGGCTATATTGAGGAAGAGGTTTATGTCAAACAACCTCCGAGATTCGAGAACCCCAAGTTTCCGAGTCATGTATACAAGCTCTCCAAAGCTTTGTATGGACTCAAGCGAGCCCCAGAGCATGGTATGAGAGGCTCAAGTCTTATCTTCTCACCATGACTTCAAAATGGGCATAGTAGACAAAACTCATTCATCGACACCATGAGTCTTATTTTCTTCTTGTCCAGTTTATGTGGGCGATATAATTTTGGTGGCTCATCTCATTCGCTTGTGTCTCGGTTTTACGAGGTGATGAGCACTGAGTTTGAGATGAGTATGATGGGCGAGTTGAGCTACTTTCTTGGCTTCCAAATCAAGCGGACTCGGGGGTACTTTCTTGCATCAAGGCAAATATACCCGTGACCTCTGAGGCGTTTCGACATGTCGATGGGAAGCCGGTGATGACTCCTATGGCCACCACTGCTGTCCTCGAGCCCGATGAGGATGGTGAGCCTGCGATCAAAAGGAGTTTGAGCATGATCGGCTCCTCTTGTACCTCACCGCTTCGAGGCCGGACATACATTTTGTCTTGTGTGTGCGTGCGCTCGATTTCAAGCTTCTCCTCGCGCCTCTCACCGCCAGCGGTCAAGCGCATCTTCGTGTACCTTCGTGCTACCACTGATTATGGTATTTGGTACTCTTCGTCTTCTTGTCTATCTCTTAGAGCCTTTTACGATGCCGACTTTGCTAGCTGTAGGATAGATAGGAAGAGCACTTCTGGCACTTGCCAATTCATTGGCACTTCTCTTGTTTCTTGGTCATCTAGGAAGCGATCGGAGTTGCACTGATCCACCGAGAGGCCGAGTATGTTCTTTGCAGACTAGTTCTTTGTAGCAGTGCTCTGGATGAGATCGACCTTACGGGACTATGGGTTAGAGATAGAGAGTGTGCCACTTTTATGTGACAACACTTCAGCTATTTGCATTGCTAAAAACCCAATGCAACATTCCCGGACCAAGCACATTGATATTAGATATCACTTCCTTAGAGACCATGTGGAGAAGGGAGATATCGCGCTTCAGTTCGTAGAGAGTGACCTTGATTAGCGATATTTTCACCAAGCCTTTGGATAGCTCAGTTTGTTGCCTTGAGGAGTGAGCTTGGAGTCGTGAGCCCTTACGGCCTTTCGTGAGGGGGAGCTGGTTTGTATATTATGTATTATATGTTTTCTTCCAGCTTTTCTTTTCTTTGTGTTTCTTCTGGGTGACTTTGGGCTTGTTTTCTTGAGTTGAGTTCACTCACTTAGACTTCTGCATGCCTTGCATTGACCTCTTATCTTGTGCTTTAGGTTGCTATCATGCGTGATTAGTCGTTCTCTCTTCTCTCTAGGTTGAGTTCCCTCACGCCTTATAAGTCTAGCGGTATTGGGCCTCCAGGTAGACAGAGTGCATGTGCACTCCTTAGTTGGGATCTAGAGTCGACTTCCTATGTCATCCTTTGGGAAGATAAGAGCGAGTCCGAGCCGTAGTGAGTCTCTTTTATCTTTTCTATGCTCTATAGCCATCCAGTTTTGCGGTTTCTCGACTTCTTCTCCTCATTCTGTTTTTCTCGTTATTATTGAGTTCATTCGGGTTTTCTTTATGCCTAATCTTGATAATAACTCAACTTTAACCAGATTTGAGCTTAAAATTGATTCATTTGTTGAGGGGAGTTTGGGAATCTGTTCATGCATTGCATTTAGACTGCATTTTCTGCTTTATGAGCTTTGTCTATTATGCAATTGATTTCTTCTTCATGCTATACACCATGCTACATCATTTGAAGAAAATCACTAGCTTAGGTATGTCCAAGTTCATTTAACTTGCTAAGCTTAAAAATGAAATAAGCCTTAAATGAAAAACTTGATGAAACTTGTTGCTTTTACTTGCTAGGTTTCTTCTCTAGAGGTTTGTGCCATAATTTGAGAAATTTAGGAGTTCTCTAGAGTCCCTATAGCAACTTGGGTGAAACTAGTTTGATCCATGCAGAGTCCTTCAATTGCTCATGAATCGTTGTGCTAAAAATGAAAATTAAACAAAATTGACTCTTCTTGTGCACATACGACTCAACACCTTGTATTCACAAGACCGCTTCCCATTGCACTTGGGATGAACTTGGAATACATCGTGTTTGACCTAGACCATCCTCTTAAGAGCTCATCTTGAGATGGTCGCATACGGCTTGAGTCAATTGGTTGTCAAAAGAAAATGCAAATAAATTAAAAACAAAGACATATGTGGGTAAAGAATGCAAATAATGTCAAACATTTGCACCCGCTATGTCTTGTATGATGATAAATCAAAATTTGCATTAAGTGATAAATGAGCCCAAGGACCTTGTATGCTCTTCTAGATTCCCCAACGTGTTGAGTAGGTTGAACTCTAGGTTTTCCTTTTGATCCTTAGAGTGGCTATTCTTCTATTTTTGAAACTAAAGCTAAGTGTTGCACTTGTCAAATCTTGCTAAAATGAAATATTCAAAACTAATCTCGTATTTGCACTTGGACATGTCTTAGTTTAGTCATCTTCGAAATTGACAAGCTTGGTGTAATATCCTTCCATTTTGATCAATTGGATAATCCTCAAAGCTCTTTCGATTGCATTTCATGCATACATAAAAAATTGATGCCTATATTGCCAAAAGGGGAGATAACGTAGAAAAGGCATCACTAAAAGATAAAAATGTGAATGCTTATTTGGTTATTATGATCTTTGTAAAACTATGCTACTACTACATTGGATCATAATCTCATAATCACATTTGACATGTTTAGTTGGATTTTAGAGTTTTTGTTGAAAACTTGCTCTTTCTTAAATTTAACTCTAAAATCTGAATTCCTCTTCGTCAACTTGGTCATGGTTCTAATTTCTATCTTTGGACCAAGTTTGACTTTGCAACTGAAAATTGCTTTCTTCTTCATTTTCTTCAAACTCAAATTTATGCCTTTTGTATGGTTTGTCAATATACTCATCAAGGGGGAGATTGAAGGACCATGTGGAGGTCCATCCATGTTTGTGATGAGTATTTGACTTTATTTGAGCAAGGTGTGCTCAAGTTTGAGTTTGATTTGGATTGATTTTCAAAATGAAGCAATTTGAGTTGTCTCTGCCAGAGTGGCGATCTGGTCGTATGGACGCGGTAGTGATGAGTTGGATGGTTTATTGCACATCTTTGTGGGCATTGCTATGTGAGGAGTTTCCTTGTCTTTGATGGTTGCAGGCGACGGTGCTAGGTCATGGTGAGGCGAAGGATGGCCGGGACTAGGCGAGGCGTCGGAGGTCCGAGACGGTTGGGAGATCGCGGAAGATGATCGGAGACGGAGTCCGGGCAAGTCAAGAAGACAAGGAAAGGAGATGATGCTAGCTAGATGCCGCGTGGATCAATGAGGACCGTCGGATTGAGGTCTAGTTGATAGGTTAGCGGGTCTAGGTAGTATGCTTTGAAAACCGTGCAAGAAAACCCGGTATGTGTGTGGGTTTTGGGTTAGCCCTTGCATGGCTGTGTGTGTGGGTTAATCCTAGCCCTTAGATGAGTGCTCTAGGGTTGAGGGACTCATCCAAGGGTGGTAGGTGGCCCAAGAGTAGTATAAATAGGGGTGGAGGGGTAGCCTCCTTCCCTTGAAGGTGTTGAGGTTTTTGATGCTCATTTGAGCTTTGCCCACATGAATGTGAGGCTTTGTAACCTCCTTCCAGAAATGAAAGTTTTATTCATCCACCTCTGAATTTATTTTATGCATTTACATTATGTCTTTACTTTACGCAATTTAAATTCAGCATTTACTTTCCATAATTACATTCCATAATTTACTTTCAAGTAATTTGGATTTGCCTCCCCTCCTTCTAAATGCTGCTGTTCTTGGATGTTTTGAGTGTGTTCATATGGTTTTACATCTCTTTTGCACTCTTGGATTGAGTAGAGAACATCTTTTCTTTCAAGTTCCAACTTTGTTCTGAACTTGTTCTTCGCGCAACAGTCAGTGTTTGATTTTGTAAAAATATAGAAAAATCCTTTTGAGTGATTCTTGTTGGAGGAGGTGCGGGACTCTGATATCCGCTTGCAGAAAAATTTTGGAGTTCACTTGTTGTACCGTTTGGGCGCCATGAGGTGAAAACCGAGCCCCAAACGTTCTGCTCGAAGTTCTTGACCAGACTGTGTTCTTCGATTTTTCGTGTTTTTCTGTAAGGCTTTTGAGGAGAAATTTGGTGGAGTTCTTCAAGACTCTGATGCTCACAGGAGAAAAAGTCTCAAAATTTTGTGAGCTACAGAAACCCACCAACCTCCTGTGCAAATTGAGGACAAGTTCTGGGAATTCTGCTTTTGCTTTTCTGAAAGTGACTTTTGTGATTTGAATTGATGTCCTTTCTAAAAGCAAGAGTTTGAATTGATTCCTCTTTATTTTGGACACTAGACAACCAGGATTGTGACTCAAAAATCCCCACATATTTTATGGTACTTATCCATGCAAGCTTGGGGTACACATAGTTGTCTAGTTTTTGGGTTTTCACAATTCCTTTTAAGCGATCTTGTCGAGGTTTTTGTTGGAGTATTTTGGGGAATTTTTATTTGCGACCATTCACCCCCTCTGCTCGCCATCTCGGTCCTTCAATTGGTATCGAGCGGTTTTGCTCTTCCATAGATCTTGACCGGTCTCAAGAGCCATGGCGACGGACAAATATTCCACCAAGCCTCCAATCTTTAATGGAGTTGATTTTCCTTTTGGAAGTCCCGATGGAGTCATACATCACGCCTGGGCTACGATATGGCGAAGGTGAAACTCCGTATGAGGTTCCTGGCGATGAAAATGTCACGGCCATCAATATGGTTGGCGTTGAGGCGAATGCTAAGGCAAGGAACATTCTCATACAGGGTCTTAGCCGCGATGAGTATGATAGGATTTCTCACCTTCGCTCCGCTCACGAGATTTGGGTAACCCTCGATGCTTACCATGAGGGCTCTACTCAAATCAAGGCGTGAGGCAGACCAGTTCAAGCGCGAGTACAACAAGTTTGATCAACGCTACCGGTGAGAGTCTCGACGAGTTTTGGTCGGTTTACAAAGATTTTGGCGACCTCCGAGCGCTTGGTTGCATATACCGACTCGGACAATGCTCGGCATTTCTTGACCGCACTCGACCTTGGGTTTGGGAGATGAAGGTGACCACCATCAAGGACACCACCGACTTATCGACTCGACTCTTGACGGGCTTTATTCCGCCTCAAGACTCATGAGATCGATGTCGTCTCTCGGAAGACGAAATCTCGATCGATGGCTTTGGTCACCGATCCCATTGGATCTTCTTCTTGATCCTTCTATTGGTTTCTCTCTTTCCGCCCTTTGCGAGCTAGCGATGACCAAGCTGGAAAAATTTCGAGAAAATGAGCTTGCTCTTCTCGCCGCAAGTTTTCTCATGCATACAAGAGGGTGAGAGAGAGGAAGAGAGGTGGCATGATCACCGCTTGAGTGTGGTGGCCCCAACCACATTCGCGAACTATCCCAAGCCGAGAAGGGCAAGAATGACGTTGGCGGTTCGGGCAAAACGACTACACCGACAAGAACCGCAACAAGAAGCCTCCGTTCGTGAACCGGCGCACGAGAAGAAGTACCGCAACTTCTCCAAGAACAAGAAGCTCTTCCACCGCGTCCTTGCGCTTGCGACATCAACCTCTCCGACACGGAGACATGGAGCGACGAGGCGAGGATGATCCGCAAGAGAAGAAAGGCGGCGACGACTTCTCGGCATGTGCTTCATGGCCGACACCAACGACATCGGCGACTCAAGCTCTCTGAAATGACTCGGACGAGGTACCCTCCTATGACCAGCTCAACGAAGCTTTACGCAAATTAGGAAAATTTCATGCTAGAGCTAGAGCTAGGTGTACGGAGCTTGAGAAGGAAGTAGGTACCTTGACTCGGGAGTTAGCTTCACTTAGATCTTCTCCTCCCGAGTCACCGATGATTGCTCTTTGTGTGATGCTATTCTTGTGGAGTTGGAGAACCTAAGGACCATACATGATAGTGTGCTTGTTGAACTTGATGGTCTTAGGTTGAAGAATGCTAGCACTAGTTCTGTTGATGCTATTCTGTTGAGGCTAGTTTTCTTCATGCTCACTCCACTCCATCATGCTCTAATTGCCCTAAATTGCTTGCGAAATTGATGCCATGGCGAACACCTTAGGAAGCTTTACGCTAGAAACAATGAACTTGAATCACATGCTTCTAAGGACCCAGTCGGCTCATGTGAGGGTCAGTAAGCAATTAAAACTTGACAATGAAACCACTGAATGTCAAGTGTGCTAAACTTGCTAAGGACTTACTAGATAAGTCACAAAAATATTGCTTGCGATGTCTTGAGATTGTGGGGACTTGGATAAAATCCATGTCGAGCTTAGGAAGAAATTAGAAGACCAAGCCCATAGAATTAGAGATGCTCCTTGCGTTTCTTGTAAGGCCCTCAAGATTGAGGCAGCCGTCTTTGAGGAGAAAATGCACGTCTTGAGAGAGCTCATCTTTCCGGTTCTTCTTCCTCTCCTTCCCCTGTTCTTCTTGTGCTTCTTTCTTCCGAGATTGCCAAGTATCTTATGAGCACTCTCGAGAAGTTTGTTGGAGGCAAGAAGAAGCTCAATCTTATTCTAGACCAATCCAAGATTAGTAGATTCAATCAAGGTCTAGGATTTGATCCCTTGGAGCACGCTCGGCGCATCCTCCCACCATTGTCTTGCGGCTCCAAGAGTGGTGAGATTGTGGTAGCTCCCGAGTGAGTACCACCGTGTTTAGGTCTCTGGGGTTGTCCATAAGACTTCGACCGGAAGGTGTTACTCCTATTGCTACGCCTCTAGCAAGGCGAAGTACACATGCACCTTCCGTAAGAAGGATGGTCACCTAGTAGATTTACGCTTGGCGCGCCAAGATCACTCGGCGTGGCGTGTTGCTGCTCTTAGGGGTATTGTGGTCATCCCGGACTTTGAGTGCTCCTAAGACACACACCGCTTCTAGACAAAGTTAGAGAGTCGCTGTTTTTGGGCGATGTCCGGACTTGGTTTTCATGCTAGTTCTTGAGTTTTAGTCCCGAGCTGTTCGTAGTCGATCTTTCCGCCGTCCTCTTGATATTCCTCGTTTTCCCATCGAGGTAGATATCGTGGCGTGAGGTGTTCTGGTAGGAGATCCAGCAGCCTTCTTTGGGATGGTCGGCTTTTGCACCACGCGTGCCAACCCGCTTTGACTCTAGATTATCTACGAGTTGCTCTGATCGTGTGAGAGTTGGCGTCAGAGAGACACTCGAGTCGATCTTCTTACGTGGTGGTACTGAGGTGTCGTATGGTTCAATATTGGGTTCCTAAGTCTTCACTCTATCCCAATCTTGAGTCATCTTTCTCTCTTGTGTCTTGATCGGTTAAATCGGATGGGAAGGGCGATGTTTGGATTGTTGACTCGGTTGTTCTCGTCATATGACCGAGATTCTCGTTGGTTCTCTTCCTAGTCCGAGCCCCGGTGATGAGTTAATCACTTTTGGGGATGCATCTTGAGTAGAGTCATTGCTAAAGGTACCATCTGCATTAACCAAAATTTCATTCTTAAAGATGTTGCCTTAGTAAGTAAGTCGCAATACAATCGCTCTCTGTTTCTCGACTTATCGATGACTCTTTCGAGGTAAGCTTCAAGAGTAATGCTGTAGAATCCTTGATTCATCGGGAGGGTTAGTTCTATGGATTTCTAGATTTGGGAGAGTCTTTCGTGCTGATTTTTCCGCTTCTTCCGAGACTCTCTTCGATGTTTGATTGCTTCGAGTCCGTGATCTCTCCTTCGGCATAGGAGACTTGGTCACATTGGTTTTGATCATTTGACCGAGTTAGCGACCACGATCTCATTCGGGTTTGCCCAAACTCAAGATGGTCAAAGACTTAGTTTGCTCTCCTTGCCGACATGGCAAGATGGTTCTTACTTCTCATCCTCCGATCCGTAGTGATGGTGATGCACCAGACAGCTTTTACATATGGACCTTTGTTGGTCCAAATAGAGTGCAATCGGCGGGAGGGAAGTGGTATGTTCTTGTCATCATTGATGATTTTTCTAGATTCTCTTGGGTATTCTTCATGGCCTCGAAGGATGAGACTTTTTCTCACTTGAGGGTTTGATCGATGGGTTGTCTATTGAGCTCCCGGTGCATTACGAGCTATCTGCAGTGATAATGGCACGGAGTTCAAGAATTCCTACTTTGAGAGTTTTTGTGTGGAGTCCGGTTTAGAGCATCGCTTCTCTTCTCCCTCGCCCCTCGTGAGAATGGCGTAGTGGAAAGGAAGAACAGGACCACGTTGAGATGGCGGGACGATGCTAGACAGTCTGATACTCTAGGAAGTTTTGGGTGAGGCTATAGCTCTTGCTTGCCATGTTTCTAATCGCGTGTTTTGAGAGCACATTTGCATCGCACTTCTTATGAGTTGAGGTATGGGCGAAAGCCCGGTGTGTCTCATTTTCGCGTTTTCGGTTACAAGTGTTTTATCTTGAAGTCCGTAACCTAGATAAGTTTGAGTCTCGCTCTTCCGATGGTATCTTTCTAGGTTACTCGACTTCTTCTCGTAGCTATAAGTGCAGGTGTTGATGCGCATAGGATCATAGAGACTGTGATGTGACCTTCGATGAGGCTAGCCGGGAGCTAGACACGATGTTTGAGCTCTTCTTATCCCTCCGAGACCATCTTTGTAGAAGATGAGGATGATGGAGATGATGGTGTTCCACCGGATCCAGTTCCCTCTATACCCGAGGTGCCTCCTGTTTCCTTTCTCGCACCTCGGGTGACCACCCTTGCCTTCCGACTCTCCTTGGTGAGTGGCTCTGCTCCTACCTCTTCTCATGCATGAGGTAGAGGCCACTCGCTTCTCGGTCCTCCCGTCATATCCAGAAAGCTCATCCACCTGATCAGATCATTGGTGATCTGTTTGAGCACGTCACTCGCTCAAAATCAGGTTTGTCCAGTTTCTGCCTCCACTCTGCCTTCGTTGCCTCCTTTGAGCCGAAAGATGTTTCTCATGCATTATCCGATGAATCGTGGATTAATGCTATGCATGAGGAACTTGAGAACTTTGAGAGGAACAAGGTATGGCAGCTTGTCGAGCCCCCATCTGGTCATAATGTCATTGGGACCAAGTGGGTGTTCAAATACAAGCAAAGTGAGGATGGGGTTGTCATTCGCAACAAGGCTAGGCTAGTTGCACAGGGTTTTTCTCAGGTTGAGGGTCTTGACTTTGAGGAGACCTTTGCCCCTGTAGCTAGACTAGAGGCTATTAGGATCCTGCTTGCATTCTCTGCATCCCAAGGCTTCAAGCTCTATCAAATGGATGTCAAGAGTGCATTCCTCAATGGCTATATTGAGGAAGAGGTTTATGTCAAACAACCTCCAGGATTCGAGAACCCCAAGTTTCCGAGTCATGTATACAAGCTCTCCAAAGCTTTGTATGGACTCAAGCAGGCCCCCAGAGCATGGTATGAGAGGCTCAAGTCTTATCTTCTCAGCCATGACTTCAAAATGGGCATAGTAGACAAAACTCATTCATCGACACCATGAGTCTCATTTTCTTCTTGTCCAGTTTATGTGGGCGATATAATTTTGGTGGCTCATCTCATTCGCTTGTGTCTCGGTTTTACGAGGTGATGAGCACAGAGTTTGAGATGAGTATGATGGGCGAGTTGAGCTACTTTCTTGGCTTCCAAATCAAGCGGACTCGGAGGGTACTTTCTTGCATCAAGGCAAATATACGTGACCTCTGAGGCGTTCGACATGTCGATGGGAAGCCGGTGATGACTCCTATGGCCACCACTGCTGTCCTCGAGCCCGATGAGGATGGTGAGCCTCTTGATCAAAAGGAGTTTGAGCATGATCGGCTCCTCTTGTACCTCACCGCTTCGAGGCCGGACATACATTTTGTTGTGTGTCCATGCGCTCGATTTCAAGCTTCTCCTCGCGCTCTCACCGCCAAAGCGGTCAAGCGCATCTTCGGTACCTTCGTGCTACCACCGATTATGGTATTTGGTACTCTTCGTCTTCTTGTCTATCTCTTAGAGCCTTTTACGATGCCGACTTTGTTGGGTCAGAGGATAGATAGGAAGAGCACTTCGCACTTGCCAATTCATTGGCACTTCTCTTGTTTCTTGGTCATCTAGGAAGCGATCGGAGTTGCACCTGATCCACCGAGGCCGAGTATGTTGCTGCAGCTAGTTCTTTGTAGCAGTGCTCTGATGAGATCGACCTTACGGGACTATGGGTTAGAGATAGAGAGTGTGCCACTTTTCTGTGACAACACTTCAGCTATTTGCATTGCTAAAAACCCAGTGCAACATTCCGGACCAAGCACATTGATATTAGATATCACTTCCTTAGAGACCATGTGGAGAAGGGAGATATCGCGCTTGATTCGTAGAGTGACCTTGATTAGCGATATTTTCACCAAGCCTTTGGATAGCTCAGATTTGTTGCCTTGAGGAGTGAGCTTGGAGTCGTGAGCCCTTACGGCCTTTCGTGAGGGGAGCTGGTTTGTATATTATGTATTATATGTTTTCTTCCAGCTTTTCTTTTCTTTGTGTTTCTTCTGGGTGACTTTGGGCTTGTTTTCTTGAGTTGAGTTCACTCACTTAGACTTCTGGCATGCCTTGCATTGACCTCTTATCTTGTGCTTTAGGTTGCTATCATGCGTGATTAGCTGTTCTCTCTTCTCTCTAGGTTGAGTTCCCTCACGCCTTATAAGTCTAGCGGTATTGGGCCTCCTGGTGAGACAGAGTGCATGTGCACTCCTTAGTTGGGATCTAGAGTCGACTTCCTATGTCATCCATGGGGAAGATAAGAGCGAGTCTGAGCCGTAGTGAGTCTCTTTTATCTTTTCTATGCTCTATAGCCATCCAGCTTTTGCGTTTCTCGACTTCTTCTCCTCATTCTGCTTTTTCTGGTTATTATTGAGTTCATTCGGGTTTTCTTTATGCCTAATCTTGATAATAACTCAACTTTAACCAGATTTGAGCTTAAAATTGATTCATTTGTTGAGGGGGAGTTTGGGAATCTGTTCATGCATTGCATTTAGACTGCATTTTCTGTTTTATGAGCTTTGTCTATTATGCAATTGATTTCTTCTTCATGCTATACACCATGCTACATCATTTGAAGAAAATCACTAGCTTAGGTATGTCCAAGTTCATTTAACTTGCTAAGCTTAAAAATGAAATAAGCCTTAAATGAAAAACTTGATGAAACTTGTTGCTTTTACTTGCTAGGTTTCTTCTCTAGAGGTTTGTGCCATAATTTGAGAAATTTAGGAGTTCTCTAGAGTCCCTATAGCAACTTGGGTGAAACTAGTTTGATCCATGCAGAGTCCTTCAATTGCTCATGAATCGTTGTGCTAAAAATGAAAATTAAACAAAATTGACTCTTCTTGTGCACATACGACTCAACACCTTGTATTCACAAGACCGCTTCCCATTGCACTTGGGATGAACTTGGAATACATCGTGTTTGACCTAGACCATCCTCTTAAGAGCTCATCTTGAGATGGTCGATACGGCTTGAGTCAATTGGTTGTCAAAAGAAAATGCAAATAAATTAAAAACAAAGACATATGTGGGTAAAGAATGCAAATAATGTCAAACATTTGCACCCGCTATGTCTTGTATGATGATAAATCAAAATTTGCATTAAGTGATAAATGAGCCGAAGGACCTTGTATGCTCTTCTAGATTCCCCAACGTGTTGAGTAGGTTGAACTCTAGGTTTTCCTTTTGATCCTTAGAGTGGCTATTCTTCTATTTTTGAAACTAAAGCTAAGTGTTGCACTTGTCAAATCTTGCTAAAAATGAAATATTCAAAACTAAGCTCGTATTTGCACTTGGACATGTCTTAGTTTAGTCATCTTCAAATTGACAAGCTTGGTGTAATATCCTTCCATTTTGATCAATTGGATAATCCTCAAAGCTCTTTCGATTGCATTTCATGCATACATAAAAAAATTGATGCCTATATTGCCAAAGGGGAGATAACGTAGAAAAGGCATCACTAAAAGATAAAAATGTGAATGCTTATTTGGTTATTATGATCTTTGTAAAACTATGCTACTACTTATGTTGGATCATAATCTCATAATCACATTTGACATGTTTAGTTGGATTTTAGAGTTTTGTTGAAAACTTGCTCTTTCTTAAATTTAACTCTAAAATCTGAATTCCTCTTCGTCAACTTGGTCATGGTTCTAATTTCTATCTTTGGACCAAGTTTGACTTTGCAACTAAAATTGCTTTCTTCTTCATTTTCTTCAAACTCAAATTTATGCCTTTTGTATGGTTTGTCAATATACTCATCAAGGGGAGATTGAAGGACCATGTGGAGGTCCATCCATGTTTGTGATGAGTATTTGACTTTATTTGAGCAAGGTGTGCTCAAGTTTGAGTTTGATTTGGATTGATTTTCAAAATGAAGCAATTTGAGTTGTCTCTGCCAGAGTGGCGATCTGCCGGTCGTATGGACGCGGTAGTGATGAGTTGGATGGTTTATTGCACATCTTTGTGGGCATTGCTATGTGAGGAGTTTCCTTGTCTTTGATGGTTGCGGGACGACGGTGCTAGGTCATGGTGAGGCGAAGGATGACCGGACTAGGCGAGGCGTCGGAGGTCCAGACGGTTGGGAGATCGCGGAAGATGATCGGAGGCGGAGTCCGGCAAGTCAAGAAGACAAGGAAAGGAGTTGATGCTAGCTAGATGCGCGTGGATCAATGAGGACCGTCGGATTGAGGTCTAGTTGATAGGTTAGCGGGTCTAGGTAGTATGCTTTGAAAACCGTGCAAGAAAACCCGGTATGTGTGTGGGTTTTGGGTTAGCCTTGCATGGCTGTGTGTGTGGGTTAATCCTAGCCCTTAGATGAGTGCTCTAGGGTTGAGGACTCATCCAAGGGTGGTAGGTGGCCCAAGAGTAGTATAAATAGGGGTGAAGGGTAGCCTCCTTCCCTTGAAGGTGTTGAGGTTTTGATGCTCATTTGAGCTTTGCCCACATGAATGTGAGGCTTTGTAACCTCCTTCCAGAAATGAAAGTTTTATTCATCCACCTCTGAATTTATTTTATGCATTTACATTATGTTTTTACTTTACATAATTTAAATTCAGCATTTACTTTCCATAATTACATTCCCGCAATTTACTTTCAAGTAATTTGGATTTGCCTCCCCTCCTTCTAAATGCTGCTGTTCTTGGATGTTTTGAGTGTGTTCATATGGTTTTACATCTCTTTTGCACTCTTGGATTGAGTAGAGAACATCTTTTCTTTCAAGTTCCAACTTTGTTCTGAACTTGTTCTTCGCGCAGCAGTCAGTGTTTGATTTTTGTAAAAATATAGAAAAATCCTTTTTTAGTGATTCTTGTTGGAGGAGGTGCGGGACTCTGATATCCGCTTGCAGAAAAATTTTGGAGTTCACTTGTTGTACCGTTTGGGCGCCATGAGGTGAAAACCGAGCCCCAAACGTTCTGCTCGAAGTTCTTGACCAGACTGTGTTCTTCGATTTTTCGTGTTTTTTCTGTAAGGCTTTTTGAGGCGAAATTTGGTGGAGTTCTTCAAGACTCTGATGCTCACAGGGAGAAAAAGTCTCAAAATTTTTTGAGCTATAGAAACCCACCAACCTCCTGTGCAAATTGAGGACAAGTTCTGGGAATTCTGCTTTTGCTTTTCTGAAAGTGACTTTTGTGATTTGAATTGATGTCCTTTCTAAAAGCAAGAGTTTGAATTGATTCCTCTTTCTTTTGGACACTAGACAACCAGGATTGTGACTAAAAAATCCCCACATATTTTATGGTACTTATCCATGCAAGCTTGGGGTACACATAGTTGTCTAGTTTTTCGGGTTTTTCACAATTCCTTTTAAACGATCTTGTCGAGGTTTTTGTTGGAGTATTTTGGGGGAATTTTTATTTGCGACCATTCACCCCCCCTCTGTTCGCCATCTCGGTCCTTCAGTAGGGGTATGTGGAAGTCTTGTCTTAATCACTTTAAGGACTTAACCTTGCAAGCCTTTGACCTGAGTCTTTCTTGCAACCACATGTCTGGAATGGGACAGCCTAGCTGAATAATTTGTGAAGCCTAGATTTCGGTGCTGTCGTGGTGAATAGTGAGTCACGGGTTTACGGTTTAACTCACATGGCGCAAGAGGGGGGCCCTGTTGTGGTGGTTTAACCCTTCAGTGTTGAAACCTTAGCGAGCAGTACTGGGTCTAGGTGTAGCATTGTAAAGGCTTTGTTATGATCACTCGCCTTGGTGGTGTTTGGTTGTATCGTGTGGGTAAAGTGCATAACCTCTGCAGAGTGTAAAATCTATTCGAATAGTCGTGCTCACGGTATTGGGCAATGCTCGAATTCTCATTAAGGGTTAGATTTTTGTTAAACAAAAACCTATTGGGATGGCAGGGTGCCATGGAGAATGGAAATTGATTTAGGATTGGAAACTTGGTTTACTTCAGAAATGCTGAATCTATTAATTACTGTTATTTGTTTTACTGTTTTCAATCTATTTACTGTATTCTTGTTAAATGCCGCTCTACTTCAAAATAGCCATATTAGCCATTCCTTTGGATTAAGCCAAGCATATAGAATATTAGACTTGCATTAATGTGCACAACTTGTTGAGTGCTTTATGTACTCACCCCAACCACAACAACTTCAGAAGAGGAAGAATCTACGCCTTTCGTGGAGGTTGATTATATGGATGCGAATGCTTAGGGTTCGAGCCTCGTCAGTTGCCTGCGGTGAACTGGGGAGCTGCTACGCTTATTTATTTTCTGCTGGTACTTATTTGCTATTTCTTTTATAAGCCCGGTGTGGCAATAATCATGTAAGACAACAATTATTGTTAATTATTAAAGTTATGCTATATTTCTCTATGTATGACTGTGATAGCATCTATGTTGAGCGTGTGTGCACAAGCGTGATCCTGGACTAGTGCGATATACCCAGAGGGTCCGGATTTGCAAATTTGAGTCCTGACTATCAGAGCCATACTGACTATAGGTCTTGGCCCTAGGTAGTTGGTATGTCTTAGGAGTGTCCAAAATTATTTTCTAAAGAAAAAGTAAAATTGACTAATAAGAAACTCTTGGCTTATCTCATTCTTCTACTCTCATCCTTGCTAAAATTACCTTCTTTTCATTGCCGTTTCGAGTGGAGATCTTATTCAAAATTTGTTTTGAATAGATGCCAATCTTCCAGTCCTTCGAGTCGAGGCAGGGTGGCTATGCCATGGAGCTGTGGAGAGTTCTTCAAGTGATTGGAGGCTTCGATCGTTCGCTCTACCAAGGAAGCGACTGGAACGTCAACGGTGCGCATCGGGGGTTCTTCTGCAAACTGACCATCTTCGCTCGAGAGTGCGACGAGACCACCAAACCAATCCACATCACTACCCGAAGGTTCACGTACGAGGCAGGAATTCAGGAGGCTGCCAGACTTGCTCTACGACGGATCTGCCACGACTACGCCTACGAACTTCGCAACACCGTGTTCCGGCTTCACCCGACAGTGCGAACGTGCCAGCGTCAACGGATCGTGGAGGTGGAGTGTGCTACTGCAATACACCTTGCTGAGTTCGCCACTGCCCAGGAGGATCATCTGAGGGACACTGCTCAGGAGCTAGAAACAGTGTACGAGGCGCTGAGGGTGACCGAGCGAGAGCTTCAGAAGACCCGTGACGCAACAGCCAGAGTCATCAGCGAGCTAGAGGAGGCCATGCAGGTAGCCGAGGAGGTGGCGGACCAGGTCGTTCAGGAGCCAGATGGGGTCGCCGAAGAAGAAGAAGAAGAAGACCCCAAGGAGTGGGAGCCTGAGAAGCCAGCAGAGGGTCACCAGGATGGGTTCGCACCCATGCCAGCCCACCCACCGGTGTATGCGCCGGATCAGTCTCAGCCAGGGTGGCTGGATGAGTGAAAGTCGGTCTTAGAGTTGTATTCAGACTCGAGTGTTGAGTCGCGTCTTTAAGTTAGTCTTTACCTTTTAGTAGACGTTAAGGTTGTATGTTTAGTTTGGTTCTTAATTGTTTGCTGAGTGTGCAATATGTGTTGCAAAGCCCTTAGGCATTGTAAGCAACCATATCAAGTATTAATAAAGAGTATTTAAGTTGGGTTTAACCTGTTTCCCCGCCTTAGAAATTCTTGCATCTTATCTATGCTACATCTATCTTTCCTAACCCAAGAAGCAATCAAGTAGATGGTGAACACCCGCAGTAACAACGGAGCTTCAGGAAGTGGTCTGCGCCCAGGCAACAATCCCAATGAAGGAACACCACCGCAGCAAGCACCGCCAGTGGATATGCAGAACTTGGGAGCTTTTCTCTCTGCGCAAACTCAGTTGATGCAGACAATGATGCAGCAGATGACCAATATGGCTGCAGTCAACAACCCTGTTGCCCAGAACAACAATGGCGGGCCTCGTCCTTACTCCAAGTTGTCAGATTTTATGAGGACCCGACCGCCAACATTCTCAGGCAATGTCAACCCCTTGGAAGCGAATGATTGGCTAAGAACCATTGAGAGGAAGATGTACATCACTCAATGTGAAGGCCATGAGAAGGTTCTTTACGCATCCCATCAGCTAGAGGGAAGCAGCTACGGAATGGTGGGAGAACTACTGCGCTGCTCATGAGGCACCTATGGAAATCACATGGGAAGAGTTCGCAACAGCCTTTCGCCAGTATCATGTACCGGAAGGGATGATGGACCTGAAAAAGGAAGAATTCAGGGCGCTTAAGCAAGGAGGCCAACCGGTGGCCGATTACTTGAATAAATTCACGCAGTTAGCCCGCTATGCTCCTGAAGACGTAGCGACGGACAAGGCCAGGCAGTCCTGCTTCATGAAAGGACTAAACTCAGGGCTGCAGGTGGGGCTAATTACCCACACTTTTTTGGATTTTCAAGAATTGGTAAACAAGGCTTTGATTCTGGAGGATAAGCGCAAAGAACTGGGGGAGAATCGCAAGCGCTTGATGACCAACCCAGGTGGACGCCCTAACCACCTGCGAATGAGGATGACACCGCAACAGTTTGCTAGGTTCCAACCGCAAGCTGTCAATAAACTAACAACACCTGCGCCGCGACCACCAGGACAGAGTTATCAGATGCCGGTTCAGGGTAACAATGCTCAAGGAGGAGTGCAGCAGTCAACCTCCAGAAGGTGCTACAGTTGCAATGAGCTGGGGCATTATGCCAACAGATGTCCCCAGAAAGGAGGTATCACGCCAGTGCGTTTCAACCTTGGAACGACACCTGCTAAGGCGCCAATGACGAGAGCGAGCCGAGGATCTGGACAGGCAGGAGCGACGCCTCAAGCTACTATTTGGGGCAGGGTCAACCACATCACTGCAGATGGAGCTCAGGAAGCGTCAGACGTCGTGCTGGGTAAGTTTTTGGTAAACTCAGTACCTGCAACAGTTTTATTTGATTCGGGAGCTTCGCATTCATTTGTCTCTCGGACTTTTGCATCTGGAAATGGTTTGATTATGGAAAATCTTAAATGTGTGATGTTAGTCCAAGCCCCGGGATTTGAGTTAAGATCTAGCCTTGGGTGCATGGGAGTTAAACTGCTAATTAATGGGGTAGAGTTCCTAGCGAACTTGATCATGTTAGATACCCAAGTTTTAGATGTTATCCTCGGTATGGACTGGTTGACCAAGCATAAGACAGTATTGGATTGCGGTCGAAGGGTTGTATCCATTGAGAGCCCTGGAGGAGAGAAAGTGGAATTCCAAGCGACAGCAGTTCGTGATGGTCAACTAATGGTTAATAGCGTAAAATTCGTCAGCATAGAAGAAGTGCCAGTGGTTAGCGAATACCCAGATGTATTTCTAGAGGATCTGCCGAGGATGCCGCCAGACCGTGACATCGAGTTTTTCATTGAGTTAGCGCCTAGAACAGCACCGATAGCAAAAAGACCCTATCGGATGCCTACTGATGAACTAGTAGAAATGAAGAAGCAGATTGAAGAGCTGTTAGAGAAAGGCTTCGTAATACCAAGCTCATCGCCATGGGGAACGCCAGTTTTGTTTGTAAGGAAAAAGGATGGAAGTCTAAGGATGTGTATCGATTATCGAGCACTTAATGAAGTAACAATTAAGAACAAGTACCCGTTGCCAAGAATCGACAACTTATTTGATCAGTTGAGGGGAGCAGGAGTCTTTTTCAAGATAGACCTTCGTTCAGGATATCATCAACTGAAGATTCGAGCAGAAGATGTTCCGAAGACCACATTCTCGACGAGATACGGACATTACGAGTTTACAGTTATGTCGTTCGGATTGACCAATGCGCCGGCATATTTCATGAATATGATGAATAAGGTTTTCATGGAGTATCTGGATAAGTTTGTTGTTGTCTTTATAGATGATATCCTGGTTTACTCGAAGACAGAAGAAGAGCATGCTGAACATTTGAGGTTGGTTTTAGAAAAGTTGCGAGAACAACAATTTACGCTAAGTTCAGCAAGTGTGATTTTTGGAAGGAGAGGGTTGAATTTCTTGGTCATGTGATGACTGCGAAAGGAGTGGCAGCAGACCCGAGCAAGGTGGAGACAGTCCTGCACTGGGAGCAGCCAAAGTCTGTTATGCAGGTGCGTAGTTTTCTGGGAATGGCAGGTTACTACCGACAGTTTATAGAAGGATTCTCAACAATCGCGAGACCTCTCACGCAATTGCTAAAAAAGGAAAAGAAGTTTGTATGGACGCTAGAGTGTGAGAAGTGCTTTGAGGAGTTAAAGAAGCGTCTGACGACAGCCCCAGTGTTGGTATTGCCTGATGTTCAGAATGGTTTTGATATATACTGTGATGCGTCAAGACAGGGTCTTGGATGCGTATTGATGCAAGAGGGTAAAGTGATCGCATATGCGTCAAGGCGGTTAAGACCGCATGAAGGAAATTATCCTACGCATGATTTGGAATTGGCTGCCGTGGTGCATGCCTTGAAATTATGGCGTCATTATCTCATTGGAAATAGATGTGAGATATATATGGACCACAAAAGTTTGAAATATATTTTTACTTAGTCAGATCTTAACATGAGACAAAGGAGGTGGTTGGAACTGATCAAGGATTATAATTTGGGAATCCACTACCATCCAGGAAAGGCTAATGTAGTGGCTGATGCCTTGAGTCGTAAAAGCCACGTTGCAAATATGATGGTACAAGAAGATCAATCGGAGCTGTGTAAGGAGTTTCAGAAGTTAAAATTGGAAATGATTCCAGAAGGATTCATAGCTGTATTGGAAGTAAAACCGACGCTTGAGGATCAGATTCGGGAAGAACAGAAGGATGATGAGAAAATCAACGAATCAAAGCTAAAAAGGATGAAGGATTAGCGGTAGATTTTATTATGGATGACCAGGGTACCATGTGGTTCAAGGGTCGAATCATGTGCCACACGCACGAGCTTAAGCGATTGATTCGAAGAGGCTCACGATTCCAAGTATTCAATCCATCCAGGAAGCGCCAAGATGTACCAGGACTTAAGGGAGAGGTTTTGGTGGCCGAATATGAAGCGTGAAGTCGCTGAGCATGTTGCCTTGTGTGATATATGCCAGAGAGTTAAGGCAATACACCAGAGATCAGCGGGATTACTACAGCCATTAAGGGTTCCAGAATGGAAATGGGAAGAAATCGGTATGGATTTCATCACTGAGTTGCCAAGAACTCAAAGTGGGTATGATTCTATATGGGTCATTGTGGATCGATTGACTAAAGTTGTTCACTTCATTCCGGTTAAGACAACTTACTCAGGAGACCGGTTAGCAGAATTATACATGGCCAGAATTGTGTGTTTGCATGGTGTGCCTAAGAAAATAGTGTCAGACAGAGGTACTCAGTTCACCTCGAGATTCTGGGATAAATTGCATGAAGCTATGGGAACTCGATTGAACTTGATCTGACATATCACCACAGACGATGGTCGATGTAAAGAGTAAATCAGATTTTGGAAGATATGTTGAGAGCTTGCGCTTTAGCCTACACTACTTCATGGGACAAATGTTTACCATATGCGAGTTCAATATAACAACAGTTACCAAGCTAGTTTGCATATGTCACCATTTGAAGCTTTATATGGTCGTGTCTGTCGTACCCCGCTGAATTGGAATGAGACAGGAGAGCATATGATATTTGGCCCTAATATTCTCAAGGAAGCTGAAGAGCAAGTTGCCATGATAAGGGAGAGGTTGAAAATCGCGTAGTCAAGACAAAAGAGTTACACAGATAATCGACGCCGTGATTTGAGTTTCGAGCCAGATGATTTTGTGTATCTTAGAGTTACCCCTCTGAAAGGAGTTAAAAGGTTCCACGCTAAAGGAAAGCTTGCCCCAAGATATGTTGGGCCGTTCAAAATTTTGAGCCGTCGAGGGGAGGTTGCTTATCAGTTGGAATTGCCGCAGTCACTGGCAGGCGTGCATGATGTGTTCCATGTGTCACAGCTCAATAAGTGTCTTCGGGTGCCAGTGGAGCAGACGCCTTTGGAAGAGATTGAGTTGTAGAAGGATTTGACCTACAAGGAGCAGCCGATGAAAATTTTGGATGTCATGGACCGCAGAACCAGGAACAAGTCAGTTCGTTTTTGCAGAGTTCAGTGGAGAAACTATTCTGAGAATGAGGCAACCTGGGAGCGTGAAGAGGACCTGAAGTTAGAATTTCCATGCCTATTCCTTAGTTAGCCCTGAATCTCGGGGTCAAGATTCTGATAAGGGAGGAAGGTTTGTAACACCCCAATTTTTTGCTTTAAGTGTTATTTTAGTATCATTTATGCAATTTGAGATTTATTGGGATTTTTCTGGATTTATTGGAATTTATTTTGAAAATTAAGTAATTAGCCTCCTTGAGAAAACAAATTAAATATCTGCATAGTCAAAATAAAGTTTTACCAAAAATATTTTATTTGAACTCAAAATGTCTCAAAGTATTTATGAGAATTTTCTTGGATTTTTCCTGATATTTTAATTGCCTTAAATAAATTAATCTAATTTTGGGAATTTTTTTAAATCAAAAAGCTTTTGAAAAATCGTTGAATAGTACTGGGCCGAAGCCCAGCACTGTGCGCGCGTGGCCCAGCGCTGTGCGGCCCACCAACCCGCCTCGCCGCCGTCCCGTGTGAACCGTTGGATCCAGACCGGACGGCCGTTTCTTTCGCGAAACCCTAATGCGATCGGCCGTTGGATCGAGATTGTACGGTTGAGATCGTACGGCCTTGTTTTGGAAAGAATTGATCGCATCCGTTGATTTTGGAAAGCGCGGATTGGATCGGATCGACCGAGATCCAATCGTGGCCATTGACCGCGAATCAAACGGCTGGGCATCTTCATCTCCGATTCGGGTTTCCAAACCCGCCGCCGCACGCCGTCTCCGCCACGGAGTGCTAGGTTTGCCATTTGTGGGCGCATGCCGAGGCTATAAAAGCCGTGACCGCACCCCGAGGTTCCTCGCCGCCTTGTGCTTTCAGTCGTTCAAGTCTTCGCCGTTGAGTCACCGTCGTTTAGCCCCAAGAGCTCACCGTAGTTTTCCGTAGCGCCGCCGATCATTGTCTCGCCGTTCCGTCACCGTCAAGCATCCATCCGCCGCTCGGGTTCCAGATCCAGACTCATCGCGTCAAGCCACGTCGAGGCTGCCACTTCATCTAGCCGGAGTCGCACCGAAACGCCGTTCGGGTGGTCGTCTTCCTCCGCTCCGGTGCAAGCCCACCATCGTGCTTCGAAGCTTCGCGCAGCCATTGGATCTTTGCCGGACCGTCCAGATCGAGCCACGTCTCCACATTCAACAGTGTTCCGCTCGGGTAAGCCTTGGTCGTTAGATGTTCGATGAGCGTTCGAGATTGAGCCACGTAAGTATAGAACAGTAGCCGTCGGATTCCCTCGCGGATGTGCGCCGCGTGTCAGCATGTGGCGCTAGGCGCCGTGGGCCGCGTCCACGGTGGACCAAAGGCGGTTCCGTGGACCAAGTCCATGGACCAGGGCTGACGTGTCGCCATCCGATTGGTCTGGGCCAGGGCTGACGTCAGCATTGCGCAATAAAAATCTTTTCCAATAGAAAAATAATTCGGGAAAATCGGAAATTATATTTTCTGTATTTTCAGTATTTGTTCAAACTTCAAAAGGCTATATCTTTTGCATTTTAACTCGGATTTGAGTGATTAAAATTTCTAAAAAAATTTAAAATCAAGATCTATTTATTGGTGAATTTTATTTTATTTTTGGAGTTTGGTTGCTCTCTAGTTTGGTGTTTATTTACTATTTTGGCATCGTTTCGCGTAGACGTTGAACTGCTCGGTGATCCGGAGGAAGATTCGTCGCTTCAAGACCCAAGCTCAGAGCAAGACCAGCACCTACTCCAAGGCAAGTCGTGCTTTGATCACGTTGCACCTGATTTCACAAAATTGCTATTTTGTCTCTTAAACTTTATGCATGATATTTTATGTGTATAAATGATTTCAATTAATCTGGGAATAGATAATATGCCTATTTGAATTAAATCATACCTTGTCAATTATATGCCATGATCTAATTGTCACCCTAAAGTGTTTAATTAATAGTTGGTTAATATTGATAATCAACATGGGCTAGTTAGACCGTCATAGATTGCTTAGCCATGCCACGTCATCACATGTGTCCGAATGTTGATACTTAATCTTGACTAATGGAATATGGAACAATGTTTATGAATTGGTGTGTCATGTGTTGTCACATAGTGATATCAAGTTGTCGTGGCGAGGAGGTCACACAAGTAGATTGAAATGTTGGTGGCATGTGGTGCTTGGTAATCAACTGGGGTGGTAATGATTTAGATTGGGGCAAGCGGCAAGGGGCAGTGTGCCAATGTGGGCCAGGATTGGCAGGGGTATGTGGAAGTCTTGCCTTAATCACTTTAAGGACTTAACCTTGAAAGCCTTTGATCTGAGTCTTTCTTGCAGCCATTGACCTGAGTCTTTCTTGCAACCACATGTCTGGAATGGGACAGCCTAGCTGAATAATTTGTGAAGCCTAGATTTCGGTGCTGTCGTGGTGAATAGTGAGTCCCGGGTTTACGGTTTAACTCACATGGCGCAAGAGGGGGGGCCCTGTTGTGGTGGTTTAACCCTTCATGTTGAAACCTTAGCGAGCGATCTTGGTCTAGGTGTAGCATTGTAAAGGCTTTGTTATGATCACTCGCCTTGGTGGTGTTTGGTTGTATCGTGTGGGTAAAGTGCATAACCTCTGCAGAGTGTAAAATCTATTCGAATAGCCGTGCTCACGGTATTGGGCAATGCTCGGGAATTACAATTAAGGGTTAGACTTTTGTTAAACAAAAACCTATTGGGATGGCAGGGTGCCATGGAGAATGGAAATTGATTTAGGATTGGAAACTTGGTTTACTTCAGAAATGCTGATTCTATTAATTACTGTTATTTGTTTTACTGTTTTCAATCTATTTACTGTATTCTTGTTAAATGCCGCTCTACTGCAAAATAGCCATATTAGCCATTCCTTTGGATTAAGCCAAGCATATAGAATATTAGACTTGCATTGCTGTGCATAACTTGTTGAGTGCTTTATGTACTCACCCCGACCACAACAACTTCAGAAGAGGAAGAATCTATGCCTTTTATGGAGGTTGATTATATGGATGCGAATGCTTAGGGTCTGAGCCTCGTCAGTTGCCTGCGATGAACTGGGGAGCTGCTACGCTTATTTATTTTCCGCTGCTGCTTATTTGATATTTCTTTTATAAGCCCGTTGCGGCAATAATCATGTAAGACAACAGTTATTGTTAATTATTAAAGTTATGCTATATTTCGCTGTGTATGACTGTGATAGCATCTATGTTGAGCCTGTGTGCACTAGCGTGATCCTAGACTAGTGCGATATACACAGAGGGTCCGGATTTGCAAATTCGGGTCCCGACATATGATTAACTTGACTTAATGAGATATGGAACTATGACAGATCACTACTGTTGTAAAATTTGTTATGCCATGATAGGGCATGCCATTGGTCTTGTCTATGCAAAATGGATTTCAGTCAGGCGAGTGATTATGCAGTAAAAGGGTGCGATTAGAACACTTGGGATGTGGATGCTTCGCCCGGGAATGTTTAATGATTTAATCTTATATGTCATTGAACTGGGCCTACATGTAGAGCCACATGTCTAGTATGGGATGGACCTGGCATAATAAACTATCGTATACTTATGCTCCCCTACATGGTTGGATTGGAGGGTTACTCCAATGGGTTGTGCTAGTGGAGGGTTACTCTGACTCGATGAGACATCAAATTACGGTGCTGATTGGAGGGTTACTCCATTCTCTCTCACAATGGTTTGCCTCTCATTAAAAAACGTTGGGTTACATGGATGCGTTCTAGGGGTAGACTGACTAGGTCACATCTTAGTGTTGAGAGGATAAACTCACTCGACAGGAATGTGCTAGTATGCAGTAGTGTAAAGGCCTTGTTATGATTGCTCAATTGTATACTCTTGTACGACAAGTCATGACAGATGTGGTGAATTGATTATATCTTGTGAGAAAATTTGTACAACCTCTACAGAGTATAAAACTATTTAAACAGTTATGTGCGCTATCATGGACATGCCTGGGAATTTTACAAAAAATATAGAGTTTTCATGAAAATATTGGATAGTGGATTGGTTGAAAAGTGAACAAGTGTTTCACTTGTTGTTTTAAATGCAAATTGTCTTATTTATTTATTGTATCATTTTCAATTATGTTTTGCAATCTATTTATTATATTTCAAATAGTTAATGCTTTCTGCAAAAGAACCATATGGCTATTCCTTTGTCAAGCCTTGCATGAATATAATTGCATCATTGTTCGATATGACTTGCTGAGTACTCTATGTACTTATGGCTATATACATTGTTGATCAATAGTTAAGGAAGGACCAAGGAATTCAGAGTTCTACGTGGAGTGCTTCAAAGACTTTGTGAACTAGGAGTGTGTTTCTCTAGATGATTGCATATGGCATGTCAGATAGCATGAAGTTATTGTATTTTTTTGCAAGAGTTTATTTGTTAAGTCCCATGAGGCAAAGTTGTGCAAAGCTTGACCATAAAGTTCATTACTATTATTTAATAATAATTTGCTACTTTCTTAGCGTTATTTCGTTAGATAGAATGATATTTTATCAATGTTGCGAGTGTGTGCACTATCGCGATCTTAGATTAATGCAGTATACACATAGGGTTTCAGACTTAGTAATCCGGGTCCCCCACACTGTTTTTAAGAGGTAGTCAGGAAATGTCACAAATGAGGAGCAGCGTAGCTGAATTGTCTTATATGGATGTTTCATTCTGTGCTCCCATTTTAACCTAGCATCTATTTGTTATCGAATAGGGTAAAACAGTGACAAGATAGTCATTACATGGAAAGGGAATTCGTTGTTGGGAGATATTGCCATGTAAGGTGACAGATGGTCAAAATTGTCTAGCAAAGGCTAAAGTGTAAGTGCACAGGATTAATACTGCACTTGTCCAATTATTCACCATTTGTCACATTTCTCCCTACATGTATTCAGAGATGGTACCTGTAGGAGAATTTGTGTGCAATCCTATTGGTCTGTGCATCGTTGCCTAGGATTTACTTTTAGGCTTATTACTTGCCTGTCACCTTCCTTCCTTTAGATTAATCAGTGTGTGCCTTTTGTGCATATTGTTCCTAATTTGTACTTCTGGACTCCATACGCCAGAGGAATGAAAATGTTAAAACTTCGTGGCTCAAGATATCTTCCCACTCGAACGTTCTGATATGTTATTGTCCATCTTGTCCTGTGTTATGAAAACACAAACAATGATGTGGTCAATTTTTCTTCATAGGCATATTGAATGAACTGCATTTTTCGTGGAAAATGGTGCATAGTGATAGGCCCTTAAGTTGTCTTGCAATTTCAGTTGCAACTCTTTTAAATCTGCGCTGGTCTACGGTCTTCACAGTTCATGCAAGCTACAAGCAGTTTTTTTGCCACACTTGCATGCACTACTAACCTGATAATATTATAATGCAATAGTAAATTTAGATTTCCATCTATAATAAACTTTATTAATCAGATGTAACTAAAAGAATGGTTGCTTTCTTTTTATATGCAGGCATTTACAGTCATATCTTACAGAACTTACTAATTTGTGCCCTGGTACCCAGAAGTTTCTTATATTGCTCAACAACGGCCCATGGTTGCTAGATCAGGACACAAGACCAGCTCAGCTATGGCAACTGACGGTTACCAAGGTCCACTTTACTCTTTTATGCAACAACCTCTTCAATTGACATTGTAATTATATGCTCATAAGCTCACAAAAGGGTATTTAGTAATATCTCGTACTTGCTTGCCCTTCACTACATTGCCCCTACTACAAATTGATTCTGGCTCTGCTCTTGCTTTCTTGTTGCCATTTTGTGCCCCAGTCGGGACTTTCTCCTCTCGCATTGACAACTTTCGAAGGATGGTGCTTCTTACTTCACTTTATGCTGTTGTAGACTGATATATCAATGGTTGTGGAAGCTAAAATAATGAAGAGATGGGAATTTGATAGTGTCAAGCAAGCTTCATCATTAAGCACTTCTTGGTTCTCAGGGAATTACTCTGAATGTTAGTTATTACAAGATTATCTTAATAGCACCTCTCCTGAAGGGAAAAGCATGATTGCCGTGCTTTTCTGTTCTTCTTGGCTGAAAGTACAAACCACTTATATGCTTGCTGTACAGGTCATGTTTTTTTATGCCCAGAATAATTTCTTAACTGCTGAATGGGACAGCGAGAATTTACAGAGCGATGATGATGATTCCGGACATGTTCAATGCATTACAGAGTCATCAAGTTTCACAAGCTCATCATACACACCACCACCTTGCTCTGGATTACAAGAGAAGATACACGCCACCACCAGAAAGACAATAGGAGAAGAAGATAACAAGATCATATCTTGTTATATTAAAGATAACAAGATCATATCTTGTTATCTTTCTTCTCTTGTAAGGTCCAGAATAAGGTGGTGGTGTGTATGATGAGCTTGTGAAATTTGACGACCATGTAATGCATTGAACATGTCTAGAATCATCATCATCGCTCTGTAAATTCTCGCTGTCCTATTCAGGAGTTAATAAATTATTCTAGGAATCACGAAAAACGTCACCTGCACAGCAAGCATGTAAGTGGTTTGTACTTGCAGCCAAGAAGAACAGAAAGGCATAGCATGTTGAAGGTATGCCCAAGAGGCAATCATAGAGATGATTATATTTCTATATGTTCATGATTAATTATTTTGTTCCTTGAATATATATTGTTATTATTATTTATTAGCAAGTATGTGACTTGTTTTTGAAACTCTATATATGACTTTGTCATGATTATTCTAAAGTGATCCCTAGTCGATAAAATATGAGGACACATATGAATAGACTAGCATATGCATTGGTTGATGAGAAAGCTTCGCGGGTCATAGATATGGAGATATCAAACCAATAATATAGATACATGTTAGAGAACATAGAGTTGGATCAACCCACCTTGAGACACTGTGAGAACATTGTAATCTTCTTGTCATCAGTTGGTCTCATATACAATATGTATGCTATATCCTTAGACTTGAGGTTGGCGCATATACTCGAGATGTGTAATGTCTTGGTTGCCAAACGCTACTCCGTAACTGGGTAGTTATAAAGGTGGCTTTGTGGTTGTCATGAAGCATGCTGCGAAGCATGGTCGATAAAGATGGGATTTGCCCCTCCATTCAACAAGAGAGATATCTCTAGGCCTCTCGAGTGGTCGGATTTCGGAAATGCATGGCTATGCTACTTGTGGTTAAAGAGTTAATCGTAGTTGGGGATTCCGAGTCATATGATTGAGAAAGAGTGGCCGAGCTAACTAAACAAGGATGGTATGTACTCGCCTTGAGTTTGACCGATATCATGAGGCAAAGGGAAATGCATAAAACTAAGTATTGTGTAGGTTGGCTGATGTGAACTTTACATATACTCGGGAGTCGGCACGTCCTGCTAGGGACCGCTACCAATTAATGGTCGAGTAAGATTACTCGGACCATATCTAGGTAAACGTGAACCTAAAGGGTCACACACTTAAAGGGTTAGGACTTAATTCGGATGGTGGTCTGAATTATAATGGGTTTTAAGTTCCTAATGGGCCTCTAATGTAGAGCCCATTATGGGGCGTCTATTTAAAGGGAGGGGTGCTGGCTTTAGAGTTAAGAGATAAAGTAGGAATTCGTAATTCCTGAAACCCTAGCCTCCACCCCTCCACCGCCAGATCCCCGTAGCCGACGCTAGCACTCCGATACGTGGAGTTCTTGCCCCATACGTGTGGATACCTTAGAGGCGTTGCTGTGAAGCTTCAATGCTAGGACAATCCACAACCTGCGACGGTCACAAGGAGCTGTTTGAGGAGACACGAGGCTAGTACGACTATATCTGCACCACTGCGCTATATCAACTCTACTTCCGCTACGTGTCTGCATGTCTAGTGGTAATTCAATGATCTATAACTTACAGTGGTTCCTTGGTTACATGGTAGAAAATTGAAAAGGAAAAACTTAATGGAACGAACTTTGTGGATTGGTCCCACAATCTAAGAATTGTTCTCCGGCGAGATAAAAAGGAACACATTTTAGAGCAATCAATTCCAGGTGTGCCTGATGGGAATGCATCCAATGTTGTTAAAGTCGCTAACAAAAAAGGTGGTTGATGAGTCTCTCGATGTTAGCTGTCTCATGCTTGCTGCTGTGAACTCAGACCTTCAGAAGCAGTTTAAGAACATAGAGACCTACGATATGATCGTGGTGCTTAAGGGCATGTTTGAGACTCAGACTATGACTAAGAGATATGAGAACTCAAAGTCCTTGTTTGGATGTAAGCTGGCCGAGGGCAGCCCGGTGAGCCCTCATGTAATCAAGATGGTTGGTTACACACAGAGCTTGAAAAAACTTGGTTTTTCACTTAGCTAAGAGTTGGCTACTAAACTTGATTCTTGCATCGCTCCCTCCGAGCTTTGGGAAATTCATTATGACTTTTCATATGAATGACATAGACAAGAATCTCACAAAGCTATATATAATGCTCAAGACAGCAAAGGACAACATTAAGAAAAGCACTAGTCATGTGATGATGGTGCAGAAAAGTACTAGCTTCAAAAAGAATGCTAAGACTAAAGGAAAAGGTAATGCTAAAACTTTTGATAAGCCTAATTCCATGTCTAGCCCCACTTCAGAGAGTGAATGCTTCTACTGTAAAGAGTTAGGCCATTGGAAAAGGAATTACAAAAGGTACCAAGCAAATCTGAAAAAGAATAGTGGAGCTAAGCCATCCAATTCAGGTATTAATGTTATAGACGTATTTCTTGCAGATGCTCCTAATAACTCTTGGATATTTGGTACCAGATAGGTTGCTCATATTTGCAATTCGATGTAGGGGTTAATAAGGAGTAGAACCGTTGCTAGAGGCAAGGTTGATCTCCGCATTGGGAATAAAGCAAGGGTTGCTGCATTGGCCACGGGATCTTGCCACTAAATTTACCTTCAGGATTTATTATGGAATTAAATAATTGTTATTATGTTCCAGCATTAAGTAAAAACATTATCTCTACCTCCTGTTTCTTGGAAAAAGGTTATAAATTCATTATTGAGGACAATGGTTGTTCTATAATTTTGAATAAGATGTTTTATGGCAATGTTCCCATTGTGAATGGGTTTTTATTTTAAATCTCAATGATGCACCTGTCTATAATATTTGATGCTAAGAGGCTTCGGCCTAATGATTTGAATCCCATTGACTTTTGGCATTGTCGCTTGGGTCATATTAGTTAGAAACGCACAATGAATCTCCATAGAGATGGTTTTCTAAAATCGTTTGATTTTGAATCATTTGAAACATGTGAGTTTTGTCTACTTGGTAAGATGACCAAGATACCTTTCACTGGGTATGAGAGGGCATCTGACTTATTAGAACTCGTACATACTGATGTATGTGGACCAATGAGCACGATAGCTAGAGGTGATTTTTATTATTTCAATACTATTACCGATGACTATAGTATATATGGTTATGTCTACTTAATGAGGCACAAGCGGAAACTTTTGAAAAGTACAAGGAATTCCATAATGAAGTACAAAATCAATGTGGCAAGAAAAATTAAATTTCTACTATCTACTCGTAATGAGGCGAAGATTTGAGTCAAAAGTTTAATAATCATCTAAAGAGTTGTGGAATTATTCCACAACTTACACCTCCCAACACGCCTCAAAGAATGAGGTGTCCAAGCAGTGTAATAGGACCTTGTTAGACATGATTCGGTCAATGATGAGTCAGTAGATTTACCACTATCTTTTCGGAGTTACACTCTAGAAACTGCAGCTTTCACACTAAATAGGGTACCATATAAATTTGTAGATAAGACACCATATGAGATGTGGAATAGGAAGTGTTGGGGAACGAGTAGGCTACTCTAGCAAGCGGTCAAAATTTTCTACTGCGTAACCAAGGAACCATTGCAAGTTATAGATCACAGAATTACCATTAGACACGCAGACCCGTAGCGAAAGTAGAGTCGATGTAGCGCGGTGGTGAAGATGTAGACGTACTAGCCTCGCACCTCCTCCAACAGCTCCTTGTGACCGTCGCAGATTGCGGATCATCCTAGCATTGAAGCTTCGCAGCAACGCCTCCAAGGTATCCACACATACGGGGCAGGAACACCACGCGCCGGAGTGCTAACACCGACAGCGTGATTCGGGTGTGGGAGAGTCGGCGGCTAGGGTTTCAAGAGTTCTGAACTCTATCTGTACTGTTGCTACCCTTTTCCAAAGCCAGCACCTACTCCCTGTATATAGATGTCCCAGAACGGGTTTCAACCCTTGAAGCCCATTAGGAACTCTAAGCCCATTACAACTCGGATCCCTATCCGAATTGGTTACAACCCCTTAAGCATGCGACCCTATAGGTTCACGTGCACTCGGACAAAGCTGGAATACCCCTATCGATCATTGAGTACTCCTACTCATCCATCGAGTACACCTACTCGACCATCGAGTACTCCTACTCGATCATCAAGCATTCAACTAATAGTTGATAGCGGCCCCTAGCAGGACTTACTGACTCCCGAGTACATGTAAAGATCGGACGAACCTCAACAATGTCCTATATGCATTTCCTTTTGCCTCAAGATATCAGTCAAACCCAAGGCGAGTTATTGTCATCCTTGTTTGGATGGTTCGACCACTCTTTCTCGATGCCGTGACTCGGATTCCCCGAATACATCGAGTTAACTCTTTAACTCGATGACTTGAGTAACTCTCTACTCGAGTAGCATGGCCATGCATTTTCCAAAATCCGTCCACTCGAGAGGCCTAGAAATATCTCTCCCGTTGTATGGAGGGGCAAATCCTATCTTGATCAATCACGCCTCGTAGCATATTTCATGAAAAACCCGAAAGCCATCTTTATAACTACCCAGTTATGGTGTAGCGTTTGATGATCCCTAAGTAAGCCACTATGCATCTTGAGAACACGCGACAATTTCAAGTCGAAGGATATAGCATACACATCGTATATGAGACCAACTGATGACATAAAAGAATACAACGTTCTCACAGTGTCTCATAGTGGGTCGATGTCCAACACCATGTTATCTAACATGTGTCCATATTATTGGTTTGATATCTCTATATCTATGACCTGTGAAACGTGGCCATCGACCAGTACATATGCTAGTCTACTCATATGTGTCCTCATATGATTTTGACTAGGGACCCCTTTTAGAATGAACATCATAAAGATGAATATAGAGTTTTACAAACAAGTCACGTACTTGTTAATCAATATCCATGATGTTATTCAAAGAACAATATCATAGTTTATAAACATTTATGGAAATATAATCATCTCTATGATTGCCTCTAGGGCATATTTCCAACAGGAAGAGTCCCAGTTTGTCTTTTATAAAAATTTGGGGTTATGATGTTTATGTTAAACGTCAAACAAACTCACACCTAAATCAAATATTCGTGGGATATCCTAGGGAGACGTTAGGATATTACTTCTACAACCGACAAGAGGGCAAAGTGTTTGTCGCTCAGAATGGTGTCTTTCTAGAGAAAGAGTTTCTCTCGTGAAAAGCAAGTGGAAGAACAATGCAACTCGAAGAAGTTCGAGTTACTCCACTCGAAGAGGACTTGGTCGGAGATGCCCTTGTTAGGGAAAATCTAGTTGAGGAACCCATGGTTGAGAAAACTCTAATTGGAGGGACCCTGATCGAGGAGGCACTAATACCACGTAGGTCAAATAGGTTGCACAAAGTACCTACTTGGTATTCGCGTGATATATTCCCGATGATGGGCCCAAACTCTGAGAAAAGGATTGGAACCATGAGATTCGAGTGAGATTTGAGATAGAATCCATGGGAGATAATCAGGTTTGTGATGAGGACATCACAACTACGGATACAACCACACCTGATTGGATGAACTCCAACACGTCATCCATAGGCCAAGAAGAGAGAGATATCAAATCCATCACGTTCTAGAATCCAATTTGGCCTCCGGATACTAGTCTGAAGTAAAATGAGCATAACTTTTGCATACGGCATCCGATTGGTGAGTTCTTGCACTTGATTAAAAGATTACATCGATATCTTTCCAATGGATTTGACCCCACCTAAAAATTCCTTTTGAGCACTTCATAATCACCAAAACAAGTCAGGTCAACTTTCCAGTCTAAGTCAAATTTGGGCCTTGTAAGAGTCTTATTTGGCTACTCCTTTGTGCTGGCCGAATCCCCCTTCTTTCTTACCTATATATAGCTAGGGAGTCCCCCAAAATTACTTGGGTTTTTTGTTTAGTAGTAGTTTTCCTTAGTGAAACTATTTGGTATTCTCTTGTTCGACTAGATCAATAGTAATACCGTGCTTAGGAACCCCACATCAATACTTTAATTATATTTGCAATTTTAGTTTGCTTTTGCTTTGTTCTTGCTTGCTCTTTGATTGCTTACAGGAATTGATTTTTGTGATCAAGTCAATCGAGTTTTGGCACGGTTGATAACAATTCAGAGTTTGGTTCAGCGATTGCTTGGTGTCAGTCATGTTTCGGTCAGTAGCCTGGATCGTGAGGGTCATCTCTACTAATCAGGAATTCTCCATCTCACCGAAAGAACGGGCCTCCATTAGCCTCATCAGGTGGTATCAGAGCTTCCGTTGATCGGTGAGAATTTCAGCGCCTTAGATTAGTTTTTATTTTCTGTCATAAATTGAAAGTTACTCCACAAAAATTCAACCTTTATATTCAATCTGATATTTTAGTGTGTTTTGTTAGGTTTTGATCCATTAGAGTCCTTGCTTTAGTTCCTCATCGTTTTTCCTTCGCGTAGCTTTTTATTTCAATCTGTCCAGTACTTTGTTTTGTTCATAACTTTGGCATACGAGCTCGGATTCTAGTGTTCTTGCACTTTCTTGAAACCTTGGAACAAGTTCTACAGAAAACTAGTTGGGCATGGACTCTAACTCCGTATCTAAGTTAGTTTAATCTGGACGTCAAAGTTGGTGAAGCAAGTTCTACTTCCAATCTAGATTGGTTCAGTATTTTGATTATAATTCTCATGTCCGAACTCTGATTGAGAAGTTTTTGTACTTTCCTTAATCCTTGAAGAGTGCTCTACAAAAACGTTTTTGGGTGTCCTTTGTGATTTGGAATCTTTCAAACCTAATTTGATTTGGATTTGGTCATATCGGCTGAATTTAGGTCAAATCTGTGCACCTCGGTGTTTTAGTTATAACTTCTATATATGAGCACCAAATTGTGTGTTCGTATACTTGTTTTAAAGCATAGAATATTACCTTCAATTTATTACATTGTGAGCAAACTAGATTCTATCATTTTCATACTTTAATTGTGGCGACAAGTTTGCTGCACTGTTCTGGCTGAATTTGGGTTTTATTTGTCAATTTGTGTTCTAGCTTATTCCTTTGAGTTGGTTGAATACATTAGCATCCATAAACCTTAAAACCCCAAAAATATCAGTACACATACCTTTCGGAACCAATTCATCCTTTGTGAATACTTGATCCCAATTGAGACTAGCTATTTGATATTGCTTAGGGTTGTTCATATTGATACATTGCATAATCCTTAATTATGAAACTATCTTGTGACACCGAGTTATGGATTCCAAAACTTTGTTTATACTAGTGTTGGCCAAAAGTCACCCAAAGAAAGAAAAGAGAAAGAAAGAGCCAAAAGGCTAAAAAAGAAGAAAAAAAGGAAATAGTGGCCAGTCGCACTAAATTGAGCAAAATCCTAATTTGTGTTCATTATTTTCAGATTATGCAAATTAATTAGTGAGCAATCTTGTGCCCTTTTTACATTCTTGAAGCAATAAGTTAGCGTCTCCCTACGACTTGTGCAATAGAGTTTTTGGTGCCTCAATTATATTTTATAGCTCATTCCTTGATTGCATAAGTACCATTATCTTTGTGCGTGTGTTGTCTTGAAATTCGCTTATATCCTCACTGTAACATTCCAAATTTCAGCATTTCCAAATTTCCCTTGAGTTTTTAAGATTTTTTGTGAATTTAAATATGAGCTCTCCAGTGCAAGCAAATTCTTTTGGTCAAAATTTTAAGTTAAAATGAGTTCAAAATAACTTATTTGCGTTCCAAATGTTTAAAACTATTTTTGAGTTTTTTCTTGGATTTTTCCTAATTTGTTTGCTATTTATTTTGGCTTTTCTTATTTTATGGAATTTTCTAAAAAGGAAAATCCTTTTCCTTTTTTCTCTCTTCGCGCTGGCCGAATCCTTCCCCGCGGCCCATTTTCCTCGCATCGGCCCGATCCACCTTCTCTTCCGCGCCGCCCGGCCCGCTTCCCTCTCCTGGCCCAGCTCCGCTCGGCCCGCGTCGCGCCGCGCCTGCTAACGCGTGGGCCCCGCCTGTCAGCCTCAGCGGTGTCATCTCTGTGCCGCTCTGTCGCGCCGCTTTGCCCGCAACCGCATCGCCGCCTTTTTCGTGCTCGTTGCCGTCGTAACTGCGTCGGTTGCGTGGGCATTCGTGCCTATTTAACGCGCCGCACCCATTCCTCTCTGTCTTTTCCCGAGATACGCCGCCCGTGCGCCGCTCCAAGCTTTTCTTCAACACTGTCGTGCCTTGCGTTTCTCTATCGTGTTCTTCCTTGCCGGTGAGCCTCCGCCGCTTCTTTTGGTTGCATCGAGTTCACCGAGTTTCCCTCTCTCTTTTGCCCCTAGCCTTGCTCGGTTTCATCGTGTTTTGCTCCGTCGGCCATGCCTTCTTCTCCACCTCCGGCAAGCCCGCGCCACCGCCGAAGCTGCTCCGTCGCGTCGCTCTGCCGCTACGCGCGCCGCGTCGGCCGCCACGCCGCCACGCCGTCACCCACGCCGCGCCGGCCGGCGCCACGCCTCGTCTTCCACATCATCGTCGATTCGTTTCCCGCGCCCGCACCGTTTCACCTGCCGCGTGTCACCCGCGTCATTGTCGCGTGGCTGCCACGTCAGCCCTAGCCGCCGCGTCAGCGTGGTCTGCCATGTCATCAAGAATCCTCTCAGTGGACTCAGTTCATCGTGGGCCAAGCCACTGACATGTGGGCCCCTTGTGTAAGTGGAAATTCTTTTCCTTTTTATTCTTTTCCCGAAAATCCAAAAATCCCAGCCAATCAGAGAGCGTCACGTGTCAGCCTTTTATTTTCTCTGATTTTTGATCCGATGAACTTCCAAGAGCCCGTTCTCCTTCGTTCGAGCTCTGATTCTAGTGATTCAAATTTCTAAATTCATATAAATTCATGATCTATCTTCCAGTACCATTATTTTCAATTTTTGAATTTTTGTGTAATTTTTTATTTATTTTTTCTCATTTCGCGTATAGACGACGCAGTCGAAGCTCAAGCGAATCATCAGACCGAGGTAGAACCAGCAGGAGGCATCGAAGGCAAGTCTTCCTTGAACATGTTGATCCCAAATTTTGTGAAATGAATATGTTGTTTTAAATTATGCATGCTTACTTTATGTAATGTACTTTAAATATAGTTTTAGGGTATAGTTAAATATCATAATTTGTTATAACCCCATTGGTATTATTCATGTCGAACCTTTGTCACCCTAGATGATGTTATCTAATTTATTTGGTGATAACCAATAGTGTAGCATGGGACGGTAGAATGCTTAGTCTAGCTTAAACGTTTCGGTCTTATGCCATTATAGGAATCTTTTCAAACATTGTTTAAACTTATTGATGAAGTTGCGGCAATTGGTGTTGCCGTTATTTAAATGAATTAAAATGGAATTGGTTTAGACCGGGGCGGATAGATGTATGGTGGGTGCAGGATGCACGAGATCTTGAATGTGAATGTTCCGCCCTAGTCAATTAAGGACCGAAGCATGTGTTACCATGGATCAAGCACTACCGTACAACCACAAGTCTATATGGGTACGACCTGGCTAATTAATTTGTGCATCTCGTTGTTGGCTTCGCCATTCGGTGGAATGTGGGTGTCGGATGGAGACAGTTTTTCCCACATGGCGTAAGAGGTGGCTTCTGTACTGGGTGGTTAGAACCCTAACAGTGGTGAAACCTTAACGGGTGAGGTTAATAGTGGGGTTGTGCATTGTAAAGGCCTTGTCATGATCGCTCTGCCGACACACCAAAGGAAGTGTGTTAATTGCATGTCAACAGGAGTTGATCATGTCTTATGGGTAAAGTTGTACACACTCTACAGAGTTAAAACTACTTAAGTAGCTGTGCCCACGGTCAAGGGCAAGCAAGGTACACTTTCACATTGTAGATCTTATGGTTTGTTTTAAATGAAATTGGTGAAATGGAAATCCACGAGTGGATGGAACTCTCGGATTATGGTTTGGTGGTTGGAGCCAGTCAGGTGGTTGGAACCTGTTTAGTTGTTATATCAAATTCAATTACATGTTGGTCAAATGATGCTTTGTGAAATTACTATCGGTATTTAAAGTTAAACATTGCTTTATGCTAAAAGAGCCATATTAAGCCTTCAATTGTTTAGCCTTGCATATAGTTATCATGCATTGTGTTTTCAAGACTTGCGGAGTACATTTTTGTGCTCATCCTTGCAATATCCCAACTTTCCTTAGAGGGGTGCACTGAAGCTAAAGGTGACTACAAGTTCTATACTTGTGGTTATGATGAAGGCGATCCGGATTACTAGGACGCGTACCCCAGTCGATTGCCTGTTGGGCAAATGGATGGTTCTATTCTACTGCTGCTATTTCATTTCCGCTATCTCTTATTGAACTCAAGCTAAGATGTTGTTTCTTTGTAATAATTGGCCATAAGGTTAAATACTTTGTTGCTTAATTAATAATATTTGATTCGTGATATGATTGTGTTATCATCACTATATCCACTGTGTGTGCTAGCTTTTCCTGGACTAGCACGGTTATACACAGAGGGTTCGGATTTGGAAATCCGGTCCTGACACTCGCGATCGGCAACTAGGCTTGTGAATTCTAGTTTGGGTCATTACTTATCATTACAATAACTAGAATTATCAGATTGCATAGGAAATAAATATTGCATGTCCAAGCTCTACCTTCTACAAGCCAAATAGGTATCATTCTCCTTGCAATCGCTTTGCCAAGCTTGAGTGTGTTTATCACGAACCAAACGTCAGTTACCACCTGTTCGCATGGTAAGAACTTGATATTGGCTTGAGTGTGAGCGATTTTTGAACCACTACATCCTAGCGATTGGTAGGGACATATACTTGTGATTTATTTCTTGTCTTCACTAACAATGGCAGGTTCTCAACGTCGTCGTGCTTGGGCCACCATCATCCTAGGAGAAGAGGAAGTTCACACTCCGATATACGAAGTACTTACGAGCACAGCTTCACCACCACGGGAGATACGACAGCATAGCACACATACCAAAAATAAGCTCACCGTACGCAATTTTATTGTAAATATGATTCTGAAGGTTATCTTACTTGAGAATTAGCTGTAGTACAATCATTTGATAAACATGGAATTCCTGAGCATGATAAGGTTGGGTTGTTAGTAGTGGATTTACTAATTTTGCTGCTCTCTGGTAGAATGATTATATGTGTAAAAATGAGGACATCCCTAGCACATGGATTAAATTGAAGAAAATTATGAGAGCTAGATTTGTTCCTTCATATGTTGCTCGCTAATTACAGAATGAATTGCAACGTCTAGAACAAGGTAGTAAAACTATAGATGAGTACTACCAAGAATTTCAGAGTAGATCTTTGCGTTTTGGGTTAGAAGAGACCGAAAAGACTCAGATGAACAACTTTTATTATGGACTAGATTTTGATATTCAGATCATGATATCTTGTAAAGAATACAATTCTATGTCGTGTTTGCTTAATCTTTCATGTGAAGCTGAAAGAAAAATACAGAGAAGATAATCAACCACAGTTCAAGTAACTACAGAATTAAATGCTACTCCTGTTGCATACACTGCACCAAACCTTAATGAGAGCATGCACCCCGAGCATGCGAAAGAAATACTAGAAAATTTGAGTGAAGTAGAGGGTAGCACATGTGAGGATGATTCTACTAACGTAATCCAATCTACTCATATTGTTGTTGTTCCATGTGATATGCAGGTTACTTCTGAAGATGGAGAGCTACAAGCTGAAAAACCTGTGTTATCAAGTGAAAGTTTTGAGGTACCTACTTCTGAGGAGGATGCTAATGACCATGGTAC
This sequence comes from Otatea glauca, assembly GCA_036346275.1. NCBI lineage: Eukaryota > Viridiplantae > Streptophyta > Magnoliopsida > Poales > Poaceae > Otatea > Otatea glauca. Next base: position 28,448,140 of record CM070733.1, on the reverse strand, counting down.
AGATCTGATTTTACAGCAAGAAAGGGAGAAATTTATGAGTATATTCCTGCTGTATTTAATTCTAGTGAGTTACCACCTTGTGCTACAATTGTAGAACCATGTGATAAATTGCATACTTATAATTTTGATCATGTGGTGCTGATTACACATAAGAAAGTGATAGCTAGAATATCCCCTACCACTGTTTTGTGCTATATCATGTTGAATGAGCCTGTTAGCTTGAATTGTACTATGGATAAGATTTCTGAAATTTCATCTCTTAAGTCTTTATTTAGCACCTATGCCTACTGTTTGAAATTCAATTTATTTGGTGATTATGGCATCGATGGCAAATTTCTTGTTTACAAAATATGCATAACTTGTGATAAACTTGCTGAATTGAAGTTTGCTATTTTGGGCAATCCTAGTTGTATGCAATAGCTTGTTTCATGTGAGGCACCATCAAATTTTCTTGATATGTGCGATACCCATAGCTTGCTATCTCATTATTCGAATTTTAGTACATTGACTTGTATTACAAATTAGCATGTCATAGTTGATGGGTGGAAGACCATTAAAATTGTTTCACCGTTTTTGGAATGGTTTGATATTGCTTGTTTACAATCTGATCATATGAATGAGCTATGCTGTTGCCAAAACTTGTAGTTTTGTTCATCTATGTTATTGAACGAGGCTTACAAAAACATGAGTATTCTTTATCCAAGAATAGGGATAGATATGTGTTTTACTTATATTTTAAAATTAAGTTGCAAAATAAATCATGTTAATATTTATGTTATATGATTCACTTATAATCACAAGTCGAGTTGCAAAATTTTGAGGAAAGGTGCTTTGCTAAAATAGGACTCATTTGCTGCTATGTAAATAGCATTACGCGAAACCAAAAGAACAATAAAATGTGGGATATATACATATATGATGCGTACACATTGTTCTTTTTGTTGCTTCTTTCCTCTCTAGCGTGTCCAAAACCGAGGATGGTTTTCCTTCAAGGAAGGGAGGAAGCATCCAAGAGTGCTAGCTTTCATCATGCCTTTATATGCTTGAAAGAAGTGTTGAGCTATATGGATAATTATTAGGTGAATCCTCTGAATGTCTTTCATGTATTTAAAATATATAAAAAGGGAGCTACTATTTTATTTAATTAAATGCAGAACCTATATAAGGATGTTTTATATTGAGGACGAGCTAAAAAGTGAGCTTGAGTCGAGGACGACTCAAATTCAAGAAGGGGAGGATGATGAGGATAGCACTATTACGGATACGACCACATCTGGTTGGACCAACTCCAACACGTCATCCATGGGCCAAGAAGAGAGAGATGTATCAAATCCATCACATTCTAGAATCCAATTCGGCATCCGGATACCAGCCTGAAGTAAAATGAGCATAAATTTTGCATACGGCGTTCGATTCGTGAGTTCTTGCACTTAATTAAAACCTTACTTTGAGATCTTTCCAATGAATTTGACCCTACCTAAAAATTCCTTTGGAGCACTCCGCAATCACCAAAACAAGTTAGGTCGACTTTTCAATCCAAGTCAAACTTGGGCCTTGAGCCTTGTAAGAGTCCTATTCGGTTACTCCTTTGTGCTGGCCGAATCCTCCTTCTCTTTTACCTATATATAGCTAGGGAGTCCCCCAAAATTACTTGGGTTTTTATTTAGTAGTAGTTTTCCTTGGTGAAACTATTTAGTATTATCTTGTTCGGCTAGATCAAGAGCAATATCGTGCTTCGGAATCCCACATCAATACTTCAATTATATTTGCAATTTCAAATTGCTTTTGCTTTGTTCTTGCTTGTTCTTTGATTGTTTGCAGGAATTGATCTTCGTCATCAAGTCAATCGGGTTTTGGCATGGTTGGTAACAATTCGGAGTTTGGTTCAGTGATTGTTTGGCATCGGTCGTATTTCGGTCGGTAGCCTGGATCGTAAGAGTCGTCTCCACTAATTGAGAGTTATCCATCTCATCGAAAGACCAGGCCTCCATTAGCCTCATCAGTTTGGAACCTAGTTGATCCGTCTGATGGTGTAAAAACCATTGAATGCAAATGGGTCTATGAGAAGAAGATTGATATGGATGGAAATGTTCACATCTATAAAGGTAGACTTGTCGAAAAGGGTTTTTGATAGGTTCAAGGAGTTGACTATGACTTGACTTTCTCGCCGGTAGCGATGCTTAAATCTGTACATATCATTCTAGCTATTACTGCATATTTTGATTATGAAATATGGAAAATGGATATCAAAACGGCTTTCCTTAATAGAAACCTAAGTGAGGATGTGTGCATGACACAACCTAAGGGTTTTGTCGATCCATAGAATGGTAGGAAAATATGCAAACTTCAATAATCCATTTATGGGTTGAAGCAAGCATCTCGGAGTTAGAATATTCATTTTCATAAGGTAGTCAAAGGGTTTGGCTTTACCAAGAACATAGAAGAACCTTATGTTTACAAGGTTAGTGGGAGAGTACTTGTAATTCTAATCTTGTATGCGAATGACATATTATTGATTGGGAATGACATTCTTATGCTGGAATCCATTAAGACCTAACTGAAAAATAGTTTTTCTATGAAGGACTTAGGAGAAGCAGCATATATCTTGGGCATAAAGATCTATAAAGATAGAGAGAAAAGGTTAATTGGATTAAGCCAAAGTACTTACATCGACAAGGTTTTAAATAGGTTCAACATGCAGGATGCCAAGAAGGGGTTCTTGCCTATGTAGCATAGAATAAGTCTTAGCCAGACTCAGTGTCCTTCAACTATTAATGAGGGAGACCGTATGAGTAAGATTCCATATGCTTCAGCCATTGGGTGTATTATGTACACTATGTTATGTACTCGACCAGATATATCATATGCTCTAAATGTTACTGGCAGATACTAGTTTGATCCAGGTGAAGATCACTGGACAGCGGTTAAAAATATTATTAAGTACTTGAGAAGGACTAAAGATGTGTTCCTAGTTTATGGAGGTAACGAAAAGCTCGTTGCAAATGGTTACACCGATATAAGCTTCCAAACCGACAAGGATAATTGTAGTTCACAATCTAGGTTTGTATACATTTTAAATGGAGGGGTAGTGAGTTGGAAAAGTTCCAAACAAGACATGGTTGCTGATTCTACGATGGAGGCCAAGTACATTGTGGCTTCTAAAACTACAAAGGAGTGTATTTGGATAAAGAATTTTATTTTCTAAACTGGGTATGGTCCCTAGTGCCACCAGCCCAATGAATCTCTATTGTGATAACAGTGGAGTCATTGCGCAGTTTAAGGAGCCAAGGTTCCATCAAAAGTCCAAACACATACTAAAGCAATATCATCTTATTCGAGAGATTGTGGATAGAGATGTAAAGATATACAAAGTACACATGGATTCAAATGTTGCTGATCCGTTGACAAAGCCTCTCATACAGCCAAAGCATGAGGCGCACACAAGAGGTATGGGTATTAGATACTTAAATGATAGACTCTAGTGCAAGTGGAAAATTATTGGAGATATGTCCGAGAGGCAATCACAGAGATGATTATACCTTATGTTTATGATTAATTATTTTGTTCCTTGAATATTATCATTATTATTTATTAGCAAGTATGGGACTTGTTTGTGAAACTCTATATATGAATTTATGATGATTATTCTAAAGTGATTCCTAGTCGATAAACATATGATGACACATATGAATAGACTAGCATATGCAATGGTTGATGAGCATGTTTCACAGGTCATAGATATGGAGATATCAAACCAATAATATGGACACATGTTAGAGAACATGGAGTTGGATCGACCCACCTTTAGACACTGCGAGAACGTTGTAATCTTCTTGTCATCAGTTGGTCTCATATACAATATGCATGCTATATCCTTAGATTTGAGGTCGGCGCATGTACTCGAGATGTGTAATGACTTACTTAGGGGTAGCCAAACGCTACTCTGTAACTGTGTAGTTATAAAGGTGACTTTCGGGTTTGTCATGATGCATGCTGCGAAGTATAGTCGATCAAGATGGGATTTGCCCCTCCATTCAACGAGAGAGATATCTCTGGGCCTCTCGAGTGGTCGAATTCCGAAAATGCATGGCCATGCTACTCACAGTTAAAGAGTTAACCATAGTTGGGATTCTGAGTCACATGATCGAGAAAGAGTGATTGAGCTAACTAAACAAGGATGGCATGTACTCGTCTTGAGTTTGACCAATATCATAAGGCAAAGAGAAATGCATATAACTAAGCATTGTTTAGGTTCGTCCGATGTGATCTTTACATATACTCGGGAGTCGACACGTCCTGCTAGGGACCGCTACTGATTAATGGTCGAGTAAGAGTATCGGGCTATGTCTAGGTATACGTGAACGTATAGGATCACACACTTAAAGGGTTGGGACTTATTTCGGATGGTGATTCGAATTCTGATGGGTTTTAGGTTCCTAATGGGCCTCTAATGTAATAAAGCCCATTTTGGGGCATCTATTTAAAGGGAGAGGATGCTGACTTTAGGTTTAAGAGATATAGTAGGAATTCGTAATTCCTGAGAACCTAGCCGCCACCCCTCCTCCGCCCAGAACCGTGTAGCCGGCGCTAGCACTCCAGCAAGTGATGTTCCCGCCCCGTACGTGTGGATACCTTGGAGGTGTTACTGTGAAGTTTCAACGCTAGGACGATCAGCAACCCACGATAGTAACAAGGAGCTGTTGGAGGAGGCGCGAGGTTAGTACGACTACATCTGCATCACCACGCTACCTCGACTCTACTTCCGCTATAGATCTGCGCGTCTAGTGGTAATTATGTGATCTATAACTTGCAGTGGTTCATTGGTTACAAGGTAGAAAATTTTGTTTTTACGCTAGAGTAGCCTACTTGTTCTCCAACATAACATTCATGCTTTTTACCTTTAGGAGAGATGCTGTTCGGATAATCTTGTAAGAGCTGACATTCAGAGTAAGTTCCTGAGAACCAAGAAGTGATGAATGATGAAGCTTGATTGACACTACCAAATTCCCATCTTTTCATTATTTTAGCTTCCACAACCATTGATATATCAGTCTACAACAGCATCAAGTGAAGTAAGCATGCACCATCTTTCAAAAGTTGTCAATGAAAAGTTGTCAGTGAGGTAGTCAATAAATTACAATATTAAAAAAGAATATCTGAAGTCCATTCAAATAATTCATTTCACGCATATTAGCCCAGTCTACCTAAAAAATTATAAAACCATGTAAGGTTCGATGCAGTTCCCTGTTCAGCAGGCATCAATCCTTCAACTTATTTACTTGAAGCTTTTTATTCCTCATGGCATCATCGATCAAGGTATACCATCTGGACAATTGATTTCACAAATGGGGAGCAGATATCGGGCCTTTTGAAAATACAAGCTTCTTCCCAGCTTCATCTCTCTTTCTCCTAGGAGATAAAAAGCCAGTCAGGATTATCGTTCAAACTTACAGTATGTGGTGCACTGTGTTCCAGACTTCCACTATGTGGTTCCTGAAGCAGCTGCATAGGAGTTATAAGAATCAGCATATCTTGCGCTGGATCCCAATTGTGCCTTAGAGTTCTATTTGTTATTTGCTAATTGTCTGTGAGATCAAAGGTTGTCTGACTCGCAAGTTGTAGCAAATGATGATGTCAAATAGAGCCATCAGAACAGCCTGATTTGTTCGTAATAATTCATTGACTGTTGCTTGCATGTGGTATCTGATAAGGAAGTTATTTCAAAATTAAGGAGAACTTCTAGTCAGGGGACTATTAATCAGTTAACACATCGACGTTATTAATCAGAAGATTATATTTGATAATTTATGAAAGAACTGCCAGGAAGCTGGGGTTGGTTTTAAAATTGTAGTCAAATATTATATAATCTTAAAATGACGTACTCAAAAAGACCTGGAGTTGGTTTATTATTTTAAGGAAAAAGTCTATATAACACCTGAACTTTGATGAAAAGTTCATTCAACACCTCGAACTATGAAACCAGACATTTCATCTCCTGAACTTTGCAATCCGGTTCAAATAACACTCTGACCTAGTTTCATCTAGTAGTATTACCCATATGGTGCAATTAAAAGGGCAATTTTGTCATGTAGGATAACACACTGGCAAAGTTATGTCAATGATAGGTGGGCCCACATGAGCATTTCCCCTACCGAGCTCACAATCATGCTTCCATGACTGTTGGCCCCTATAACTCCCTCCCTCTCTATTTCAATTTAGAAGAGAAAAGCCCCACTTGGCATTTACTTAGACTTGCCTAGCATGTCATCCTATGTGGCAAAACTGCTCACTCATCATACCACATGCTCAATACAACTATACAAAACTGGATCAGAGTGTTATTTGAATCAGATTGCAAAGTTTGGGCTGTCAAATGTCTGGATTTCTAGTTCGAGGTAATTGATGGACTTTCGATCAAAGTTTAAGGTGTTATATAGACTTTTTTCTAATTTTAAAGAACGTACTGAAATAGTATATTACATGGAATCATCAAATTTGAGAGTAAGTTTATCACAACTCGGCCAACAAAGATCCAACTCACATGTTCTCTTAGCAAACAAACAAGATGGCCTGACAAGCCCTGGTCATATTCAGGAATTCTAAAGTTATCCTATCCACCTATTAACTCTTGTCATTTTCGAAACTATATTTCCTGTGTTAGTTGCATAGCTAAAAGAGTGGGTTGGGTTGATGTTATCTGCTTAACTATTGCATGAAGGTTAACGCCGTAAAAAGCAATCGCATGGTATTAACTTTTATATGGATAGCTAAAAGTTTGAATCCTGCTGTATGATGTGGCCAGATCTTATATTCTAAATAAATAATTAATATGACTAGTCAACCAGGTGATAGGTATTTCCTCTAAATGACAATTAAAATAGCGTGTGGCATTTCAAATTGTATTGTCAACCAGATCGCTAACCCACTGACTAGATTGAGTGGCTATTCTACTTGTAGGGGCTCGGAGATGGGCTATTCCTTCTGATGGCAATAATGCATTAGTTAATCAGAGATGGGCTCACCTTCTTGTCCTTGATCTCGCTGGACTGAATCCACGTCTTGTTCTGGTCCTGTACCACTGCAGCTTCTTGATGTCCTTCAATGTCAGCAACCAAGTCCCAAGTAGAGTTCTCTTCTAAACAAGCATGAGGTGTACTTCTGCCTTTACCTCTTTGCAAGTAAACACAATGCAAATAAAAAAAACAAAATCTTGTCGACATAATGCGACCCGTATAATTAACCCCGGTAACGACAGTCACACTGTCCATTACTCCTGAGATAATTACACGAATCTCTGCATAGTAGCTAATAAAATATCGGGCTTCCCGATACTTTATCAATTACTATACCGTATTCAGAGTATTGCAGCAGAATAATAATTAGAGACTGAAAATGAAACACTTTATTACATTCCATTAGCCACGCAGGGCTATCGGTCCATCACCTTAACTTACATAGGTTCTAAGTACAGCAAAATATATATTACAACCTCCTACTCCTTGATGACCTGATAGAGTTGGAATAAGACCTACTAAAACCACTACTCCTCCTAATAGTAGTAATAGTAGTCGTCCTCCAGTATATCCTGGTCCTGTGAACAGTCCTCACTCCAAGCCTCCGAGAAGTGTCCATAGGACTCACCTTCTAAGCAAGAGGGGGGATTTAGTAGAGTGAGTACAGGGTACTCAACAAGCATTAATAAAAAATGCAGTAGATGATTTTCCCACCCAGTCCAATCCAATCCAAATCCTCCTAATGGTCTCCTTCCCTCAAAATATACTTTTACAAGAATTAAGTTTTAATTTTAAAGATTGTTGATTTTAGAATTTTAGAAAACAACTACTAACACTGTATATAAGATAGTCATAGCTTCCGTAGTCTCCAATCCAATAGGATGGCATAAATTCAAGATTTATCCTTCGCAGGTTTATACCACTTTATCCATAGTGACACCCACAGCAGATGCCCCAGAACGTTTATCACTACTCTAGTGTTAGTTCTCCAACCCTACACTTGAGTTAGTGACACCTATCCCAGGATGCCCCACAACTCAAAGATACACAGTTATACTCCTTCTCAAGACAGGTGGTATAGATCTGGGCTTCAAACATACCGCACCCAATGACCTCACCCTCTGGGGCATACCGGTATTTCCCAGAGGCACCATTTATACTTATCCAATGTGGAGATTCTAATACTTTCATAGGACAACCTTTTCTGACCGATTTTACACACCATGGTTGACACTAGTTTTACGGCTAATTGCCCAAGTGTTAGTTGTTTGAACTTTATATCATAACCCATATAGAGGACTCCACCAGGCTACATCCTTCTCATCGGCAACCTCTACCAACCATATTAACACACGCCAACCAACCCATTAACCAAAAGCAATAATACACTACCAACTCCAGTTATCCATCCATCCATTTCCAACCCATATACCCATTTCTTTCAACCTATTCTTCCCAACCACATCCGATTTAACCGCATTATTGAAAATAAGTTTTCCATGCAGTGATGATATTGATAACTACATAAAAGCAGTTAAAAGCATTTAATAAAACATGATCAAAGGATGCTTACCTAGTATATACTCGGATTGTACGGCCTCGCTAGAATACAAGATCTGACTATCTGGTGGGTTCTGTTCTTGTCATGAAAATCATAATATATTAATCTATAGCAATTTATTTGATTGCGAGTTACGGTGTCCAAACAGTCTGTAGGATCAATATATGCTAAACTAGCAATCAGAGGGGGGTGAATGATTGCGCGGAAGCTAAAATTAAATTTTTGATCTACTAAAAATTCACCCCAATTCGAACTCAAATAATTGCTTCGTATTCAACAAAACAGAGTTAGATGCATTCGGTAAATCGATAATTCCCAGAGATCCAACCGTCGAATTGACCTGAAATTTGAACTGTAGAACCTAGATAACAATACGAATCTAATAAAAAAATAATCAGCTCGATCGAACCTACGGATCAAAAGTTATTAACCTCGAAAGCTTGCTGTGACAGATTATGACGAGAGCTGACTAAACTCTAATTTCGTGATTAATCACAATCTACAAAATATTAAGTAACGAAACTTTCAGGAACTCTAAGTTGATACTCTAGGAAGGTTTTGTATGGATCAAATCAATACTAAACTCGGTAGCATGGAGTTTACTGTAGCGGCGCAAAGCACTGTAGCACTGATTTTTCTTCGCTCTGGTGTCGCCGCCGGTTCTTCTGGGCGTGAGGAAAAAATCAGCGCCGCAAGAAATAAAAACTTAGGGCACCGCTCAATTGGCTGGTTGAAGAAGTTGATTTTTATTTCTTTTTGTCTAATTTGGTTACAGTACTCCAAACAAAAGAGTACAAACCCTAATACCCAGCTCTCTCATCTAAACAGGAGACATCCCTCTCCTATTTATAATGAGCAACAGTTCGCATGCATGTCCACCTGGCCCAATACATGCAAACTACCCAAAATTCACACATGGACGCCAGACGCCCACCCGCTCTCGCGTGACTAACCAGCCTCCATGTGCACCGTTCTCTAGCCCGAACGTCCCGCATGACATCCTTGACCACTAGGACCTCAGTTCCTCCTTGAACCTAGTCCCAACCTCGGTTCCTCCATGAACCTAGTTCCGGTCCCACATCGACGCGTTCGCCTCAAGCAACACTGCACATGAATAAACACAAAACTGTGTACGAGCACAAGTCCACGACTTGACTCAAGATCAATCCATGCAACCACTCACACGAGCGCATTGCATAAAACAAAACAAGTCAATCCATGTAATCACTCACACGAGTGCATTACGTAAAACAAAACTATTATCATGTTATCACAAGCATATCAAGTAAACATCTGAAATAGCACATGCAGAAGCACAACACATGCCATGAACACAACCACTTTGCAATGCCAATTTCATCACTAAGCCAATTTTTCAGTACATGATCTCACACAGTCCAAGAATCACATTTTCATTATATGAAGGGTGTTGGTTTTCAATTTTTAGTTGTTCAGTTACTTAAAGAAACTAGTGACTATCTTTTTTATTCTTATAAATATGACTATCTAATCATCTAAACTAATCTCAGATGGCAGCAATCTACCTATTTTCCTAAGTTTCCCCACTTTTTTCTTTTCTATTCTTTCTTTTTCTCCTCTTTTTCTTACCTCTCTGGCATTTCTCTCATTTTTTTCCTCTCTTCTCCTCAGTCATCCGACCGAAGCCTCCCTTCTCTCTTTTTCTTTTTACATCACTACCTTTGCTCCTCTCGGCTGTGGTTCAAAGGTAAGATGGTCTATGATGATCTTAGGGTTGGGCTCTAGGTTGGGATAGCGGGGATGACGACACTGGCTACACCTTGCTCCAGAGAAGGCAAGGTGATGGTTAGGATGCTTCCTCGTGGGACCCTAAGGTTTCCTCCCTACTGAGACCACACGGGTTCATCCCGATCTACTCTCTACTCTACTGGATCTATTCATTTTGTATACTATCTGCTAGGTTTGCTACTTTGTGCACCTGATGGAGGTTGAGTTCGGTTCTGGAGGTGTCGGTGTGGTTGTTGGTGGTGCTTGCTGGGGTGGAAGAGGTGGTGATGGGATAGCCGGTTTCCTCACTGGCTCGGCTGCTCCTGATCCTCCTTCTTACTGGCCTCCTCCTCCTCTGTTTGCTCCGGCAGAAGCTCCTGGTTCTTGCTCTCTGCTTGGTTGGCTTGGGTTTGGACATGTAGAATGGCAGTGGGATGGCTGGCTTTGCTTGGTTGCTTAGCTCTCTAGTGAGGGGGATGGATCTAGTGCTATCTCCTAAACGTTCAGTTCTTATCAACCTAAGCACCGCTCTTATAAACTGTGTCTAAGAGTGTGCTGTACTCTCGTATTTGTATTGACTAGTCAAGTAACTATGCATTGCAATAGAAATATTCTTTTTTAATAAAAACTTAAGTTATGTTATTTTTTTACAAAAAATAAAATTACACTCTTGAGCTGTTACAGTGAGGGAGAAGTGGGTAATAGTCTGGCCGTCACCGACTCGTATTTATATATTAGTAATTAATGTAACAGACAAAACAAAAACTTTGTACAACGTGCCACGCATCACACAACTGAACCAAGGATGTATCAAAGGAGAAGTGAAACGTATCTCGACAAAGTTTTCCTTCGTTCATCATCTTCAAAAAGATGCTCTGTAGTGACCAGCATTCCACATACTTTGGTAGAATACCTAGTCTTGGGTATAGTATCTGTACAGGATCACTTTAGAAAGCACCGTCGCTCAACAAATGTGCATTGGTCAGCACCGTGGCTCTGGTGATATTAGTTAGTTAGAAACGTGGCAGTCTGACCAGCTTCGTGCGTTACATGCTCCTAATAATCCAGCACCACATATTTCCTCAAGTAAGAATCTGGCAAATTTATTCAGCAAGACACTTTTCACTGCAATATTCAATAAATTGACTGACAATGCTTGGCTATGATGACTCAGAGATTTTAATCAACATAGTTATCAGGGTTTGCAAGTGCTCTCCTTTTTTTAATCAAGTTTTCCAATGGGTTTTCCCTTGGTGAGGTTTTTAACGAGGTATAAATATTTTCATAGTTAATGGATATCCAAGGGGAGTGTTATGAATTCTACTTTTTAACATAGGTCCATAACCTTCATAACATCAAAGCTACAACTTTAATATATAGCTCCAGTTCTTGCAACCCTTCTGTGCAATTCATCCTCTCATGTATGCATATATGTATCTAGAGCTTTGTGCACTATACATGGACATTCGATACCAATAATCTCTCCCACTTTGTATATATTTTATTTAAAGCTAATTTCTTGATTATCAAAAAATATTTTATTTGTACTCCTTCTAGTAACAGAAAAAGCGACATTTTGGGATGCCTATATTCAAACTCTATAAACTTTTTCCATCAATATTTCTATGAAAATTTAGATTGGACATATGAAAACGGTATGTATAGATTTGTATCAACAAGTACTTTCATATTATTATTATGGTTTTATCAGATTTATAAATATATTATAATAGAAATTAAGGGTCAAAGTTTTGTTTTGGGGACCATGTAGAACATCCTCTTTTGTAACTAGAGGAAATAAACACAATAATTACTTTCTTACTCTATGTGCATAGTACTAAAACAAAATATATATTTCGGACTAAAAGGAATATTTATGCTAATTTCCTCAACTTTCTAGTATTTATGGAAACATCAGTTTTGTAGCGTTGTCATGTCATCAGATCACAATTGCTTTTATGATTTTACTGTTTTTGTGGTGGAGTAGCTCGCACTTTTTGACTCGTGACCTACGAGAAAAGTCGTAAGAGTTTTGTTGGCTTTTCTCCGTATAATTTTATTTGGTACACCAGAAGTAAGTTCGACAACTATTGTCCTTATTTTCCGAAGAACGCACAGTAGGGAGCTCAATTTGATTAGCAGCTCTAACCATTGATTTGAAGCTGATACAGTATTAGCGTTGGCGAAATACGAAGCGCAACATTTGATTTGAAAGGGGCCAAATACTATTGAGCAATGATGCACGACGAACCTGTAGAAAATGCATGACAGTCGATGTCCAACAAAATTAATAGCCGTCGCAGTTCGAAGGCATAGCCTCAACAATACTTGGCCTGAGACTGACAGAATGAAAGTCTATCAACCTCCCACAAACGTACAACGATGAAACACAAAAGTGTGAATTATCAGAGTAAACAAACCAATTGTTGCGATAGATACCCCCAAAAAAAGAAGAAGGAAGTAGATTGTTGATGATAACGATTCAAAGCATAGAAATGCCACCCAATTTCACATTTACCATCATAAAAGACCATTCCAACCAAAAGAAAATATCAGCATTATATCCAGTGCTTTACAGGCCATTATCTGTCAGATTACTCAATCCCAGTGTTGTGGCCTTCCGTTTCATGGCCTGAAAAACTGTTGGGCACCGCGCACCAACCACTTCAAGAAGAAGCTACAGAATAGAAAGAAGCAAACTAAAATAAACATACAACATATACCATACACGAATATATAGGCACAAGCAAAATAAATATTGATGACCTGTCTGCATTGTCAAATTAATCGTCCAGGCAGTTGTATGATCCTGCAGCTTTGTTCCCTATCTTTTGTAGAATCCAATTAACTTGTTTATACGAGGCCTATAATTTGTAGGATCTCGTCTGAAAGTAATGTCGAGATGCTACACCATACACAAAAAGCAAAATGTCATAATTAAACGAATAATACTGAGGGTCATACAGAAAAGCAATAGACAAAATGAGGAATTATTATGGGAGTCATGCTTGAGTTCATCATAAAGTGAATCTCCAGCGAGTGCTTAAGAGCAAAAGCATAAAATTGAGAGGACAATTAAGGACCATCGGATACAATATAACTTGCAGAATCAAATGTATAAGGAATGGATATTTAGTATAAAAGTATTTGCAACCGGAAAGGGTAAAAAGAACATATCAAAACAAGGATCAAATGTGATCAATGGGCAATACAATGCCTCATGTATAAAGAATGAGACTTAGTATAAAAGTATTTGCAACCGCCAACCAGCAAGCTGCATATTCCTATACAGGACAAAATGAACATAATTAAAAGTAAAACTTAACATTCTGTAAACTGTTAAGCACGACAGCTACTGATCATTTTCAATTGTGGCTTGCCCAAAGAAAATTACAAAAAAAAGGGATGCTAGTAGAACTGATGAACCTATTTCACAATACAGTTATTCACTAAACATTGCCTTATCGTCTTAAATTTGCAGTACCTCCTGTAAAATCGGACGTCACAGAAACGCCATCGCCGACGTCGTCTTCTCCGTTGTCGGTGAAGCTGCGCCACCGCATCGCCATCACCGGGTTCGAGCTCTTCCAGCCGTTCGATCTTCGTTTGACCCTCCGGATCGTACCACGTGGATAAGCGTCTTGGGTACTAGTAGCCGTCGGATCCAAATCGGGCGATCGAGCCGTAGCCGCGTGTCCCTTTGCCCAGCGCCGTCCGATCGGGCCTGTGTGCGTCAGATCGCACCGGCACCGTGACCAATCGGGTGCCGCCGCGTGTCGGTGCGTAATCAAGCGCCGTGGACGCGCCTCGTGGTGGACTGAGGCGGTCCGTGGACCGAGTCCATGGACCGAGCCACGTGTCAAGCGCCGGTTAGTCCAGCCGTATCGACGCCAAGATGACGCAGTTAATCGGTTTTTCAGTTTAAAAATAATTCGGATAATTCTGATTTCCTAATTTCTGTAATTTCAATATTTATTAAAACTTCAAAAGGCTATATCTTTTGCATTTTAACTCGGATTTGAGTGATTAAAGTTTCTAAAATTGAGATCTATTTTATGGTGAATTTTAATTGATTTTTGAAGTTCATTTGTTCTCTGCTTTGGTATTTATTCGCTTTTCTCCTTGACGCAGCGTGAGACGTTGAATTGTGCGACGCTTGGAGGAAGATCCAAAGAACTCAAGAGCAAGCTCCGATCAAGATCAGACCTATTCCAAGGCAAGTTGTGCTTTGATCATGTTGAACCCATGTTTGTAAAATTGCTTTAATTGTTTTACCCTATTGCATATTATTTCAAGTATATAGTTGTTTCAAATTAAATTGGGCTTAGCTATTATACCAAATTGATCTATACCCTACCTTGTCATCGTATGCCATGATCTATTGTCACCCTAGTTTGGTTCAATATAGTTGGTTAGTAGTGATAATCAACATAGGATGGTTAGACCGTATTAGTTGCTTAGCCATACCACGTCATCACATGTGTTGGAATCATTAATAATTAATCTTCATTAATGGAATATGGAACAATGTTATGAACTTGTGTGTCATGTGGGATCACACGATGAGATTGAGTTGTTGGTGGCGAGTCATGTCACGCAACGATGTTGAATTGTTGATGGCACGTGGTGCTTAGTAATCAACTTGGGTGATTTTCACTTAGATTGGGGCAAGTGACAAGGGGCGAGTATGGCAAGGTGGGCCCGATGGGCAGAGGGTATGTGGATGTCTTGCCCTGATCACTCTAAGGACTTAACCTTGCAAGCCTTTGACCTGAGTCAATCATGCAACCACATGTCTGGTATGGGCCAGCCTAGCTGAGTAATTTGCAATGTCTTAACTTTGGTACTATCGTGGTCGGTGTGAGTTCCCGAGTTATGGAGTAATTCACATGGCGCAAGAGGGGGCTCGATGTGGTAACCATCCCACCGTGTTGAAACCTTAGCGGGTGGTACCGGTTAAGCCAACGCATTGTAAAGGCTTTGTTATAATCACTCGCCTTTGTGGTGTATGGTTGTATCGCGTGGGTAAAGTGCATAACCTCTGCAGAGTGTGAAACTATTCGATAGCCGTGTCGCGTATTGAGCAATGCTCGCGAATTACGCTTAAGGGCTAGCTTAATTAAATGGACAACTTGGTTGGGATGGCGTAATGCCATGTGGAAGATGGAATTTGATTTAGGATTGGAAATCGTTTACTTGAATCATTAATCTATTTATTATTATTTGTTTTACGCTCTTTACAATCTATTTACTATATTGGTTCATAAATGCCGCTTATTGCAAAATAGCCATGATAGCCTATCCTTTGGAATAAGCCCGCATATAGTTACATAGAATCGCATTCATGCACAACTTGTTGAGTGCTTTAAGTACTCACCCTTGCCAACACCAATAATCAACAGTCGAAGAATCTACACCTGTGTTGGAGGAGGAGTTCCAAGAGGACGCGAGTCATTAGGGTCCGAGCCTGGTTGGTTGCCTGTGGTGAACCGATGAGCTATCAACGTTTTCTACTTTCCGCTGCTTAATTTTTAGCTTATATTTCCAGTGTTGCCCTTCGTGGCTTAATAATGTAAGTTGGTCATAAGATCGTACATTTAGCTATATCAATAAATGAACTACTATTTCTATTATCGTTGAGTATGATGTGATATGTACCAATGTTAAGCTGTGTACACTAGCGTTGATCCTGGGACTAGTGTGGTAAACACAGTGGGTTCGAATCAGTGGATTCGGGTCCTTACAGAGGTGGTATCAGAGCATACTGACTGTAGGTCTTGGCCCTAGATAGTATGGAGGAGTCTTGGTTGTGTCTAAAACTATTTTCTAAAGGGAAATTTAAATTTGACTAATAAAACACTCTCAACTCATCTCTTTCTCTACTTCTCGCCTTTGCTGAATTTACCGTTTTACTTGTTGTTTCGGGTGGAGAACTTATTCAAAGTTCTTGTGGAGCAGATGCCGATCGTTCCAACCTTTGAAGAGTCAGCAGGTGGCTACGCCATGGAGCTGTGGAGGGTTCTTCAGACGCTTGGAGGATTCTATCGTCCGCTTTACCAAGGGGGCAGCTGGTCCGTTAACGGTGTGCACCAAGGATTTGTTTGCAAGTTGATTATTTACGCCCGGGAGAATAATAAAGCTAGCAGGCCGATCAGCATTTCTGCAAGGAGGCTCTCGTACGAGATTGCGATTCAGGAGGTTGCCCGACTTGCTCTTCGCCGTGTCTGCCGCGACTACACCGACGAGCTTCGTGACTAAGTGTTCCGACTTCACCCTGATGTGCAAGCTTGCCGACGCCGACGGATCGTGGGGAGCGAGTGTGCTACTGCAGTACATCTTGTTGAGTTCACTATCGCCCAGGAGGATCACTTGAGGGACACTGCGCAGGAGCTGGAGACAGTGTACGAGGCACTGAGAGTGGCTGAGCGAGAGCTTCAGAAGACTCGTGATGCCGCAGCCAGAGTCATCAGTGAGCTAGAGGAGGCCTTGCAGGTAGCCGAGGAGCTAGCAGACCAGGTCGTTCAGGAGCCGGGTGAGGTCGCCAAAGAAGAAAAAGAAGACCCGGAGGAGCATGAGTGGGAGCCTGAGGAGCCAGCAGAGGGTCACCAGAATAGGTTTGCTCCTATGCCAGCCCAACCGCCGGTGTATGCGCCGGATCAGTCTCAGCCAGGGTGGTTGGATGAGTGAGAGTCAGTGTTAGAGTTGTGCTGAGACTCGAGTGTTGAGTCGCGTCTTTAAGTTAGTCTTTACCTTTTAGTAGACGTTAAGGTTTCGTGTTAGTTTGGTTCTTAATTATCTGCTGAGTGTGCAGTATGTGTTGCAAAGCCCTTAGGCAATGTAAGCAACCATACCAAGTATTAATAAAGATTGTCTAAGTTGGGTTTAACCTGTTCCCCCGCCTTAGAAACTCTTACATCTTATCTATGCTACATCTATCTTTCCTAACCCAAGAAGCAATCAAGTAGATGGTGAACACCCGCAGCAACAACGGAGCTTCAGGAAGTGGTTTGTGCTCAGGCAACAATCCCAACGAAGAGACACCACCGCAACAAGCACCGCCAGTGGATATGTAGAACTTGGGAGCTTTTCTTGCCGCACAGACTCAATTGATGCATACCATGATGCAACAGATGACTAACATGGCTGCAAATAATAACAATCATGTGAACCAGCACAACAATGGTGGGCCGCGGCCGTACTCCAAGCTGTCAGATTTTATGAGGACTCGGCCACCAACCTTTTCAGGAAATGCTAATCCCTTGTAAGTCGATGGACCGGCTTAGGACCGCCGAGAGGAAGCTTCATATCACTCAATGTGAGGGCAATGAGAGGTGCTCTACGCCTCATCAATTGGAAGGAACACCGCAGAGTGGTGGGAAAACTTTTGTGCCGCGCACGAAGCCCCGCAGAGATCACATGGGATGAGTTTACCACCGCTTCCGCCAATACCATGTTCCGTAAGGAATGATGGGTCTCAAGAAAGAAGAGTTCGTGGCTCAAGCAAAAGGCCACCCGTGGTGAATATCCGAACAAGTTTACTCGCTTAGCTCGCTATGCCCCGTAAGACGAGCGATCGATAAAGCTAGGCGATCCGCTTCATGAAGGGACTAAATTCAGATCGCAAGTAGGGCTGATCACCCATAATTTTCGGACTTTCGTGAGTTGGTTAACAAGGCATTGATTCTAGAGGACAAGCGCAAAGAGTGGGTGAAACCAAAGCGCTTGATGACTAATCGTAGACGTCCCAACCACTGCGCTCGAGAATGTCACCGCAGCAGCTTTAGCGATTCCAACCATCACCGTAAACAAGGCATCAACTCCTCGCACCTCGCCCGCTAATCGTAACTTTCGACGCCAAAGACAGGCGAATGCACCAGAGAGGAGTCGCAGATCGCAATCAAGAGATGCTATACATGCAATGAGCCAGGGCACTTCTCTAATAGGTGTCCACAGAGAGGAGGCATCACGCCAGTTCGCTTTAACCTGGGAACAACACCTGCCAAGGCACCGGCTTCAGGAGGAACTCGTGCGCCAGGACAAGCTAGAGCAACCCCTCAATCAACAGCGCGTGGTAGGATCAACCACATCACCGCAGATGGAGCTTAGGACGCTACAGACGTTGTGCTGGGTAAGTTTTTGGTTAACTCAGTACCTGCTACAGTTTTATTTGATTTTGGAGCTTCGCATTCGTTCGTTTCTCAAAGTTTTGCAACCAAGAATGGATTTAAAGTGGTGAATCTTAAGAGTGTGCTGTTAGTCCAAGCCCTAGGATCTGAGCTTAGATCTAGCCTTGGGTGCTTGGGAGTTAAGTTGCTTATGGATGGGATATAATTTCTAGCAAATCTTATCTTGTTAGATGCCCAATCCCTAGATGTTATCCTTGAAATGGATTGGCTGTCCAAACATAAGGCTGTTTTGGATTATGGCCGAAGGATCGTAGCATTGGAAGGCCCCAGTGGCAAGAAGGTAGAATTTCAAGCGACCGCGGTTCGTGATGGACAATTAGTGGTCAACAGCGTGCAAGCCATCAGCATAGAGGAGGTGCCAGTAGTCAGAGAATACCCGGATGTGTTTCCAGAAGATTTACCAGGGATGCCGCCAAACCGCGATATCGAGTTTGTAATCGAGTTAGCACCAGGGACAGCACCGATATCAAAAAGACCATATCGGATGCCTACCGATGAGTTAGTGGAAATGAAGAAGCAGATTGAGGAACTGCAAGAGAAAGGTTTCATTAGACCAAGTTCATCACCGTGGGGAGCACCGGTTCTGTTTGTTCGTAAGAAGGATGGGAGTCTTAGGATGTGTATCGACTACCGAGCACTTAATGAAGTAACGATCAAGAATAAGTACCCATTGCCCAGGATCGACGATTTATTTGATCAGTTAAGAGGAGCCGGAGTTTTCTCCAAAATAGATCTTCGTTCAGGATACCATCAGTTGAAGATTCGAGCGGAGGATGTACCTAAGACTGCGTTTTCTACGCGATATGGACACTATGAGTTCACAGTCATGTCATTTGGATTGACTAATACCCCCGCATATTTCATGAACCTGATGAATAAGGTTTTCATGGAGTATTTGGATAAGTTTGTGGTAGTCTTTATAGATGATATCCTAGTTTTCTCGAAGACAGAGGAAGAGCATGCGAAACATTTAAGGATGGTTTTAGAGAGGTTGCAAGAACACCAGCTGTATGCTAAGTTTAGCAAGTGTGATTTTTGGAAGGAGAAGGTTGAATTTCTTGGTCATGTAATGACTGCTAAAGGAGTTGCAGTTGACCCAAGCAAAGTGGACGCTGTGCTGCATTGGGAGCAACCGAAGTCTGTTACTCAGATTCGTAGTTTTCTGGGGATGGCGGGATATTACCGTCGGTTCATAGAAGGATTCTCCACAATTGCTAAACCCCTTACGCAGTTGTTAAAGAAAGAAAAGAAGTTTGCATGGACGCCAGAGTGCGAGAAAAGTTTTATGGAACTGAAGAAGCATTTGACGACAGCCCCCGTATTAGTGTTGCCGGATGTGCAGAATGGATTTGATATTTATTGCGATGCCTCAAAGCAAGGCCTGGGGTGTGTGTTGATGCAAAGTAGCAAAGTTGTTGCTTATGCGTCAAGGCAGTTAAGGCCGCATGAGGAGAACTACCCGACGCATGATCTGGAATTTGCTGCCGTAGTGCATGCTTTGAAGATATGGCGTCATTATCTCATAGGAAATAGATGTGAGATATATACTGACCATAAGAGCCTGAAATACATATTCACTCAAGCAGATCTTAATATGAGACAACGAAGGTGGCTAGAGTTAATTAAGGATTGTAATGTGGGAATTCATTACCACCCTGGAAAAGCTAATGTGGTAGCCGATGCTCTAAGTCGAAAGAGCCATAGTGCAAATGCGCTGTCAATGGATGATCAACCAGAGCTATGTAAGGAATTTCAGAAGTTAAAGCTGGAAGTTGTTCCGCAAGGAAGTGTAGCTGCACTGGAAGTAAAGCCAACACTAGAGGATCAGATTAGAGAAGGCCAGAAAGATGATGATAAAATTTCTAAGATTAAGTCTAAGAAGGAGGAAGGCCTAGCCATAG
The DNA here is from genome assembly GCA_036346275.1 of Otatea glauca. Classification (NCBI taxonomy): domain Eukaryota; kingdom Viridiplantae; phylum Streptophyta; class Magnoliopsida; order Poales; family Poaceae; genus Otatea; species Otatea glauca. The sequence goes on along the minus strand of CM070733.1, from coordinate 28,427,733 downwards.
ATTTCACTCTAGATGAGCTAGGAACCATGTTCTTTAAAGGTCGAATTTGTGTACCGAATAAAAAGGAGCTGAAGCAACTGATTCTTGAGGAAGCTCATGATTCTAAGTACTCGATTCATCCAGGAAGTGCTAAAATGTATCAAGATTTGAGAGAGAGATTTTGGTGGCCTAATATGAAGCGTGAGGTGGCTGAGCATGTTGCCCTATGCGATGTATGTCAGAGAGTAAAAGACATGCATCAGAGACTAGCTGGTTTGTTACAGCCATTGAAAATCCCTGAATGGAAGTGGGAGGAAATTGGTATGGAATTTATCATCGGGTTACCTAAGACTCAGAGAGGTTATGATTCTATTTGGGTTATCATGGATCGTTTGACTAAGGTCGCTCATTTTATCCCGGTAAAGACCACCTACTCAGGAGATCGTTTAGTAGAGCTGTACATATCAAGGATTGTATGTATGCATGGAGTGCCCAAAAAGATTGTGTCAGACAGAGGTACCCAATTTACCTCAAGATTTTGGAACAAGTTGTATGAAGCAATGGGAACTCGCCTGAATTTCAGTACAGCATATCACCCGCAGACAGACGGTCAGACTGAAAGATTAAATCAGATTTTAGAAGATATGTTGAGAGCTTGTGCTTTAGCTTATGCTACATCTTGGGATAAATGTCTACCATATGCAGAATTCAGTTACAATAATAGTTATCAAGCTAGCTTACAGATGTTACCGTTTGAGGCATTGTATGGACGTGCTTGTCGTACTCCGTTAAATTGGAATGAGACGGGAGAGCGTTTGGTGTTTGGGCCAGATATTCTCGAGGAAGCAGAAAATCAAGTTACGATGATCAGAGAGAGGTTGAAGATAGCGCAGTCAAGGCAAAAGAGCTACGCCGATAACCGACGCCGAGATTTGAGTTTCGAGCCAGAAGATTATGTGTATCTCAGGGTTACCCCTCTTAAGGGTGTTAAAAGGTTTCACATGAAAGGGAAGCTTGCACCAAGATATGTTGGTCCGTTCAAAATTTTAACCCGTCGAGGAGAGGTAGCTTATCAGTTGGAATTGCCTCAGTCTTTGGCAGGAGTGCACGACGTGTTTCATGTGTCACAACTTAAGAAATGTCTCAGAGTGCCAGCAGAACAAACCCCGTTGGATGCAATAGAACTGTAGGAAGATTTGACTTACAAGGAGCAGCCAATCAGAATTTTGGATGTTATGGAGCGCAAGACTAGAAGCAAATCTATTCGCTTTTGCAGAGTTCAGTGGAGCAATCATTCTGAAAGTGAAGCAACCTGGGAGCGTGAAGAAGATTTGAAGTCAGAATTTCTAAACCTATTCTCTAGTTAGCCCTGAATCTCAGGGTCGAGATTACGTTAAGGGGGGAGGTTTGTAACATCCCAAAATTCGTCTAAATAATTATTTTATTGTCATTTGTGCAATTTATGATTTTTCTGGACTTTATTTGGATTTTTCTGGATTTATTGGAATTAATTGCAAATTAAGTGTTTTGGCCTTTTGTTGAGAACTATTTAAATTTGTGCAAAGTTAAAATAAAGTTTTGCCAAAGATATTTTATCTGAGTTCAAAATGTCTCAAAGTATTTTTGAGAATTTTCTTGGATTTTCCTGGTTATTTTATTGCCTGAAACAAATCAAATGATTTTCTGTAATTATTTTAAATGAGAAATTCTTTAAAAAAACCATGAACAGTGTCAGGCCGGCCCGCGAACTGTGCAGCCCGCGCAGCCCGTTTTGCCGCCAAAACCCTAACCCTAATCCGCCAACCGTTGGATCGAGATCCAACTGCCGTGCTTTCGCCGCGTCGCCGAGCGCTCAGGGCCGTTGGTTGAGCGCCGCGTGGACGCTCTGGATGAGGCCGCGTCGCTTTCCGTATCACCGCAGGAGTCCGCTGCCGCCACGCAACCAACTCCGAAATCCGTGCTGCGCACGCCTCCCCGTTCGCCTATTTAAGGCGCCGTCGCGGGCGCTAAAACCCTCACCCCGCGCCGCACCCGTTGGTCGATTCTTGCACGCCGAGACGCCCTCGCCTACCCGTGCGAGCTCGTCGGAGTTGCCGAAGCCCCCGCAGTGGTTTTCTTTCGTTTTGCGCCGTCGTCACGCCGTCCCGAGCCGTTCTGGTCCCAGATCCGTGACCCTTGGACCGTGGCGCACCTTCCCCGCCGTTCCCTGCCGCCGGATCGTCACAGAAACGCCATCGTCGACGTCGTCTTCTCCGTTGTCGGTGAAGCTGCGCCGCCGCATCGCCATCACCGGGTTCGAGCTCTTCCAGCCGTTCGATCTTCGTTTGACCCTCCGGATCGTACCACGTGGGTAAGCGTCTTGGGTACTAGTAGCCGTCGGATCCAAATCGGGCGATCGAGCCGTAGCCGCGTGTCCCTTTGCCCAGCGCCGTCCGATCGGGCTCGGTGTGTCGTCGGTCGCACCGCACACGCGACCAATCGCGTCTTGCCGCGTGTCGGGTGCAGAACCGAAGCGCCGTGGACCGCGTCTGTGGTGGACCAGAGGCGGTCCCGTGGACCGAGTCCATGGACCGGAGCCACGTGTCAAGCGTCGGTTAGTCCAGGCCAGGGCTGACGTCAGCATGACGCAGTTAATCGGTTTTTCAGTTTAAAAATAATTCGGATAATTCTGATTTCCTAATTTCTGTAATTTCAATATTTATTAAAACTTCAAAAGGCTATATCTTTTGCATTTTAACTCGGATTTGAGTGATTAAAGTTTCTAAAAATTGAGATCTATTTTATGGTGAATTTTAATTGATTTTTGAAGTTCATTTGTTCTCTGTTTTGGTATTTATTTGCTTTTCTCCTTCGGTACGCGTAGACGTTGAATTGTGCGACGCTTCGGAGAAAGATCCAGCAACTCAAGAGCAAGCTCCAGATCAAGATCAGGACCTATTCTAAGGCAAGTTGTGCTTTGATCATGTTGAACCCATGTTTGTAAAATTGCTTTAATTGTTTTACCCTATTGCATATTATTTCAAGTATATAGTTGTTTCAAATTAAATTGGGCTTAGCTATTATACCAAATTGATCTATACCCTACCTTGTCATCGTATGCCATGATCTATTGTCACCCTAGTTTGGTTCAATATAGTTGGTTAGTAGTGATAATCAACATAGGATGGTTAGACCGTATTAGTTGCTTAGCCATACCACGTCATCACATGTGTTGGAATCATTAATAATTAATCTTCATTAATGGAATATGGAACAATGTTATGAACTTGTGTGTCATGTGGGATCACACGATGAGATTGAGTTGTTGGTGGCGAGTCATGTCACGCAACGATGTTGAATTGTTGATGGCACGTGGTGCTTAGTAATCAACTTGGGTGATTTTCACTTAGATTGGGGCAAGTGACAAGGGGCGAGTATGGCAAGGTGGGCCCGATGGGCAGAGGGTATGTGGATGTCTTGCCCTGATCACTCTAAGGACTTAACCTTGCAAGCCTTTGACCTGAGTCAATCATGCAACCACATGTCTGGTATGGGCCAGCCTAGCTGAGTAATTTGCAATGTCTTAACTTTGGTACTATCGTGGTCGGTGTGAGTTCCCGAGTTATGGAGTAATTCACATGGCGCAAGAGGGGGGCCCTGGATGTGGTAACCAGTCCCACCAGTGTTGAAACCTTAGCGGGTGGTACCGGGTTAAGCCAGCGCATTGTAAAGGCTTTGTTATAATCACTCGCCTTTGTGGTGTATGGTTGTATCGCGTGGGTAAAGTGCATAACCTCTGCAGAGTGTGAAACTATTCGGATAGCCGTGCTCGCGGTATTGAGCAATGCTCGCGAATTACAGTTAAGGGCTAGCTTAATTAAATGGACAACTTGGTTGGGATGGCAGAATGCCATGTGGAAGATGGAATTTGATTTAGGATTGGAAACTGGTTTACTTCAGAACTGCTGAATCTATTTATTATTATTTGTTTTACAGTCTTTACAATCTATTTACTATATTGGTTCATAAATGCTGCTTATTGCAAAATAGCCATGATAGCCTATCCTTTGGAATAAGCCTGGCATATAGTTACATAGAACTGCATTCTGTGCACAACTTGTTGAGTGCTTTAAGTACTCACCCTTGCCAACACCAATAATCAACAGTCGAAGAATCTACACCTGTGTTGGAGGAGGAGTTCCAAGAGGACGCGAGTCATTAGGGTCCGAGCCTGGTTGGTTGCCTGTGGTGAACCGATGAGCTATCAACGTTTTCTACTTTTCGCTGCTTAATTTTTAGCTTATATTTCCAGTCTTGCCCTGCGTGGCTTAATAATGTAAGTTGGTCATAAGATCGTACATTTAGCTATATCAATAAATGAACTACTATTTCTATTATCGTTGAGTATGATGTGATATGTACCAATGTTGAGCTGTGTGCACTAGCGTTGATCCTGAGACTAGTGTGGTAAACACAGTGGGTTCGAATCAGTGGATTCGGGTCCTTACAGGAACCGGCAGTAATAAGACACAATAAATTTTTCCCGCGCGGACAGCTCCCGAGCCGACAGTGATACTCTATTACTGCCAGCTCGAGCCCCCCAGCAGTGATGGGGGTCGCGGATGAACCTTTCTGTAGTAGTGGAAAAAGGGCAAAAGCAAGAGCACACGTGTATGCTATTTATGTGACAAGAAAGGTCATATGATAAAGGACTATCCTAGTTTGAAGCAAGTGAAGGGTGCATGCTCAATGGCGGTAGCAAAAGATGATTCAGACATAATTGTCGTCAGTCAATATATCAGATACTTCTTATAAACAGATATCAGATTCAGATTATTGCTTTCGTATATATTCAAGGAGAGAGATATTTTTCGACACGCTCTCAACCTACGCCACTTATCTCTTGTTCTCTCGCTCATCTAGCAAATGAATGGAAACAAGTACTTCAAACACAACGTGGGTATCTAACTACACCCGAAACTCACGTACGCCATGCACTCAACTAACAAAGACTCACGCACGCGTCATGCGACACCACGAACTACCTGATCCACATATCAAGCAACGCACACCACTGACACGCAACTACTAACTCGTTACATGTTGTGAACTCTTAATTAAGACCTATTCTACGTGCAAACACAAGCACATACATGTGCACAAAACTCACGTGTGACATGTTTACATCACCATGCTGGACTCCCCACTAACATGCATTAGTAAAGTTAAGATTATATGTAACAAGACCAACCAATAGGATTATCATTATATCAACAACTCCAATCAAAAAAGAAAATAGGCTATACCACAGAAGAACGAATCCAGATAAGCTAAAGCAAAATGAGAGCAACAGAGTAATGAGGTCCTCAAACATGAAGGTTATGATTTCATAATAAAGAACTTTGTTTGTTCAATATTTTTGAATGATATGTATTATGGTCGTTGCCTTATGGTGAATAGGTTGTACGTCCTTGAACTCGAAGAGAAACCTATCTATAACATTAATGTAAAAAGGCATCGGCCTAATGATTTGAACCCTACCTTTTTATGGCATTGTTGCTTAGGTCATATAAATGAAAAGCGCATGAAGAAGCTCCATGTTGATGGACTTCTAACCTCATTTGATTTTGAATCATTTGAAACATGTGAATCTTGTTTACTTGGCAAGATGACAAAAGCCCCTTTCATAGGTTTTAGTGAGAGAACGAGTGAGTTATTGGCCCTAGTACATACAGATGTATGTGGACTAATGAGCTCGACTGCTAGGGGTGGGTTTCAGTACTTTGTAACTTTTACCGATGACTTTAGTAGATATGGATATATCTATTTAATGAGGCATAAATCTGAAACTTTTGAAAGGTTCAAAGAGTTTCAAAATGAAGTACAAAAACAACTTGGCAAATCAATAAAACACTTACGATCAGATCGTGGTGGCGAATACTTGAGCCAAGAGTTTGGTGATCATCTAAAGCAATGTGGAATCGTTCCGCAACTTACTCCGCCAGGAACGCCTCAATGGAATGGCGTGTCCGAACGATTTAAACCGAACTTTATTAGATATGGTTCGGTCAATGATGAGCCAAACAGATCTGCCATTATCCTTCCGGGTTTCGCTCTAGAGACAATTGCGTTCACTTTGAATAGGGTCCCATCAAAATCCGTTGAGAAGACGCCATATGAGATATGGACCGGAGAAGTCCCATGTTGTCATTTCTCAAGATATGGGGATGTGAGGCTTATGTAAAACGTTTACAATCGATAAACTCGCACCTAAATCGAAAAATGTTTTTTCTGGGTATCCTAAAGAAACAAAAGGATATTACTTTTACAAAAGAAACGAGAACAAAGTTTTTGTTGCTCGAAATGGTGTCTTTTGGAGAAAGAGTTTCTTTCAAAAGAATTCATAGGAGTGATGTGTATCTTGATGAAGTTCGAGAATCACATGAATATGTTCAAGCTACCATCGAACCTTCACAAGATGTACAAAGTGTTGTACAACTTGTGGAAGAGACTCCATTTCACGTAGGTCGGGAGGCCACGTCATGTACCTATAAGATATGGGAATGATATATTATTGTTGGACAATGATGAGCCCACGACTTATGAAGAAGCAACGATGGAACCAAACTCAAAAATGGCTTGAAGCCATGAGATCCAAATTCAATCCATGCATGACAATCAAGTTTGGAACTTGGTCGATTCTCCGATGGTGTAAAACCATTGAATGCAAATGGATTTTCAAGAAGAAGATAGACGTAGATGGAAATGTTCAGATCTATAAGGCACGGTTGGTGGCAAAGGGTTTCAAACAAGTTCAAGGAGTTGACTATGATGAAACCTTCTCACCGTAGCCATGCTCAAGTCTGTCTCGGATCATTTTAGCTATTGTCAGTATATTTTGATTATGAAATATGGTAGATGGATGTCAAAACAGCCTTCCTTAATGGGAATCTTTACGAGGATGTATACATGATACAACTCAAGGTTTTGTTGATCCTAAATATGCTAAAAGGGTATGCAAGCTTCAAAGATCCATTTATGGGTTAAAGCAAGCATCTCGGAGTTGGAATATTCGTTTTGATGAAGTAGTCAAAGGGTTTGACTTTATCAAAAATGAAGAAGAGCCTTGTGTTTACAAGAAGGCTAGTGGGAGCGCACTTGTATTTCTGATTTTGTATGTGGATGACATATTATTGATCGGGAATGATATTCCTATGCTTGAAGATGTTAAGACTTCATTTAAAAGGAGTTTCTCAATGAAGGATTTGGGAGAAGCATGCTATATCTTGGGCATAAAAATCTATAGAGATAGATCAAAAAGGTTAATTGGATTAAGTCAGGAAACGTACATTGACAAGATATTGAAAAGGTTCAATATGCATGAATCCAAGAGAGGTTTCATGCCAATGTCACATGGCATTAGTCTCTGCAAGAATCAGTGTCCTTCGACATCTGATGAGCGAGACAGGATGAGCAAGATTCCATATGCTTCTGCTATTGGGTCTATTATGTATGCCATGATCTGTACACGCCCAGATGTCTTATATGCTCTAAGTGTCACAAGCAGATACCAAGCGGATCCTGGTGATGGTCATTGGATAGCCGTAAAAAATATCCTGAAGTACTTGAGAAGAACTAAGGGTATGTTCCTTGTTTTTGGAGGTGAGGAAGATCTGGTTACAAAGGGTTACACCGATGCAAGCTTCCAAACTGACAAAGATGATTTTTGATCGCAATCCGGGTTTGTGTTTACACTTAATGGAGGAGCAGTAAGCTGGAAGAGTTTCAAGCAAAACACGGTGGCCGACTCTACGACAGAAACGGAGTACATTGCGGCTTCGGAGGCCGCAAAAGAAGCTATGTGGATTAAGAAGTTTATCACAGAGCTTGGTGTGGTCGCTAGTGCCTCTAGTCCAATGGACATCTATTGTGATAATAGTGGTGCCATTACACAAGCAAAAGAGCCTAGATCACATCAGAAGTCTAAACACATACTCCGGCGCTTTCACCTTATTCGCGAGATTGTGGATAGAGGTGACGTGAGAATATGCAAAGTACATACGGAAACCAATGTGGCCGATCCGTTGACAAAGCCACTGCCACAGCCTAAGCATAAGGCACACACGAGCAGGGTTTTGGATTTCGGTTTCGGATAAAATACCGTTCATGCCCGGAAAATGAAATTTCGGCGAAATTCGGTAATTTCGGACAAATCTCGTCCGGAAATTCAAATTCAAAATTTGAATCCGGTTTTTTTTCTACCGGGAAATACCGAATTTCGGCGAGATTGGGCGAGATCTCGCCGAGATTGGGCGAGATTTCGGGTTTTTTGCACTGGTTGAAAAGTGGTCTAAACGTTATCGAAAAATTTTGAAATTTTTTTTGGAGGTTTCTGACATAATTTTGATGTTCTCACAAAAATTTCAGCTGATTATCACATCTGAGGAATTTTTAAAAATTCGGAGAGTGGTACTGTCCTGATAAAACACTGACCGACAAGTTTGATCGGAATGAAAAATGGTACAAATCAAATTATAAACTGTTGAAATTTTTTCTGCAAGTTTATGATCCATAAATAATATTCTCATAAAAATTTCAGCTGATTATCACATGTGGTGAATTTTTAAAAATTCGGAGAGTGGCGCTGTCCAGACATAATACCGATCAACAAGTTTGATCCGAATGGAAAATGGTACAAATGAAGTTAGAAACTATTGAAAGTTTTTTTGCATGGTTATTATGTATCTATAATGCTATCATAAAATTTTAAGATAATGATAAAACTGTATTAATTTTTAAAAATTCGAACAGCACTACTACCCTTTTAAAAGGCTTACCGGCAAACTTAAACAAAATTAAAAATTATGTAAACCATAATTTTTTTTGAACATTTTACAGAATGGTGATAAGGAAGTTATTAATATCCCATAAAAATTGTGATTCATGATCACACTCCAGTGAATTTATAAAATTCTTACAAGGCACAGTACTATTTATGTTCTTTTCTTTTTTATTTTTGAAATATAATATAACAAACGAAGTTCAATGCTTTCATAGATTTGATTGACCAAACAAACAAAGTTTAAATTTTTTGAAAAATTTATACAATAGTACTGAGTCAATTATTAATCTCTCAAAAAAAAATTAGATTATAATCACACTCAAGAAAATTTATAAAATTCTGACAATATAACTGTCCCAATTATGTTCATTCTGTTTTTGATTTTTTAAAGATAACAAATGAAGTTAAATTATTTTGAAATTTTTTATGTATGATCCTAAACCACTAAGGATGGTACTATAAAATTTTCAGATTATTATAAAGCTTGTACAATTTTATAAAAATCGGACAGTGTTTCTGCCAAAATTTTAAAATATTTAAAAAATTAGGTTTTTCAACAAATTTTCATAGGAGATGACTTTCCTAAGGGTTATCGGACCAAATCCGGTCAAATCCGGCCCTAAAACTTTCAAAACCGGCCAAAAAACACGAAATTTCGGCCAAATTTGGCGAAATTTCACCGGGAAAAACCGAAATCTCGGATTTACTGTAGCAATTTCAAATTTTTTTAAATTTTTTTTCCCGGCCGGTACTTGAGAATTCGGGGTGGTCCGAAATCCGAAATCTCGGCGAAATTTCGCCGAATTTCGCCGAAATTTGGAACCTTGCACACGAGGTCTATTGGTATTAGATACTTAATTGATTGACTCAAGTGCAAGTGGGAGATTGTTAGTGCTATGCCCTTGAGGCAATCATTTAGATGATTGTAACATGACTATGTTTATGAATAATAATATGATTATTGGTCCAATGAATGTATATCATTGTATTGATCAACAAGTATGTGACTTGCTTATGAAGCTCTTTACTTATTGATATAATTCGATAAATATCTCTGATCGGATATCATCGTATAGGACAACGATGAATAGATCAGCACATGTAGTGATCGATGATCATGCTTCATAGATCATGGGATATAGAGATATCATCTATACATTGTGGACGCATGTTGAAGAACATGGGTTAGATAGACCCGCAATTGGACACTGCGAGAATGTTTCATTCTTATGTGTCATCAGTGTATCTCATACCTAGTAGATGTATGATCCTTAGACATGAGATTGTCATATTCCCTACATGTGTAATAGTTTTCCTTGGGGCTATCAAACACTACTTCCTAACCGGATAGTTATAAAGGTAGCTTTCATGTTTACTATGAAACGTGCAGAGGGAAGTGAGCAGTCAAGATGGAATTTGCCACTCCAATGAAACGGAGATATATGACAAGGTCACTCGTGTGATATGATTAAGGAAGTGCATGGCCATGCCGTGATTGAGGAGTCAATCACAACTTATTAATATATCACGGATACGAGAGATGGATTGAATCATCAAAGGATGACATGCTTCTCGCCTTGAGTTCAATCTTCATAAACTTGGCAAAGGGATTATTACATGAGTACTTTTGATAGGTTCTGTCCGATTTGATCATAGTATGTTTGGGAGTTGGCATACTTTGCAAGGAGCTGCTACCAACTATTGGATTGAAAAGGAGTTTTTCGAATCCATGTCCAAACGTACGTGAACCTGCAGGGTCACACACTTAATGGGCTAGGACGCATTAATTTGGATTGGATCCATAATTAATGGACATCGTGGGTTTAGCATGCTGATGGGCCTTGGTTTAGGGTTTCATCTCGTGGCTATATAAGGAGAGGAGGAGGGTGGGCGCAGGGAGTGCTTTCCCACGGTTTAGAAGTGATTCACTCGAAACCCTAGCCTCCTCTTCTCGTTGCCCCTGTCGAGCGACCAGGTGCTTGCACACCGACGCACGGCGTTCCATCCCTGGACGTGTGGACTACTGCGGTGACGCTGCTGCGACTGCGGCGTGGGAGGACGATCCACGGCGAGACGAGGACGATCCGCTCCATCGATGCAATGACTGCAGCGAGGACGATTCACTACATCGACGCACGAAGGATTCCGCAACTGCGCGTCTAGTGGTAATCTTATCTGTGATCCCCTTCTTGCGAGTAACTTTCTGGTTACGCGGTAGATTTTTCTTTTGCTAGTGTAGTATATCGCGTTCCTCTTCATATTATACCCACAAGATATGATCAATCTCTTAATGTCATGAAATTAACACGCTTCCTTAGACGTGTGACTACGAATATCATAACAAAATCATTCAAAAACTCTATCCGAGCATTAACCCTCCCGATAAGCCTAATCTCACCATTCCACCCTCACATAGAGCAGAAGAATAAGATTGACTCACCGTTAGCCTAGGAACAATAATTTTTCAGGATGTGGAGCCACTGCAACACACATTTTCCTCGACCCCCCACATAGCTTAATCTACTACTTGAGATATCATATGTCGAGACTCAGTAACTTACTGAGTTAGGTCTGACCCATAACAGATATGTGGTTGTATGATTAGCATAGTTCAATGGCTTACAAGGTTAAATCCTGAACTGACCAAAGCAAGGCTTCCAATTTACACACTTGTTCATATGGAACCATATTACTTTGATTTACACAGAATCATACTAACCCAATGTCACACTAACCCATTCAGGCTCACAACATCTTGTCACTTGCCTTAGTCTAAATCATTTAACACCCTGTTGATTATCGTGCAACACATACCATCAACATCATCATTGTGTGACAACACATGACATATCATTTTTCATAAATATGTTCTATAGACAATTAGTTATGTTTGAAATTGTAGTTTCAAAATGATATCAACATTACATGGCTAAGCACACTAACCACATTCTAAACCAACTCACGTCGGTTCTATATTAATGGCCAACTATTAATTGTCCACCTAGTCTGAAAAATGATTATATCATAGCAAATGACAAGGTATGTATAATTGAACTAACATACAATAGTTTGAATCAAACTAACTTCTTATAAAACTGGGTTCAACATGATCAAAGCACAACTTTCCTAGCACTTGCTATACTATTGTTTCTTTATCTTTGATCACTTTATCTTCTGTCTTCGACTTCCTAATCTTCAGCTCCTCCGAACGACTTCTGGACGTCTACGTCTAACAAGATATAAATAGCAAATACAAACAAGACTCAAAAAGACAAATCATAGAAACTCCGATTTGAGAATGATAGTACTCCAATGAAGTTCTCTATTTTAGATGAATTTAGGAACTTGAACGTACTGAATTGGAGTTCGTATGAAGGAGATCTTACTCTCAGAAGATTTATCGGCAAGGAAAATACTGATAAATGAGAGAGAAAGGAGAATATTCTAGAGAATATTCCTTCTGATTTAAATAAATAAAAAGGATAGAGGCTAACATGTGGGCCCTCGGTCTATGGACTGGGTCCACGAAGAAAGGCTTACAGTTCACGGAATAATGTACTGACAGGCGGGACCACATGTAACTGATTTGGTCCATGGTAGACTGAGTCCACTGAACAGTCTAGGGTTAGGGTGTACCACATGTATGATAACGGCCATTGCATGGCAACATGAATGCTGAGGTGGCGGTTGACAAGGCGAAAAGGTGGCGATGAGGTGGAAAGTGACATAGTAGAGGTTGGCTTGACCCATGCATCAGTGACACGCTACCACACACATATGGGACTGATGGTAGGTTTAAGATTAGATTTATAGCAAATGACATGTGGGTTGTGCTTATCAATGACACATGTTCCATTGACAAAAGAGACCCACAAGAAGAACTTAAGGAATAGGTTTGGACTTTGACCCGCAGGTTCCTACATGGCTGCTTCTTAGCAAGGTAGCAATGGCAAGGTGGTGGTGGGGCCTACCTATCATAGAGACATAGGAAAGAGAGAGAAGGGCCCACCAGTAAGGGAGACAAAGAGAGATGGGCGCGTGACAAAGAAGTAGAGGTGGGTGGCATCTATCGCTCTCGGGTGGTGGTCGACGGATCTCCAGCGATGGCCAAAACAGAATGAGAGTGGTAGAGGGAGGTGATTGATGGTCTCGAGAGTGACAGAGGTGCACTGTACCTTGCCGACGACGAGCACAGGCAACACAGAGATGAGCGCGCTTGGCGGCGGTGTGTTGGTGGTATGAAAGATCGATTGATCGAGGGGAAACAACAAGGAGAGGGTGGAGATGGTGTGGCCAGGAGGAATTGACCTATGTCTCACCATGGTGAAAGAGCGAAGCTCGGTGGCAGCGGTTTAGACGGCACTAGGGAGGAAGTTGACAGCGGCAAATGGTGATCTCAGATCGTTGTAGAGTTGCACATTAGGGCATGGTCGTGGGGTAGAAGACAACGTCCAATTGGATGGAGAAGCCTCAGGGACCACGAAATTATTGACAACGATGCACAAATAGAGACAAAGATGACAACATCGGTCTTAGCAAGTAGCTGCTGATCGATGAAATTGATTGAGGGATAAGATAGATGGGAATCGGGAACACATGATGATGCGAACAAAGATTTGAGGAGCTTACCGAATCCATGGGAGCACGAATGAACCTTTAGCAGTGGCAGAGCGAGGACTAACATGGGAAAGGCGACCATGGCGGTGGCACACGACGAGACCCGGGGCAGTGGCGCTAGGGTTTTCGAAGGCGGGGCGTTGAGGCATGGTGGAAGGTGGGGTCCTGGTGGTCTTTTTGTAGGCGGCGAAGGCAACGTCAAAGTACCAAGTAGACACAAGTGAAGATGAAGATGAGCAGTAGATTGCTGATAAGCTGGACCGGAATGTCGGTGAGAGAGAACACAAGTGGGCTAGCTTGCGACTTAGGCCAGCTACACGCAGGTAAGATGGCACGAAGGGAGAGGAAGGATAATGGGCTAGCGGCCCAATAGGAGGAGAGGGGGAAAATAGGATGAAGGAATTCGGTCCATAGAGATTTTAGGTTTTATAATTATTTTTTCATTAAGAAAAAGGCTAGAAATTCAAATAAATCAAAAGAAATAGCAAGTGAACTCAAAAAAATCCAAACAAATACAGGAAAACTCCTTGCAACACAAGGAACCCAACTAAAACTAGTTTTCAATTAATTGAAGTTTATATTATTCAAATTAAATCTTTTTATTTTATGAAAGTCCCCGTTAAGCTTTATTAATTCAAGGAAAATTGGTGAAGATTTTTTGGAACTTACTCTACATAAAAGATTTTTGAAACCTTGAAAACTAGGGTGTTATAATTTTTGTCACAATTCTGTGAGTTTCTACTGACGTAGCTGCCACGTAAACCCAGCTCATGAGTGGCTTTTCAACATGCCAAGAGCTGAGAGCTACAAGTCTTGATTATCTCTCTCCCGTCTAGTAGTATATTATCTTCGCACGCCTAATCACAGCATCCTCTCCATCACAAACAAATCAAACCTTACTTGCATCGTACAATTACAGGTGCCACAAGACTAAAACGGAATCCAACGCGCACCTCCCACCTGACCTGAGCGCCGTCACAACCAGCAACGTGCACGGTCAATTCCTGTATAATTGGAGGATCACACGGGTGAGATTGTTTGCATTTGTATCTTCTGCCTCTGCTAATACAAACTCTTATTAGCCGTCAGACAGGACGTGAACGGATGAGAGCAGCGTCTACAGTAAAATTGCTGCACTGAAAAATAGTACTTTCGGTACAGTGGTTTTGCTACGTTATGCTGGCACATTGCTTCTGCTACAATGATCTACCGGAAAACAGTGAGTGACTACAGTTCTCTGCTTTTGCCGACTCAGTTTATTGTGTCTAGCAGAGGATGCGGTTCCGAATTGTTTGTGTACACGTCACGTCAATCAATAAACTAATTTATCATTAAACCTAATTTGTTGAAAACAATAGCCAAATTTCCACCGGGAATTGCATCAAGATACGTGTAGCTATTAAAAAAACTTAAGCTATGGAAGAAGGGGACATTCAATATAGTGATTATTCACTGGAGGAGGGCATTTGGTGGAGGTGGCAGTGCAAGTAGGCACTCATTGGAGCGATAAAGGAAGAATGGTCAAGTGCCTGGATATTTTAAGCACATCTATAAAAATCGATTGAAACCACAAAAATGTTTTATTTGAGTGGTACATAGCATATCTATTTTCTTATTGCTATGTATTTTGTGCGTTTCAAAACAAAACCTTAGTTTCATGGCCTATCATTTGGCAAGGTTAAAAAAACTCTTTCCAGTAGCAAATTAGGATGGCAAATCTCGATCTTTTGTGTAAAAGATGTCTATACGGATCTTTCGTTATTTTAATCGATAGTTACGATACGTTTTTTAACCCGAAAATCATCGAACTACCGTCGTAAGTCGTTTGCTAGAATCTCCATCCTAGCGTCTACCAGTTTTGCCATCCTGCTATGTACAATGCGTTATTGTGAAGTTGTGACAACCCAGTATAAATAAGAGCACTGTTTTCCTAGGCAGTCGCCTAGGCGCTAGACTATACCCTCCCACTTAGCTTATTTATCTCATCTAGATGGCTGCCTAGCTCGTCTAATCCGTCCACTGAGCGCATAGAGAAACACTGAATAAGAGTACATGAGGTAGTTATCGATTTAATTATTGTTAGTGCAGAAATAGAGACCATCAACTCTCTTGCGTACTTGGACTGATGGCCATAATTCGTTCAAATCATAATGAAGAGAAGAAAAAAAAAGGTGAATCCAAATTTTGTATATTAGACGCATAGCAAGAAATTCACCATGGATACTTCATATTACTGCATATATAACAGTTTACAACCATGTGATGCCATCACAGCGTCACTGATGTCAGTCTATATGACCATGACATGTCCAGAAGCTGCTATCCCCATATCGATGAAGATCAATCACCTTCAGAATATTTAACAAAAAGTGATAAAACGACTAACACCTTGGCTCACAATGATCATCGCTCAACACACATTATTAGGAAATAGGAAGAACAACAAGGTTTCCAAAGTTCAGAGGTTGTCTGCTTCACACATGAGCAGAGGATCATGACAGGCAACCCCAGAAGTTCAGAAAAAAGGGCAGGTGTACTTCACTTGTCCACATCGGCAAAGGATTCAGTCAGCTTTCAACCTCTGTTGAAGCATTTGCGGAAAGGTTTTGTGCTTCCAAAAGCTTCATCTGCCGCTCAGCATGCTCCCGCTCACACTGGCTAATGCCCATGATGATGTCAAGCATAGTTCCAGTAGTGCCGAAGAATACGAGCGGAGCTAAGGATTTCTTCTTTATGCCCACAGGAATAGCAACGAGAGCACCAGCGACTGAGAAGAACCAAGTTCCGAGGGCACTGCATTCATATGAAAAGTTGTATCAGCATAACATTATTCGAAGGAGCTGTTTGTTATACCCTATCTATTTTCAGACATATATCTGCGATGTTTACATATCTATGTACAATGTCATTCGCTGGTGAACTTCAGGATACAATAAGTTTATCAAAAAGCATACAGAAAATTGCTAGCCCATGATCTTGGACCATATCAAAAGCTCTCCGAATTCTCTCTTCACTCAGCATTATTTACACAATTCAGCAATCTAAAAAATTTCCAAATATATATGATCGTAACTGTGCACATCCGATAGCATATATGATCATGCCCGTGCACGTCATAAAATGTACCCAAATTTTTATGCAGCTGTATCTCATATCTTTGCTAAGTCTTATATTACTTTGAATGCATTTTTGCAGTTCATTTGTATGTTGGCACATTAGCATGAAATCAGCTTAGCTTCACTCGGTACCATATATATATGAAGCATATCTATTTGACTATCCCATTTGGAAGGATACCATCATAACTCATAACTATCCATGATTGTTTTTGTCTCTAGCATGACCACTTGATAAAATGTGGAGGAAAGTAGGGGAAATGGCTGATACCAATGTTCTAAATAACGGTAAACGGTTAACGAACGGTCATCCCACCTTTTAGTGTTTATACGGTAAGCGGCCTTCTAAACGGTTTTACTATTTAAAATACAGACAAATATATACATGTGTTTGCAGTAACAAAATAAGCATCTAAACATCTTTCATGTATAAATAATGGAACTATCAGGCTATCAACAATTGTCCACAATGGTAACATGAAGAAAAAAGATGATATAATGTGAATGTAATTAAAGAATCATAATTGAATGATTGAACAGCTCAAGTGGCAATAAAAAGCAAAGCTAGCACTCATCTCATGTATGCTATAATGTTCTATGTCATATGGCAATCTTGTAACTTTATCCAAATAAACGGCCGATGAAACGGGCCTATTAAATGTTAACAACTGTTAAATCAAATAAACGGCCCGATAAAATGGATAATCCTTGAAATGTCTATAATCGTAATAGGTAGGGGACCTTTACCGTTTTAACGGCCGTTATTTAGAACACTCGCCGATACTATAGGAAGATTTCCTCTTTGGCTGATAGGTACTATAACTGGTATTCTTGTAATTGGTTTAATAGGTGTTTTCTTCTACGGTTCATTATCTGGATTGGGTTCATCTCTATAGTAATCGGAGGGACCAGATTGTAAACATGAAAAGGTAGGAGCTTAGCGGGTCCTTACCCCCCTTTATCTGATTAGAGCGGAAAGGACCTACGGAATTCTTACTCTTATAATATAACACAATATAGTAAACTAAATATTGTGATTTAGACAAACAATAAAGTGGAGACATGTCATAAAAATCATACTGCAATTTACATGGGCTATAAAGTGTCCAAAGAGTGACACACTCCTTACCAATGTCGCTCAGTGCAAAATAATGGATTGTACTACACATACTGCATATCCCAATAAGTATGCTTTGTCTTGCTGACTATGATATACTGACTTCACAAAGACATGATCCATGACACACTGGGCAAGCTGTTGGGTGATAAGTTGTAGATGCTACAAGCCATTCAACGATGCAGTGAATGAAAGGGAATAAGACAGTAAAGCAACTGAAGGCGTGGTGTGTTGAATACCCTAATGGCCTAATCTCATCTCATCCATGAGTATCTATGGGTAAAATTACATTTTATCATCTCCACAGGTTCAGATTTAGTGAAGTCAGACAACATTTCTGATTTCCCATTAGTTTGAGACCTTATAGCATGAATCTAGAGTTCTAGACCTAACAGCAGGGAACTATGGATAGTACAACAGAAACTAGGGGAGTTCTGATCTTACATCATTACATGGCATTAAGATAAATAACTGCCAAATCCAAGCATAATTAATACATGTATTTAAATCCAACCAAGCCATGCAATTTTAGTTGATGAAACCATGCTTTGTTCCATCTTATTCTTATATGTGCCTTAATGCCTTTGCACATTTAAACAATACATTTTTTGATGGAGCAGGTACATACATCTACAATAGGACTGCCTTATGGCAAAACTCAACTATGAATGAACTCAAGGCCACATGGGAAAACCAATGGCAAACTTTTTGTCTCTTCTTCTCCCTTGTGCTCATGACAGTGTGCTGGCACTACTCACCAATTGGAGAATGCTTGCTTGGCTTGCTCAAGTACAGTTTGAAACATCACTGTATTTGACTTCACATTGTATGGTTTTTGTTTGATTGTTTCTACAATGGACATTTTTAAGGCATGTAAAAAAACTAAGTAGCCGATGGGTTTATATAAGGATTACCAAGCGCAATAAGGGGGGAACTTAAAGCTTAGTCAAACAGTGATACAACATTTTCTACCCATCACACCTAAATAAATTGCACTAAGATATAGCAGATGTGCCCTTTGTAGTTTGTACCTCTTCAAGCATATTTACTGTGCAAGCCAAATACCATTTCTGCATTCAATGATAGGGATTACACAGAGAGACTAATTTAAACAAAAACATGGACATCACAGCACTATCAATGACATGGAACAACCCTTGTTCTGTAATAAAAAAAAAGCATAATGATGAAACAACCACAGGCATCAAGAGATCTGAGGGGAGTATGTTGAACTTTGGATAATCATGTAATCAAGCAAAATATTACTCCCTCTATGCACAAATATAGGTCGTTTTTTTACTTTCACGGTCTCCAACGCGAATTTGACTATGATATTGTATCATAATATATTAGTAAAACCAATAAAACTATATATTATGAAAGTATTTTGCAGACAAATCCAATGATAGTATTTTCATGTAGAAAATCTATATATTTTAATGGTCAAATTTTTAAAGCCTTGACTACACAGATCCCACGGTGGCCTACATTTGTGAACAAATGGATTATGTTATAAATGCCCTAAGACAGTGAATCTATGATGAAAGAATATCAAAAAACGAACTCAAAGACACCATTTCAAATTGAACATAAGTAAGGCAAGCAAGCTAGCTAGGATTGCCTAATGTGTACAAGCCCACAGTCTGTAAAAACAGGGAGGACAATGACTCAAAAAAAGAACAGGGAAGACAAAGGTGACATAACTAACACCAAGCAGTTTAAATTTCATCACACACATACATGAGAGAACAGAACATGCTCCTGTCAATAAAAAAAACCACAAGCATCAAATACATTAATAGATTATAACCGCAACTAATTTTGGTTGAGTGTGAGATCCGAATGTTTGTACTTACTTACTTGGCTTTCTGCATGATAGTTTTGTATTTTCAACCTAATAATATAGGATTGAAGTATCAAATCGTAAAGTCGGTCCTATTGTACTGTTAAAGCCATTTTTACTGGGTCTAGATTACATGTCTAGATATGGTGTTAAATTTCATTGGGCCTGAATTTCCTAGGTGTGTCAATTGCAAAATTTCATTCATGGGAATCCTAACTCTAATATTCTCATTATTCGTTTAGTTCATGTGTACAAGCCCATATAGTTTCATGAGTTCAGTTTCTCCGATCTTGTACACTAGGAACTAGCTAATCAGATAGTTATATAATAAGCAAAAGGCTATGGCCTAGATGTCCTAGAGAGCGAACATGGAGATTAAAAAAAACAGTAGTAACTAGAACTTAAGTGTGTTCCCATTTCAATCTAAACTTGACAAAGTGAAGGGTAACTCAAGTTTCACTAATTCTAAAGACTGAACTAAATCCAGCTCCCAAAAATCAAGCTTACTTCATCAATTCTCATGCTGAATAAAACCGAACAGAAGGTTAAGAAAATAAACCACTGAAGGAGGGTGTGTAGCTCAAATGCCACCAGAATTTTTGGATAGCAACTCTATTATAGAACTTTGTGCCGATGAACAGGTCAATTTTCTAGAAATCAGAACAATATGAACTACGTTAATTATCATGAATCTATAAGCAGCAGCGACCTTCAGGTCATTAGGTCAAAGAACAAGGTTAACAGTTTAAAGAAAGAATGGCTGATTGAACAAGTCTGCCATCCATTCCTTCACAGATCAATTTTTCTTTGACCAGTTGGTGTTTAGCACTACGAGGATGTGACCTCAAGCAACGTGATTCATGATAAGCACAAAGAAACCTCGACACTGCATTTACCAGGAGGCAAGCAACCAGAGGGCTACCCAATTTTGTGCATCTAAGCCCCGAAACCTAGATAGATATAGATCGACCGCGGCAGAAGCAGCAAGAGTCGAAAGGTTCAGCATAGGGAGGGGAAGGGAGGACCGACTGACTTGGAGACGGTGCAGTCCTCGAGCTGCTTCTCGCCGCCGCCGACTCGCTCCATTGCCTGTCTCCGGCGGCGAGTGCGGGCCTGGAGGAAACGGCAGGAGGTCAGGAGACGGAGGTGGCGTCGACAGAATACGCGGCTGGCGTCGCTCCGGCTGTCGGCGGCGACGAGGCCAAGGTCGCTTGCTCAGCTGCTGCTGCTCCTCCTCCTCCTCTTCGGCGGGGCGTGTGTGAGAGCGACGGCCGATTTGCGATGGAGTCGAGTTTCTGCGATTTGTCGGGGCTCCCAGGCGGGCTGGGCCTTGCGATGGAGTTCCCAACCGGGCTTCAACCCGTCACGATATAAAACTTTTCCATTAACAATCAGCTTGAAAGAGAAATCTTTTTTAAACAATATTTTATCAAACAAAATCTCTTATCAACTTTATTTTCAATTCCGATCCTTTTGTCCACACCATGACAACATGCCATACCCATCGTCATGGCGTGGCTGAATCCTACCACTCCATCACCAATGCCATTTAGCTAGACTTATCCTATAGAGTGGTAGTATTGTCTTCCCACATCACGGGATCAGATTTGAAAATAAAGTTGGCAATATGTTAGTAATAAAAATAGATTGTAAAAGAGTTACATAATAAAAATTGATTGTAAAAGAGTTACATAATAAAAATTGTTCCCTGTAAAAGGCCACTTGAAAGATTTTATAAAGACTCGACGCATGGTCCTTCCTCTCATTGCATTGTCTTTTCCCTCTCCATGCCCCTCAGCCCTAGCACATGCCGCCACCGCATACTCTCCCAATCTAGTGATCTCCACGGTCTCTCTCTCCCACCGGTGCATACGAGGAGGAAGAGACATGGATGAAGGTGGAGAAGGAGGAATAGGAGATCGAGGCATGTCACTTTCGACGAGTCGTCTTTTCCCTTTGCCGAGTCCTCCTCCCCATCTCCTTCATCCGATTTTGATTTCCTAACCGTTTATGATACTGCTCCACCTCTGCCTATTGGTTTTCACTTACCTGCAGGTGCTCCTACTCGGTCGCCGTGTCCCGACGAGACTTGTGCCACACCGGACCTCGCTGCCCCTACTGGCGTTTCGCCACAGGTTGTTGCCAACCGAGCCTCCATATGAAACCTCGCTCCAACCGGCCTCGCTGCCCCTGCCGGTTCCACACCACAGGTTGTTGCTAGCATGGCACCCGCTGCCCCAACCTCCTCGCCACTGGTGGATCTCACGCTCAGCGGCGCCGCCAACGCCGCCAGCCACCCACCTGGTGGTGGGTGCTGGCCTCGCCATGCCTGGCAGCCCTGCTGGCTTCGCCTGCGTCTCCTCCGGGTGTGACGCGCCTGAGGGCCCTGCTGGCTTCTCACCTAGTGCCGCTGTCCTCTCGCCCAGCGCTGCTGGGCGCTCGCCTCAGGCTGGCGCTGCTAGTTTTTCACCCGCGCGCTCGCTTCAGGCCGACCACAGCACTGACCTCGCTGCCCCTGCCGGTCACCAACTGCATGTTGCTGCCAGCGTGGTCACCGGTGCCCCCGTCGGTTGGTCCAGCCCAGCGCCTCTCACCGTCGGCACCTCAGTGTCCGACGGTGTTCCGGTCACGCCCGTGTGCAATGACCACTATTAGACACATATACACGGGACGTATGTGCCGGCCATACAGCACCATGCACCAAGCGGGATAGCGCGGTTAGTGTTGGACGCTGTTGCCGCTTCTAGCGCCCAGACTTAACGCTGCCGCTGCCATGTAGATACGTCCAGCTAGCGCATGTATTTGTTGCTTATCTGTACCGCATGCAATCCCTTAATTCTAGCCTTCCATAACCTCCTCCTGTAATCTATATATTCCCTGGATGATAATGGAAAGGTTCATCGCGTGATTGTGCAAAACATATACGCTTTCATGGTATCAGATAAATCCCGATCCTATCGCTTCCGCTAGTGAGCGCAGCGCCATGGCTAGTGCCGATGCCGAGCACGCCTGTCGCCTGGCTGACGAGCAGGCCTGTCGCGATGAGGAGGAGCGCGCACGCAGCAAGGCTGCCGAGCACGCCCGTCGCGAGGCCGTCGACCGTGCCCGAATGATCACCCTCGCCAACACATGCACCACGCTCCACGCCCAAGCTGTAGCCGTCCAATTGATCAAGACTCTGGTTCCCATTGTTCTTGCTATCGACTCCGACAACTATAGCAAATGATCCAACCTCTTCCTCAACACCCTCGGCAAGTACGCCCTCGACGATCATGTCCTCGTTGATGTCGGTCGCCCCGAGGATGAAGAGTGGACACGACTCGACTTCACTGTCAAATCGTGGCTCTACGGCACCATCTCCCCGGATCTCTACGAGCTCGTCATGAGCCGTACATCCACCACCGGCTCCATGTGGCTCGGCCTCGAGCAGCAGTTCCTCGGCAACAAGGAGACTCGCACCCTCTACCTCGACGCCTCATTCCGCAACTTCGTCCAAGGTGACATGACCATCTCCGATTACTGCCGCAAGCTGAAGGGCATGGCCGACGCCCTCGGAGACCTCGGCGAACCCGTCCTCGACCGCACCCTCGTCCTCCGTGGCCTTAATGACAAGTTCGCGTACATGGTGCCGCTCCTCAAACGCCAACGACCCTTCCCATACTTCATTGAGGTGTGTGCCAATCTACTGTTGGAGGAAATCACCATGACCAACAGGTCATCCTCTGCCGCCTCCGACTTCGTCGCTGGACCAAACAACTCCTATTCAGCCTCATCGAGCGGCACCACCACAGCAGCCCGCGGCAACTCCTCCTCCGGCAGCAATAACTCCGGCAGTTACTCTGGTGGCTCCTCTAGCATGGGATCTTGTCGGGACCCGAATATGCAAATCCGGACCCTCTGTGTATACTGCACTAGTCCAGGATCACGCTAGTGCACACAGGCTCAACATCAGTAAATATCACAATCATACATAGCGAAAATATTATGAAAGACATCATATGATACATACTACTAGTTGAATGACCTTATGGTCCACTTACATGACTATGCCTCGCAAGGCTGAATAATATATTAAATCTGCAATGAATGAAAACGTAGACAACCCCTCAATATACCACAGTAATCGACAAGGCTTGCGCCTAAACATTCGCCTCCTCCCGAATCTTTCCTCCAAAGATTGATGTAGACTCTTCAACCGATGAGCTTATTGTTGGCAAGGGTGAGTACTTAAAGCACTCAACAAGTTGTGCATGAAATGCAATTCTATGTAACTATATGCAAGGCTTATTCCAAAGGATAGGCTATCATGGCTATTTTGCAACAAAGCAAAGATTTACGTACAAATACAATAAATAGATTGTAAAGACGGTAAAACAAATAACAATAATGATAAATTCACTTTTCTCAAGTAAACCAAGTTTCCACTCCTAAGTCAAATTCCATCTTCCATATGGCATTCCGCCATCCCAACCAAGTTGTTCATTTTAATTAAGCTAACCCTTAATCAGAATTCCGAGCATTGCTCAATACCATGAGCACGGCTATTCAATAGATTTACACTCTGCAGAGGTTATGCACTTTACCCATATGACATGATCGTCTCTTGGTGCCTTCCGGTTAACACACTTCCTTTGGTGTGTCGGCGGAGAGATCACGACAAAGCCTTTACAATGCTCGGCTTAATCCAAGATTACCCGCTAAGGTTTCAACACCGGTGGGTCTAAAACCACAACCAGGGCCCCCTCTTGCGCCATGTGAATTACTCCATAACTCGGGAACTCACACCACCAAGATAGTACCAAAATTAAGACATTGCAAATTAATCAGCTAGGCTGGCCCATACCAGACATGTGGTTGCATGATTGACTCAGGTCAAAGGCTTGCAAGGTTAAGTCCTTAGAATGATCAGGGCAAGACATCCACATACCTTCTGCCCATCGGGCCCACCTTGGCATACTCGCCCCTTGTCACTTGCCCCAATCTAAGTAATTATCACCCAGTTGATTACCAAGCACCACATGCCATCAACAATTCAACATCATTGCGTGACATGACTCGCCACAACAACTCAATCTCATCGTGTGATTCCACATGACACACAAGTTCATAATATTGTTCCATATTCCATTAATCAAGATTAATAATCAATGATTCTGACACATGTGATGACGTGGCATGGCTAAGCAACTAATACGGACTAACCATCCCATGTTGATTATAATTACTAACCAACTATAATGAACCAATCTAGGGTGACAATAGATCATGGCATACAAATGACAAGGTAGGGTATAAATCAATCTGGTTTAATAGCTAAGCCCAATTTAATTTGAAACAATTGTATACTTGAAATAATATGCAATAGGGTAAAACAAATATAGCAATTTTATAAACAAGGGTTCAACATGATCAAAGCACAACTTGCCTTATAACAGCCTTTATTCTTGTTCTCGGACCTTGGTCTTGAGTCAACGAATCTTCCTCGGATGCGTTGCACAATTTAACGTCTACGCGAAACGAGAGAGAACAACAAATAAACACCAAAACAGAGAGAAAACAAACTATAAAAATTAAATAAAATTCACCATTAAATAGATCTCAATTTTATAAATTTTTAGAAATTTGAATCACCTCAATCGGAGCTAGTATGAAGGAGAACGGCCTCGGAGAAGATCCAAAAATCATAAAAACCTGAAAATTGGAAATACCAAATTTAAACGAATTATTTTTCTAAAGGAAAAACGGGTTTATTGCGTCACTGCTGACGCAAGGCTGATGCAAGGCTGACGCGCGGGACCCTCGGTCTATGGACCCGGTCCATAGGCTTCAACAGTCCACGGTGGACCGAGCTCACTAAATAAAGCTTAGGGCGACGCGCAGAGACTCTGACACGGCGGCTGACGCGACGCACGCGTGGCTACTGATGCGGACGACACGAGGGCAAAGGAGCTGACGCAGCGCTGATGTGGATGGGCCATGCGAACGACCACGCGTCGCTCATCCAACGACTGCGCCAGATCGGACGGTGAAGAAGCAAGGGCGCGAGCGACAGAGTCGTGGCAAGATCCAGAGCGCTCGAGGGCGATCGGACGGCCACACCTTGCGGCGAAGAACGACGGCGAGGGCGGCGGCGCTACCCATCAGAGATGAAGAAGATGATGCGGCTTTAGCGCTACGGCGACAGATCAGGTGCGTTTGCTCGTGAATCGTAGCGACAGATCAGGTGCGTTTGCTCGCGAATCCGGAAGAGGACGACGACGCGAACCCAAAGGCACAAACGGAAGCGGCGGAGAGGCACCGGCGACGAAGATCCATGCGGTTGAAGGGCTCTCTTGCGGCGGAGGACTCCGACGAGCTCGAGCAAAGCGACGACGGCGACTCGGGCACTGAGACCTAGGGCAAACGAGGCGACGCGACTCGGGCTTCCCGCTGCGCAGGGCGGCGCCTTAAATAGTGTCCTAGGGAGGCGTGCTGGGCTGGAAATCCGAGACGGATTCGGCGGCGGCGGCAAAGTCCGGCGACAACACGGAGAAGTGACGTGGCTCCATCCCGTGTGTCCACGACGCAGAGATCCGACGGCTCACAAGCGGCGGCGATGCGGTTGAATCCCGATCGCTGGATCGAGATCCAACGGATGAGCTCAAGGGCGGCTAGGGTTTCGAAGCACCGGTGCATGCGCGACGCGGCCGAGGTGTCTTTGGGCGGAAAAGGCCGGGCAGAGCGCGGGAAAGGAATGGGCCGGCGGAGATTCGGCCCGGGAGGAGGTTTCGAATAAAAATTATTTTCCGAATCAATAACATTCCAAAAATTCAAATAAAAGCAAATAGATTCAAATAAATTCAGAAAATCTCCAAAAATACTTTGAGACATTTTGAACTCAAATAAAATAGTTTTAGCAAAACTTTATATTAAACTTGTTTAATTTTTACAAATTTTCACCAACGGTTAATACACATAATTTGAATTCAAATCAACTAAATCCAGATAAATTCCATAAATTCCAGAAAATCCCAGAATGCATAAATAGCAATAAAATAATATTGAATGCAAATTTTGGGATGTTACAGATCTTGACGCAATCGCCAGAACCGCCGCTGTAACGACGGCTTCGCTTCTCCAGCTGGCGGCACCGGCGGTTGGCTCACGGTTTACAACCCGTGGACTGGCTCGATACAGCTGTGGGCTGGCTCTCCTCGTCAGGCACTCGGCACCAGCAGACCCTAGCAGCAGGCGCGTGCCGATTGCGCACGTGCTGGGATGCCAATACCGCCCAGAGCTTCCTCGTCGGGATCCCATCAGTTGGGCTCTCCTCCGGCTAGCCCGGTACGTTCATGCCTGGCCTCCCCAGCTGCTTCGGTGTGCCAGCCGACTTCACGCCGGGGTTCTCCGACGGCTTGCTCTCCCCGGCGCCAGGCCTCTTCGGGTTGCCTGCTCTGGTGCTTGGCGGATTCGCGCCTGGTCTACCCGGCATGCCTGCCTCGGCACCTACCGGTTTGACCAGGCTTCTCCCTGCGCTTGGCGCCCCAGGCGTGCAACCCACACCAGCCGTGCTTGCTGGCTGGGACCAGCAGCAGCTGGCGAATGACTTCCACACCATGTCCTTGACTCCGCCTGACAACAACAACTGGTACTTCGATTCAGGTGCCACATCTCACATGAGCTCAGACGCTGGTAATCTCTCCATGATGCAGTCCCCTCTGCCTTCCACCCCTTCTAATATCGTTGTTGGCAATGGGTCCCTTCTTCCCATTACGAGTGTCAGTGCCACTACTTTTCCCGCTGCCCGTCCTTTACATCTTCATCATGTTCTTGTCACCCCCACATTATTAAAAACTTGATCTCAGTTCGTCAATTTACCCGTGACAATAACTATTCTGTCGAGTTTGATCCTTTTGGTGTTTATGTGAAGGATCTCAACTCCAAGAGCATGATCGTCAGGTGCAATAGTTCCGGGCAGCTCTACCCCCTCCAATTGGCAGGATCCCTTTCCCACGCTCTCACCGCCGGTACCACCTCATCAGTCATCTAGCACCGTTGGCTCGGTCATCTAGGTCATGAGGCCCTTTCCAAATTGGCTATTCCATGTAATAAACGTGAGCTCGAACCTGTTTGTCATGCCTGTCAACTTGGTCGTCACACACGACTGCCTTTTACTAGCTCCTCCTCTCGTGCGTCACAACTTTTTGATTTAATTCACTGTGACCTTTGGACCTCACCCGTTACTAGTATTTCAGGCTACAAATATTATCTTGTCATTCTCGATGATTGCTCACATTTTTTATGGACTTTTCCATTGCGCCTAAAATCTGACACCTTCTCCACCTTGTCACATTTTTTCGCTTATGTTTCTACTCAATTTGGTCAGCTCATCAAAAGCGTCCAGTGTGATAACGGTCGTGAATTTGATAACGCTAGCTCCCGTTCTTTTTTTCTCCAGCGTGGTGTAGTGCTTCGCATGTCCTGCCCCTACACTTCCGCCTAGAATGGTAGAGCCAAATGTATCATTCGATCGACTAATAACATCATCCGCTCTTTGCTGATCCAGGCCTCACTTCCACCTTCTTACTGGGTCGAAGCTTTGCACACTGCCACACATCTTCTTAACTGTCACTGCACCAAAACACTTAACTTTTCCACTGTAGGATCAAGGATAACCGACTAGAGGGGGGGTGAATAGGAGGTTTCTAAATTTTTCGATTCTAATTTACAATTAAGAAAGACACTAAGGTATAGAAGCAATAATTGCAACTTCACAACTATAATCTCTAGAAATCACCTAAATCACTTAAGCAATTCAAGTATAGTATAAACAATTCTAAGCACAAATAGTCTACTCAATTTTGCTAGTAATGAAATTTAGCACAAGAATGAAAAAGACAAATCACAAGAGAATGAGAGACAAGATTTTTATCCCATGATCTCGGAGACTTGCTGGTCTCCCCTACTCCACGTTGAGGTGACTTGAACTACTTCAAACCGGCTCCACCCACTTAAGCCTTCATCGATCACTCATGGTAGCTCTTCACCACTCCGGTTAGGCGAGCTAATTGCCTTCACAAACGACCGGGCCTTCTCACAAGCTTCTTTGAGAAGATCACTGATCCCCCTGGGCCGGTATGACCGGCCCTCAGAGGCTAACGATCGACACTGTGCAATTAATGCACCGTTAGTGACCGTTGGTCACTTGGCCGGTATGACCGGAGAGGGACCGGTCATACCACTCACGGTATGACCGAAGGACCACCGGTCATACCGCCTCTAGAGAGCAAAAACACCCCCTACTGGAAAAATAGACCGGCCTTGGGCCCGGTCATACCGACGGTCGGTATGACCGGAGGGGGCCCGGCCATACTGGTCCCATAGACCCAAAACACCATTTTCGATCTTTTGATTTCTACTTTAAATGCATTTCCAAGAAGGTGTTTAATTGCCATTTCTTTTTCTCATAAAAGATAATGCAATCCATATAAATGTCTAATGCACAAGGATTGAGCCTTATCACTCTTTGTCAATCTCAAGCGCGTGACAACGCAACCCCTCTTAATAGTACGGCGTTTATTCTAGCAATCCGATCTTTTACACAAACTCCGAGATTGACAAAAGACTATGAAAGTCCTTAAATTATACCTTAGCCACCTTGTCTTGGACGAATGCTTCCCTTTTTCACCAATTTCATGTTTCCATATTCGTCAAACATCGGACCAACCTGTTCTCAAAATGCTCAATTTTTCAATGTTAGTCCTTTAACCGCAATTGTCATTAATTATCAAAATCAAATTAAATTAGAGTCCTAGATGCTTTCAATCTCCCCTTTTTCGGTAATTGATGACAATCCTCATGTAAGAATTAAATTGATTTTGAACTTTGAGTATGCAACTAGGAGATCAAGTTGTATACTCAAGATCTTTGTTTTGACAATATTTGCTTTTAAAGGGAAAAGTGTAGAAGGCGCAAAATATCATCAAAACAACAACATTTAACTGAAAGCTCCCCCTAAATATGTGCATATTAATGATGCATTTGTTATTTGCACATTTGAGATTTTTGAGAAAATTTTAACGGAGTTTCCCTTTAAATATTGAATTCGTGGATAACCAAACAATAGCAATGAATGAGAAAATGAATACAAATAACATGAAACCATAATTATTTAGCATCCATGATAACCATAAACATCCAACGACAACATAAGGATAGTAGTTCAACCATAACCAACCAAAAGATAGCAACAAGGCAACAAGGTTCATATAAAGTAATAATAATAACTTAAGCTCTTGATCTTCACATTTCCACTTCTCCCCCTTTGTCATCAAAGACCAAAAAGAGAAAGCAGTCGCGCAATCTCAAGATGAAGGAGGAGGAGGAGAACGACGAGTCCCGTAGCGACGGAAGGAGACAGGAGCTTGCTGGGAGCAGTACTCGTCGAAAGAAGTGCAAAGCTCGGTAATGGAAGTGTCAATGCAGTCCATGCGTCCGCGAACCTCCTCAACAATCTGACGAGTTTGAGATTGATATTTGTCAACACGAGCAAAATTGCTCATCATGTTTGAACGAAGATTCGCAAAGCTACTCATCATAGTAGAATGCAACATATCAAAATTCTCATGAGCTACACCGAAGTAGAGCTGTGATGACTGAGTCTGAGTCTCTTCTTCCCCAACACTCTGCTGCTGTGGCTGATGAGATGGCTGCCCTCTTTGAGAGACCTGTGGACCTGCCTCACGTGGCTTGTAGGGCTTGTGAACTCCTCCACATCCACCACGAAACCCCACTACCATTTTTATAATCATCATGATATAAGGGGCGAAGTATATCCTTTTAGCTTGATCACAAGCAGAAGAATGCATCTCACGAAGAATAAAATCCACCACATCAAATTTTTCTTTCTTCATTATTTTACTCACAATGTTCTATGCGTAGCCTCTAATTTCATCAAAAATACCACTTTTAGGATGAATGGTAACTCGCACAATCCTGTTTATGAGGCTAGTTGTGGGGAGGAGATGAGTCATCTTACCAGGCCTTCTGACATGAGCAGTTGGGTCATAAAAATTGTATAGATCTGAAAGAGGTAGAACAGACTCATTGTGAATTCTGTGCTGACCAATGTGAAAGGAGTTCAAAGCACGCTCAATTTCTTCCTTTGAAGCGGTGTACACTACAGTATCCGTCATCCAAGTGATCTCATCAAATGAATCAGAAATATGGAGAGTTGCATAGAATTGACGGATCACATCTTCATTATAATCACATCTCATGCTGACAAAATGTGCCAGACTTGCTCCATGAAAAAGCTCAGGCACTACAACAAACAGAGGAATATTTTTTATGTGCTCCCAACTAACCCATTTATGATCTGCAAAATCTTTATTAAGATAAATTTTATGATATACCTTTTGTTGAAAGATAGTTCTAAATTTATCCCACTACGATGGAGCATATATTGGTTAACTTGATGAAACGAAGCATATTTCTCCCCTTTTATCTTCTTTAGATCCATGGTTGGCTGGAAATCATCGAAATTTTCTCCTTCTTCGGACTCCTCATCTTCACTATCATTTCCTTCATCAAAGTCCACATCCATTTCATCATCCTCTGCACTGAATTTTGAAACTACGCTTTTTAGAACTCCCACCAAGCTCATCTTGAATTTTCTTACGTATCTCCCTGTCCTTGGCAGCTCGAGTTTGAGAGTCTTCACTGTCACTTTCATGCGCTAAAGGAATACCCCTTCCACGGGTTGATTTTCAAATTATTCCGCCGTCGCGAGGAGGAGGCAAATTCTTAGTTCTTGGCATGATGACTGAGATAACAAGGAGTAGAGGAGAACAAGGATTAGTTGCACTAGAGATGGATTGTAATGCATTCATGACAAAAACTTGCAAAATATGCATTTTGGGCTGTCAACCCTGGTCATACCGCTTATGGTTCGGTAGCACTGATCATGGGCGGTGCGACTGCTCGAAGGGTCGGTATGACCGGCCATATGGTTATTTGACCCCAGATTTGAAGAACTTTGAGAATTGAGTAGATCGGTCTATTGAATCACACATATAGACATCAAGAGGCAATAATCTACTCATTTTACCCAAAGCTTCCCATTTATTTTGCATGGTTTTGTCACATTATGCATCTAACCCTAAAAATTTCAAATAAGATCTCTAGGGCATGAAAAATGCAAGGGATTTCAGAAGAGATTGAAGGGAGATGATACCTTGGATTGGAAGATCAAGAAGAGACCAAGAGATATGATAGGAGAAACTCGGATTGAGGAGTTTCTCTTTTGAGATTTTGGAGGAGGAGAGAGTTCTTGAGAGGAGAGAGAGAAGATATGATGAGGAAAAGAGAGATAAGGGAAGGAGAGGGTGCGAGCAGACCAAAAGAAGTGAAGAGGGAGTCGGTTACACCGAAAATTGCGTTGAGCCTGGCTTTCCCAATGCGACCGATATGACCGCACATGGGCCGGTCATACCGCTAGATGGTGCAACCACTTCTTTGGCGGTCATACCGACAATATCAGGGTGCATAGCCCTTAAAACTCCAAAAGGAATTGTAGTTGCTCATTTGATTCATATTTTTGATAAATGATTTATTTGAGCACTTCAACTCGATAAGACAATCGATAAAACAACCTTTCACAAACAATTTTTATCTCAAATAATCTTCTTATAAGTAAAATGGAATTTTTGAAAATAAACACTTGGCAAGAGATAATCTTTGCATTTTAGGCATATATGAGTTTTTGAAATACGTTTTGTGAATCTAGATATAATAGAGATCTAGTTCCAAGGCAATTTCTCACAAAGTGCATTTTAATAGGCCAATATAGAACAAATTTTGAATTTTAAGAAATTTTGTGAAAATCAAGACTTAGTTCAAAGCATTTTGGAATTTTGAAAAAATGACACTTTTAGGTTTTTAAAATAAGTTAAATCTCAAAATATGTTGACTTAATATGGTCCAGTGATTCTCTTTAAAACATATTTGCACTCATTTGATATTTTCACATTTCCAGGGATGTGGTATACATGAAAAGATATAACACTCGCCCTTAATGTGTTATCCATCAAGAAATCCAATCAATCAATAAGATCAAATGAAAACCAAACGTTTTTGCACTCAATCAAGCAACATTAGAGATATCTATGACATTTAATTCATTCCTCAATTTACAGAACCTTGATTCATCTAAGGGCTTGGTGAGGATATCTGCTAATTGATCTTCGGTTCTAATATGACTAATCACAATATCACCTTTGCTAACATGATCTCTTAGAAAATGGTGGCGGATATCAATATGTTTGGTTCTTGAATGTTAGATCGGGTTGTTAGCTATTTTAATGGCACTTTCATTGTCGCACAACAGAGGCACATTTTTGAAATTAATACCATAATCCATTAAGGTTTGCCTCATCCACAACAATTGTGCACAACAACTACCGGCGAAAATATATTCAGCTTCGGCGGTGGATAAAGCTACGAAATTTTGTTTCTTGGAGAACCACGAAACAAGAGATCTACCTAGAAATTGACAACTGCCTGAAGTGCTTTTTCTATCCACTTTACAACCCGGATAATCCGAATCTGAATATCCAACTAAATCAAATTTAGCACCTTTAGGATACCATAATCCTATATTTGAGGAATGCTTTAAATATCTTAGAATTCTCTTAACAGCTACTAAATGACACTCTTTAGGTGAAGCTTAAAAACGAGCACACATGCAAACACTAAACATGATATCGAGCCTAGATATGGTGAGATAAAGTAAACTACCAATCATAGAACGATAAAGCTTTAAGTCTACCGGTTTACCTCCCTCATTTAGATCAAGGTGTCCGTTGGATGCCATTGGAGTCTTGATAGATTTTGAGTCTTCCATACCAAACCTCTTGAGCAAATCTTTCACATACTTGGTTTGACTCACGAACGTCCCATTTTTGAGTTGCCTGGTTTGAAGTCCAAGGAATAAGCTCAATTCTCCAATCATGGACATTTCAAATTCCCTAGACATCATATCACCAAATTCTTTGCAAAAATCTTCGTTAGTAGAACCAAATATAATATCATCAACATAAATTTGACATACAAAGAATTCTCCATCAATTATTTTTGTAAAGAGTGTTGTATCAACCTTCCCAATTTTGAAACCTTTTGAAAGTAGAAAATCTCTAAGCCGCTCATACCATGTTCTAGGAGCTTGTTTGAGACCATATAGCACCTTAGAGAGTTTGTAAACATGGTTTGGATATTTAGGACTTTCAAAGACGGAGGTTGTTCAACAAATACCAATTCGGATATTTGTCCATTTAAAAATGCACTCTTTACATCTATTTGAAATAATTTGATATCAAAGGAAGATGCAAAGGCAAGTAGGATTCTAATAGCTTCTAATCTAGCTATGGGTGCAAAGGTTTCACCAAAATCCAATCATTCGATTTGTGTGAAGCCTTGTGCCACTAATCTTGCCTTATTTCTTACCACAATACCATTTTCATCTTGCTTGTTTCGGAATACCCATTTAGTGCCAATGACATTGTGATCCTTGGGTCTTTCGACTAGCATCCATACATCATTACGAGCAAAGTTGTTGAGCTCTTCATGCATTGGATTCATCCAATCCAGGTCATCTAGAGCTTCGTCTATATGTGTAGGTTCAAAAGAAGACACAAAAGAGTAATGTTTACAAAAAGAAGCGACACGAGATCGAGTTTGAACACCCTTACTAACGTCACCCAAAATTTGATCTATTGGATGATCCTTGAAGATTCCATGATGAATTCTTTGAGGTAAGGTTGAGCTTGTTGGTCACTCTCCTTCTCATCCACGTCAATGGGTTGAACTTGACATGGCGTTGCGGAAGTAGGGGGTTCAACTTGAGTGGATGAAGGTTGATCATCTTTATCCTCCTTTGGTTTGAGGTCTCCAAGTGTCATGTTCTTCACTGACTCTCTTAGTCCTTTATCACCTACATCATCTAAATTTTCTTGCTCTTCTTCAGAGCCATAATTTTCATCAAATTCAACATCGCAAGTTTCTTCAACAAAACCTTTATTTTTGTTAAACATGCAATATGCTTTACTATTTGAGGAATAGCCAAGCAAGAAACCTTCATCACAACATCTTTGGAATTTTGAAAGTCGAATACCCTTTTTCAAAATATAGCATTTACAACTGAAAACTCGAAAATAAGAAATGTTTGGTCTTCTTCCAATAAGAAGCTCATAGGAGGTCTTTTTCAAAAGACGATGCAAATAAAGCCTATTTGTTGCATGGCAAGCGGTATTAATGGCTTCCGCCCAAAAACTATCGGAAGTGCTATACTCATCAAGCATAGTTCTTGCCATTTCAATTAGTGTTTGATTTTTCTGTTCTGCAACTCTATTTTGCTCGGGAGTGTAGGTAGCGGAAAGCTCGTGCTTTATTCCAAGTTCATCACAATAATCTTCAATTCTTGTGTTTTTAAACTCGGAACCATTGTCACTACGGATTTTCTTAATTTTGAAATCAAATTCATTTTGAGCCCTTTTTGCAAAGCTTTTGAAAATACCAGAGGTTTCGGATTTATCATCTAGAAAGAAAACTCAAGTATACCTTGAATAATCATCAACAATGACTAAACAATAAGAATTACTTCCGATGCTCTTATAGGTTGTTCGGCCAAACAAATCCATAAGTAAGAGCTCTAATGGTCTATATGTGGACATGATACTCTTTGAAGGATGAGAACTAGCTACTTGCTTGCCGGTTTGACAAGCACTACAAAGTTTATTTTTCTCAAACTTCACATCCTTCAAGCCCACAACTAAATCATTTTTAAAAAGTTTTTTGAGTTGAATCATCCCAACATGAGCTAGTCTTCTATGTCATAACCATCCTAAGGATGTTTTTGCAATCAAACATGTTTGGAGACATGACTCATTTGAGGTGAAATCAATTAAATACAAGTTTCCAAACCTAAAACCTTTAAATACTAAAGAATTATCATTTTCTTTAGAGATCACTACTCCATTCTTAGAAAACATGCAAGTAAAGCCAAAATCACAAATTTGTGCTACGGATAGTAAAACTAATGAAACATTTAAAATAGGAAGGTCATTTGAGATAGTGATTTTACCCAATCCTAATACCTTTCCTTTACAATTGTCTCCAAAAGTGATCTTGTCATGTTGACTACTCCCCGATTCAAATGTAGTGAACATTTTTTGGTCGCCGGTCATGTGTTGAGTGCATCCACTATCCAACACCCAATGCCGTCCGCTGGTCTTGTAGTTCACCTACAAATAAAATCAAGCCTTTTTAGGTACCCAAATTTGTTTGGGTCCTTGGAGGTTAGTAACCAAGGCTTTGGGCACCCAAATGGCATTCTTTCTTCGGCTAAGTATAGGAGTGCCAATAAACTTAGCAATAATTTTACCAAAACTATTTTTCTTAAGTATATAACATGAGTCATAAACATTATTCTTGGGTGCCTTTCCTAAGGGACAATCATTAGCTAAGTGTCCTACATCATGACATTTATAACAAAGCTTCCCATTTGATTTAACAAACCTAGGAGCTTTGTTACTAATTTTCTTGCCCTTCCTAGGAATGTACCTAAGACCTTCTTTGTTGTAAGAACATCTTTGACTATTTAAAATTTTGTTTAGAGTGTCCTTACCCTTGAAACATTTATCTAAACTTTTGCTAAGCTTGGCTACTTGCTCTTTAAGCCCATTATTTTCTGCCATTAAATTTCCATAGCAAGAATTTAAGCTAGCACATGGAATTGAAGTCATATCAAGCAAATCATCACAACAAGTAGATATGCTAGTTTTTGATATACAACATGAATCAATTTCTATGCTAGGCATATCATTTATAATATTGCAACTAATGCCAATGTCATTTTGAGGCTTTGAATGGTCCTTAGCATGAAGAGTCTCATGAGCTTCCTTTAGCTCCTCGTAAGAATCTTTGAGGGAAAGATATTCTTTTCTCAAAGCTTTATGTTTAGACTTTTCTTTACCGAGATACTCATTCAAGTCCTCAAGCATATCCATTAGTTCATCATAGGAGGGTTTATCATCATCATTTGATTTTACCTTAAAATCCCCTTTTGCCATGAGACACAAAGGAGTGACGAAAGGTGAGGAAGCTTCTTTAATAGCAATGTCGGCAAGACCCTTCCTTTTTGAAGGTGTATCATCCTCAGAAGAGTTAGAATCCGAATATTCTTCTTCGAAATTCCACTCTCCAATGTGAGCCTCGCCTTTCCCGTCTTCATTAAACTTCTTGAAGAGCTTCTTCTTTCCATGAAAGAACTTCTTCATGGGCAACTTGTTCTTGTCGTCATTTTTCTTGGGACATTTGGAGGCAATATGTCCCTTCTCATCACACTCATAACACCGGATATTTGCATATCGGTTGGTGCTTGAGTATTATCCCTTCTTGAATTTTTAAGGTGCGCTTGTACTTGAGCGCCTCTTCATGAATCTCCTCATTTTTCTTACAAGAAGGGACATTTCCTCCTCGGTGTCATCATCATCATCGAGTCATCAAGTGCCTCATCGCTTGACTCTGCTTTCGCCTTAAAGGCGATATTCTTGTAAAGCTCATTGGTTACGAGATTTCCAAGAAGTCCCGTTGGCGTCATCCTTGGCAACTCCGGTGAGTTGAGAAACAATATCACAAAAGTCTCATATTTGTCTGGAAGGTCCCTAAGCATCTTACGAACAATATCAAAATCGGTTAGTGATTACCCAAGGCCCTTGAGCTCATTTACTATGTTGTTCAACCGTGAATACATCTCATTGATGTTTTCATGGGGCAACATAATAAAACTCTCATATTTGATCCGAAGCATATGCAATTTGGCTTCTTTGACCGAGAATGTCCCCTCATGAATTTCTGAGAGGGTTGTCTAAATCTCATGAGCGGTTTCTAGATTGCTCACTCGATTGAACTCATCCGCGTTCAAAGCACCAAAGGGAGAATTCATAGCTTGAGCATTGAGATGAGTGTTTCGCTCTTCTTGTTCTATTGTGAGTGTGGGATTAACTTCCGGAGCGAAACCCTCAACTACAATTCTCCATATTCTTGGGCTCATGACCCTAAGATAAACGGTCATACGAATTTTCCAATAAGCATAATTTGTGCCATCAAAAAATGGCGTCTTACCTATCGACACCCCATCACTAGCCATCCTTACTCTCTAAGTGGTAAAGCCACAAAAGAGAGTCCTAACTCTGATACCACTTGTAGGATCAAGGATAACCGACTGGAGGGGGGGTGAATAGGAGGTTTAAGCTTGAGCATTAAGAAAGACAATAAGGTATAGAAGCAACAATTACAAATTCACAACTATAATCTCTAGCAATCACCTAGATCACTTAAGCAATTCAAGTATAGTAGAAACAATTCTAAGTACAAATAGTCTACTCAATTTTGCAAGTAATGAAATTGAGCACAAGAATAAAAAAGACAAATCACAAGAGAATGAGAGACAAGATTTTTATCCCGTCATCTCGGAGACTTGCCAGTCTCCCCTACTCCACGTTGAGGTGTCTTGAACCACTGCAAGTCGGCTCCACCCACTTGAGTCTTCTTCGATCACTCATGGTAGCTCTTCACTCCAGTTAGGCGAGCTCCTTGCCTTCACAAACGACCAGGCCTTCTCACAAGCTTCTTTGAGAAGATCACCGATCTCACACGCCTCCAAGCCTTCTAGGAGGCGACAACCTCCAAGGGTAATAGGTGTTAACGCTTGCTTGAGGTCGAATTGAGTGTCTAGAGGCTCAACACTTAATGCACCACTCAATTTTCTCGTAACTCTCTCAAAATGAGAAATTAATGCACGCAAATGAGTAAGATACAATCTAGAGCTCAAGAATGATCAATGAGGTCTAAAACATGCTCAAGAATGCAGGTGGAGTGGTATTTATAACCCCCACCAACCAAAACTAGCCGTTGCCCAAAAATTGCTCAAAAATGTGCTGAGAGGCCGGTCATACCGCCCCTGGGCTGGTATGACCGGCCCTCAGAGGCTAACGGTCGACACTGTGCAATTAATGCACCGTCAGTGACCGTTGGTCACTTGGCCGGTATGACCGGAGAGGGTCCGGTCATACCACTCACCGGTATGACCGAAGGACCACCGGTCATACCGCCCTCCAGAGAGCAAAAACACACCCTACTGGAAAAAACAGACCGGCCTTGGGCCCGGTCATACCGATGGCCGGTATGACCGGAGGGGGGCTGGTCATACCAGTCCCACAGACCCAAAAACACCATTTCTGATCTTTTGATTTCTACTTTAAATGCATTTCCAAGAAGGTGTTTAATTTCCATTTCTTTTTCTCATAAAAGATAATGCAGTCCATATAAATGTCTAATGCACAGGAATTGAGCCTTACCACTCTTTGTCAACCTCAAATGCGTGACAATGCAACCCCTCTTAATAGTATGGTGTTTATTCTAGCAATTCGATCTTTTACACCAACTTCGAGATCGGCAAAAGACTATGAAAGTCCTTAAATTATACCTTAGCCACCTTGTCTTGGACGAATGCTACCCTTTTTCACCAATTTCATGTTTCCATATTCGTCAAACATCGGACCAACCTGTTCTCAAAATGCTCAATTTTTCAATGTTAGTCCTTTAACCGCAATTGTCATTAATTATCAAAACCAAATTGAATTAGAGGCCTAGATGCTTTCATCCACCCCCTTTTTCGCCCTCTACAAAACAGCACCTTCCTACTCCCATCTTCATGTTTTCGGTTGCACTTGCTATCCTAATCTCACCGCCACTGCCACCAACCGGAGGATTCGCTTGACCGAAGCAAGATGAGGTTCCCGAGGATCGTGCATGTGGAGGCAGACCTACTGGATGGCGTAGGCGATGTAGGGTATGGTAAAGGTGAGATACTGTAGAGCGCAAAGAGCCCCCTGTAATGAGTCGGATCAGATACTGGAGCGCCATCAGCTGAGGAGAGCTTTGAGCTGGTGTCAACCGGGGTGGAGCACGGTTTGCAGTCACTCATGTTGGCCCGTGTGAGAATGTCCAGAATATACTGCCGTTGAGACAAGAAAAGCCCATCAAGGTGTCGACTGACAGATACACCCAAAAAATGACTGAGCTGCCCAAGATCCTTCATAGAGAACTCCTGCTGAAGGGCATCAATGGTCTGACGCAGCAATGGCTCAGAAGAAACAGTGAGGACTATATCATCAACATAGAGCAGCAAAAATATGGTGTCATGGCCGCGTCGATATATAAATAAGGACGAATCATACTTGGAACTGGTGAATCCAATAGACAGAAGAAACGAGGCGAATCGACTGTACCAAGCCCGAGGAGCCTGTTTGAGACCATAAAGAGACTTGTGGAGGCGGCATACATGATCAGGCTTGGAAGGATCCACAAACCCAGAAGGCTGAATGTAGTAAACTATTTCTTGGAGTGTGCCATTCAGAAACACATTCTTCACATCAAGCACAAATTAACTACAAAATCTTCAGGTGGAATGGGGCACTTGAAGAGGTATGTTGAGAGCTGTAAAAGAAAAGCGGGGATGGCTTTGAGATAGATGCAGCTACAGTACAACCCCGAGGTACAGTACATAACTGGGACTACAATCCTCAAGTAGCTCGTGAATCTCTTTGTCGTTTAATCACTTCTCAAGATCTTCCTTTAAACTTTGGTGAGTCAGCTACGTTTGAAAATTACATTAGTAATGCTCATAATCCTAGGTTTTCTGTAGTTTCTAGACAAACAACAACTAACGATTTGATTAAATATTATAATAATTGTCATAATAAGCTAAAAGAGCAATTTAGTACCTGTACTTTTCTATGTCTTTGACATCTGATATATAGAGTGGTAGAGCTAAAGAGAATTACCTTAGTGTAGTTGCTCATTATGTAAATAATGAACGACAACTAGAAAAGAGAATTATAGGATTCAAATTAATTGATGTATCACACATTGGTGAAAATATTACTGATTGTACTGTAAAACTTGCGGAAGATTATGGCCTTACTAATAAGATTTTTGCAATAACATTAGATAATTTTTCAGCAAATACTTCTGCCATAAACATTCTTACTCCGCTTTCAATTCGTATGTTGAATCTTTCTTATTACATCAGTGTTGTGCTTTGCCATATTATTAATCTTATAGTTAAATCTGGTTTGAAGAGGTTAAATCAATATCTTGGACCTTTTCGCACTGCAATATCTTTCTTAAATAATTCTAATCAACGAGTTGCAGCATATAGAACTTATTGTATTGCAATGAATGTGCATCCGCGTAAGTTTAGTTTGGAATTTGCCTGTTAGATGGAACTCTACTTACTTGATGCTTAAGACTCTCATACCATATGAGAGCATATTTTTTGTTTTTATTAACACGTACTATCGTAGACAGAATGGTCAACCGCTACTCATAGAGCAATATTGGTATATTGCTAAATACTTGCTGTCATTAAAAAAAATTGAATCCACTATTGCTTTATCTGGAGTTTATTACGTAACCTCTCATTTAATTGTGCATCATATTTTAGAAATTGTTACCCACTTAAAGAGCCACAAAATGATAATATCTTGTATGAAGTTGTTTATGCTATGAAAACTAATTTTTTGAAATATTGGCAAGAAATTTCTATGTTATATGCATTTGCATTTATTTAGATCCTAGAGCTAAAGTTCGAGGATTCTCTAATGTTCTCTCACTTCTAAGTGATGCGGTAGGTACTGATTATTCTAGTTATTTTTCAAATATCCGTGCTAACTTATCTTAAGTTTATGATAAGTATGATCGGAAGTTTCCTGAAAATCGTATGCAGCGATCTCCACAGCACCCAAAACAGGTAAGAAGAAAACTGCGTGGGGAAAGATATAGGTACAGGTGGCACTTCCTCAAGGAGTTCGACTACAACAACGATAAGTGCGGACACATCAAGTGGTGGGGAGCTAGCTGCCTATCTCAACAGCGACACTGTCAACTACCAAGAGAAGCAAGAGAAGGACTTCAGCATTTTGCAGTGGTGGCACGAACACAAGATAACATATCCGGTGCTTTCCATATTAGCACGGGATGTGTTAACAATTTCTGTCTCCACGGTTTCTTCGGAGTCTGCTTTCAGTCTATCCGGAAGAATAATCGAGGAGAGAAGAACAAATCTGACAAATGAGATAGTGGAAATACTTCTCACTGTGAAAGATTGGGAACAAGCTGATCAATGAGCTCAACATATTGCAGAAAATGTTGAGCTGGCGGAGACGTTCAAAAATCTGTATCTAGGTAATGACGAAGAACAATTGTAATCTTCACTTTTTTCTTGTATCACTGAGCTACAGGCTGTACTCTTTTTTCTTTGCCATGGTTTTCTCATGTTGAGTTTTTACTTGGCAAAGTTTTTAACGAGGCAGCCAAACATCAATAAAGCTCATTATTTAATTCCAATTATTTGTCCCATTTTAGAATTTATCTCATATTTTAGCTTTATCTTAATTTTTATATATTTTAAAAAGTTTTTCTGCCTCCTTTGAGTTTTTATAATTATTCTAATTTTTTTCCATTTTTTCTGAATATCTCCCTCAAAGTCTGGCAGATGCTTCGTATGATGTATGCATTGAGGGCATCATTCCTTCCTCCTCGAATCCTCGGGCGGTTTTTCCTTGTCCTGTTCCAAATGATGTTTCCCACATGCCCGCGTTGATGGCTCGCTATGATAGGGTCATTTGCCACTGGAAAATCAACCCATGCACGGCGAGCATTGCGTTGGTGATGACGATGCTGTGATGGAGAAAATGAGCTCTGAAATGAGGGCAGTGGAATTGGGATTGATGATGACAAAGGATCTGAAGCTGTAGCCGTTGGATCCACATGGCCCTTCTTGACATCATGAGGAGTGAGGTACACTCGCCGACATATGAGCGTACACTCACGTCCCGGTTTAGGACAAGGCCCGCTAGATTGGTAGGCTTGTGAAGGGATGAACTCCGGTGCATCAGCCCGAAGTTGAGTTTGTGCGTGTGATGCTCCTTTGGATGGTGATGCATCACCCACCACCATTGCAAACTTCCCCTTGTTCATGTGCTGATGATGGCGGGGTTGGTCCAGCACCACCGCCTTCTTTTTGGAAGCCGATGACGCAGCCACTGTTGCCGCCTTGGAAGGTGCGGCCCCTAATATACTTAGGGCAGGTTTTGATGAGCTTGCCCCCAGTTGCTTATGAGCAATCTAGGGGGAGCTCACGTCTGATGTTGATGGTGTGCTTGCCTTCAACACCGGGAATGCATTTACCCCCAATTTTATGGGAGGCGTCTATGACGAAGTCGTCTCTTTCTTCCTGGAAGTCGTGGGGGAAGAGGTGGCCGACTGTTCACGCGACACTTTCTTCGGTGCACCTGTCCGCTTTGCACGGATAGGCCACTCATCAAGTGTTGCACGACGAAATTTCGATGATGACTCATGACTTGTAGACTTGGCACGTGCTGCTTTTGAAAAGCCAGGAGGAACTGAGCCGTAGGAATCAGCCTCACACACGTTTAGGTGCTGATTTTGTGAGGCGACTCTTGAAGCTTTTGCTACAGCCTTCATCCTCGTTTTGACTGACTTGGACAGGACAGGGCTAAACCCATCCTTACGTGCAGAAGTCACTTCATGCTCGTGGTTCGCCATGTTCGGCGATGCAGCGGTGGTTTGCAGCGAACTTGCACTAGTAGTACCTTGAAAAGGCCCCACTGGCATATCTAGCCATAGTGATCCAATGCGCAGCGTGATGAATTGTTGGACACGCTCCGCCATCCCTTCATATAAAGAAAACCATATGTTAGTTTTCTTGAATACATGAATATATTTTAGTGACATGATTAATTTTACAATGCCATATGTTGCCATTTGATGTTGGAATTCAAAGATGAGGGGAAAAGTATGTCCCACCGGGCGTGCCAGAATCTGATGACACGGAAATGGGCACGGACCCGTCTCCAACGTCATTAGAGACAAGTTGTTTAAATTTGATTGAATATGAGACTAAGCAACATCAAGTATCAGGTATTGTGGGTACATTACTTCCAGAATTCATACATTTACATAAAAATTCTGTTAATTACATCTCTTTGAGAGAAAACCCCTGATTAAGAATTCCAACATAAAGATTACACCAAATTGCAACATACGACATTACAAAAAATATAAAAAAGAAAAGTCTTCAATCTTGACGTCGACGGATGATTGCTTGGGGTATTTTAATTGTTTTCACATTAATCAATTTTTACCAGATGTCACGGAGACTTTAGCATCTTGTCTTGGTTTATGCAGCAGCACGCTCAACATGCAGATCGTGTACTGTACGCTAACCCACTTTCTTTGGTCAGTGATGCTGCACATGCATGCATGCATGTAAGTCTGGTCACTGATCAGACCACACAGTGAAAACCTCATGCGCTCTTTTGGCTGCCCTGTCACCCGTGTGAGCCGTGATTTGCTAGAGAAGTGATTTATTCCTTACGCATGCAGCAGCTTATTTTGCTAGTGAATCATTATCATTTCTTGTTAATTAATTAATGGAGACATTAATTATTACATGCAATAATTAATGGAGACATTAATGATGTGGGATTATGGGTTTCTTTTTTTT
The DNA here is from genome assembly GCA_036346275.1 of Otatea glauca. Lineage (NCBI taxonomy): Eukaryota > Viridiplantae > Streptophyta > Magnoliopsida > Poales > Poaceae > Otatea > Otatea glauca. Next base: position 28,383,612 of record CM070733.1, on the reverse strand, counting down.
ACTCCTTGATGCGTGTATGTGCACGCACACATGTGGCTCAACTTCCCTCCATATTGCATGCTCCTTTTGCTCGTATGTGCTTGCATGCATATGCATCAATGCATGTGGTTGAGATTAGCTAATGGAGAAATTGATTAGTATTCATGCAAGCCTTATCTAAGCATGCACTATTCCAAAGTGACGTGGGATGGTGAGTTCCTTTTCTTTTTGTTTTCTTTTCTTCGCTAATCCAGTATTCACCTCATGCATGCATGCAAATGACATGAGCTAGTATATCAAGATGCATTTTCTTCTTCTTCTTTTTTAGTCCAGACATTACTCATGACATGGCATTCGCGAATACGGAACCCATGTACGAGCGTAACCGCGACAATTTGGTTATTTGATGATTTTATCATGTATCATTTTCTTTTTTTGCAGCATATACCTGCTTATGATTCGTCTCCGCTTTAAGGGACCGAATCTAAGAAACAGGGTCTTGAGTCTTCTCACCCTTGATTCGTTTTCATACGTAGTGCCCGATACTAAGAAACGAAGATTTTGGATCTTCGCTCTTGCATCCATGTCCACTACGGGACCGAATTAGGAAGTGAGGTCTTGAATCTTCTCACCCTTGATTCGTTTCCAAACGTAGTGCCCGATACTAAGAAATGAAGATTTTGGATCTTCGCTCTTGCATCCATGTCCACTACGGGACCGAATTAGAAAGTGAGGTCTTGAATCTTCTCACCCTTGATTCGTTTCCAAACATAGTGCCCAATACTAAGAAACGAAGATTTTGGATCTTCGCTCTTGCATCCATGTCCACTACGGGACTGAATTAGGAAGTGAGGTCTTGAATCTTCTCACCCTTGATTCGTTCCCAAATGTAGTGCTCGATACTAAGAAACGAGGATCTTGGATCTCCGCTCTTGCGTCCATGTCCACTACGGGACCGAATTAGGAAGTGAGGCCTTGAAGAGAATGCATCTTGACTTGGAGGAGGATGGGAGGAAGAAGAGTACCTTGGCTTGTATCACTTGATCAAGCCTAAGGGCTAAGGAAGAACATAATTCTCACCTTCTTTTACCTTCTCGTGCTTGAAGCTCTTCCTCTCAAATGGCAGCTTGCTTGCTCTCCTTTTCTTTGGTTTCCTCTCAAGTGTTTTCTCTCCTCTAGTCTTTCCTCCAAAAAGTTCTCTCCCGATTGCTTGCCTCCAACCAAAAGTCCCTTCTCTCTACCCTTCACCTCCTATTTATAGAGCAAGGATGAGTGGGAGGTTTGCTTCTTAAGGAGGTTACGGCGACTTCTCCACCTAAATTTCCTCTTGGTGGCTTGCTAACTGCTCAGACTCTAACCACGATGGGCAGCGTATCAACTTGCGTGTGTGCAGCAACTAATGCCACTTCCCATTTCGTTGTGGACGTGGGTTAGTGGGCAACTTGCGGCAACTCTTACTAACACTTTAACTTAATTTGGACTACGCCACGTACAAGCATACAGGTTGGTCAGGCAGTTGGTTATGCGCTGAGCTAAAGCAGGACTTGAGTTAGTGGGCCATGCTCTTTTCTTTTCTTTTGGTTTAAATATAATTAGAGAAGAGTTTAACTACTGGAAGAATGCACTAACTGTGGTATTTTCTTCGGCCACAATTGCTGCACGTGTATGCATGCAGGGTAGTATGTGCTCTCATGTGTTCGGTTAATTGATTAGAGAAGCTCTTAATAATGCATGCATGCACAAGGTTAGGCAAACATGCTCTACTTCCTTTGGATATGAACAACGTGCTTTTTTTAGCTATATGGTATGGAAGGTCCCACTTGGATGTGGCCCACATGTCATCAAGTCATTAACTAATATATTGATTTGTTAATGAAGTATTTAATTCATGATTATATTCATGTGTTTATTTTCCTCACATTTGACTGAGGTGTTTACCTACATAGGTCCAACCTACATAGTATTTTAAGCATTATTAAATATTTAGGCGCATCGATATTTATTGCCATTGGAATAGTTACCGTCAAACTGTTTGATAGTCCTATATATATTATGTTGAGAGAGTTATTTCATAACTTCCTTTTTTTATCCTGTTACTGCAATTTATTTATTTAATGCTATTATTTATTTTTATTTTAATCCCAGGACAAAATCGTTGTCAACAACCCTGCTCCACCAACTTTATGAATTTTAATGGAGCTGGAGTTGTGCTAAACACCCCCTTAGTGATAGGTTTGTTTTGCTTTGGCCATACTATTAAGTGGGGCTCAATGTTAACAACTTGAGCTTAGTGAGGTTGGAAAGCTAGTTGTGATGCGCAATGTCTTTCTAGCTCACATCTAATCAGAGAAAGCTAAGAAACCAGTGATGATGCCATATTTGGAATGTGTATGAAATTTCATATTTGGTTAGAAAATTTAGAGTTAAGTTAGATAATCCAACTAGGTCAGATTATTAGTTCGATCAATTTAATAGAGAGCACGTCAGTGGATTTCAATGGGAGTAAGATGATTCGAGTGATTCGGAGTATAGGTCTGATCAATTTTACAAAGGGCATGTTTTTGAGGTACAATGAAAGTCAGATGATTTTAGTGACATGAACTATAGGTTTGATCAATTCTACATAGAAGTGCTCAAAGGGACCCGGATAATCTGAGTGGGTTAGACTATAAGCCGGATTAATTTGACAGAGACTTGGTTTGGGATGAATTTCATGTGAGTTGGATAATCTTAGTGGATGGAAGTGTGACCCGAATCAATTTCACAGAGAAGTTGCACTAGCCTGGATATATATAATCCGAGCAAGCGGATGATCTAAGTGGGTCAAATAATCCAAGCGGGGCCATACAATCTCAGTGTGTGCAATGGATATTTTTTACCTTGGAAGCACTTAGGTCTCGAATGGGTTGCATGATCCTGTTGGTATTTTTAGGGTTTTCCCCAAAATTTTGTATCTATACCCCTTTATAATGCACCTAAGCATTCTTTTCTACGTTCACCCCAAATAATACACCCCACTAGAGATGGCCCAACCTTCATGCACCCAGCGAAACGTCTCCAGAAACTGGACTCCATCAAAATTAACCTCTCAGATCTTTCCTCAGCTTTACTCACCCACATCCGATGGCCATTATTTAATGTGTCTAACTCATCCCTGTGGCCCACAACAGATCTCCCCTCACCTCCAGCATCATCTCAAGGAAAAGGAAACAAATATCCTGGAATTAAGGAAAAAGAAACAAACGTTCTAGAAAAGGAAAAGACCATATATTACGTGCTAGGAAAAGGAAACCGAAAGACAGGATACTGTACTAGTATATATAAAAAAGGGTTTGGACAGGACGACTTGGCCGGCTCAACCCTTTTGGGCAAGCCAGCCCAGCTGACCTGGCGTATGTGCTTAAGCAGTAAGCAGTAAGCACTGCCTTTGGAACCCTAGCTTCTTTCGAGTGATCTCTGCGCATCGGGGGACTTGGTCTCGGCCGTATCGACGGCGCCGTCCTGGTCTCGCGGCACGGTCTCCCGTTGTGCGCCTGTGAGATGAGGTTTTCTCGACGACAGTTGCTCGGTCTTCTGGTTCCCCAGGCTGCTATTTATCCCGGGCTGGGTTTCCTCATTAAGATCTGAAATCAAGAAAATATCATCTTCCTCCTCATAAATTGATTCAAGATCCTCTTTGCTGCCTTGTTTTTCTTCTTGAGCCTTCGTCTCCCACGGCGTCCTTGAGTAGTTCTTGGTCCTCATCGAACCTCAAATAAACCGTGGAGGCCGCTTGTGCGAGCCACTCGGATTGTTTTGCCCCCGTGTGCTTGACCGGCTGCTTTAGGTTCGGATTGTATCTCGGTTAGTTGTTTCACCTGCTTCGATTAAGGGTAATGATACTATTATTTTTTCCCTTGTGGGATCTCTTGTGTTTATTTTTTATCATCACCAATTGATAATTAAAGTATTGGTCCTGCGTACCAGAAACGAGGCTGTTTGCAGGCGTAGACACAATTATAGAATGCAGTTAATTTTGGCATACCTCAAGATGCTATAGTAGTGCTTGCCTGCAATTGACTTAAGAAATACTCAGCATGTTGGTTTTCTTATTTTGTTGGACGGCGACGCCTTCTGGACATTGCGTATTTCTTCTTTGGTTACAACATTATTGTTTTTTTAATCTTCCCTGATATGTTTCATCTAGGCATATTTGCTCAGTGGCTGCCATCTTTTTCAACTGCAATAATCAGCATCAGCATCCAGAGTTATCGCGCTTACCATCCACAACCTTGAATTTGGAGCACACCACATTGGCAAAGCAATAGCACATCGTGATAAGGCTACAACTGTGAGTGCCTGTGTTTTGCTTTATCATGTGTTTGTTGTGCAGGTCCTTCTAAATATTGCCGAATCATGCTTCTTATTGTCTGTTTTGAACTGTTTTGGCCAGCCCTTTCAGGATTCATACACATTCAAGGGAAATGTCAGAGCATGGTGCCATTGCTCCTCTACATTTCAAATTCCATAGCATTCGTAATGGAAACGGTCCACATATTTGGGATCCATATAACGACAGCTTTATCCTGGTACACTGATCAGCATTGAGTATGTTAAACCATATTCATTGGCTATGTGTATACTATCTGTTTGGACTTCGTGAATTGTGTAGAGTGCAGTTCTAATTACATTTTCCTTAATTTGCCTAAATGTTTCCGAATTTCTCCAACTATGTAAAGTGAAATAATTCGGTTGCAACTAATTTGAACTTAGCGTTGTGCGTAACACTAGCATACTTACGCCATACTTCTCACTCTGTTCGCTTACAAAGCTTAAGTCTACCCCTATATTTATATATAAAACTATAGCCCTATTTAACGGAATAGGATTCTACTTCTTTGTTCTAATCGGACTCCTCATATTAAACTTCCTTAATACAAACTTTCCAAACTAAACTTTCTTATTACAAGATTATTTTTATCAATCACCCCTTTAATCTTGTAACAGAACTCTAACTCAATAAGGCAATCGGTCTTAACTACGATTTGCCCAACTCATACTCAACACAGGATGGTGAACGTACCTCCAAGGATTTTCGCCTTCTTCTTGCTGGCCATACCATCGGTGACGCACCTGTTCAGCGATTATGACCTTTTACCGTAGCTCCAATTGTCTTTTCACCGGTAACGCAACTTGACGACGACGTAGACTCACATTAGAGTTTACCTACGAGAGAACTTGGACACACATGCAAGAACTCTCGTATGAACACATAACTAGAACGACCACAAGCTTTTTTTTCGCGCTTCTCTTTCTTCTTCATGTTTACTTGCTTTGTCGCATGCTGTGCACTGTGACTTGACTTCTTGCGTGGCTGCAACCTGGAGCTTCTAGCTGCTGTCTCACGCACGCATCGTCACTTGCTTGCTTTTCTTCTGTCGTTGGAGAGCAACGGCAAGGACCTCCTCTGCTTCGCATGCTGTCGCTGTACGAAGCGTCTATCTGCTCCGGCCTCCACGGGAGCTCTGCTTCGCGTGTCCCGCCGCCAATCACATGCGCTATGATCTTCTGCTGCCGGGAGCCGCTCTTCTTTTCTTTTGCCCCTCGCGCGCCTGTCTCTTCTGGTACTGCTTCCTCTGGTGTCGTCCTGGGAGTCTTCTCCTTCCGAGGGCAGCGGTTAGGGTTTCGAATCCAGATCTCTAATATCAATTGTTGGAACAGAACGTCAGAAATTTTGGAACAATTTTCTCTTTTATTACTTCAAGCTCAGTTCGCTTACAAAACTCAAGTATACCCCTATATTTATATCCAAAACTACAGCCTTATTTAACGGAATAGAATTCTACTTTCTTGTCCTAATCGGACTCCTCATCCTAAACTTTCTTAATACAAACTTTCCAAACTATAACTTTCCTATTAGAAGATTATTTCTATCATATAGATCAACTATTAAACTCTGTTTCAGCACTTGTGTGGATATTTACCTGCTCAGCCTTTTGTTGCATTCTATTTCAGGTGCATTATATTTTTGAGAATGTTGTTGAGGGCAAGAGTGCCGCCAAAAAGGCATTGCAGCAGAAGCTTGAATTACAGTAAATTAATACTCATGTTGCCGGAATCATCAGTCTAGTGAAGGTCTAGGAGGGCATTCACCTTATCTAACATGCAATTTATGGAACTCTTAAATGCAATAGGCAGGTCTTATATCTTGCTCATAGATTACACCTATGTGTGCTTGCGAGCTTCCTATACCTATGTTTCTTGTCGTATATCCTTTGTTCAAAATTTTAAAAACTAAAGCACATTGCTTTTCTTTAATATGTGGTTTTGCTAGGCTCAGCTCCAGATCCTCGCATACAAGGTGACTTTTACCAACGATATCAAGTCTGTTGCAGCAACTTAGTCCACACTCAAGACTCTCAGTTTAGCCATCAAGGCTACTGATCAGTGGTATTTTTTTTACCGTGATCTTATAGAGCTAATATTGTCTCATGATACCGTCCTGTTCATAGAATGCGATTGCTGCGGCTTTTGGAATCTGGTTTGAAAAGACCATTGTCCGTAGACAGCCAAGCCTCCTAAAACAGAGCATGCCCGCTCATACCGTCTAAACACACTCCACCATACTGCCTAAATACACTCCGCCGCCACCTTACATGGCGCGGCATAACGCGCTTCCTACACCAGTAGTCCCTGTATTACAGACTATAGGATTCTCGGCCAGAGAGCTGCGTCACGTCCGCGAGCGTGAGGAGACGCCCTTGGGAAGTTTCGGTTTTGCGTTGCGCTCCCTTCGTCTGCTCCATCTCGCGGCGCCGCTCCCTTGTCCACTGCAACAAATGAAGCGGTGCCGGCTTGCTTCCACCTGCAAACATGTATATCATAAATATGACCGGCCATGCATCTGGTGGAGACGTATGAAGTTTTTTCTTTTCATGTATAGTATAGCTACTGATTTTTCTAAATCATGCATGCTACTGAATGAACCAGTAAGAAATTTCCAGCAGAAAAAGGGAGAGAGATGAGTGGAAGCACTTTCCTTACAAGTTGAATACCAGACCTACCATATTGTTTATTCCTGGATGCATCTCATCTAGGAGCATCACTTTTAGTAAGGTTTTTGTTAGCTCGTAAGTAAATGACAGTAAAAAACCTTATGTCCTTTATGGCATTAGTACCATTTTTTGCCCTTTTATCATACATCAACATGACAAATCACAATGAAGGAAACTGTGATATATATGCTGCGAGGAACATGAAAATAACAAGATTTGCAGTACAAAGGTCTAGTAGTATTACCAAGAATTTAAAACACCTGTTGGTAACGTATCCACAAAGAAACTCTCGATGATCTAGACGTGGCGGGCGAATTCATGAAGTGAAGCATGGGACACAATCTTCTTAATTTATATTCTCCTCTTTCTCTTTTGTTCTTCCGCATATGTCCTATTCCTCTTCATCCCCTGAAACAACATAATAAAGTGAAACGGAAAAGTAGGAAATATTTGTTTCAAAATAAGAGAACGTAGGAAATGTATTCAGACACTACACACGGATGAAAGAACTCCTTATTCTTAATTTCATTTTCTTAGATAAACAAGATCACAATTTTACTACGGAATAGTAGTCGATAGATGTCTGCAAGAAAAGTTTATAACAACCAATCATCAGCAAGAAAACCATGTTTCCAGCTCTGCAAGATCGAGTTACAGAAATATATAGGAAAAGATAGAATGAAAGTACATGCCACCTTGTAATTATAATTACATGATGCATGATTGCATTTGTCTCTGTCTGATCCGTTGATATATTGTACATAAGCAGGGTCATATTAAAAAAAACCTTGAAGTCTGATTTCTTTTGTAGCCTTCAATACACGGATGCGTTCCTATTGTTAAATTAACTAATTTGGAGCTACCAATATATGTTGGAAACGTTGATGCATTCATGCATGGGTAGGCCTAGGGATATGGCAAGTATCAAGTTAAGTTAGCACATGCAGATGATGCTATACAGTTATACTAATAGAATTAAGCTAGCCCAACACAGAGAAAATTAAGTACAGCACGTAAGAGGAGCATGCTAGTATAACAATTGATGAATGTAAATTGGATCGAAACCTGACTGCAGACCGATCGAAGCTGCAGGTGGTACTAGTTGCCGTTGATCTTGACTTTCCTAATATGTCTGATCTTGTTGAATTCAGAGGAGCTACCTTGTAATAAGGAAGCACATAGCTTGTCGCTGCAGTACAATTCGAGATATCTTGGGTTTACACCTCGCAGGTATCCTGGAACTGTCTCCATGGTTAAGTCCCCCAGCACCATGCTGTCGAGTGCCGGGACACCTTCAAACTCCTCGATGTTCGGGCAACTGATGATCCTGATCTTCTGCAACCTGGAGAGACCGCTGATGCTCTTGAGCCTGGGGCAGCCCAACACTTTAAGTTCCACAACCGAAGGGAAGTTCTTCACAGATATTAGGTTGGTGAGATCGTACAGGAACACTTTTCTCAGGGCACGCCTCTTGCTGTTGGCGAGTCCTGGTGGCAGACGACTCAGCTTGCTGCACTGCTTGATTAGGAGAAGTTCCAGGGCAGGCATGGCTATAGCTGCTTTGGAGACGTCCTCCTGCTCCTGCTCCTCCCACCTCCACTCCCACTCCTCCCACTCACATAGCCCAACCAGGCTCAGAACTCGCAGCTTAGGAAACGATGATGTAACAGCGGTTTCTACTCTTGCCAGCTGATGAAAGGTCGACTGGAATTCAGGCCCAACACGCTTGACGGCTGGAGCACGCTTGATGTCTAAGCCTTCCAAATTGGGGAGCCGACTACACCCGTCAGGGAGCTGGGTGCAGCAGGTTAGGTCCTCCAGCGTCAAATATCTCAAGCTCTTAAAGGCCGCCGCTGCCGGCGCCTACATCCAATACGGTAGCCGACGCCCAAAGTATCCTTGCACAACTAAATTCTCTAAGCAGCAGGGTGAAGGGCAGAGCTTATTGAATACCTCCTCGATTATTCGCTGCTGCTCCACCCCAGGCTCCATAGTAGATCTGCTGTTAGCTAAGATGCTCTTTGCTGCTAATCATGGCCTTCTCGGCCAACAAGCTAGCCGACACGTTTTCTAGACCGTCTAGACTAAGATTCCTGAGCTCAGAAAGAGGCGCTAGCTCTTCCAAACTGCACCAGCCCCCATCACCTTCCATGTGCACCGGAAAACAATTAAGTGACCTCAGGTTTGTTAACCCACCGAACCCCTTGGGTACAATACTAACATTCGATCCTTCTAGCCAAAGACATCTTAGATGCACTAGTTTTACAATGCTACCAGGAAGCCGGACAAGCTTCCTACAATTGCTAAACCGAATGTACTGCAGGAACTTCATCTTATCCATGTCTTCTGGCAGCCCGGATATATCTGTCTTAGATAACAGAAGGTATCTTAGGTGCTTCAAGTGACACAGAGAGGCAACCAGCCTATCTGAATCTGCAAAAATTATATGCAATACTCGTAGACTAGAGAAACTGTCCAGTGAATCAATGGGCTTAAAGTTGATTTTGCAAGTTATAACCAATGTTCGTAACGACCTTTGCTGTTGTAAAGCGGCCCACTTTGGTATTGATCTAGTCGACTCTATAGAGAGATGACGGAATTTTCTTGAAAGAAGACAACTGTTACTACCAGTAATTTGCTCCTCCTGAATCGCCAATGATTCTTCTCTAGCCATAAATTGAGCAAAGGAGCGGACAACATCATGCATGCCACAAATATATCCAGTGCTAGATTTTGAAGCATCTGGTTCTATAAGATTCCTCGTGATTAGCTCCCGGTGGTACTTAGTTCCTATTTCTTCTAGTTCTTGTGAGCTTCCATCGTGTTGAACAAATCCTTCACTAATCCACATGCTAATAACTATATCATGTCCAAGAGCAACACTTTTAGGCAGAAGTGAGTAGTATAGAAAGCACTGCTTCAACTGGGGAGGAGACAGGTCCTCGTAGCTTAAGTATAGTGGGTAGTCCAGTTCCTTGGGCATTTCCACTGACCATGCACGATCCTTCAGAACACTCTTCCACACATGCTCGCTTGGAGATCTTGTGCTTAATAATCCTCCCATCACTTTAACAGCAAGTGGTAAACCATCACATTTTTTAATAATCCCGATCCCAATATCTTTAAGCTGATCAATGTCGCTCTCATTTCCGACTACCTGCGAACAATTTAGGACTACTTATTGAGAAGTAATATATACAGTTGCACAGATACACTTTCATATAAACATGGTTTTACACAACTTCAGTTATAAAATTATACATCATTGTAAGACCATATGAGGTGGTCCATGTGTTCCACATGTTATGATGTTGATTAATTGGCAACTCGATTTCCAATTAGAACAGAGTATTTAATTAGTTTGATGTTTGGGTTTGAAATTAAACGAGTTGAAGTCTCTTTGTGTTTATATGATACAGATCATCTAGCCATATGAATCGTCCGGATTGGGCGGATCATAGGCTGGGTCATTGAGACAAAGAGTAAACAAGCTGTCTTCATTTTAGGTCTCATCATCCGGGTCGCTCAGATCATTGGCTGGAGCATTCAGACAAAGAAGTACATTGAAGGACTTTGCACAGGTCAGATCATCCTCTGGAGATCGCGTCATTGATGTTCCCGGCATCTTTTTTCGATTTTTATTATAACACTAATTTAAAAACAACACTAATGTTATAATAAAAATTTCAAAAGATGATCAAGTATGAGGATTTTTTTAAAAATTCTAAAAGTGGTGCTATCCTGATAAAAGGCTAACTAACAAAATTTCAACTAAATGAAAAATGGTGTAAATCATGTTAGAATATTTTTAAAAAAATTGGATTGTCCTAACACATAAGTAATGTTTTCATAAAATTTTTAGATGATGATCAAGTCTGAGGAATTTTATAAAATTAGGACAGTGGTACTGAAGGCTGACCGAAAAATTTCGACCAATTGAAAAATGGTTCAAACCAAACTAGAAATTTTTGAAAATTTGTTTGGATGGTCTTGAAGTGTCACTAATGTTCCCACAAAATTTTCATATGATGATCAAGTCTGAGAAATTTTCAAAACTTGTGATAGTGCTACTGTCCTGATAAAAGCATGATGATCAATAGATAGATTTGACTAAGTAGCCCAAAAAGGGTTAGAATTTTTAAAACTTTTATAGAAGGGTTTTGAGGAAGTGCTTAACCTGTCATAAAAATTTTGGATCATGATCACAATCCAGTGAATTTATAAAATTCTTACAATGGTACTGTACTATTCGTGTTCCTTGTGTTTTTTATTTTTGAAAGATAACATTTGAAGTTCAATGCATCCATAGATTTGATTGATCAAGCAAAAAAGGATTAAAATTTTTGAAAATTTTAGAGAAGAGTTTTGAGGAAATTCTTAAGATCTCATAAAAATTTTGGATCATGATCACACTTGAACAAATTTATAAAATTCTGACAATGTTATTGTCTCAATTATGTTCATTCTGTTTTTTGATTTTTTTTAAAGATAAAAAATGAAGTATAATTCTTTTCAAACTTTTGAGTCCCTATTTTCTCATTTGTGCATGTTTGCCGGTATAACGTAGACCGTCCACCGACATGTCTCTGCAGTTAGTCTATAACATGCACGCAGACCATTTGACCCAGGGTCATGAAAAGTTTGCTATACACTTACGAAAGGTACGCAAGCTAGGACTTGATCAGTTTGGTTGTGTGTTGTTTTCCACTGTGTTTTCAGTTCTATCTCTTGCAACTTCTAGTTGCTGTGTGAGGACTATTACTTTTTGTGTGCACTCTTTAGGGAGCAAGTTTTCGGTGGTCATTATTTGTGGTGGTGCCTATTTGACCCCTTCTAGTTTCCTCCTCGGTTTTATAATAATTTATATATTTTCATTCTAGTCACTTTTCTTGAAGAAACAAAAATGGCTATGGTTTCAATGTATATGTGATTTTGGTCCTGAGATATATCTCTAGCTCCTATCACATGGCTCATATGTCACCCAACCCTAATACCCGATTTGCCTTGACATCGGTGACGCCTACAGGTGCCGGTGTGGCTTACACCCTGCCATTAATGCCTCTTGCAGAGGTTGCTGGCATTGTGTGGTGCCCACCTCCTCTTCCATTGACTCACTCCCACTATCTCCTCCATAATTACCTTTGACCTTCTAATTCCCTCTGTCTCCCAATGGGCGGCGATCACCTTCTTCTGAACGCTTGTGTCCTCATCGCCCCTCGCGCAGCCCTGCTCACTGCCAGTTCCCCCATTGCCTCACCGCATGCTACCTCGGTCACAAATTTACACACACTCAACCTTTAAATTTAGGTAGAGTTGCTTATGTTTTTATTGTTTTTCAAGTGAGTATATCTCTGGAGCCAACAATCAAAGCTGCGTCTTTAAAATTAGAGTCACCAAATTACGGGCTAGATGTTTTTTTTTTTGTTGTGAGAGTTAATTAACTCATATTCTTATATCCTAAGTCAATCATCAAATCTTCCTTTAAAATTAGGGTACATCAAATTAAGGGATAGATGTTCTTTTAGAATTTCTAGTATATTTCTCTTTTCCATAGTAGTTATAAATCTCCTGTCCTTAGCTTTCATAATATAATAGATAGATACACACGGACACAACCATTTAAAATATTAGGGTGCTATGAACATCTGCTGCCACACCATTAATGTTATTTCTTTTTGTTTTTGGCAAAGCCACGTGCAAGCTCACATTTTTACACCCTAAGGTGGTTTTGCTGATAGAGATCCAACTCAGGGTGGTTTTTGCTACGTTAGTAGCCATGTTATCGATTTTTGCTGATGTAGATCCAAATGAGGGAAGGAATGATGATGAGAAGAAGAAAGAGAATGTGTAAATAGAGAAAATGAGTGAGAATGAGATTAATAATGTTGATGTCAATACTCTTGAATTGGATCCTAATTACCAAAACTCGATGACGTAACTGGCAATTTGGAGAAAACCACTTTGAGTAGGATATATACATATAATCAAAACCACCTTATGGTGTAAATTGACTCGTTTTTGTAAGTTTATGGGATTAAATATCTGGTTTTGTAGTTGAGGGTATTAGATGGACCTTTTGGAAAGTTCAGGTGTGTGAAATGTATTTATTCCTAAACAAAATATTAGTGATGTAGAGGGATGGTTATTCTGTATAGACTTAATTTTTACCATTCTTAGGAGGTATCAAAATTTACATTGAACTAATACTAAGAGGATAAAAAGTCTCTATTCCGTACGTTCATTATCAAATTAACTCAACTATACTTGGGAGGGGGAAAAGAGAAACAACTAATTAAAAGGAATAATGAAAAATAACTGCAAACCAAACTATCTTTTATGTGCCCACACTCTGTAATAGAATTAATTAATATTACCGAATTAAGCAGTCAGAAGATTTAACACATAAACTGACCTGCGGTAGTTGTTTCTTGAGCAAGGACCAAGCATCGTCATCGCCGAGTGTGCTGACATGGTGTTGATGGAAGAGGACAACCATTCGTGGAGCCAGGTCTTCGTTTCTTGTGGTGACCACGACCCGGCTCCCCGGTTGTTTGAGGCCAGCTTTAACAATTGGGACTTGAAACAGGTTGTTCCATGCTTTGTCACTCCACATATCATCCAACACCAGCAGAAACTTGCTCGCCGACAGGGTGTTGGTGAGAGCCCGCACAAGGAGGGACTTGTCCTGCTCCCCTCCGTGGTGTCCCCCGGCATAGGTGATGGCTGTCCTCAGTAGCTCGGCCTCGTTGAAGTTCTGGGTGACGCTTAACCACATCTTCTTCTTGAAATGATCATTGATGGCATCATCATTGAAGATCTTCTGGGCGAGGGTGGTCTTGCCAATGCCGCCGATGCCCACAATTGACACCACCTTGATGCTGCTGCTGTCGCCGTTGGTGGTTAGCTCCTGCACCAGCTCCCTTGTGTCCCTCTCGATCTTATCCCCAACAATAGCCGACTGCTCCTGCTCTGGCGTCGTCTTGCGGCTGAGAAGATAGGAATCAATGTCTGCCCTCCGGTCCGGGTAGGAACCAAGGTTTATACTGAACTTGAAATTAGTGGCCATTTTGTGGGCGTCGTCCAGCTTCTGATTGAGCGCCTTGATGCGGCTGCCCATTTTGTGGGCATAGACGGGATTCCGCAGGCAGAACAGCAGCTGGTGGAAGCAACCCGGCGGCTTCTCCTCTTTGCTCCCGCCCATGGACTCCCGCCGCTCCTTGGCCTTGAGCTGACACAACTCCAGGATGTCGGTGGCGTCGTACATGGCGTCCTTGAGCTTGCTCACCCACCTCTGCACGCTCACATCGGTTATGCGCCTCCTCTCGGCGTCGGCTAGGAAGGCCTGGAGGTTCTCCAGGTTGTCCTCCAGCTTCTTGATCTCCCCAGAGAAGCCGAGCAACATCCCCACCTCATCTTGTGCCGCCTGGGTGAGCAGGTCGCGGACGTAGGATGTAAAAGCATCCAGGACGATCGCCATGGGTGCTTTTCCTTTGTTTCTTGTTCTCAGGTACGTAATGAAATTCGTGTCTGGTTTTTAGCGACGCGATACGGAAGGCGTTGCATCTATGAGAAAGCAAGCTATATAACTAGGTGGATAGATACGTAACTTGGGCTCGCCCGCGGCACTTGAACAAGCAAAGTTACTGATGCCGGCCATATCTTTCTTGGAATGCCGGCAAAGCAACCTAGCTCTCCAGACAGGAATATTACAGACAGGTGGCTTTATTCCCATGCAAAATAGTTAAAGCCATAAATTACTATTTTCCTTTTCCTTTTTTCATAAAAATGGATCTGATCGCAATAGATTGTTATGCTTTTTCGCAATTCGCATGCAGGGCAAGAAAGGGGATCAGTCGGCTGTAGTTCCTTCCCCTTTCGCAATTGGCATGCAGGGCATGAAAGGGATCAGTCGGTTGTAGTTCTTTCGCAATTGGCATGCAGGGAAAAATTGAAACACAATGTTAGATGTTTTTAGTGAAGAAGAAAAATTGAAACACTGAAGGGTTAAACCACCACAACAGGGCCCCCCTCTTGCGCCATGTGATTTAAACCATAAACCCAGGACTCACTATTCACCACGACAGCACCGAAATCTAGGCTTCACAAATTATTCAGCTAGGCTATCCCATTCCAGACATGTGGTTGCAAGAAAGACTCAGTTCACAGGCTTGCAAGGTTAAGTCCTTAAAGTGATTAATGCAAGACTTCCACATACCCTGCCAATCCTGGCCCCTTGGCACATGCCCCTTGCCACTTGCCCCAATCTAAATCATTACCACCCCAGTTGATTACCAAGCACCACGTGCCACCAACATTTCAATCTAGTTGTGTGACCTCGCCACGACAACTTGATATCACTGTGTGACAACACATGACACACCAATTCATAAACATTGTTCCATATTCCATTAGTCAAGATTAAGTATCAACATTCGGACACATGTGATGACGTGGCATGGCTTAGCAATCTATGACGGTCTAACTAGCCCATGTTGATTATCAATATTAACCAACTATAGTTCCACATTCTAGGGTGACAATTAGATCATGGCATATAATTGACAAGGTATGATTTAATTCAAATAGGCATATTATCTAATTCATAGATTAATTCAAATCATTTATACACATAAAATATCATGCATAAAGTTTAAGAGACAAAATAGCAATTTTGTGAAATCAGGTGCAACATGGTCAAAGCACAACTTGCCTTGGAGTAGGTGCTGGTATTACTCTGAGCTTGGGTCTTGAAGTGACAAATCTTCCTCCGGATCTCCGAGCAGTTCAACGTCTACGCGAAATGATGCCAAAGTAGAAAATAAACACTAAAACAGAGAGAAACCAAACTCCAAAAATAAAATAAAATTCACCAATAAATAGGTCTTGATTTTAAAATTTTTTAGAAATTTGAATCATTCCAATCCGAGTTAAAATGCAAAAGATATGGCCTTTTGAAGTTTGAATAAATACTGAAATTACAGAAATTAGAAAAACTGATTTTCCCGAATTATTTTTCTACTGGAAAAGATCTTTATTGCGCAACGCTGACGTCAGCCCTGGCCCAGACCAACTGGGTGGCGACACGTCAGCCCTGGTCCATGGACTTGGTCCACGGAACTACCTTTGGTCCTCCGTGGATGCGGCCCACGGCGCCCTGCGCTACACGCTAACACGCGGTGCACATCCGCGAGGGAACCCGACGGCTACCGTTCTACACTTACGCAGCTCAATCTTGAAAGCTCATTGCACATCTAACGGCCAAGGCTTACCCGAGCGAAACACTGTTGAATGCGGAGACGTGGCTCGATCTGGATGGTCCGGCGAAGATCCAACGGCTGCGCGAAACTCCAAAGCACGGCGGCGGGCTTGCATCGGAGCGGAGGAAGACGACCACCTGAACGGCGTTTCAGTGCGACTCCGGCGAGATGAAGTGGTGGCCTCGATGTGGCTTGACGTGACGAGTCTGGATCTGGAACCAGAGCGGTGGATGGATGCTTCACGATGACAGAACAGCGAGAAAATGATCGGCGGCGCTACAGAAAACTACGACGAGTTCTTGGGGCTAAACGATGGCGACTCGACGGCAAAGACTTGAATGACTGAAAGCGCAAGGCGGTGAGGAACTTCGGGGTGCGGCTACGGCTTTTATAGCCTCGGCATGCGCGCACAAATGGCAACCCTAGCACTCTGCGGCGGAGACGGCGTACGGCGGCGGGTTTGGAAACCCGAATCGGAGACGAAGACGCCCAGCCGTCCGATTCGCGGTCAATGGCCACAATTAGATCTCGGCCGATCTGATCCAATCCACACTTTCCAAAATCAACGGATGCGATCAATTCTTTCCAAAACAACGTCGCACGATCTCAACTGTACGATCTCGATCCAACGGCCGATCGCATTAGGGTTTCGCGAAAGAAACAGTCGTCTGATCTGGATCCAACGGTCCACACGCGCGGCGGCGGCGAAGTGTCTGACGGGCGCGACAACATTGGTCACACAAGACAAAGGTCTTGGGCTTCGCCCATCTTCGTTCACCGATTTTTCAAAAGCTTTTTGATTTAAAATAACTCCCAAAATTAGATTAATTCATTTAAGGCAATTAAATTATCAAAAAAATTCAAGAAAATTCTCATAAATACTTTGAGACATTTTGAGTTCAAATAAAATATTTTTGGCAAAACTTTATTTTGACTATGTAGATATTTAATTGGTTTTCTCAAGGAGGTAATTACTTAATTTTCAAAATAAATTCCAATAAATCCAGAAAAATCCCAATAAATCTCAAATTGCATAAATGACAATAAAATAACACTTAAAGCAAAAATTGGGGTGTTACACACTGTGTCGTCAGATCTAAGCCATTGGATTCAAACCGAACGGTTAAGATCGCACCGCGCGCCGGGCCATTCCCAAGCTGTCGCGCGCCGGGCCATTCCCAAGCCATTGGATTCAAACCGAACGGTTAAGATCGCATTCACGCGACAGCTGACGCGTCGCCACCACTGGCCTTCTCTGACGTCATTGTCTCTGATCTCCGCTGTCCGATCTGGAGTGAACGGTCGAGATCATCGCCGCCGCGAGTCTTAATCGTGTCCGTTGAATCAGCACCACGTGTCGTCAGTCTAACAGTGTCACGTGCGTGCTTGCGTCAGCCGGTGCATAGCACAGTATCGCCGGTACACCGTGGACTAGCGTCGGTCATGGACCGAGTCCATGCGCTGGTGCTACGCGTCGCGATGTGGTTGCGCCGCGTGTCAGCGTCTGATTGGGCCACGTGTTCGCTAACGTCAACGTGATGTCATATATCACTTTTTCCATAGAAAAATAATTAGCCAAAAATCATTTTCTATGCTGACGTCAGCATGACGTCATAAATGCTATTTTCCGGTATAAAAATAATTTGGTTAATTCAGTTTTTCCTATTTTCTGATTTATCTTTTATTGCAAATTTTGAATAGCTATATCTTTTGTATTCAAACTCCGATTGAGGTGATTCTAGATTCTAAAAATTTGTAAAATCATTGTATATTTAATGATGAATTTTATTTAATTTTTGGAGTTTATTTTTCTCTCTATTTTTGGTATTTATTTCTTTCTTGCTCGTTTCACGTAGACGTTAAGTTGCCCGGTGAGTTTTTGGTCGAGGAGCCAGCACTTGAGAAAGGTCCAAAGCAAGATTCAGAGATTTTCGAAGGCAAATCGCACTTTGATCATGTTGAACACATATGTTAAATAATATGTTATTTTAAAGTATTGCATTCTAATTTAATTATCACTTGTTTCAATTATGTTGGGAATAGTTATTGTCCACCTTATTTTATTTCCACCTTGCCATGTCGTATGTCATACTTCATTTGTCACCCTAGACTAGTTCAATGTTAATTGGTAACTATAATTGCTAATGTGGGTAGATAGAACGCATATAGTGTGTTTTGCCATGCGACGAGTCATCATTTTATATGAAAATGATTAATTTAGCTTTATGATCATGGAACATATTTATTAACTTGTGTGTCGGGTATTATCATACAATGTTGTTGTTGATGGCACGTGGTGCATGGTAATCAACTGGGCTGGTAAAATAATTTAGACTGAGGCAAGTGGCAAGAATTTGTGGTGGGCCAATGTGGCACTTGGGCGCTCACATTGCTTTTTTTATGATAATTGTTGGTTCATGGTTATGATGATTTTTGGTTAGTCTTGCCTTGGTCTATTAAGGACTTAACCTTGCAAGAATTTGAACTGAGTCATTCATACAACCACAAGTCTGGTATGTGACAGACCTAGCTGAGTAATTTATTGCGTCTAAACTTTCGTACTACTAGTGGTGGTGTGAGGCCAGGGTAGTGGTAACTAGTCCTCGCACTGGTTGGCTCACATGGCGCAAGAGGGGGGGCCCTGGATGTGGTAACCAGTCCCACTAGTGTTGAAACCTTAGCGGGTAGTACTAAGTTTAGATAGGCATTGGAAATGCTTTGTTATAATCACTCGCCTTTGTGGTATATGATTGTGACTTTTGGGTAAAGTGTATAACCTCTGCAGAGTGTAAAACCTATTCGAATAGCCGTGCTCACGGTATTAAGCATTGCTCAGTGATTACGGTCAAGGTATAGATTTTATTAAAACAAATGTGGGTGTGGATGTGGAATTATGGTTTAAGGTTATGAGTTGGTCACTGGAAAATGAATGAGAAATTTATTATTGTTAATATTTGTTTTACTGTCTTTTCTATCTATGTATGCTATTCCATTACAAATGTTGTTTATGCAAATTAACCATGTTAGCCAATCATTTGTAATAAGCCATGCATATAGTATATTAGACTTGCATTCTGTGCACGACTTGTTGAGTGCTTTATGTACTCAACCCCTTGCAACAAAACATCACCAGTTGGAGAAGAAGCTACGCCTGCTTTTGAGGAGTTACAGGAAGAGGCGAATAACTAGGGTGCGAACCTTGTCAGTTGACTGTGGCAGAGTGAAGGGTTTCTACGCTTATGTTTATTTTCGGTGCTGTTTATTTATTTTTCAGTCTTAAACCTGTGAGGCGTATTCATGTAAGATTGACCACAAGGTCATTTAACAGTTATATTTAATTTGATGAAGTCTTTATTATTATATTGTTAAGTATGATTGTGATATTCATCGATGTTGAGCCTGTGTACACTAGCATGATCCTGGACTAGTGCGGAATACACAGAGGGTCTAGATTTGCATATTCGGTTCCTGATAGGGAACTAGCACTAGACACATATCCAGGTACCTGGAATTGTTTTCAACCATTTAATACATAAACTCGAGCGGTCGTTGTTCTTTGGCTATTGCTCACGCTCCCCTCCGTGTGTGCGATACCATGGTTCTGAGACAGACAGTGATTGCAATGCTTGGGTGAGTTGGTTTCAATCCCGGTATGGTTGTTTGGAATGAAATTGAAACTCTCATGGATGCGTAAGTGTGTACGGTGCAACTAGGTGGCTCATATTTATTTGGGTGAGGGCCATCTAGTTAATACTTCGTGCACGAGACTTTTGGGTGACAATGAGCATACACTTAAGTGGAGTATGGGTGTCATCTCTAAGTCCAACGCATGCGTGAGGATTGATTTGTATTTTCGGGTGCCCACAGGGTTCAAGGATAATAGCTTGAGGTTGGTGTGGTTGGGTAGCTAGTTGTGATGCATACTAGGTCATTCTAGCTCATATCTATTCAGAGAAAGTTAAGAAACCAAGTGATGATACCAGATTTGGAATGTGTATGAAATTTCGAACTTGGTCTGAAAATTAGTTAAGTCAGATAATCCAACTAGGTCGGATCAACTCAACGGAGAGTGTGTCTAGTGAATTTCAATGGAAGTCAGATGATTCGAGTGACTCATCGTATGGGTCTGATCAATTTTACAGATGGCATGTTTTTGAGGTACAATGGAAGTAAGATAATCCAAGTGATCTGGACTACGAGTCATATCTATTCTATAGAGAAATGATCATGAATAATCTTAGTGGGTCGGACTGTGGGCCGGATCAATTTGACAAAGACCTGGTCTAGGATGACTTTCATGTGAGTCAAATGATTCGAGTAGATTAGAGCACGGCCTGGTTAAATTTCATAGAGAAGTTGCACTAGCCCGGATAATTTGAGCTAGGTAGATGATACGAGTGAGTTGGATGATACAACTCACGGCGATATTTTTAAATATATGTGTCTACCAGCTAGTTTCTAAGAAACAGAGCTATAAATAGACCTATAGGGGTTCAAATTACCTCTCTTGCGACTCTATACCGGTGTTCATCCTATTGAGAAGCTCAAGGGAACTTTGAAGATTGGACTCAAGATCTTAAGTGCATGAGACGGTAGATTAGGTCTAGGTTGTACATCACTCCTAGTTGCTTGACCTTGCTAAGTTCAAATAAACTCTTTAGGCTTATTACTTTTGGAGATCGGTGACCTTCCTTGGAGGAGCTTGTGGAATGCACTGAGAGCCTTGTGAAGGTTTAGAGTCCATCTACCAAGAGTAAAGAACGACTACCACGAATGGATGGCTTGAGTTCTTATGTGGTCTCAATCCAGAGCTAGACTCTTGCGAGTGTGCTCCAACAAGGAGTGGGGGAGATCACCGAATCTCCGAGACCTCTCGTAAAAGAACCGGTTGTGTTTCCTTGTCTCTTATGATTCCGTACTTACTTTATTGTATTTCATTTTTATCTCACTAGAATTGTGTAGGGTCGGGATTAGGTTGCAAAACTTCACTAAAAACCCTAGGCACTTAGGTTAGGCAAGTAAAGGTTAAATTTTCAATTTAGCCTTTGTGAAAAAGAATAACAATTCAGCCTCCTCTCTTGAGCATCTGGTCCACTTCAAGGCAGTAGGTCAAATGGACATATTTGATGATACATTAGGTTTTCAATTATTGGTAATGCACAAATTCTATAAGATGAAAGTGGAATAAAGATAAATTGTCTACTATGTGCTGATTGAAAAATTCAGATTGTGTAATTCTTTTGTGCACAAACATTTTTAGTATTTGAGAACATTTGTTTTGCATGCTTATTTTTCTGTGTTTCCAGGAGTTTTTTCTTTTCTTTTCTTTTCTTTTTGTGATATGCATTGACCATGGCGAGACACCAGGTTGCAGTTGGTCCATGCAATAAATCACAAGAGCAACTGAGCAAGGACAAGCTAGCAAATGACATGTTCCTTTGCCAAAAGGTTCTGTAGTTTCTTTAGATGTTTATTATAGCTAGAAAACATTTCTTATTGTGCATTATGTGTAAGAGTCAGTTCTATTTTGTAATCGTTGTAGATTACAATAATATATTAGGAAGCGATTCTCAACCTACAGGATGAATGCCAAATGGTTCTGCCTTATGATTTTTCTTGTGATTTTTTTAGCACTGTCATGGATGTATGTGGTCACAAAAAACTTTGTGCAACCTTTTGGATGTTCTGTTTGGGATTTCCTTTTTGAAGACGTTGTTTGTGATTTTACATGTAGGATTATATAATGCTGGAATTGTGCAAAGTGCATTCAGAATTTCATATCACTACATAATTATGGAAGTGATTTATGGGCTTGTTTGCGCAGAGAAATCAATTTGTATAGTTAGAGATCAAAACTTCCCTTTCATTTTGAAAGAATTTATAGTCGCCACAGCAAGTGTATAGTAAGCAGGTTCACTTGATGCTTCTCCTTATTCCAAAGTTCTGAATGCAGTATATTCTCACTAATATCTTAAGTTCTGGTTGTACAGAACTGTCTTTTGTACGTAAAATAAACCTTTCAGGACTCCAGGTGCTTCATGTTGTGAATAGTTGGTGTGTCTATTTTGGAGAAGTGACATGGATCTATTTATTATGTTGTTTTAACGCTGACATGAATGATGGAACACTACTACAGAACAGCACATCACTGTCGGTTCCAAAACGCCATCACTGCCGGTCATTGGTGCCGGCAGTGATTGGTCGGCAGTGATACTCGGGGATTATCACTGCCGGTTCCTGAACCGGCAGTGATGGATTATCACTGCCGATTCTATACAGAACCGACAGTGATATTGTACTATCACTGCCGGGTTAAACTAAAATCCGGCAGTGATAATAATTATCACTGCCAGTTATACATAAAACCGGCAGTGATATAGGACTATCACTACCGAGTTATACCTCAATCCGACAGTGATATATATATATCACTGCCGGTTTTCTCCAAGAATCGGCAGTGACAAGCTGTGAACCAAATATTTTTATTGCATATTTTTTGTTCAATATATATATTTTTATACAATTGTTTATACAGTGTCCATATATACTACCGTATATAAGCTTGGGAGTTTCCCGTCGCTCGCGGCGTCCACGTCGCCTTCGGCGCGGCGTGGACGCGCCGTGCGTCGCCGCGTCGCCCGCGTAACAGGAAAGCTCGCGTTCGCCCACGTCGCCCGCGTGTCTCGCGGCTGTGCCAAGCTCACCTGTTTAGTCGCCGTCGTCTTGCGTGCGCTGGGTTGTGGTGCAGTGGTAGCTCCCCTCGGTTGTGCCCAGGCGTGCCGCGTTCGATTCCTCAGCCCGCACCGATGGTCGGGTTTTTTCCTGCTCGACACGTGCTGCTTTTGCTCATGGGGAGCGCGTGTCGGTCGCGCGACATTTTTTTTGCTGCCGCGTGCTGCACGGTTCGATCGTTCGCCGGTTGCCTTACCGCGCTCGATCCCCTTCCTCTTCAGTCTGCGGCGGCCCGCAGCGATTCCTCTCGCCGGTCATTGTTGCTGCGTGCTTCCTGCGTCTCGTGCTGCGTGCGTAAGAGACACGGTCGATTTCGCAGGCGTCCCGTGGTGCTGCGCGGTTGCGTTTGGTGGGTTCCTGTTGTCTCCGTCGCCGACTTCGCCGCGAGAAGGCGCCGATGTACTCGAGGTTAGCTATCCTTCGCTCCTCCTGCTCGTTTCGCTTCTTTTTTCCCCGTTTGCTTTTAGTGCTTCGTCGGTTCCGCCGCGTGCGGATGAGCGGGCTTCGCATGGATGCAGCCGCCTCCGCCCGGGCTCGCAGCGAGGCCATACGGCGTGGGAAACGTCCGATTACTCCCTTGGACCGCTCATCCTGCCTTGCCGTTACCGACGTAGGTTGATTACTGCGACATTGTGCCCATTTCGCTGTCCTCCTCGTGCCGCCGATGGTTGATTTACTTATTGATTTCTAAGATTATTCTGTGCGATTCATCCTGCGTAAGCGTGACTTGCTTATTGGTTTCTAGAATTATTCTATCGTTAATGGAACGCAGCCATTTGTGCTTCTTGCTACTGCAATTCATCTTGTCTGTTAGTGGAACACAGCCGTTTGTGCTTCTTGCTACTGCGATTCGTCTTGTGCTATTGAAAGTGCTAAAGTTTCATTGATGCACTTTAATTTCAATGGCATATTAGTACATTGTTTTCCATATGTCCAACTCCCGGTTAGTCTGAGGTGTAGGCGTCAATCAAGAAAGTTGGTAGTCTAAAAGAAAAGGGTTACGAAAGCTGGTGGCAACTCCTAGAATCATGCTGAAGAGCAAATATAGTTGAGTCATTGAAATATAGTATTGTGAAATTGTGTTGTAGGCAAAATCAAAATTAAACCCGCTGAAATATTGCCGCCCTCATGAAATTTAAGTGACTAGCCAGTTTTGATTTATTCCAATACTGTTGTTTTGCATATATAGTTTGTTTCACTGAAAACATATGGAAAATTATGCTTCAACGCTTAATCAACACGTCTAATATAGAGTCATGGGCTAATAACTCAAGTTCTTGTTTGGTCAAGAAATGATCAGTCAAGGATTAGATTGCCCATTTTAGAACTTGAAAAACCAAAATTATCCTACATGGAAAGTTGAGGCACCACATAGTCCATTAATCCTAAAGGGTGATTTGGCGATTCCACTACCATTACTACAAACCTTCCAGTTTCTGACCGACTTCGTGATTTAAATAAACACCTAACTATTCAGAGCCCATTGAGAGCTGACTATAATATGGTATTACCGAATATGGGTCTAAAATGGTCTTGTTAGTGATTAGCACTTACTGAACATGCAGATTTGAATTGTCAGTACCAGCAGGGCATATGTCTAGAAACATTTGAGTTGATATACTAGAAACTTTGTTAAAACTCCTTACAGAAAAGACCCAACTGATTTTGAGTCGGTGTTATCTGCAGCACAGGAAAAAAAACGGGTGTTTCATAATACTCTTCCTGAGTTTGAACAAGTGGAGAAGGATATGGATGATGCTGCAAGGGACGAAACCTTTAGTACCAATTATCTACGGATAACTGCATTACTTTGTTTTATGGTGTTCTTTAACTTATTGTGCCAAAATCATGAATGATGTTCCTCGAGGTCCTTGCTGGGATGAGAAGGATGATTGGAACGCTTTGGGGAACACCGTTATTTCACCCGAAAGAAGTCAAATTGCATATTTGATCTGTGTAGAAATATGCTATTGACTAAAAAATGAATCATCCACTACCATGAAAACGTCCAATCAAGTTTCTATGCTAACAGTTGTGCGTAATCTGTTCCTGCACATCAGTAACTGGTGTATTAATTGCCTATTTTATGTCAAAATCTGAATCAATTTCCAGAATTATCTATTGCACAATGATTCGAAATAGATGTGCTCAGCATGGACTAAATTTGCTCAACTCATTGTACAAGATCTTGCTTTAATACAAGAGCATAACGCTTTTGTTATTCTACCTTCTAACACAAGGGCTTCCTTGCAGATTTTATGATAGAATTGATATTAAGTTTGATTTTTGCCAAATTTGAATGTAAATTTCTATATCTCTTTGTTGCTGGATGTAATCTACACCTAATTTATATCCAGGGTATTTGTTTTAGGGGTCCCTCTATTCCAGAATGCCAGAAAGTACTATCAGCATCATTTAAAAATAGAGAACCTTTGCCTAAGGGCCTCCTTTGGCTTCTTTTGTCTGGAAAGGTTTGCTTTCCATTAATACACTTGAGTAGTTTAGACTTCACTGGTCTACAAAAAAAATAACTTCCAAAAATACGAATAATATTTTGCTTTTGATTCAGTAAGGAACAAAAGTTTCTCGTGGATCTTTCTGTTATTCCTGTAAACTTTTTTTATTATGCCCTCTTCTCAACCTTTTTTTGTGAACTATACTACTTTACCTATTAGTGTGTGCTAATTGGTTTTATTTGTTTGAGGTTCCAACCAAGAAGCAAGTTGCTGCTCTGTAAAGGGAATTGCTTAGCCATTTCGATGTTCCAGGTCCCTTACTGTCCCTGCTGGCTAATTGCATTATTGTTTGCTCAATTAATACACAAGATATCTGAATGTACGAATAATATTTAATTTTTCATTGTTTCATAATTCAAAGGTAGTCACAGATGAATAGAGTGATTTAGGAGGTCTTGCTGCTATGAGGTTTTATTTTGCAAGTACACAAAAAAATATAACAAGTTTGGTGTATACTATGTTGCCTAGATAGCTCTTTAGTTAGGTATTTTGAAAAAAAAGAGAAAAACCCGAAGCTACTGCACTCTCGCTCCTACTCGTTCAACGCATGCCGTTCCTGCTCGCTTAGAGTGTGCTCTCGCGTGAGCTCCGACGGACAGATGGCCACACAACGCAACGCACGCACGAGTTGCAGCGGCTTGCGCGGCGTGGCACGCCGCGCTCCCGCATCTAGTAGTATATAAAGCATCGTTCAAATCATAATTCAAATATATCCATGTATATACAAAGCATCGTTAAAATCATAATTCAAATATATTAAATTAAGCATCACAATACTTTGTTTTTACAATGATTTATTTACAAATGTAGTTCGACTACATCTTATCTCTTCTCATTGACTTTGATTTTGCACCGGCCATAGTAGAATGAGGGCGATGAGGCTACATGTGGAACTCGCCGTTTGGATTGATGACTTCATCATGAATGAATCCGGCGAGCTGTTCTTGAATTGCTATAATTTCTGTCAGTAATAACTTATTGGTTCTCAGTTTGGAGCGCTATTATTGTAGAAAAGAGAAAGTTAATTAATGAAGAGTATGTTAAATGAAAAAAAGTAGGCATCAATGTGTAATTATGTACCATGGTTTCGTTATAGCCCACAGTCTCCGTGACAATTGAATGTAAATTTGTACATCCATAGTATGCACAAAATTGTTTCCCGGGTCCTGCCTCATACATGGAAAGTCGGTTACTATTTCAAAATGTTTCCTATAGGGACGATGGCGAATACTTTTCTTGCAGTATTGTGCGAATGCCCTATGAATGATTTTGAATTTCAAGTAAACTTAAATGTAGTAGAATGGAATATTGCTAGAGCAATAACACAACGATCGAGTTTACCTGTTCATCATGTCCCAAAAGTCTTGATACACCGTAGTTGCTTTTCACCTAGAGTTCAAGACAAAAATCCTGCTAGCATCTAACTGGATGACAAAGAGGACCCAGTGAAACCTTCACATATATGTCAACGAAGTCAATTACTCCAACATCGTACGTGTTACGCAAAAACAGTAAAACGATATTAGAAGTAGGGAAATACATACTTAAAGTTATAGGGTAAAAGTATGGAGGTTTTGTATTGCGACTTCAAAAAGTATTAAATAAATAGTCTTCATTGTACTGTGGATTGTCCTTCACAAGCTTCTCGTTGACGAGGCCCGGATCTATGAATCCTAGATTGTCATTGCCATTTCTTCTACAAATCTGTATCTCCATTCTACATAGGAAAGAAGTCAGACATGCAATTAAACAGTACAAGAATGCACAATAATATACATAGAGACTTACAAAGTCCAGATTCGTAGTATATTCTCGTCCAGGGCATCTTGCTGGTACAACATGTACACCTCCTCGAAATTCACCCAGAAGATGTTATCCCCATTGTGAAAATCTTGTTCCGTGTATCGGACTGCGAACAACTCCAAACCTTCGTTGGACTGCTGCATGTACCACTGATGGACGCGTCGCAGTTTTGTTGTCAGGTGGTCGAAATGAGCTGGTTTAACCAGCGGTTTCCCGATAAAGAACTTCCACCTAAGACCTTGCTGCTGAGCTTCAAGTTGAGCAGGATCTGCCTGAGCATCCAACATCAACGCTTCGGCACTAGCCGTCTTCAAGTATTGCTTTCTGGATATGTGCTCGTAGTCCGACATTTTACGAGGTTCAGAAGCCTGCCCCGTCTTTTGCACTTTTGCCATACTCGAGAAAAACTTTTGCGCGTTCTCGTCAACTTTAGTCTTCTCAGGTGGTGGCACCTTTTTAAAGTGAGATGTTACGCTGGAGCTTACATGCTTTTTCCGTTCTTCTTCAGTCATGTCAGCTGGTAATTTCTTCTGGGATTGTCCTTGCTTCACAGATGAATGAGATTTCTTCGAGGACAGTGTTGACTTGCGAGATGGTGCTGGTGTCCGATTCTTCTCAGATTCTAGCGGAGGAGTCAGAATTTTTCTGGTTGGTGCCAGCGGAGGAGTTGGACTTTGTCTCTGTGGTGGCGACCAGATCGGGAGGTCTCCGTGTGTAGAGCGCGGCTGATCATCATCTTCGTCGTCCTCATCGCTCGAGCCAAACTTAATCAAGCTCTTGCGCCACGCGAGGAAGCTATGCACGTTTTCTCCTAGTCTTTTGTTTCCGTCCTCGCCAGGGATCTCTACCTCCATTTTTCGGTATTGGCGGACTACACTGTCCACTTTGACCCTGGCGAATCCCTGCGGTATTGGGCAACAGTGCAAAACCTGCGACTCCTGGCATGGCCAAGCCCTGCCCTCAGCCACCTTGATTGTAATGCCATATGCGGACAAATATAGCTTGCACGGTGTCGGTTCTTTGATGTCATCCACAGGAAAATGGAGTCCGTGCTCTTCGGGAAACCCTGTGGACGCGCAACTTCTCTTACGAGCGCCAGGACTGATGAACTCAGGGATTTCTCTAGGCGGCGGTCGTGAGCTGAGAGCTTTCTGTACTGCTTGCTCCACAACCTTGTCTAGTTCCGCTCTCTGTTCCTCTAACGCCCTCGCCACAGCATCTTGTATTTGACGATCCAGTTGATCTTCTCTTAGTCTCTTCGGGCGCTTGTACAACCATGTGTCTGCTGGGAAGGCTTCTTTCCACAGCACCAAACCAACTCCTCGGGTGCGACCTGGATGCTCCTTGTTACCTAGGGCTACAGTTAGCTCGTCATTCTCCCTTCTTGGCCTGAAAGATCCTTGGGAAGACGCATGTGAGCATCCGTGATTCTGCGATACTTCCCGCTCTCTGTCGCCACGAAGCTTAAGCGCCATCATCGGAGATAGAAGCACCCTCCCAAGCAACCTGCTTGATCGTTCGCTCAAGGCAATTTGTCGCGAGAATGACACCCTTGCGGGTTAGTTCTTCTTCGGTCCGATCCCATGCTGGTATTTTCTTCACGTACCCTCCTGTTTCTAGTGTGTGAGGGTGAATATTCTTATCCGCGTTTGCCTTGTTCCTTTGACTTACTACATGCGCTTCTTCATACCTCTTGTACGCCACAAAGTCCTCCCAGAACTCTCTTAACTTTGGGTACGTGTCAAAATTCGGTGTTTCATTCTTCTTCACATAGTTCTTATTTAGTGCCGTCTTCCAATTCTTCCACGCTGTGCACATGATGGATAGTGCACGTTTCTTTGCAACCAGCTCGGTCCCTTGGGGGAACTGGAACACTTGTTTCAGCTTGTCCCACAATGAGTTCTTCAGATCATTGGGAACCACTCATGGGTCACCTTGGTGGCCAATCCACTATCTGTAGCTGATGGGCACGTCATCCCTAGCAAGAACACCGCATGCTGTCCTATACGGCCCCAACGATGACTCGGGTAGAGTAGGTTCCCCGATTGCCGAGAGTTCCACTATGTTAAAAAGTCCCTTAGGCATCTTGTTTGGACCACGACTTGTGCGCTGCCTTCGTTGACCAGACATCTGAGCCTGCAATTTGATCTTCTCATGAGTCGTCTGGGCCAACAATGTTTTGAGAACCACAGTACACTAATACTTTACCTCGCCTACGTTACTGACTCAGGTTGGTCCATGGTAGGATCCTGCAAGTTCAGGTAGGACGTTGGGCTATGGTTCGGGCTACCCGTTCCTCCTCCGTCGATATTTGAGGGCCCAGCTCCCTCCAGCACTTGTCCTTGGTCAGAGGCCATTCCTAGCAAGTTTATCGGAAATTTCAAATTAACAAGCTCATTTTTGAAACACACATACAAATGAAGTTTGACATAACGAGTGTTTTAAAGTATATGTCCCTACGAGTGTTTTAAAGTAAGTCCCGTGATATTTTGCACTCACTCGAGATTGTTTTCATATAGATTATCATTAAGGCTTAAACTTAGAGGCAGTAGCAGATCGGCCTAAGTCATTGTTCCACAGTATTAGAAGATCTTCAACCAATGGTTTGAGGTACACATCGATATCGTTGCCAGGTTGCCTGGGCCCTTGGATCAGTAGTGGCATCATAATGTAATTCAGCTTCATACAAAGCCAAGGAGGAAGGTTGTAGATACATAGAGTCACCGGCCAAGTACTGTGACGGCTACTCATGTTGCCGAAAGGATTCATCCCATCCGTACTCAACCCAAACCTTATATTCCTCACATCATATGCAAAGTGTTTCTTATATTTTCTGTCGATGTTCCTCCATTGCACAGAATCAGCAGGGTGTCTAAGCATTCCATCCTTCTTACGCTCTTCGGCGTGCCATCGTATCAATTGGGCAAGCCTTTTGTTCACAAATAATCGCTTCAAACAGGGGATTATAGGGAAATACCACACCACCTTACGGGGGGATCTCTTCTTCTTATGATCCACCTCGACATCGTCGTTATGGATATCATCGTTGCCCTTATACCGCTTTGCATTGCAAACAGCACAGGCATCCAAGTGTGCAAACTCATTGCGATACAACATGCAATCGTTTGGACATGCTGTATTTTTTGTACTTCCAGTCCCAACGGGCAGACAACCTG
This sequence comes from Otatea glauca, assembly GCA_036346275.1. Classification (NCBI taxonomy): domain Eukaryota; kingdom Viridiplantae; phylum Streptophyta; class Magnoliopsida; order Poales; family Poaceae; genus Otatea; species Otatea glauca. The sequence continues at coordinate 28,353,115 of CM070733.1, read as the reverse complement.
CTTGGCCTGGTACGTAGTTGTAGGAAACACGTTACCCTCTGGAAGCAAGTGCCCCAAGAGACATAAGAGCTCAGTGAAGCTCTTATCGGACCAACCATTGCTTGCCTTCAACTGCAGTAGTGTAAGCATGGTATGCAGTTTTTTTTGCTTCTCTTTGCAGCCAGGGTACAATGGTGTTGTGGAGTCCTCTACCATACGCTGGAACTTTTGAAACTCTCTTTCACTCGTGAAGTCCCCCTCCCCATCACGCAACATTTGATCCAGGTTGTCGTCGTGGCTATCGACAAACGTATCTTTGATCGCCGTCATATCGTTGTCTCCGTCATCTTCACCAATATGTTGCCCTTCATGCACAATCTCATCTTCACCGTGCTCGGTCCAACAGGTATAGCCAGCCTTGAAACCGCTTCGAAGTAAGTGTGCACGTATTGACTCTATGGTAGAAAACAACTTCTCGTTTTTGCAATCAACGCATGGACAACACATATAGTTCGACAGATTCTTCGACTTGTGCGCCGCAGCCGCGTTTACAAAACATGTCACACCATTAAAGAACTCTGCGCCGCAACGGTCCGTGTCATACATCCACCTTCGGTCCATCTACAATTAATTAAAACAAACACCACATAAGCATATAATTGCAAATAACAATAGAATTGTAAATGATAAGATTTAAATATCCATGTAGCAATTTTGAATATCTTAAAATACATCAACCTTTTTTCATTATGTAAATATCCATCTAGCAATTTTTTATTATTTTATAAAATGAAAAAATACTTAGGATATATTTTTACTATATCAAAATACATCAATCTTTTTTCATTATGTAAATATCCATCTTCCAATTTTTAAATATTTACAAAATAATAAATAATTGTAAATAGTTACGATATATTTTGACTATGTTAAAATACATCAACCTTTTTTCATTATGTAAATATCCATGTAACATTTTTTATTATTTTATAAAATGAAAATAATTGTAAATACTTAGGATATATTTTACTATATCAATTAAAATACATCAATCTTTTTCATTATGTAAATATCCATCTTCCAATTTTTAATTATTTACAAAATAATACATAATTGTGAATAATTAGGACATATTTTTATTATATTAAAAATATCTAGTTAACAATTTTTAAATTACTTTCATAATTGATAATATCAATGTTGCAATTTTTTAATTACTTTAATTATTGAGAGTAAGCATATAAATGAAAATACAGGATATATTTGTAAATATATCGATTTACAAATGTATCTTGCAATTTTCATTATTACAAAATTCACCTAGCCATTTTCACCATTTTGGAAAATTCACCTAGCCATTTTCACCATTTAAAAATCCAATAAATCACTGAAATGAATAAGAATTGTAATTATCTAAATCTAAAACAATCTATAAAGTAAAATCCAACTACAAATATAATATTATTAAAATTACTAACCTTGAAAACAAGTAGATATGAATTTTAGTACAATTTTCGGCAGCAAGTGGACACAATAATGGAGCAGAGACTCCTCTCTGTTACACTCGATTGGTCAGGGGCAAGGGATGGCAGGTATATAAAGGACTTATCACTGCCGGTTCTGCCCAGAACCGGTAGTGATAGGTCTCGCATTGCGCGGGAAAATAAAATTAGGCGGAAAAATAAATATCACTGCCGGTTCTAGTTTAAAACCGGCAGTGGAAATTTCAATATCACTGTCGGTTGAAACAAGAACCGGTAGTGATATATCACTACCGGTTTTATATATAAACCGGCAGTGATATGAGGTTATCACTGCAGGTTGTTTCGACGAACCAGCAATGATAAGTTCTCCCCCCCGACTCAACATTCGAACCGGCAGTGATATGTTCTCACTGCCGGCTATGTCCTAACCGGCAGTGATGTGCTGGCAAGGATGTGCTGTTCTGTAGTAGTGGAAGAAGATATTTAAGGATTTTTGTATTTTTGGCTGCCATTGCATTTGTAATTTCCACAATAGAATGATCTTTTTGGCAGTAGTAGATGATCTATTGTTCCCTCTTAAAATTTACAAGACAGAAATTCTAGGAATTATAGATTGCTACCTTCTAACAAGCAGGAGGATTTAGATCTTTGATGAGAAGTCTTTGTACAAATTTCCCTCTCCCTTTTAGCTTTTTTTTTAATTAGTCCTTTGTACAATGACAAGAATTCTGGGTTAAATATGTGAAGAAGATTGGACACAGAAGGCTACCATAGAATATGGATCGGTGTACAGGATGTGCAAGAGCCTATATTTGTGTCGTGCCCTTGAAGTTGTGTGGGTTTTACTCAACTGTATAATTGTATTCTAGCTCGATAAGGATGTGCTTTGCTGTTATATATTTTGGATCCAATATCTGATTAACACCCTCTCAACTTGCTCGTGTAGATTCCACTCTGTAGTATGCCTCAAGCAAATCAGGTGGTTTGAGATGGCTGGGGAAATCGATGTCTATTTCCCGGTGGTAACCTGCAGCCTTATACTACTCCAGGCTTTATCTTGGGAAATTCTACAAGTAATTTGGCTGTCGTGTTATATATATATATATATATATATATATATTCTATATATTCCCTTCCAATATAAGTTGCACAAATCTTGAAGTAAGCAAATAGGTAATTAATCAGCATTCACCTTTCATTTATGTCGACGATCGGAACCGCCGACCGCAGAGGGGGCATGTGAGTAGATCGTGTGAGGGCGAGGCCCGAGGTCGTGCTCGTTCGGGAATGGCTCACGTCCCGGGGTGTATATCGGGGAAGAAACAATAGACACTAGGTTTATACTAGTTCGAGCCCCCGAGTTAGGGTAGTAGCTCTACTCTAGTCTTACCTTGAGGCAAAAGATGTATATGAAGCTCTGCGGGAGAATACAAGTGAGGCCCAAAATCGAAGCCGCGAGGGGGAGTTTGGGTATTTTTGTCCCTCGGCAGGAGTGTGTCTTCTCAGAGTCTAGGTATTCTGGTTGAAAGTGTACGTTTTCGTCTGGGGACCGAAGAAAGACCTCCCTCCCTTAGGTCGGGGTGATCCACCGTCTTTTATAACCCTCTGGGAGCATCGCCACCTGGTCGCGAGGCTGACGTTAGGTGACCGTGGTGAGTTGACGGGAGTCGCTGAGAGATGACGGTAGTCGTTTGGGAGTTGACGGGAGGTGCTTGGCCCTAGTTCCCGTGTAGGGCAGGTTTGGCGCTGATTCCCACGCATGGGAGAGTTCTTACACGAGAAAGACAAATTATTACAAATGCCGTTTACCCCGGGAGGTGTAGACGTCATGGTGTCAAGGTCGAGCCGGGTCCTTGTCCTTGCGCTCGAGCCCAAGCTCACTGGACCCGAGCCCGGGCTGGGGGAGTTCCCCTTCTAGGTCGGAGATAAGCCCCCGAGCCTGTGGGAAGTGGCCACGAGACCCGGGGGGATGCTTATGCGGCGAGGCTACCGATCCCCGACAATTTATGATTCAATATTTGTGCAACTTTAAATAGTAATGCATAAAAGCAATTCCCAAATATTTATATCGAGAAGTTACAGTTCAACATGTGTTAAGAATACAAATTAATTCCAGCTACCGCATATTAGAAACCTATTAGTTCCAGATACCGCATATTCCTCTCGTCGTCACTAAGCTTGTAACATCCCATAAAATTCAAAAATATGAAAATAAAAAGTTTGAAATTTAAAAATGGAATTGAATAAAAATTTCAACGGGAATCAAGATTTTGATTTTAAATAATATCTTTTCCTCTTTTCTTGCATTCTAATCTTAAGAAAAGAAATATTTCAATATTAAAACTATTTCTTCCAAAACAAACAAACTATAAAAATGAATTTGAGATGTTATCCTTAATTTGAATTTTAATTTCCTGAATTTTCTGAATTATTGATTCTCGTTGAGTTTTTATTCTAAAAGAAAAGTAATATATTGAAATGGTAAAATGGTAAAACTAAAAAGGTAAAAACACAGTAGCAATAAAAATCTGCAAAAATAATATTAAAATATTATAAACCGTCATAGCCCTTGCCATGCTGTCAAAATTAATCTGAACACATAAAATAAAAGATTAGATGTTGTAATCATGAGAAATGATATCAATCAAAGAGCATGTCAAATTTTTGTAGAAATCTATGGAGCTTATCTGAAGCCAAGATTTTTACCATGCTGACATCAGCTCTATCCTTACCTCTGATAAAAGTATTAGAAATTAAAAGTTATATTTTAATCCTTTAAAAATTCAAAAACATAAAGGAAATAATTCTGAAAATAGTAATGTTAGAATTATTAAAATTACAATATACAATATAAAAATCTGAAAAATTTTCAAACCTTGTTTTCGCCACAAAACCGAACCAGTGTTCAAACCTTGTTTTCGCCGCCTCAATTGCCAATTTAAGCACAGCCATAGTTCAATTACTCCATCATCACTTCTTTCATCTCCTCCACTGCTCTATTACGCCTGAGCCTTCCCCTTCTTGCGCCATCTTCCCAATTTTCGGTCGCTCACCGCTACATCAGAGCTATCGCTCATTTTCTCCCTTAGACCACTAAAGCTCAATCCCTTGCACCTAGATCATCCTCAATACACCTGTAATCCATCCCCATCCCCAATTGGAAGTATTCTTCTCCGGTGAGCAGCCACACCGCTCAATTCTTTCCACCGTCGCCCGTGCATGGTGAGAACCTCTTTCGATTATTCATTTTCCTAACCAAACCCGGAAATGGAATCCTCTAGACTCACTGGTTCTCATGGTGGTGAAAAATCACTACAAAAACCTGCTCTTGAGCTCCGCCACCATCGGCCATGTCCGCCTCCGCCTCCCTCACGGTGGTGCGCCATCTCCAGTCACCTCCGGCCGAACCAACTCCATTCCCGTGTGCGCATGGGTATGCTGATTCTCAAGGCGGAACCGATTCCTCGCCTCCGGCCCTCCCTCGCCGGCGATGAGCCTCGGCACCGTCCCCCCTACTCCGGATCACCGCCAAGCAGGCCATGGCTGTCAGCCTCCCACGCGCGTTGTGTCTCTGACGAGCGGACCCCGTTGTCAGCCTTGTGTCGCACGCTGGCGGGCCCGCGTGTCAGCCGCTCAGTGCACGCGCCAGTCGCTGCCATCTGAGCCCAACCGTCGGTGCCTCAGCCCAGTTGAGTCCAGAAAAGGAAAGCGTGCCTTGAACGCGAAAGCGTACTTTCCCTTTTTGGTAATTTTCCTATTTTCTGTATTTTCCAAACCGCAGTGCATTCAAATACTTATAACTTTTGAAATATCAAGCCAAATGGAATGAAATAAATTTATATATTCATGATAAATCCTGTAAATTCATAATATACAAAAATATTTTGAAAATGAACTCTGTTTAAATTTTAAATTTAAATTTAAAGAAAAAGGACTAAGATATGCCATAATAGAATTTTTGCAAATAAACTCCAAATTGAATTAAACAAATTTTTCTAGAATCCTTAGACTCTCAGGAACCTAATTATGCAAAAATAATTAGGGTTCACCATAGGAAATTTTTGAGTTATTAAATGTAGTAAATAAATAGTTCAATATTAATCCAATTAATTTTAGTGTTTTGAATCTGAAATTTTAAATAGTAAGAATATGGATCAAATGAACTCAAATCCTGGTAAAATTAGTTTTGTATCACTCCTAATATTATAAGGATCCCAAATATACAAAAATATTTCATATTAATGCAATGTTAGAATAAGTCCATATCAAACCTTGCTGATCTTTTGTATGAAACACATCTCGGATAAAAGCAAAATACTGTAAAACCAACTTTAAAACACTCTTAGTGATGTCCCATGCTAATGCCAGAAAAATGGATAAATAATCTTATAAGGTGCAGTCACAAACTAAGAATTAAAACTGAACCTTTATCGTGTAGATTATAAAACTACTTAAGCCTTTTTAGTAGCTTGTAAAATATCTCGTCTAAATGCAAATATTATGGAAATAATTTTAGAAATAATATTTAGAATATGTACTACCATAATCCAGAAAAATATTCTTATTACAACTTGCTTTGCATCTGAATCTGACTAGCCCAATACCCTTAAGTATTATGGACATCGTAACCCTTAATATCATATAAGCTATTTCGGCAATGAATATAATGTCTCGTCTAAACACTAAAATATATGAAATCAGCTTAAGAATGTTCTTCAAAGTATAGACTACCCTATTATGAAGAAATAATCTTATTTCATCATGTTTTGCATATAAATCCTATTAGCCAAATAACCTTAAGTATTATGTTTTATGGACTCGATTATATGAATAAGCAAACTTTGTAGTAATGAACAAATATGTAATTAAGATATTTGTATCGCCAGAACCTTCTTAAAAACCTTGAGTACATAATCAGTAGCCTAACTCAACAGATCTAACTTATATGAAACCTTCTCACGCAAATCATTTGTAGTCTAAGAACTATTCATGCATAGCTTGCAGCATGTTGTCTAATATCTTAATCTTTTTAATCAAAATAATTTTAGCATCTAGAATTCAAAAATCAATAACAAATAATCTATAAAAGAAAACCATGCATTACTCAACCTAAAAGCCGTTAGCAATATGAATGTATATTCGACTATAATGCAAAAACGTGAAATCATTCAACACAAACCCTAAGTCACACTTGTTTCCTATAGTTGATTTTATCTGATTCTTCATCTGACTTCTTTTTGCCCTTATTGAATTAGTTGTGTTATGTTCTTCGTTCGCCACGTGTAGAACCCGACGTCATTGATTCTGTCATCGACAACGTCAACTGCAACCTCGACTTCGTTGTAAGCAATAAATAAGCAAGGCAAGCACCCCCTTTGATCATGTTGATTCCAGTTTTATAAATGTTTTCATAAAATGTTTTACTGCATAAGTTACTTTTATTAAAGTCTGCTATTTTGTAGGTATTAGTAGTTGTACCTGTAGTTTCATAGAACTTCCTTGATAAGTATGAAATTGCGAACCTTGATAACCCTAGAATAATATAGATAGTACTTGATGTCAATTTGGGTTACTCACACCTAGTGTCATGTTTAGCCATGCTTAAAGAAACATAAAACCTTGACGTGATTAAAATGTTGGATATGACATTTAGTGGGTATGACCTTTCTTTATGGTTGGCATTTTCATCAAAAATGAAAATAAAACTATGGTTTTGATGCGAGCAATTATTGGCAATAGCCAGGTGTACAAGGGACTTGTACGTAGTATAGGGGGAGATTATTGCCCGTGTCAGATTAAGAACCGAATTGAACTACGTGTTCGTTAAACCCAAGAATTACCGTACAACCACAAGTACTTGTATGGGACAGTCTTAACTTATTAATTTACTTAAAACTAGCTTTGCACATCGATAGGCTGGAGTAGTTCGAGCTTCTTCAGTGACTGGTTGCTCATAGGGGCGCCCACACCAAGGTGTTGGGAACAACGTTTGCTAATATAACAGTATACGTCATACTATGGATAAGCTTAATCCTTTACTGTGCAGTGACTGTGCAAACATTTACACCATAGTATGGGTTCAACGTCACTGGGTTGGTGCAAAGTTAGGGTTAAGTAATGTAAAGGTTATGTCATGACTCTCTGCGGCACACCAAAGGAAGTGTGCTAATGATCTGCACAAAGAGTCAGTCATGTCTTGTGGGTAAAGCTGTACACCTCTGCAGAGTGTCAATCTTTTCGAAAAGCCGTTCCTACGGTTATGGGAGTCTTGGTGCGCCAGCACTAGTTAGCTGTTTTTATTTTCATAAAATCTAGTTTCTACCATGTGTTGGTAGAAAGTGGTTCGTGGATATGGTCATTATACCCAAGTTCGTGATTTTACTTATTCGTACTTACATACTATTATTTTATTTATTAAATCTCCTTTTATCTAAAATTCCGTTTGCAATCTACTATTATGTATTTACATTCCAAATTGGCTTTATGCAAACTAACCATACTAGCCTTTCCTTTGAAATGGCTTGCATATATCATAGGTTTTGCATAAGTCTTGCGGAGTACGAAAGTACTCACCCTTGCTTAATTGTTGTTTTTAGGTGAAGAATCAGATTAGCCGAGGAAACATATTTGTCGTTCGATTCAGGATATTAACGATGAGCTTTTCTAGGGATTATACCTTGTTAGTTGCCTGAGGGTTGGATGGGCACACTACAAGATTTGAATCTCTCCGCTGCATTTTTCTGTATTGTAAGATCTTATTGTATAAAATTACTATTATCATTTGTAATAAAGAGTATGGATGTGATATCAATTGTTGTATGTGTGCGTGCTAGCCACTGATCATGGGCCTAGTACTGTATGCACATGAGATTTCCATTTTTGCATTTATGTGAAAATGGGGGTCACTACAAAGCTACTGGTGACAATCATTTGCAAATCCGAGCTACCAATAAAAAGATTTGGCTAAAACAAGAGAAAACATATTTGTGTACAAACTACAAAATGTATTAACTTGTCGGTTTGACAGCGCAAGTAATAAATGGTCTATGTACCCATGCGCAAGTAATAAATACGGGTAATTTGGCTCGGCCGAATTGCGTAAATTGGCCGGCTCTACACGCAGTTAGAGAATAGCGTGCACACACACATATATATATATAGAGAGAGAGAGAGAGAGTGGAAGTATACGGTGAAAGTAGACATATGATGAATCATGAAAGTAGTTAAACAGGGATGTTGTACTGAACTTATTCAGATCTAGGTTCGCAACAGGGATCCACTACAATGCTCGTGCTAGGGATTCACTGCATGCATCGGTAGCAACAGTGCGCGGATAGAGAAGAAAAGAGGAAAGAGAAGAGGGAGAAAGAGAGAAAAACTGAGGAAAAATTTGGGAGATTATTTGAGGTTTGTGCTTTTATATAAAGGGATCCCTGCGCATGTTCTTTGATAATAATCAGTGAGTATGGATTCTGATATATTAATTCATGATTTGCTGCATGCATCGGTATCAACAGTGCGTGGATAGAGAAGGAAAGAGGAAAGAGAAGAGGGAGAAAGAGAGAAAAATTCAGAAAAAAGATTATTTGGAGTTTGTGCTAAAAACTGAGGAAAAATTTGGGAGATTATTTGAGGTTTGTGCTTTTATATAAAGGGATCCCTGCGCATGTTCTTTGATAATAATCAGTGAGTATGGATTCTGATATATTAATTCATGATTTGCTGCATGCATCGGTATCAACAGTGCGTGGATAGAGAAGGAAAGAGGAAAGAGAAGAGGGAGAAAGAGAGAAAAATTCAGAAAAAAGATTATTTGGAGTTTGTGCTTTCTTGTAAAGGGATCCTTGTGCATGTTTTTTTATAATAATCAGTGAGTATGGATTGCAATCTACTAATTCATGTTTATGTATAATTGCTTTCTAGTTTGTATATTTAATCTTGTTTTCTTTCAAGACCTTAGATTATTTTCTTTGGATTGATTATTTAGGTTTGATAATTATTTTAGTAATTTTCAGAATTAATAAAAACAGAAAAAAATTCACTCCTCTCTAGGTGCGCCTCGATCCTTCGCCCACTCAATAATTGTCCCAACTTAGGCGAAGAGATACATATTACAAGTCAATTTTAGTTCATCCATCTAAGCAGAAAAGTTAAAATAAAAAGGAAATAGCTGAAAGGACGAATGGCTAAGCAGTCTTCTTTTCTTCCGTCGATGCTCAAGTTCTGACCATGTTTGAAAATGGCTTGTCATTTTTCATTTCAAATCTTCTCAAGTTGATCAACTTGTCGGATATCTTTCGTGATAGCATGAAACCAGATATTGGGGGCATGTATAACCTGTAGATTGTAAAGAGACAAAAACGATGCTGGTATCTGAATTCTCCCAGCGCTAGCATTAACACCTAGATAGCGAAGAAGCTTCAACTTGCCAATGCTCTTAGGTAGCTAATTAACTTACTGTTTGTGAAACTCAACACGCGAATACAAGTGAGCTCGGTACACCAATGATCGATTAGAGTACTGGTTTTGGAGTCAAAATCTTTGTTGCGTATGATGGTTCGCAATTTCTTGTACCTAGATAACAGTGCCAAACTATCAGCATCTAGGCTTTTATCACGGGTGAATATCGATATGTGACGAACATTTTTGGGAGCCTTTAATAGGTCATTTCTGTCCTTTATCATGAAGCATTCATCCTTCGAAACCAGTAGTGCCAGATCATGAAGTGAGTCATGAATAACATATTGAGAGCCCTGGAGCCTTTTGAAGAAATGACCTATTGATAAATTCTTCAAAGTACCTATGCACCATATCAGCAGCTGACATTTCAACTTGAGGTTCATGGAAGTTCTCAGCAGCCCAAATGTCCACCAGAGTCTATCAAACCTGTAACCTTTGGGTTATATGGCACACAGTGAGAAACATCTCTTCATATGGAGTGGTAACTGCAGGTAACTCAATTTAAGGGCTGGTGAAATATCACTTTCTTGATGCTTCTGTTCCCATATTTTACTTTCTGAGATATCCCGCCAGCTCCTGATGTCAGGGTTCCAATCTGTTGCACTGTTGGATCACCACACACATTTCTTGCACCAAACTAGTCTTCCCAACACCCTCACCGCCGACTATTAGCAAAACGGCAAGGCGCAGTGAGTGTGGGCACACACTGCGATTTTGCGTCTGTGTAGACACATGCACTTAGCGATGGAATCCATTATACTAGTATATGCAGCTTCTGCGCGCTTTTGTAACTTCAAATCGTGCTAGTGGAATGGACATGATGTCACCTCCACCTTTAGCAGATGGTGTCCGTCAAGAGATACAAAATGTATGTAGAGGAGGATGAGAAGAGCAAGGAGATGCGAACCTCTGCATCATCGTCATCAAGTAATAGGCCCTTCTGTGGCATTACCGTTAAAGGAGTTGGTGCTGTACCAAATAGTGGTGCAACAGACACTACTACAGAATGGTACATCATTATCGCTTCATCTGTGTCGGTTCTTAAGTTTTTAGGAAAAAACAATTGTGATAGATGACTTAGGAGGGGGTGTTAATAATAATCACTATCGTTTCTCAGGTTAGAAGTGATTGTCATGTAGCACTGGGTACATCACAATCGGTTTTATGCGAGAAGTGATAGTAATGTGCATGATCATTACTATCGGTTCCCATATAAAAATCGATAGTGATGAGCACGTGCACGTCGTTCTTATTTGAGAAGCGATAGTGATGAGAATACACATCACTATCGCTTCTCACAAAAGAAGCGATAGTGATGAGCACGTATCGCTTTTTATGTGGGAAGTGAAAGTGATATGCATGCTCATTACTATCGCTTCTCACATAAGAACCGATAGTGATGTGAATGTAATCATCACTATCACTTCTTATGTGAGAACCGATTGTGGTGACAACGCTCATCACTATCGCTTCTCGCATAAGAACCGATAGTGATGTGCATGATCACATTACTATCGCTTTTTATATGAGAACCGATAGTGATGTGTGTGCACATCACAATCGTTTTTTAATTGAGAACCGATTGTGATGTGCCTCGTTAGGTTATTTATACCACTCGAGCTGAACTCTTCTCTGTTATTGTTCCAGAGGAGATTTCTCCGCTGCCACCCAAAAAAATAGCTCATATTCTGTGGTTGGAAGCAATACTTGGGTGAGAAAAATTGAAATCCTCATGGGTGGGTGTTAAGAGGGTAAATTTGAAGCCCTAACTTGAGGAGATTTCCCCTCATTTTCCAGAATTTGTGGTTTTCTTCAAAATGTGAGCATTCCTTCAAACCCCTTCATTTTTGCAGTATGTAATTCTGACATGTCGCGAAGAAAGTTTAGGTTGCACTGGTATTATGTATATCCTATCAGATTTCGCACTCTTTACTTAACAAGTACACATGTATTTAATTATCTTAATTTGTAGTGCTCTCGTGTTAATCTGGAATTATTGTTGCAATCATGTGATGAATGTTAGAGTTTAGTCTGCGGAACCTACGTCTCCCGTTCGAGGGTGCTTGTTTATAAATATACCGATCGAAATAGCATATTTATAAGCGAGCAGTCTCGAACTGTCCACGTTCTTTGGACAGCTCGAGGATATGTGGTTCGGGCAAGTTCATGAGATGTTGTATAACTCCAGAGTAGATTTCGGTAGCGTCTCCCTGGTGTTCTCCGGATACACACCCCTCTTGACCTGTTGTCGAGACGTGTATTCGAAGAACAGCGGGGAGATGCTGCCGAAATTTTTTCTGGAGTTGTACAACGGTTTAGAAACTTGCCCGAACCACATATCCTCGAATGGGATTAGGACCTAACCTATTTAGATATTAGGAGTCATTGTTGGTACCCTTGTTTTGTTTCGTTGTAGTCAAGAGATTTGCAAGCTACTACACTATATAATTAGTTCATTCGATATCATTGTTGATGTTTGCAATGTATGTCTCCTATCTAGGGAATTGGAAGCTCTAAACTAGGGAAGAATCTAGGTATCGATCGGGAGTACATATTTTATATATCTTGGAACATGTCCTCTATTTTGCAAAGGTAATATTAACTGAAATGATGTCTCAATATTTCAAATAGCTAGCTAGGTGTCGCTCCAGTTTTTCTTTAATTTATTGTGCGAAGTTTAATTGCAAATGGACCATGAGGAATGGATGTATCAGAAAAGTCGTGCGAGTGCTGAATTTCAGAGGGGTGTTAAGGAGTTTAAAAAAATTACAGAAGAGGACATGGTGAGGAGGGGTGTAAACTTCATATATTGTCTTTGCATTGATTGCACCAATCTGAGACAATTTAACAGCTCAGCTCAAATTGAGGACCACCTGATTTGACGTGGCTTTGTGAGGAATTACACGTGTTGGATCCATCACAACAAGACAGGTAGTACCCTTCCGGTATGCACCGAAGACACGGTGGAACCGGATGACAAGTTGCAGCTTGATATGTTTGAGGAGGAGAATTTGGAGCAAATGTTGCGGGATGTGGAGGGTAATTACACGGAAAGAAAATTTGAAAAGTTTAAAAGCTTGATGGAAGATGATGCCAAACCACTATTCACAGGTTGCAAAGCGGAATACACCAAGTTGGGTTCAATCCTTGCATTGTTCGAACTGAAGGCAAAACACCGTTGGACAGATACAAGTTTCAATGCACTTCTAGTTCTTCTATCGGATGTACTTCCGGAGGGAAACGAGTTGCCAACAAGCATTTATGAAGCGAAGAAGGTACTATGTCCCATGGGAATAGAAATAGAAAGGATACATGTATGTCCGAATGATTGCATCTTGTACCATAACTGAAAGACCGAAATGGCAATCAGAGGGGGGGGTGAATGGTCGCAACTCTAAAATTAACTCCCCCAAATACTCCAAATAACCTCACGAAGAAAACAATCAAAAAGAGTTGATTGAAGAGAGACAAGAGCTGTCTGACGGGTGCTACCGCTTGAAGCCCGGTAGCACCGAGTCCGGTAGCACCGCTCCTGGATGGGAGGTAGCACCGGGCTCAAGAACAGAGGTGAAAAACAGCACGATCTCAAAATGAAAATCAAGAAATCTTTTGATCGGCTGGGTAGAAATTCAACAAACTTGGTAGATAAGGTCCTCGGGATGTCAGAAACTTATTCCAACCTTCAATCAGAAGGATTGATGTCAAAGTTCCGACCTTTATGCCCAGGAAGGAAGAACACACCAAGCTTCGATAAAAACCGAAAGAACTTCGATCGAGGCTTGCTCATGGGTTTTTGATGATCAAGGTGATCTTGAATGACTCCCCACACGTCCCAGCAAGCACAAGAACACGAAGAAACTCAAGGCAACGCACTCAACAAGATTACGCACTCAAGAACATGAAGAACAACTTCTTGCAAAGAAAACACATGAATAGCCTAGATGAATGAAAGAAGAATCAAACATCAACCCCAGCAAAAGATTCGTAAGCAATTAGAAGGAGGGGAGGCAAATCCAAATTGTGCAAATGTAAATTGCAAGAATGTAAATACGAAATTTAATTGCGGAATTTAAGTGCGGAATTTTAATGCCAAAAAGAAATGAAACAAATATGTGAATGATGAACATTTCATTTCTGGAAGGAGAGGTTACAAAGCCACACATTTCATGTGGGCAAAGCTCAAAGGAGCATCAAAAACCTCAAAACCTTCAAGAGGAGAAGGCACCCCTACCCCTTTATTTATACTACTCTTGGGCCACTTACCACCCTTGGATGAGCCTCTAAACCCTAGAGCACTCCATCAAGGGCTAGGATTCACCCACTCACTCAGCCATGCAAAGGCTAACCCAAAACCCACAAACAAAACGGGTTTTCTTGCACGGTTCTCAAAGCACAATAACTAGACCCGCTAACCTATCAACTAGACCATCATCCAATGGCCCTCATTGATCCATGCAGCACCTAGATAGCATCTCAACTGTTCCTTGTCTTCATGGCTTGCCACGACTCCGTCTTCGATCATCTTCCAGCGATCATCGGCCGTCTGGACCTCCGACGCTCCTCGCCTAGTCCCAGCCATCCTTCGCCTCACCATGATCTAGCATCGTCGACCTGCAACCATCAAAAACAAGGAAAGACCTTACATAGCAATGTCCACAAAGATATGCAATCAATTCATCAAAGTCCACAAATTAAAATTCACTTTTGCTCGTTTTGGCCGATGCTACCGCCCTCAGGCTGGTAGCACCGCCCATGGTGGACCGGTGCTACCGCACTCAGGCCGGTAGCACCACACTACGCAAAACCAGAAAACACCGCTCTCTGGAATTTTCACACCGCTCCTCGGGCCGGTGCTACCGCTCGCCCGGTAGCACCGGGCTAGCATGGCTCGTAGCACCGCCCGGCAAAAATCCCGAAAAATGCCCTCTCTGGATTTTCCACACCGCACTCAGGTCCGGTGCTACCGCACGCCCAGTAGCACCGGGCTACCATGGCCGGTAGCACCGGAAAAACAGAAAAGGCTTCAATTGCTTCCATTTGAAAATCCATTTCAAATCAAACTCAAACAAGAGCAAACCAAGCTCAAATTTAGTCAAATACTCATCACAAATCTGGGTAGACCTCCACATGGTCCTTCAGTAACGCACATCAGGAGCTACATGTTTCTCCAGTTTGCGGTGTGCCCCGGTACAAATAAAAGGAGAAGCGTAACGAAAAGAAGCGTAAGAGCCGGGGCAACAACGATGAAGAGGTCACTAAAGGTGCACCGGCCAAGGTATTGTGGTACTTGCCCATCATTCCCGTCTAGAGCAGTTGTTTGCAAATCCCAGAGAGGTAAAATTGTTACGTTGGCATTATGAGTCTCGAAAGGAAGATGGCAAGCTGAGACACCCTACTGATTCGGCTCAATGGAGAAAAATCGATTGGAAACATGAGGAGTTTAGTGCCGAAATGTGGAACATAAGATTTGTGTTGAGTATCGATGGAATGAATCTGTTTGGTAACATGAGCAGTTGTCACAGCACGTGGCTAGTTCTGTTGTGTATCTACAACCTCCCTCCTTGGTTGTGCATGAAGCGGAAGTATATCACGATGTCGTTGCTAATCTCGGGATCCAAACAGCCAGGAAATGATATTGATGTGTACCTTGCTCCACTGATCGATGATTTGGTAAAATTGTGGAATGACGGGGTCGTTGTGTGGGATGTGTACAAAAGAGAGCATTTCACCCTACGGGCTATGGTATTTTGCACCATAAATGATTTCTCGGCTCTTGGTAATTTGACGGAGTATGAAAGGAGCCAAAGCGTGTCCTATTTGTGTAGAGGAGACTGAGAGCCTATGGCTGCCAAATTTAAAGAAAACTGTGTATATGAGTCACTGTAGGTTTATACCTCGAAGTCATCGATACCGTAAAATGGATGACAAATTTGATGGGAAGAGGAAAGTCAGTTCGACCCCGCAGCCTATGAGTGGAAGGCAAGTATATTCACGTGTGGAGGGTATCGAGCTTCAGTATGGAAAGAGTCGTAAATATGTTCGTCGTAGGACCATTTGGAAGAAGAGGTCAATATTTTGGGACTTACCGTACTTGAATGAGTTAGATGTCCGACATTGTATTGATGTCATGCACATTGAGAAGAATGTCTGCGACAATTTGGTTGGTATCCTGCTGACCATACCTGGGAAGATCAAGGATGGTGTGAATGCTCGTCGCGACATGGTCTACATGGGAATCAGGCCCAGGCTTGCAGTGATTGAGGACAATAGAAAAAATCCGTACATCCTTGTTGCATGCTACACACTATCCAAGAAGGAGAAAGAAGACCTCTGCAAGTGTCTCGAAGGTATTAAAGTTCCATCGAGCTACTCCGCAAACATAGGAAACTTGTGTCCATGGATTATTTGAAGTTGGTGGGCATGAAGTCCCACGACTACCATGTCTTGATAACCCAAATGCTCCCAGTTGCAATCAGAAATATTCTACCAGAGGATGTTAGGTTTGCAATAATGAAGCTGTTTATTTCTTCAATGTGATCTCCTGCAAAGTTATTGACCCTGATGTGCTAGATAACTTACAGAGTGAGGTGGTGCAGACTCTATGTCAGCTTGTGGTGCATTTTCCACCATCGTTCTTCGACGTCATGGTCCGTCTTATTGTTCACCTTGTCAAAGAGATTATGGTATGTGGCCACGCATTCCTACGTTACATGTATCCGTTCGAAGGTACATGGGTATATTAAAGTCCTACGTGAGGAATCGGTCCAAGCCTGAGGGTAGTATTGTTGAAGGTTATGGGACTGAAGAGGTTATTGAGTTCTGCGTGGACTATCTGGAGAAAAGACAAGCAATCGGTGTTCCTCTATCTTGCCATGAGGGTAGACTTGCTGGCAAAGGAACTGTTGGGTCAAAACTAACGAGACCACGGTTTGATATGTATTGTAAAGCGCATCTGACAATCTTGCAGCATAGCGCAAAAGTTGCAGGGTACATCGAGCAGCACAAGTTGATATTACGGGAAGAGAATCCACATATAGAGGAGCTTTCCATCATGCGAGAAACACAACAATAGATTTCTCACATGGTTCAAACAAAAGGCGAAGGTCTCTGTTAGTGAGATTGTCAAATGGTTGGCTGACGGACATAGATTTAATGTACAGACATGGCAGGGGTACGATATTAATGGGTACACCATTTACACTGAAAGTCAAGATGCGAAGAGTACTGTTCAAAATAGTGGTGTAAGCATAGATGCTTTGTCCGATGAACATCACTCGAAAGGAGGATCCTCTACGGCAATGAAATCTTACTATGGGGTGATCGAAGAAATTTGGGAGCTCGATTACGGAATATACCAAATTACATTGTAACGATGTAAGTGGGTAGGACTTCCCCATGGAGTGAAGGTCGACAAGAGAGGTTTTACTCTTGTGGATCTCAACAGACTCGTCTATAAAGATGAGCCATTCGTACTTGCGAAGCAAGCAAATTAAGTCTTCTATGTGTGTGATCCAGCCAATCCGAGGTTGCACGTCGTCCTTTATGGCAAGCGGCGGATAGTTGGTGTTAAAAATATCATAGATGAAGAAGAATACGACCAATTCGATGAAATACCTCCATTTGCGGATGGGGCCTGTCTTAACGGTGACGATGACACACATGGAAGAAATTACATGTGTGTAGATCATCAAGAAGGGTTGTATTGTAAATAAAAGGAGTATGACATTGTATAAGTTGTTATGTGTTTGAAATATTTGTATTGTACATAACTGTAGTTTCGTGTTTGCAAAGGTTATGTGCACGTATGAAACTTTTCACAATTTTTGTCAATGGATTGTGGTATGTACACACTTAATGCAAGAAAAAGAAGGCACTCTACAACAAATCGTTTCTGGTAATTTTCGAAATACTTGACTTTATTTGAGAAAGATTTGACTTTTCTACTCTTTGACCAAAAATCATGCCTACAAAATGAATTTGGGCTTCTGTTTTCAATGCTAACTCTTTTTGCCAAAATCCTTTTTGGAAATGATTTGTAGTATCACAAAGTATGTTCTTGCAAAATTTCAAATAATTCCAACTATGTTTGCAAAAGTTATGGCCTTTTCACTCTTTGATCAATCATTTCTGCAAATTCAGACTTCTGGTTAGTCTAAAAAACAAATAGTGCAATGAACAACATTTGTGTCGGTTCTTATAGGAAAGAGATACAAAAAACTACACTATTTCTGTCGGTTCGCAAAGAAAAGCGACACAGATAATTTCCATATCTGTATCGGTTCTTATCCGAAAGCGACACAGATAGAGATAGCCAAGAGGAGATTTTTTTTTAAATAATACTATTTTTATTCTATTTTACAAAAATAATATGCCGAAAAAAAAAATTACAAAACTACCCAGTTGTCGTCGTTTCAAATGGCGACAGACAGTCTGTCGCCATTTGAAATGGCGACATACGACTATCGCCGCTTGAGATAGGATAGACTCTGTCGCCATTTCAAATGGCGACAGAGAGCAAACGTCACCTCTGTCGCCTATTTAAATAGCGACAGCCTGTCTGTCGCCATTTCAAACGGCGACAGAGAGTCTGTCGCCATTTCAAATGGCGACAGACAGCACTTATATAAAGCGTGCACATGCCCCCTCTCACTCGTGCACCCAAAGCGTAGAGGAAAAAAAACAGAAAAAGAGGAGAAGGAGAAGGAGAAGGAGAAGGAGAAGAAGGGGGAGGGAGAGGGAGAGGGAGAGGGAGAAGGAGAAGGAGAAGGAGGAGGAGGAGAAAGGGAGAGGGACTTCGAAGATCTGCATTTCGTCAGGTAATAATTTTTTTTAAGTATTTAAATGTTGAATATGTAATATAGTAATCAGATTAAATAGAGTAATAATAGTTATTTAGGTAGATGACTTAGTTAGGAATGCGAACCTGATGCAAGTTGTTTAGCTAGTTGACTTAGTTAGAAATTTATATTTATTTCGGTAAGAATAGATGTTTAGTTAGATGAATTAGTGAAGAATTTATAGTTATGTCGGTATGGACAGATGTTTAGTTATGCGACTTAGTTAGTAATTCATTTTCGATGTAGGGATGGCCTAGAGGTAGGGATTAAAATTTTGATTGTAATAATAGTTTTTTGATTAGAGATCATGGATAAATTTTCGACGAACTGGGAAATGTAGAATCCAAATTCGGTTATTTGTGTACTGAGAATTCGAAGATGTCATGTAGAGTTGGGTGGCTAAAATTGTCGGACCGAAATATAACTCAATCAGAGAGGTTCTGACACATTAGTTTAGTTATGTTCTCATAGAAATTTGAAAATGATCACAAAATCAAGAATTTGTAAGAATTGAAATATTGCAATCAGATCGATTAAAAATTTGTGATCATTATTAGTCGTACAATGTAGATTTAAATTATGCAAATGTTAAGAATTCATGAATTTGCATGATGTATGGATGATAGAGTGCAATTTAAAATATATTATGGAGAAGGAGTTCCGTAGATGGGTGTTGAAGGGGTAGACCTAAGTCATTTCGCAAGTGTAGAGGCTAGCCTGTCACGCGCAGGGGAGCGTTCATGGGCTACGGTTATGAGATGGTTGTACCACATGTTCTCTTTGGACCGTGAATTGCATGATCTGAAGTTACATGGAGTAGTTTGCCGAAGAATAGATTGCACGTACTGGGAGTTAATGGAAATGAGAGGGCCGAAATCTTGGAGTTCGTACGTAAGAATTGCAATTGAGAAAGGATGGCCATTAGTGTTATTGGCACAAGCATTTGAGAAAGTCAATACCGGGCATGCGACGCAGCAAGAGGTTGTTGATGAAGAACCAGAGGAAGTTGGGGAGAGCAGTACAAGTAGAGATGGCTTAGTAGAGCAGGATGTAGGTTCGGGTCAGTATGAAGTGCAAGGTGGGAGAGCTGATGTTGCAACGGGAGAGGTTCAAGAAGCAATGGGCATGGCAGACGAGGGCGAAAACATTGAGTCAGTGGTCGAAGCGATGGACACAGAGAATGAGGACTATGAGGCTTTAAGTAATGATGAAGCCGCTGAAGATCTATTCCCCGCAGAGTGGGATGAGTATCCGTTCGACAGGCTGGTGGTGAACGATGACGAACAGTTCCCTTCGCAGTATGATCAGAATGAGGTGAGAAAAGATGCAATTTACAAGAATAAGAGTGAGGTTCAAGAAGCAGTAATAGCATGGTCAGTGTCGTTGCGCAGAGCCTTCAAGGTTGTAAAGTCCGATCAGCGGGTGTATGATGTAAGATGCCAGACGGAGGGTTGCCCGTGGCGCGTCCATGCGTACCAGCCTAAATGGGACACCATTTGAAGTGTTCTATAGTCATTCCACATACATGTGTACTAACGGAGTCTGTGATCACATCGAACATATCATCGCTTTATTGCCAATGCAATGTACGGAGAGATTGTAGGCAACCTAGATTTAGAGCCACGGGCCATCGTACTCGCAATACAACAGAGGTTCCAGATACAATAAGCTACGCGAAGGCATGGAGAGCAAAGCGAAGGCATTGGAAACACGGTTCGACGCACGAAGACTCCTACGTAACTTGCGTGTTTGCTTCAGTGATAAAGGACCAAATCCCGGAACTTATGTGGACATTTGTGAGCATCCTTCGCAGCGCTTCTGCGAAGATGGTTTTGAAGCGAGCATTCTTCGCTTTAGGTCCATGCATCAATGCGTTCGGGCATTGTCGCCCTTGTTATGTGTCGATGGGACATTTTTGATGGTAAATACAAAGGCGGATATTGACCGCCATAGGAGTGGATGGCAATAATCAAGTTCTCCCGTGGCGCCAGATTTGTGGAGGGTGAAAACACGATAGTCGGGCATTGGTTCCTACGAATGTCAAAGCCGGTGTCGTTCATCGTGACCGGAGTGTGTATCATACACGATCGGCATTCCGGCTTTTGAGGGCAATTATTCGATTGCGAAGGTGTGGATGAGACTCATCCATGGCCTGATTTATAGTAGGTGGTGCAAGCGTCATATGGGTGCCAACTTCTACAAGCGATTCAGAACAAGGAGCTAACAAAGCTTTTCAAGAGGCTCACACTGTAACCAGCAGAGAAAGTTTGATGTACTGAAGAAATTGGATGAGCCGACATCGAGGCACACAAAGCAGAGGCAACGAAGAGGGCAGCCCCACCTTAGGGGAGGCCCCATCGCTGGAGGAGGAGTTACCCACCGACCCTCCCCACCGGTTCAAGGAATGGAAGGGCTCTGAAACGCTTCTCCGAATGGATAGAGCATGAGCCTAGGGAGAAATGGGCTTTGCTTTACGACACCGATGGTGCGAGGTATGGTGTCATGACAACAAACCTTGCGGAGGTTTACAACTGGGTGATGCGAGGGTTGAGACCCCTTCCCTTGGTTGGTATTGTTGAGGGTGTTCTTCGTGGCATCACAAAGTACTTCGTTGATCGCCATGCAAGGGCGATCACGCGCATGAACGATCCTGCTATGAAGTACTCAGAGATGATTTCTGCATACATGGAGGACAAAGGCAAGAAGGGGGAGATGCATGGAGCAACGAAGATGGGTACGAGGGAGCTCCATTTCGAGGTGATGTGCAAGGAGAAAGCCGGTCGTGGGACGAACCGACGAAAAGTTGCTCACGAATGCATCATACACATGCAAACTTGTGTCTGCACCTGCAATAAGCCTCGTCTATTACACAGGCCATGCTCCCATGTTATGGCTGCCTGCTCGATGATTCACATGGATCCAGGTATATTCATGTCTCAATTCTTTAGTAAGGAAGTGTGGTTGCAACTCGAGCGCGAAATGTACGGTTTCCGAGTGGTGGGTTTATTCACGAGCACAAAAGCCGGAGGATACACGTTGGGTCTCGTACATGAGCAAAGCTAAAGGGAGTGGAAGAAGGCAATCCAGCGATAAGGAATGATATGGACGCCACCAAAGTGGCCGCCACAGAAAGAAATGTTCTACTTGCAGGAGACAGGCACTCTTTCAAGAGTTGCCCAAGATTCGGCCGTGAAGTGTTATATGTTCTTTTCGTATTGAACTATGGTTTACTTCGATGCACTAGAATTTCATTTTGCTTATATCGAATTCAGACGCGTGTGGTCAAAATATGTAATACGAATGTTATTGTACTTGATTAAATGAGAGTGTAGTATGTTGTATTCATTTTGTATCTTTTTAACGCTTTGCACATAGATGAACATTTTTACTTCCATGTATTACGTGTGCTCTAAATTATGACAGTACTTGATCCATTCATATTCTATTTGTATTTGTTGTATTTATTTTGCACCTTTTTTACACCTTATGTAACATAAACATTTTTATTTGCAGGCATGGCGGGCGGACAGTTGTACGAGTTGCTTGACCCGTCGGTCGACGCGACTCACCGGAGCCGTTTAGCGACGTTGCCCCCGCAGGATGGGGAGGCGGCCTTGGAGCTTGGGGCCCTGCGCTTGCGCACCCCCATGAGGGAGTGGCGTCTCGATCCGCGATGGATCCCGAGGTTAGTTCAATTTCGTCGCAGTGTTGTACTCATGTCCCCTTCGACACCACAATAATACTTCTCACATTCTTTTGCAGGTTGAGGGCGGCTGGCCTACTACCTGTTGCCCGTATGGTCGAGGCGACCGCCGCGGATGCGCAGGACCGACGGAGTGCCTCTAGGCGGTTCCCTTACGGCAGAGCTTGCCGATCGCTCTAGTGGACCGGTGGCGGCACGAGACCCACACCTTTCACTGTCGTGTGGTGAGATGGTGCCGACACTAGAGGACGCCGCCACCTCCGGGCCTGCCTCGCCAGAGATGCGGTGGTTCCCGCAGACGCCCACCCAGAGTGGCGGCGATATCCTCCACCGGTTCCAGGGTGCTACCCACCACAAGACACGACTTTCACAACAAGCAAGACGGTCCGACGCAGCGGTGGCTTGTGCGCTTCTACGTAAGCACGATTTTTCCTTGTCGATCTCGATTTAACTCACCGTGTGTGATTTTCATTGCATTTACAACCTAGCCATTACTGCAGCCCAAGAGGATGGTACCCGAGTCGGGAGCGTGCCGTCGCCCGACACTTGGAGGCGTACCTTCCGTGGCTCTTCGGTGGGTCTTGTTCGCTTTCGTCGCACGGGACACCGCCGACAGCACATGATCCAGCTTTGCGGGACGATCGCGACGCCGACTTGGAGGAGATCCCGCACTGGCTTGGGACTGCGGTACTTGCCGCGACGCATCGTGCTTTGTGCGACGGGTGTCGCCGCGTGTCCGACTCGTCCACTCTCGCCGGCTGCCCTTTGCTACCGCAATGTGGTCGTTCGAGAGGTTCCAGATCGGACGACCACTGATAGACCTGTCAGCCTACCGCGCAGACTTCTATAGGGTTCCCAGGGACGAGGTTGATCGTCCGACGATGGGGACATTGTGGTGTCGCCGACAGGTCAGTATTACTTATCGTAGCCGTATGTTGTTTTTTTAATTCTCCACGTGTTGTACTAACGTTCATCGCCGGTGTTTTTTGCGACCGCGGTTCACCCGATTATGACGCACGCCCGCACTTTAGTGCGTAGCGATGTTGACCAGCCCACGGACGATCGCGTCATATGGCGCCCCACGCCCTCGAGCTTGTGCAGCACGTCGCCGCTTGGCTCGTCGCTGCGATGCATCACCGACGCGGGCGTCGGTTGACCCGACGTCACTTGGTGTTCGACGTGTTCGTCGAGCCGTACGCCGCCCACCGTGTCTTGAGGCAGTTTGGTCTACGGCAGCGCTCCCGGTACCCACAGCGCGCCGCTCCAGCACCCGTGCACTCGTTCAGATTTCTACATTTTTTCCTTCGCTAGTACTTACGATCTCGGTGGCTTGCGAATTAATGTTGCGCTTTCGCTTTTGTAGGTACACACGCAAAGGCTTCGCTGGCACGCAGAGTCGGGCAAACGCATGGTACCTCATGCGCGCAGCAGGCACCGCTCTTGCGATGTGATCGATGAGATCGCCCCTCACGACTACGGCGCGTCACGACGATATATCGAGTGGTACAAAGACGCGCACCGCTGCTCGAGTTGTGCGTGTCGTGGAGTCACCTCCGTGCACGATCCAACCACTCCGACACGCACTCCCACCCACCGCACTCGCTTCCACCGCGCGGTTCGTACTCTCCATTTGTCATTCAACGTAACGCCTTGAAAATTATGCCAACTAACTAGCCTCTTTTCGTTTTCGCAGAGCGACCTTGCGTGGAGGCACACGAGGCGACGCCGGCGTTACAGCGGTCGGTGCCACCCATACGATAGGGTCACAATGACGGCCGAGAGGGCGCCGCGCCATATTCGAGACTTGACTTACCGTGCGTACACCGACGTCGTGTAGGCGGCCCAGTATGGACGACGTGGTACAGATCCTCTCGCTCGTGCAACATGACGAGGTCGACACAGCGCACCCGATCGCCTCGTCGGACCGCACAGGGGCTCCAAATTGTACCGGACCGGCGTCTGTCCGATGACCGCAGTACATCGGTGGTCTCTTTTTCATATATTTTGTTGTTCACATAACGTGTCGCTCTAACTTGAAAAGTTTGTCAACAGCGGCCGATCCTGCCCCTGACCAGAGTGCGAGCACCTCGGGGGACTACGGTACTTTCCAGGACGAGGACTTCGACTTTCTCGTCGATCCTTATCAGCAGTCCGCGGGTGTGGTACTTGGTTCGTCGGTACTCGCGTCGGCCCCCGGCCCATCTCAAATGAACACAGACGCCACATTCGCCACTTGACCCGGTCCGGCCTCCTAGGAGTACTCGTGGACAGGCCCCTGACCAGCTCACATATCCGTCTGGACATGTGCAGCGTCGTAGGAGGCCTGGGACCACACGAGGTGTTGCACCGTGCAGGGGCCCTAGCTAGTTTGTTTCTTTTACACATGATGTACCGTAAACAATCTCGTCTTTTACTTCCTTAGCTCATGTAATATCACATATGTTAGTTTTATTTATGAAGTTTTGTGCTATATATAATCTTTTACTTCGTGGCGCTATTTGTAAATATGCTACCAAGACCTTTGTCACGCCGATAGGACAAAGACACACGTAGCTACTTTGTCGGTCGCGATGACGACGACGTCATTCGGCAACTATCCCAATAATTGTTTCCTTTCATATATTTCAGATCAACACAAAATGATGCTTTATTTCCTCATATTACGTCAAATTCAGCTTATAGAATTTTGTTTACATAAGTTATGTTATATTACGGTATGATCACTATAGCTTTTCGTGGATTCCGTAAAATAACAGGTTTACATGATAAATTATGGAGTAATAGCCCTGAAACACCATTCGACATATGTACGACCTTGTAGCAGCTTTCCACGCGCGATTAGACAACTCACGGGCGCAATGCTTTCAACCTTTTCAGGCCGATTTGACCACACGATAGACCTCTCTGCTTTCGCACAGTGCTTTGTCACACATGCAGTACGCTTCAATGTGACTACTCACGCCTACTTTTGTTCGTGATGACAGTCGTGTGGCTTTTCTCGATGGTGACAAATCGTGCGACCTTTCGCAGAAGGTGACAGCGGTGCGGCTTTGATGATGGGTGACATGTCGTGCGACTTTTCACAGAGGATGCCACGACGCCAACCGACAAGTGTCAGAGTCGTATGGAGTAACCACTAACCACCACTATAAAACCGCCTAGGGTTACACATCCAACACCACCAAACAAGCAATACACGCCATCTGAATCTACACAAATTAGGGCACGATGTCGTTCTACCGTCACCTCTTCAAAGAAGATAAAGTCATCCCGCCCCGAATACCCGGATACCATAGCGTGCACGCCCCAGTTCTGCCGGAGTTGCCCAGACCCAAATGCGACTGCAACCTTCCGGCGAAGATGATGCAATCTACCCACGGAGAGACGGCCGCCCGCGCCACTATCAGCAGTTCGCCTACCGTAAACCTACTTGTATCCATAAAATACAAAGCTAACGGTACCATTTCACGATCGTTCTTTCCTTTCTCAAAGACAAGGACCGGTGTTGCTTCTTCCAATGGATCGACGGCCGAACGACGTGATTACGAATTTGTCTACAATCGCCACGACGCCAACCCGCTTCGCCGAGAACTTCAACCGGTGGGAGAGGCCGCCAGATACGCCCCTGTTCTAGAGCGACTCAGAGTTCGTGGCGGTGGGCAAGAGGCCAACCAATCGGTGAGTTTCATGCGATTTAATCCATGCTTCACTCACAAAGTAGTAATTCTAAACCAGCTCATCCCATACAGGAGTTCAAAAAGAAAATTGCGAAATTGCTCGAGTCAAAGGAGAAACCTCCCGTGGGCCACCAAAGCCTTGACTTTTGCGAACACGGCCTTGCAAGGGTTGATACCGCCACGATGAACTAGCGGATCGGAGATTCTACCGGTGCCCCTTGGCCGAGGTTGAATGGTGCGGCTACTTCAACCGGTGGACCCGAGACGTACCACCCACATCTCAAACTTCTGTATGGGATAACTGGGGAGCAACCTCCCGTGGTGCTACTACCGCCCGAAAAGCCGCACTTCGAGTACGCCACGGTGTTATTCAATGGCCAACGCGGCATACCGCATTGATCGCAGGCACGCTTCCAGGTTGTACAACGATAAGCCCAACACACACCTCCTGCACCATACAGTGGAGTGCAAGTCGAAACAGAGCAGGCGTCTCCGCAAGTGTCCGCCAACGGCCAACACACCAGAGGTGCAAGAGGGTACCTCCTCTCGAAGAGGAAGGGACAAGGGGAAGCAGCCGGCCGAGGTCCGCACCACGCAACAAATCCTTGACGCGTTACGCAGACCATCCGGGAACCCAGGTGGTAATAACATAAGGGACGCCGGGAATTGGGATGACATGCCCATGTGGGAGGGCAGAAATCCACATCAAAAAGACCAAAAATCTCGATCTTACACACCCGAGACGTACGGCATAGGCCACCCATTCGGCGACACCTGGGAGCACTGCGGATCCCCATGGAGTTCTTTCATAGTGGGGATTGAGCGGTGTCCGAGGACAAATCTCCAAATTTACACGGGTTAGGTAATATGCAGAAAATGTGGGACATCATTCTGGCTGTACCCAGATAGGCGGAACGATCATTTGTTCCACCATGACAACCAGTGCTTTCGTTAGTTAGTTCGGCAAGCAATTTCACATCATTGTAATGCCCTTGCAATATAATCTATCTATTGCTTATTTTATCATCCGAACTTTCATGTATGTGCCCTTATATATATGTTCAACAAATAATTTAAGTGCTTCGTGGAACTATTTATAACATGCGTTGTTGTCGACTATAATACTTAGGGTTGTTGCACTAGTGGAAATTAGATGCAAAGCAAGGTGTAAATTAAATATTTTCCTGCAATATGGTAGTGCACATATCAAAGAGCAAATATGGTCTACTCTTCCTAAAAATTACATTTAAACATTAAATTTTACGAGTCATTAAAAGGCTAAAAATCATTCTCCCGGATCTCGATTCGCACTCTTTTAATCTCCTCTCGTAAAACATCACAACAACTAATACCGACTTTTATTAACTACACTACAGCTCATAATTTACATACATTGCAATTCGAATAAAAAAATGGGCTAAACCTCTCTGTCGCCGTTTCAAATGGCGACAGAGAGTTCTTCGCTATTTCAAATGGCGACACAAAGTCTGTCGGTTTTTCAATCGGCGACAGACTCTCTGTCGCCATTTGACGGCGACAGACTGTCTGTCGCCATTTGAAACGACGACAACTGGGTAGTTTTCTAAAAAAAATTTTGGCATATTATTTTTGTAAAATGGACTAAAAATAGTATTATTTAAAAAAAAATCGCCAAGAGGATGGGCATGTAAGCGCTATTAGTGTCGATTTTTGGTAAAAACCCGATAGAGATATATACAATCAAATAGTGTTGGTTTTAGGTTAAAAACCTATAGAGATATATATAGTCTCTTGGATGTGCATGTATGCGGTATTAGTGTCGGTTTTTATAAAAAAATCGATAGAGATATGGAAGAGCTATTAGTGTCGATTTTAGGATAAAAACCGATATAGATACGTTAAAACTATTAGCGTCGGTTTTAGGATAAAAACCGATAGAGATATACATACTCTCTAGCATGTGCATGTATGCGGTATTAGTCTCGCTTTTATAAAAAAACCGATAGAGATATAGAGCTATTGGTGTCAGTTTTAAGATAAAAACCGATAGAAATACGTTATACTCTATTAGTGTCCGTTTTAGGTTAAAAACCGATAGAGATATATATAGTCTCTTGGATGTGCATGTATGTGGTATTAGTGTCGGTTTTAGGATAAAAACCGATAGAGATACGTTACACCTATTAGTGTCGGTTTTTGGATAAAAACCGATAGAGATATATATACTCTCTTGGATGTGCATGTATATGGTATTAGTGTCGCTTTTATAAAAAAAAACCGATAGAGATATCGAGCTATTAGTGTCGGTTTTAAGATAAAAACCGATAGAGATACGTTATACCCTAATAGTGTCGGTTTTAGGTAAAAAACTGATAGAGATATATACAGTCTCTTGTATGTGCATGTATGCGGTATTTGTGTCGGTTTTTATAAAAAAAAGGCGATAGAGATATGGACGAGCTATTAGTGTCGGTTTTAGGATAAAAACCGATAGAGATACGTTACACCTATTAGTGTCGATTTTTGGATAAAAACCGATAGATATATATATACTCTCTTGGATGTGCATGTATGAGGTATTAATGTCGCTTTTATAAAAAACCGATAGAGATATAGAGATATTAGTGTTGGTTTTAAGATAAAAACCAATAGAGATACGTTATACCCTATTAGTGTCGATTTTAGGTTAAAAACTGATAGTGATATATATAGTCTCTTGGATGTGCATGTATGCGGTATTAGTGTCGGTTTGTATAAAAAAACCGATAGAGATATGGAAGAGCTATTAGTGTCGGTTTTAGGATAAAAACTGATAGAGATACGTTACACCTATTAGTGTCAGTTTTTGGATAAAAACCGATAGAGGTATAACGAGATATTAGTGTCGGTTGTATTGATAAAACCGATAGAGATACTAATTCCCATCGGTTCTATGTCCGAACCGACACTGATAGCCAATTCCACAAATAACATGCTTGACTTCCGCCGCTCATTGCTCACTATCGATCCCAGCCTCCACTGTGCGCAACCCTAGCTCACTCCCGACGCAGCACACGCCACCCCCAGGCCGCCCCTCCTCCCGACGCTGCCATACCGCCCTGACGCCACCCCGACGCCACCGCCACACCGTCCTGACGCCGACGCCGCCCACGCCACCCATCCTCCCGACGCCACCCCCACACCGCCCCGACGCCGACCCCACGCCACCCCCACACCGCCCCTCCTCCCCATGCCGCCCTGACGCCGCCCCCACGCCACACCCACACCGCCCTGACGCCGGCACCAAGGATGTCGCCCCCATCCCTGAACCGCCGACGCCGCCCGCACCCCTCCGACGCCGACGCAGAGGACGCCACCCGCACCCCGCCATCGCCGATGCCTAGGTCCGCCCGCGCCCCTTGTGCAACTAACAAAATCTTTGCTTTGTGCAACTAACAAAATCTCGTCACTTGTGTGCAAGAATATGATTTTCGGTACATGTTCACAGTGAAAATCTTTTATGCCTTGGCTTACTATCAAATGTATGTCATACCACACATGTAATTGTTTATCTTAGATGGTATGCCATTTTATTTTTCCAGCTTTGTTGCACACATACGTCGTATGTGTATACATGTGAAGGACCGAGATGGCGAACAGAGCGGAGGTGAATGGTCGCAAATAAAATTTCCCCCAAAATACTCCAACAAAAACCTCGACAAGATCGCTCAAAGGAAATCGAGAAAAACCTGAAAAACTAGACAACTATGTGTACCCCAAGCTTGCATGGATAAGTACCATAAAATATATGGGGATTTTTGAGTCACAATACTGGTTGTCTAGTGTCCAAGATAAAGAGGAATCAATTCAAACTCTTGCTTTTAGAAAGGACATCAATTCAAATCACAAAAGTCACTTTCAGAAAAGCGAAAGCAGAATTTCCAGAACTTGTCCTCAATTTGCACAGGAGGTTGGTGGGTTTCTGCAGCTCACAAAATTTTGAGACTTTTTCTCCCTATGAAAATCAGAGTCCTGAAAAACTCCACCAAATTTCTCCTCAAAAAGCCTTACGAAAAAACAGGAAAAATCTAAGAACACAGTCTGGTCAAGAACTTCGAGCAGAAAGTTTGGGGATCGGTTTTCACCTCATGGCGCCCAACCGGTGCAACAAGTGAACTCCAAAATTTTTCTGCAAGTGGATGTCATAGTAACACACCTCCTCCAACAAGAATCACTTGAAAAGATTTTTCTAGATTTTTACAGAAATCAAACACTGACTGCTGCGTGAAGAACAAGTTCTGAACAAAGTTGGAACTTGAAAGAAAAGATGTTCTCTACTCAATCCAAGAGTGCAAAAGAGATGTAAAACCATATGAACACACTCAAAACATTCAAGATCAGCAGCATTTAGAAGGAGGGGAGCCAAATCCAAATTACATGAAAGTAAATTGCGAGAATCTAATTGCGGGAAAGTAAATGCTGAATTTAAATTGCGTAAAGTAAAGACATAATGTAAATGCGCAAAATAAATTCAGAGGTGGATGGATAAAACTTTCATTTATGGAAGGAGAGGTTACAAAGCCTCACTTTCATGTGGGCAAAGCTCAAAGGAGCATTCACAAACCTCAAAACCTTCAAGGGAAGGAGGCTACCCCTCCACCCCTATTTATACTACTCTTGGGCCACCTACCACTCTTGGATGAGACCCTCAACCCTAGATAACTCATCTAAGGGCTAGAATTAACCCACACACAGCCATGCAAGGGCTAACCCAAAACCCACACACAGCCATGCAAGGGCTAACCCAAAACCCACACACATACCGGGTTTTCTTGCACGGTTTTCAAAGCATACTATCTAGACCCGCTAACCTATCAACTAGACCTCAATCCGACGGCCCTCATTGATCCACGCGGCATCTAGCTAGCATCAACTCCTTTCCTTGTCTTCTTGACTTGCCCGGACTCCGTCTCCGATCATCTTCTGGCGATCTCCCAACCGTCTGGACCTCCGACGCTCCTCGCCTAGTCCCGGTCATCCTTCGCCTCACCATGACCTAGCATCGTCGTCCTGCAACCATCAAAAACAAGGAAACTCCTCACATAGCAATGCCCACAATGATGTGCAATAAACCATCCAACTCATCACTACCGTATCCATACGACTGGTACTGCCACTCCTGGCAGAGACAACTCAAAATGCTTCATTTTGAAAATCAATCCAAATCAAACTCAAACTCAAACTCAAACTTGAGCACACCTTGCTCAAATAAAGTCAAATACTCATCACAAACGTGGATGGACCTCCACATGGTCCTTCAATCTCCCCCTTGATGAGTATATTGACAAACCACACAAAAAGGCATAAATTTGAGTTTGAAGAAAATGAAGAAGAAAGCAATTTTTAGTTGTAAAGTCAAACTTGGTCCAAAGAAGAAATTAGAACCATGACCAAGTTGACGAAAAGGAATTTAGATTTTAGAGTTAAATTTAAGAAAGTGCAAGTTTTCAACAAAAACTCTAAAATCCAACTAAACATGTCAAATGTGATTACGAGATTATGATCCAACAGAAGTAGTAGCATAGTTTTACAAAGATCATAATAACCAAATAAGCATTCACATTTTTATCTTTTTAGTGATGCCTTTTCTACGTTTTCTCCCCCTTTTGGCAATATAGGCATCAATTTTTTTATGTATGCATGAAATGCAATCGAAAGAGCTTTGAAGATTATCCAATTGATCAAAATGGAAGGATATTACACCAAGCTTGTCAATTTCAGAAGATGACTAAACTAAGACATGTCCAAGTGCAAATATGAGCTTAGTTTTGAATATTTCATTTTTAGCAAAATTTGACAAGTGCAACACTTAGCTTTAGTTTCAAAAATAGAAGACTAGCCACTCTAAGGATCAAAAGGAAAACCTAGAGTTCAACCTACTCAATACTTTGGGGGATCTAGAAGAGCATACAAGGTCCTTCGGGCTCATTTATCACTTAATGCAAATTTTGATTCATCATCATACAAGACATAGCGGGGTGCAAATGTTTGACATTATTTGCATTCTTTACCCACATATGTCTTTGTTTTTAATTTATTTGCATTTTCTTTTGACAACCAATTGACTCAAGCCGTATGCGACCATCTCAAGATGAACTCTTAAGAGGATGGTCTAGGTCAAACACGATGTATTCCAAGTTCATCCCAAGTGCAATGGGAAGGAGTCTTGTGAATGCAAGGTGTTGAGTCGTATGTGCACAAGAAGAGTCAATTTTGTTTAATTTTCATTTTTAGCACAATGATTCATGAGCAATTGAAGGACTCTAGCATGGATCAAACTAGTTTCACCCAAGTTGCTATAGGGACTCTAGAGAACTCCAAAATTTCTCAAATTATGGCACAAACCTCTAGAGAAGAAACCTAGCAAGTAAAAGCAACAAGTTTCATCAAGTTTTTCATTTAAGACTTTTTTCATTTTAAAGCTTAGCAAGATAAATGAACTTGGACATATCTGAGCTAGTGATTTCCTCCATATGATGCAGCATGGTGTATAGCATGAAGAAGAAATCAATTTCATAATAGACAAAGCTCATTAAATAGGAAATGCAGTCTATATGCAATGCACGAACAGATTCCCAAACTCCCCCTCAACAAATGAATCAATTTTAAGCTCAAATCTAGTTAAAGTTGAGTTATTATCAAGATTAGGCACAAAGAAAACCCGAATGAACTCAATAATAACCAGAAAAATAGAATGAGGAGAAGAAGTCGAGAAACTGCAAAACTGGATGGCTATAGAGCATAGAAAAGATATAAGAGACTCACTACGGCTTAGACTCGCTCTTATCTTCCCAAAGGATCGACATAGGAAGTCGACTCTAGATCCCAACTAAGGAGTGCACACACCCTATCTACCTGGGAGGCCCAATACCGCTAGACTTATAAGACTGTGAGGGAACTCAACCTAGAGAGAAGAGAGAACAGCTAATCACGCATGATAGCAACTGTAACATCCCAAAATTTGGCTTATAATTTCGCTCACGTGCATTTTTGTGATTTTCTGAATTTATTGGATTTTTCCAGAAATTATCTAAATTTATTTTAATTAATTATATTGAACCTTTGGTGAAAACTAAATATATATAGATAAAGTTAATATAAAGTTTTACCAAAAATATTTTATTTGAGCTCAGAATGTCTCAAAGTATTTATGAGAATTTTCTCGATTTTTCCGATATTTTAATTACTTAAAATAGATTAATCTAATTTCGGAATTATTTTAAATCAAAAGCTTTTGAAAATCGAGTGAATCTTGGGCCAAGCCCAAGACCTAGCGTGCGTCTGTGACCATTCTTTGTCGGCGCCCGTCACCGCTTTCGCCGCCATGCCGCTGCAGTGACCGTTGGATGAAGATCGATGGTCGCCTCCTTCGCGAAACCCTAGTGCTTTGCGAGCCGTTGGATCGAGATCAAGTGGTCGGGATCGCCGCGTTGTTTTGGTAAGTTTAGATCTCGTCCGTTGGATTTGGAAAGAGCGGATCGGATCGTATCGCCGGATCTAATCTTGGCGCTCATCTTGGATCGGACGGTTCCGATCGTCGTCTCCGATTCGGTTTCCGAATCCGCCGCTTGCCGTCGCCGCCGCGTGATTTAGGGTTTCCTTCCCTGTGCGCATGCCGAGGCTATAAAAGCCGCAGCCCGCACTCCGATGTTCCTCGTTCCCTTGCGCAGCCAGTAGCTCTAGCCTCTTCGCCTGTTTCGCTGCCATCATCGCTCAGGAGCTCGCCGTAGTTCTTTGCAGTGCCGCCGCGAGTTTTTGCGCCATTCCGCCGCCGTCGGGCATCCTCCCGCCGAATCGGTTCCAGATCCGAGTTCCTCGCGTCGTGTCGCGTCGAGTCTGCCCCTTCTTCGCGCGGAGTCGCGTCGAACGCCGTTCGGGTGGTCGTCTTCCTCCGCTCGGTGCAAGCCCGCCGCCGTGTCTCGAGCCACGCGATCCGTTGGATCTTCGCCAACCGTCCAGATCAAGCCACGTCGCTTCTTCATCGGTGTTTCGCTCGGTAAATTTCTAACCGTTAGATCCGAATAGACGATCGGGATTGAGCCACGTAGGGGTATATCGGTGGCCGTCGGATCGTCAGCGCAGATGCGCGCCGCGTGTCGAGCATCGGCGCGGGCGTCGCAGCCAATCGATCGCGCGCGTGTCGGGAGCGTGGTGCGAGGCGCCGTGGGCGTGTCCACGGTGGACGAGGCGTTCCGTGGACCGAGTCCATGGACCAGCGATGTGTCGATGCTCGATTGGTCCGAGTCGGGCTGCTGACGTCGTTGCGCAATAAAGATCTTTTCCAATAGAAAAATAATTCAGAAAAATCAGAAATTCTATTTTCTGTATTTTCAGTATTTATTCAACTTCAAAAGGCTATATCTTTTGCATTTTAACTCGGATTTGAGTGATTCAAATTTCTAAAAAATTGTAAAATCAATATCTATTTATTGGTGAATTTTATTTTATTTTTGGAGTTTGTTTGCTCTCTGGTTTGGTGTTTATTTGCTATTTTGGCATCGTTTCGCGTAGACGTTGAACTGCTTTCGGTGATCCGGAGGAAGATTCGTCGCTCCAAGACCCAAACTCAGATCAAGACCAGCACCTACTCCAAGGCAAGTTGTGCTTTGATCATGTTGCACCTAATTTTCACCAAATCGCTATTTTGTCTTTTAAACTTTATGCATGATATTTTATGTGTATAAATGATTTCAATTAATCTGGGAATTAGATAATATGCCTATTTGAATTAAACCATACCTTGTCAATTATATGCCATGATCTATTTGTCACCCTAGGATGTGGAATTATAGTTGATAATCAACATGGGCTAGTTAGATCGTCATAGATTGCTTAGCCATGCCACGTCATCACATGTGTCCGAATGTCGATACTTAATCTTGACTAATGGAATATGGAACAATGTTTATGAATTGGTGTGTCATGTGTTGTCACACAATGATATCAAGTTGTCGTGGCGAGGAGGTCACACATCGGAATTGAAATGTTGGTGGCATGTGGTGCTTGGTAATCAAGCGGGTGGTAATGATTTTAGATTGAGGCAAGTGGCAAGGCGGTGTGCCAAGGTGGGCCAGGTTTGGCAGGGGTATGTGGAAGTCTTGCCTTAATCACTTTAAGGACTTAACCTTGCAAGCCTTTGACCTGAGTCTCTCTTGCAACCACATGTCTGGAATGGGACAGCCTAGCTGAATAATTTATGAAACCTAGATTTCGGTACTGTCGTGGTGAATAGTGAGTCCCGGGTTACGGTTTAACTCACATGGCGCAAGAGGGGGGCCCTGTTGTGGTGGTTTAACCCTTGATGTTGAAACCTTAGCGAGCGAGATTGGGTCTAGGTGTAGCATTGTAAAGGCTTTGTTATGATCACTCGCCTTGGTGGTGTTTGGTTGTATCGTGTGGGTAAAGTGCATAACCTCTGCAGAGTGTACAATCTATTCGAATAGCCGTGCTCACGGTATTGGGCAATGCTCGGAATTACAGTTAAGGGTTAGACTTTTGTTAAACAAAACTTGTTGGGATGGCAAGGTGCCATGGAAAGTGGAAAATTAATTTAGGATTGGAAACTTGGTGTATTTGAAATACTGAATTTATTAATTATCAGATTTGTTTTATCGCTTTCCAATCTATTTATTGTATTCTTGTTAAATGTCGCTTTATTGCAAAATACCCTTACTAGCCATTCCTTTGGATTAAGCCAAGCATATAGAATATTAGACTTGCATTGTTGTGCACAACTTGTTGAGTGCTTTATGTACTCACCCCAACAACAACAACTTCGTAAGAAGAGGAATCTATACCATTCATGGAGGAGAATTACTTGGATGCGAATGCTTAGGGTCCGAGCCTCGTCGGTTGCTGTGGCGAATCGAGCGCCACTACGCTTATTCTATTTCCACGCTTCTCATTGATACTCTTTTAAGCCCTGTGAGGCATTATTCATGTAAGACAACAGCTTATTATTAATTAATGAAGTTTATGCTATATTTCGCTGTGTGTGACTACGATAGCATCTATGTTGAGCCTGTGTGCACTAGCGTGATCCTGGACTAGTGCGGTATACACAGATGGTCCGGATTTGCAAATTCGGGTCCCGACAGCAACCTAAAGCACAAGATAAGAGGTCCATGGAAGGCATGCCAGAAGTCTAAGTGAGTGAACTCAACTCAAGAAAACAAGTCCAAAGTCACCCAAAAGAAATACAAAGAAAAGAAAAGCTGGAAGAAAACATATAATACATAATATACAAACCAGCTCCCCCTCACAAAAGGCCGTAAGGGCTCACGACTCCAAGCTCACTCCTCAAGGCAACAAATCTGGAGCTATCCAAAGGCTTGGTGAAGATATCGGCTAATTGAAGGTCACTCTCTACGAACTGAAGCGCGATATCTCCCTTCTCCAAATAGTCTCTAAGGAAGTTATATCTAATATCAATGTGCTTGGTCCGGGAATGTTGCACTGGGTTTTTAGCAATGCAAATAGCTGAAGTGTTGTCACAGAAAAGTGGTACACTCTCTATCTCTAACCCATAGTCCTGTAAGGTCGATCTCATCCAGAGCACTGCTCAAAGAATCGGTCAGTAGCAACATACTCGCCTCGCCTCGGTGGACTGCAACCCAGTGCGCTTCTAGATGACCAAGAAACAAGAGAAGTGCCAATGAATTGGCAATCGCCAGAAGTGCTCTTCCTATCTATCCTACAGCCAGTAAAGTCGGCATCGGAAAAGGCTCTAAGAGATAGACAAGAAGAAGAAGAGTACCAAATACCATGATAAGTCCAGTCCCCAACTGAAGGTAATAATTAATTTTGCTTAACTTAAAGGTGCGAGGGTAAATTCATATATTTTCTCTCAAGTTGTGTACTTTTTGCAGGCGCCTACCAAGTGCCAGCTCACCCTGATAGAAGACAGATTTCCTATTGAGGCTGCACGTGGGGTTGCATTTCCATGCAAGGAGACCGACACGGTACATGGTCAGCCTTTGGGGAAGGGCTACATGAGGGTCCAGGTGGACTTCATCCACGAAACCTTCTTATCACATGTGCTCGAGTCCCCCCCCAACAAAGACATCACCACTTTCAGGCAAGCGTTGATGTCGTTCATCAAGTGACCCACGACAGGCGTCGTACTGGTCAAGGTAAAAAAGCTCGCATCTTCTGTACCATTCCAGTAGATTGCAACAAGTTACTTAATTATGTGCGTGCTTTGTAGGTTCCTACCGTACCTGCGCCTGCTCCCACGACTGTGACGAGTCCTGCACAAAGTACAGAGCTGGTGCATAAAAGGACTAGCTCGATAGCCACAGAACCACTAGAGGCCTCTGCTAAAAAGGCAAGGATCACAAAGGCCACAATGCCCCCTCAGGTACATGAAAAGCCCACTGCCTCGGCCTTGGAGACTCCTTCGACCCAAAAAGGAGAGCCGGCATAGGTCATAGAGAAGCCTTATGATTTTAAGGCCTACGTACATGGAAAGCCCCTTCTGCCTCCTAGCAAATTGAATGCTCTAGGCATATGGACTCGACAGCTCCATGGATGGTACGTTGACAAAGTGAAAGAGAGCGAGCGACGTGTCGACTTCAATGTTAGATACAGAAGTCGATATTTCCAAGGCGAGGAGGATGGGACATTCCTAGTCAGTTTTGAAGATATGTTCCTGAAGGAACGAAATGGCAATCGGAGGGGGTGAATGATCCCAAATAAAAATTTTCTCCACTCAAAGTACTCCAAACAATCTCGCAATAAAAATCTGAAACAACCAAAGATTTTCGCTCAAACTGGTGCTTCTCAGATTCACACACCCTCCAAAACCCGAACAACTAGACAACTATGTGTACCCCTAGCTTACATGGTTGAGAACCATGAACCATGTTAGGGATGTTTTAATCACAATCCTGGTTGTCAAGTGTCCAAACAAAAAGAAATTAATTCAAAGATTTCTTTTCTAAAAGAGATAAAGCTAAAAACAACAAAGTCTCTTTTCAGAAAAGTAAAAGCAGATTTTCCAGGAATTGTCCTCACTTGCAGCAGGTGGTTGGTGAGTTTTTGTTGCTCTAAAATTTTTGGGAATTTTTCTTCCTATGAAAAATTGAGTTGTGAAGTAGTACACCAAAAATCACATTAAAAAGATTTGTATAATAGACATGAAAAATCAAGTGTTACATACAGTCAGGAACTTCGACCAGAAAGTTTGAGGCTCAGTTTTCACTTCATAGCGCTCAAACGGTGAAACCAGTTGACTCACAAATATTTCTAGATATGTATATATGAGTCACACACCTTCTCCAATAAGAATCACTCAAAAAGGATTTTTCTAGATTTTACTAAAAATCAAAGACTGACTGTTGTGCGAAGAACAAGTTCTGGACAGAATGACAACTTGATAGAAAACTTGATCTTTAGTCTATCCTACGGTACAATAGAAGTGTAAAACCATATAAACACACTCAAGATATCTTAGAACAACAGCATTTAGAAGGAGGGGAGGCAAATCCAAATTGCAAAAAATGTAAATGTGGGAAAGTAAATGCTGAATTTAAATTGCGTAAACTAAAGACATAATGTAAATACGCAATTTAAATTCACAATAAGGTAAAGAAATTTTTTGTATTTTCTGGATGGAAGGTTTACAAAGCCTCACTTGATGTGGGCAAAGCTCAAAGGAGCAACTCAAACCTTCAAGGGGGGAAGGCTACCCCTCCACCCCTATTTATACAACTCTTGGGCCACCTACCACCCTTGGATAAGCCTCTAAACCCTAGAGCATCCATCAAGGGCTAGGATTTACCCACTCAACCAGCCATGCAAGGGTTCATCCAAAACCCACAACACATAATGGGTTTTCTTGCACGGTTCTCAAAGCACACTAACTAGACCCGCTATCCTATCAACTAGACCGAAATCCGACGGCCCTCGTCGATCCGAGCAGCATCTAGCTAGCATCACATCCATTCCTTGTCTTCATGGTTTGCACGAACTCCGTCTCCGATCATCTTTCAGCCATCCCCGACCGTCTGGACCTCCGACTCTCCTCGCCTAGTCTCGGCCATCCTTCGCCTCACCATGACCTAGCACCGTCGTCCTGCAACCATCAAAAACAAGGAAATATCTCACATAGCAATGCCCACAATGATGTGCAATAAATTCATCAAAGTCCACTCATTAAAAATCTTTTTTTTCGTTGGAAAGGTAGCACCGCCCATGGTGGACTGGTGCTACCGCTCTCAGGTCGGTAGCACCGCACAGCGCAAAACCAGAAAACACCCCTCTCTGGAATTTTCACACCGCTCTTCGAGTCCGGTGCTACCGCTCGCCCAGTAGCACTGCGCTACCATGGCCGGTTGCACCGGGAAAACTGAGAAGACCTCAAATTGCTTCCATTTGAAAATTCATTTCAAATCAAACTCAAACAAAAGCAACCCAAGCTCAAATTTAGTCAAATACTCATCACAAATCTGGATAGACCTCCACATAGTCCTTCAGTTCTGTCTGTACCAACTGATATCCATCGATATTTCCACTGTACGATCCTGGACACTGTGAGTATCGCACCACGTATAACGACCTTATGACTTCTATAGGATTTTGCATTATGCTTTTTAACATTCAATACGAGTTGCAGGGCAATGAGGCAGCGAGTCGTGACGAATCGACAACTAGTTGGGTTTGTCGACCCTGAGCTTGTGTCCGCGATGATGGCTAGGCTTCAACCGGAATGGGTTGCTGGCTACATCAAGAGGGCATTGCAAGCTGAGTCGAAGAAGGACTTCATTCTACTCCCGTACCACGAGGAGTAAGTACTACTTTACCGTTCAATTACTTCTACGCACTTAAACCGTATGTGAACTTATTTCCTTCGTTTCATACCATTTAATAAGCAACCATTGGGTTCTACTCGTGCTCCTTCCGAGTAACAACATAGTGTACACTTTTAATTCGATTGAGAAGAGACCGATGGTCTACGCGATCAAGCCTTCTTTGGAGCAGTAAGTGTACTACTCTTATCTAACACTTTCTGTATTTAACTACGTTTATTATATTTTTACTCAACGGCATCTCTCCAATGTATATAGGGGTTTCTCAGACTACGTCGCAGAAGCAGGGACACACGACGACAAAAAGGGCTCCAAGCTGTAGTATGTGCGCTTCTAGGTACAAGTGGCTACCATATATAAGATTTAGATTTTCTGACTTATTTTCTTTGTCTCTTAATTTGTTTTTCTTTCTTTACAGTGTCATCAATAGGGCAGCGACGACCTTTGTGGTTTGTACATCATGCATCACATGGTGATCTCGATTGCCGGCTCAGACCATTTCCCTAAGGTATATGTCCATGCATAATAATACAATTAGCCTTTCACATAGAAATTTGAAAAATTAAATTAGAGCACTCGTTTCTATTTTGCAGCATATCAATATCCCCTAGAAGAATATAGACAATATTGCACTCAACAAGATACAAGACCATTTATGCCAGTGGTACTGGATAGAATGCATGTCGGAGGACGGACGATTCAGAGATCCAGGAAGCTCCTACTAGACCATATGTGAACAATATTACATATCTGAATGCGATTGCCTGTGTACTGATGGTTAAGCATGTTTGATTTCTATTTTGTGAACGAATGTGATATGTGTTTGTTGTAACAAAGTGTTCGTGTTCTGTGAATGTGATATGTTGTCTGCAATTGCAGTGTGAATGTGATATGTGCATATTGTGTGAAATATGTGCTAATTGGAGGGTGAATTGGAAAATAGCACACCACACCCCTTCATCTCTATCGGTTCTCACAAGAAAATGATAGAGATGAGGTGGTCATCTCTATTTGTTCTTTTGTAAGAAGCGATAGAGATGATGGACTCATCTCTATCGGTTCTTTTTAAGAAGCGATAGAGATGAGGCTATCATCTCTATCGGTTCTTTATAAGACGATACAGATGATGGACTCATCTCTTCCATCATCTCTATCGCTTCTTATAAAGAACCGATAGAGATGAGTCTGTCATCTCTATCGGTTCTTCTTTTTAAGAAGTGATAGACATGAGTCTGTTATCTCTATCGGTTCTTTATATAAACTCATCTCTATCGGTTTTTTGTAAGAACCGATTAAGATGACGAACTTATCTCTATCGGGTAAGAACCGATTGTAATAGCAGCACCTCATCTCTGTCTAATCACTTTGTGTTGCCATTAGAATCGATTGAGATGATAAAAAAGAACCGATTGTGATGTATATTTGTG
This sequence comes from Otatea glauca, assembly GCA_036346275.1. Classification (NCBI taxonomy): domain Eukaryota; kingdom Viridiplantae; phylum Streptophyta; class Magnoliopsida; order Poales; family Poaceae; genus Otatea; species Otatea glauca. Next base: position 28,311,722 of record CM070733.1, on the reverse strand, counting down.
TAGTAGTGAGACCAGCATGACACTTCCAGGACAGCTACCAAAGAATGTGATGCTTGTCTATGCTGTAAAGTTTAGTTCCTACCGGCAGAATTAGCTTTGGTGCAAAACCTGCAAGATGTGGTTCTCAATCTAATGTGGGATGCACTTCCCATTAGTATTTATACTATTCAAGCTTTGTAAACTAATCGGTACATGATGTTTCAATAGATCTAGCTGTTCCTTAGAATGTAAAGCAACCGGACTTGACTATTTTTCTGTAGGGAGTCTCTTGGTTATGATGTCAAGTTAAAATTAGTGACAACTTTTTTTTCAAATGATTTGTTTTGAATGCCTGTTCTGAACTTTTGATCGACACACGACAAAAAAACAATCGAGCATGTCCTCCTGCATTCTTGAGACAATCACATGACATGGGTTCTGATGAGTTGTGGTAGCACAAAGCAATGTATTATGTTGATCTCACTGAAGTATCTCTTCCTATTGGAATTGATTTGCATCCGGCAAAAATTCTGTGATTCACTTATATATATATATATATATATCAATGAAGTGAAAATAATTTTACGTTAATCTCTGAAAGACCGAGATGGCGATCAGAGGGGGGTGAATGATCCCAAATTAAAATATGTTCTCTAAGGAAGATCACAAATGCAGATTTTCACCCAAATAAACCAAGCCAAAGATCTAGATAATCAAAAGGAAGCGAAAGAGTCAATTTTCATGAAAAATCAGCTCGAGGCCATCAAGCACTGGGACTGGGACGGTGCTACCGGTTATCAGAGCTACAAGTGAAACCAGCAAATAAACAAGCGTGCCAAAGACGGGATCAAATAGGAGAATTGATGTATCTTTTGATCCGTTGATTCAAACTCAACTAAACTTGGTAGATAAGATCCTTCGGATGTCAGGAACTTATTCCAACCTTCAATCACAAGGATTGATGTCAAAGTTCCGACCTTTATGCCCGAGAACGAAGAACATACCAAGTTTCAACAAAAACCGAAAGAACTTCGATTGAGGCTTGCTCATGGGATTTTGATGATCGAAGTGAGATCTTGAATGACTTCCCACACGTCCCAGCAAGCAAGAGAACACAAAGAAGTTCAAGGAAACGCACTCTATAAAATCACACATTCAAGAACGCAAAGAACAACTTATTGCAAGAAGAACGCATGGATTTCTTAGATGATTGAGAACAAGAATTCAGAAGTAGAATCATTCATCAAACATCAACCTCAACAAAGATTCGTAAGCATGTAGAAGGAGAGGAGGCAAATCCAAATTGCGTATATGTAAATTGCAAGAAAGTAAATGCGGAATTTAACTTGCGTAATTTAAATGCGTAAAGTAAATGCATAAAGAAAATGAAACATGGACATAAATGAAGAATATTTCATTTCTGGAAGGAGAGGTTACAAAGCCTCACATTTATGTGGGCAAAGCTCAAAGGAGCATCAAAAACCTCAAAAACCTTCACAGGGGGAGGCTGCCCCTCCACCCCTATTTAAACAACTCTTGGGCCACCTACCACCCTTGGATGAGCCTCTAAACCATAGAGCATCCATCAAGGGTTAGGATTAACCCACTCAACCAGCCATGCAAGGGCTAACCCAAAACCCACCACACACATGGGTTTTCTTGCACGATTTTCAAAGCAAACTACACTTATCCACTACTCTATCTTCCAGAACTGCAACCCAACAGCTCTCCTTGATCCAAGTAGTGATAAGATAGCTTCTCCACTGTTCTCTTCTCTCTTGGGACTGCACCGACTTCATCTCCGGCCATCTTCCGGCGAACATCCGGCCAACTTGAACCTCCGACCATCCCATGCCTAGTTCCAGCCTCTCTTCGCCTCTCCATGACCACCAAATGAAATCCTACATCCACAAAGACAAGAAGTCCCTACTTGGTTCCACCATGAACCCATCGCATCAATTTTATTACGAATTTGGGTTAGTACTGACCAAAGCGGACCAAAACAGCAGTATCCTGTTTTCAGTACAGCAGAAATATTCTCAATTTTGTATGATTTTTTATGTTGCTCAGATGAAAAACTTATCAACATGACAAAGTTGCGTTTCGAAATTATCACCAAATTTCATGTAGAACACATAATTTTTTGAGCAAGGGAAGACCTTCAAAAAGATATATTACTGCATGCTGTCAAAATTGGTCCATCATACACGTGAGATTCTCTGTTAACCTTCCCGATTTTATATGATTTTTTATGTTGCATCATACAAGTTTAATGTAGACCAAATAATTTTTTGAGCAAGGGAAGACCTTCAAAAATGCATATTACTGCATACGGGTAAAATTGGTCCATCATACACGTGAAACTCACGCGACATTTGGTCCGTCATACACATAAAGCTCACTGAGATTTGGTCCGTCATACACGTGAAACTCACAAAAAATTTGGTGCATCATACACGTGAAACTTACAGAAATTTGGTCCGGCATACACGTGAAACTCACAGAAATTTGGTCCGGCATACACGTGAAACTCTGAGAAATTTGATCCGTCGCAAATGTAACTCAACTTGAAATCAAATTTAAATACAAACTCAAATCTAAGCTATCCTAGATCATATAAATTCAAATACTCATCACAAACATGGATGGACCTTCACATGGTCGTTCAATCTCCCCCTTGATGAGTATATTGACAAACCACACAAAAGGCATAAATTTGAGTTTGAGTAAGATAAGAAGAAAGCAATTTGATTTCAAAACCACACATGATCAAGTGAGAATAGACTGAGAACATGACCAAGTCACATATTTTAGAGCTAAATCAAGGACAGAGCAAGTTTTCCACAAAAAGCTCTAAAATCCAATCATAAGTGCCAAATGTGATTTTGTGATTATGATCCACGAGATTTAGCAAAAGTTTTACAAAGATCATAAGAACCAAATAAGTTTTCACATTTTTAATGATGCCTTTTCTACGATTTCTCCCCCTTTTGGCAATATAGGCATCAAAATAGAATTTTCTCCCCCTTTTTATGTATGCATGAAATGCAACCTAAGGGAGCTTTGAAGATTATCCAAATGATCGTAATGACAAGATATGACACCAAGCTTATCAATCTCAGATTATTACTAAACTAAGATATGTCCAAGTGCAAATAACAAATTTTGCTCATAAGCTAAGTTTTGAAAATGAGTCATTTTTTTAGCAAGATTTGACAAGTGCAAAGCTTAGCAAAGTTTCAAAGCTAGAGGCAAAACCACTCAAGGATCAAATGAAAAACCTAGAGTTCCACCTACTCAACACTTTGGGGAATTTTGAAGTGCATATAAGGTTTTTCTAGCTTATTTTTCAATTTATGAAAATTTTCTTTAAGACTTTGAAAAACATAGCGGGGTGCAAATGTTTGACATTATTTGCATTCTTTACCCACTTATGTGTTTGATATTTGCATCTGTTTTTTATTGATTGACTCAAGCCATTTTCGATCATCTCAAGAGTAACTCTTAAGAGAATGATTTTGGTCGTACACAATATATTCCAAGTTCATCCCAAATGCAATGGGAAGCAGTCTCGTGAATATAAAGTGTTGAGATCAATTTTGCACAAAAGAGTCAAATATTTATTTTTCAATTTCGCACATATGAGCAATTCTGAAGGACTAAAATAAGGATCAAGCAAATTTCACCCAAATTGCTATAGGGACTCTAGAGAAATCCAAAATTTCACAATTCATGGTAAAAACCCCTAGAGAAGAAACTTAGTAAGTAAAAGCAACATGTTTCATCAAGTTTTCATTTAAAGCTTTCAAGTTTTTCAGATTTTAATTAACCTTAGCTTGATAAATGAACTTGGACATACCTAAGCTAGTGATTTTCTTCAAAAGATATAGCATGATGTATTTCATGAAGATTGAGTCAATTGAATAATAGACAAAGCTCATAAAACAGAAAATGCAGTCTAAATGCAATGCATGAACAGATTCCCAAACTCCCCCTCAACAAATGAATCAATTTTAAGCTCAAATCTGGTTAAAGTTGAGTTATTATCAAGATTAGGCATAAAGAAAACTCAAATGAATTCAATAACAACCAGAAAAATAGAATGAGGAGAAGAAATCGAGAAAATTGCAAACTAGGTGGCTATTGAGCATAGAAAAGATAGAAGAGATTCACTACGGCTCAGACTCGCTCTTATCTTCCCCAGTGACTGACATAGGGAAGCTGACTCTAGATCCCAACTAAGGAGTGCACACAGACCTTATCTACCCAGGAGGCCCAACACCTGCTAGACTTATAAGACTGTGAGGGAACTCAACCTAGTGAGAAGAGAGAACAGCTAATCACGCATGATAGCAACCTAAAGCACAAGATAAGAGGTCCATGCAAGGCATGCCAGAAGTCTAAGTGAGTGAACTCAACTTAAGAAAACAAGCCCAAGACCACCCAGAAGAAACACAAAGAAGAGAAGAACTGGAAGAGAATATATTATACATAATATACAGACTAGCTCCCCCTCACGAAAGGCCGTAAGGGCTCACGACTCCAAGCTCACTCCTCAAGGCAACAAATCTGGAGCTATCCAAATGCTTGGTAAAGATATCGGCTAACTGAAGATCACTTTCTACGAACTGAAGCGCGATATCACCCTTCTCCACATGGTCTCTAAGGAAGTGATATCTAATATCAATGTTCTTGGTCCGAAAATGTTGACTTTGGTTCTTAGCAATGCAGGATAGCGTATGTTATCACAAAAAAGTGGCACACTCTCTATCTCTAACACAAAGTCCCGCAAGGTCGATCTCATCCAGAGCACTGCTACAAAGAACATACTCGGCCTCGCCGTGGATCAGGTAACTCGGACTGCTTTCTAGATGACCAAGAAACAAGAGAAGTGCCAATGAATTGGCAAGTGCCAGAAGTGCTCTTCCTATCTATCCTACAGCCAGCAAAGTCGGCATCAAAAAAGGCTCTCAGGGATAGACAAGAAGAGGAGGAGTACCAAATACCATAATCAGTGGTAGCACGAAGGTACCTGAAGATGCGCTTGACCGCCTGGCGGTGAGAGACGCGAGGAGAAGCTTGAAATCGAGCGCACAGACACACAACGAAATGTATGTCCAGCCTCGAAGCAGTGAGGTACAAGAGGGAGCCGATCATGCTCCGAAACTCCTTTTGATCAGCAGGCTCACCATCCTCATTGGGCTCAAGGACAGCAGTGGTGGCCATAGGAGTCATCACCGGCTTACCATCAGACATATCAAACCGCTTCAGGAGGTCCCGAGTGTACTTACCTTGGTGCAGGAAAGTACCCTCCCGAGTCTGCTTGATTTGGAAACCAAGAAAGTAGCTCAACTCGCCCATCATACTCATCTCAAACTCTGTGCTCATCACCTCAGAAAACTGAGACACAAGTGAATAAGATGAACCACCAAAAATGATATCGTCCACATAAATCTGGACGAGAAGAAAATACGACTCATGGTGTTTGATGAACAGAGTCTTGTCTACTATTCCCATCTTGAAGTCATGGCTGAGAAGATAAGACTTGAGCCTCTCATACCATGCTCTGGGGGCCTGCTTGAGTACATACAAAGCTTTGGAAAGCTTGTATACATGACTCGGAAACTTAGGGTTCTCAAACCCTGGAGGTTGCTTGACATAAACCTCTTCCTCAATATAGCCATTGAGGAATGCACTCTTGACATCCATTTGATAGAGCTTGAAGCCCCGGGAAGCAGAGAATGCAAGCAGGATCCTAATAGCCTCTAGTCTAGCTACAGGGGCAAATGTCTACTCAAAGTCAAGACCCTCAACCTGAGAAAAGCCCTGTGCAACTAGCCTAGCCTTGTTACGAATGACAACCCCATCCTCACTCTGCTTGTTTTTGAACACCCACTTGGTCCCAATGACATTATGACCAGATGGACGTTCTACAAGCTGCCAGACTTTGTTTCTCTCGAAGTTTTCAAGTTCCTCATGCATAGCATTAGTCCAAGACTCGTCAGATAATGCATGAATCACATCCTTCGGCTCAAATGAGGCAACAAAGGCAGAGTGAAGGTAGAAACTGGACAAACCTGTTTTTTGACTCGCTCAAACAGATCGCCGATGATCTGATCAGGTGGATAAGAACGCTGAATATGACAAGAAGGTCTAGAAGCAGAAGTGTCCTCTACCTGATGCACAGAAGAGGTAGGATCAGAGCCACTAGCTGCATGAGAGTCAGAAGGCAAGGGTTGGCCCTCCTGAGGTGCAGGAATGGAAACAGGAGGCACCTCAGGTGTAGAGGGGACTGGATCAGGTGGAACACCATCATCTCCATCATCCTCATCCTCTACAAAGATGGTCTCGAAGGAAAAAGAAGAGCCTGAAATGTTAGGTCTAACTCCTGGGCTAGCCTCATCAAAGGTCACTTCACAGGTCTCTATGATCCTATGCGCATCGCAACTCCAGACCCTTTAGCTACGAGAAGAAGTCGAGTAACCCAGAAAGATACCATCATAAAAACGAGACTCAAACTTATCTAGGTTACCAGACTTCAAAATAAAACACTTGCAACCAAACACACGAAAATGAGAAACACTGGGCTTTCGCCCATACCTCAACTCGTAAGAAGTGCAGTGCAAATGTGCTCTCAAGAATACACGATTAGAAACATGGCAAGCAGTAGCTATAGCCTCAGCCTAAAATTTTCTAGGAGTATTGTACTCTTCTAGCATCGTCCTAGCCATCTCTACCAGGGTCCTGTTCTCCCTTTCCACTACGCCGTTTTGCTGAGGGACGTAGGAAGAGGAGAACTGATGCTCTAAACCAATCTCCACACAGAAACTCTCAAAATAGGAGTTCTTGAACTCCGTGCTATTATCAGTGCGTATAGCTCGTAGGGCACCAGGGAGCTCAAAAGACAACCTATGGACCAAACCCCTAAAATGGGTAAAAGTCTCCTCCTTCGAGGACATGAAAAACACTCAAGAGTACCTTGAAAAATCATCAACAATGACAAGAACATACCACTTCCCACCCACTGACTGCACTCTAGCTGGACCAACAGTGTCCATATGTAAAAGCTGTCCTGGTGCATCACCATCACAACAATGGATCGGGATAAGAAGCGAGAATCATCTTGTCATGTCGGCAAGCACTACAAGAAACAGAGAAAAATTCGTGGGCCAAAAAAAACCCACGACTTTATTTATTTAAATTCGTTGGTTTCTATAAAACCCACGTTTTTAATTAAATTCATGGGCCACAATAAAACCCACGAATTTATTTATTTAAATTCGTGGGCCACAATAACACCCACGAATTTGTTTATTTAAATTCGTGGGCCACAATACACCCACAAATTTACTCATTTAAATTTGTGGGACACCAATTACCCATGAATTTACTCATTTAAATTCGTGGGCCACCAAATCAACACAAATTTAACCCGAATAAAAAAAGGCCATCGGCCAAGACGCGCAGTCTAGCTTCACATTCTCCTCCCCCGCTGCGCCGCGCCGCCGCGCCGCCGCGCCTGCCCTGTTCGCCCCCACCCCACCCGCCCCATACAGCCTCCGACCGCGGCCGCCGTCCCCCCGCACGTCGCCCCATGCGCCCGCCGCCCACCTACGCGCCCGCCCGCGCACTGCCGCCGCCGCTTCGGCGCCGTGTCGCCACCCTGTCGCCCTCCCCCGCGCCGCCGCCCGCTCGGCCGCTGAGACGCCTCCCGACCGGCCGCTGGCCGCGCCGCCTCCGCCCGACCAGCCACTGCGTCGTCGCCGCACCGCCTGCTCACACACCGCCGCCGCCCTCCCGCCGCCGCGCCGCCGCCCTCGCCGCCGGCGCGCGCCCACCCGCCGCCCGCCCGCCACGCCACATGCCATGCCATCGCCATCGCCGCCCGTCAGCGCCGCATCACCGTCGCTAGCGCCACCCGCGCCCCCCGGACCCTCCGCGACGCCCCCACCGGCGTTGGAGAAGGTATATTTCATCTCTTTTTATATTCGTTTGAAGTTATTTCATCTCATTTTATATTCGCTGCATATGATATATATTTTTTTATTTTCTCGCTGTCGTTGTATATAACGTTAGAGTTTAGGGTTTGTGTCAAACAGTAGAGAGCCTAGGCGTCACCCGTTCAGGAACGACGCATCTCACATTTGCTTGTGAGGTGCGCGGTTCCGGAATTGTCCAGCGTATTTTGGACAGCCCGAGAATGTTGGTTGTTGCATAGGGCCTGTGACGTGCGAGCGATCCGAACGTAATTTCGGCCGCATAACCCTGTTGTTCTCCGACGCACCAGCATCAGGCGTGCGTTTGGAGAATAGCAGGGTCATGCCGCCAAAATTTCGTTTGGTTCGTAGCGCATGTCATAGGTTGCATGCAATAGCCTCCATTCTTGGGTGGGTTTAGAACACATCTTTCCTAATAGGGTTGTCTTTGTCACCTAAGCCACGGTCGTACGTTGACACCATTTCATTTGTTTAGCTTTGGTAATGGGTGACGATCGAAGGGCGATGTATGACGGATGGAGAAGTGATGGGGGGCACTCAAGGGAATGGGGGCAAATCACGGATGCTTTCTTGAAGCAAGCATTCGCTGGAGGAGCTGAATATGTGTATTGCCGTGTACCCTCCGCGAGAATAACAATGCTACTACAAAGAAGGATATAGTGCAGTATCACATTTGCAAAAAATGGGTTCATGCCTAACTATTTGGTGTGGCACCGTCATGGAGAGGCCGCAGGGCAGGCCATTGAGATGGAAGAGATGCTGGACCATGGGGAGGATCACGACCGAATGGAAGAGATGCTGGATGATCTTGGCAGGGGGATTGAATTTAACTTCGGGGAGGGGTCACAGCCGGAGGAGGTTAAGGAATTCTATAGGCTACTTGATGCCTCGGACGAGAAGCTGCATGACTTGACCAATGTGACCGTCCTGCAAGCGGTTACACGGCTTATGTCGATGAAGTCGAAGTTCAACTTTTCGAACAAATGCTTCAACGCTTTGCTTGAACTAACGAATGATGTCCTTCCGCCTAACCACAAGATGCCAAAGGATTTGTACCAATCGAAAAAGTTGATGGCCGGCCTCGGGATGAATTACCAGAAGATTGATGTGTGCGAGAATAATTGCATGCTGTTCTAGAAGGATCATGACAAGGATACCCATTGTATGCATTGCGGTAAGTGTAGATTCATTGAGGTGGTAGATGAGGAAGGGGTATCAGTGACTACAAAGGTCGCGACTAAACAGCTTCGGTACATGTCGATCACGGATAGGCTTAAACGGTCAGTACATGTCAAAAGAAACAATAAACATATGCGGTGGCACAAAGAAGGTAAACGTGAGGACCAAGACCGGATATGATGGTGAATCCGTCGATGGCGAGGCATGGCGGGCATTGGACCGATTCGATCCTGCATTTGCAAGCGACCTAGAGTGTCCGTCTTGGTTTGTCCACTGACGGTTTCACACCGTTGACGCCAAAAACTTGAAGTAGGGTTTCGACAAGAAGACACCGCATTTAACACCTGTTCAAGAGCGCACAATCGATTTGACTCAGAATCGACAAGGTAAAAAATATAAAAACTCACTCAAAAGCCGATCGTAAAGATCAATCGGCTTAGACTTAATCAGCTTGAAGCCGATCAAGATCGAGGTAACAAGGTAAATCTAATCAGCCGATTAAGGCTAATCTGAGGATAAAGGTAGATCGATTCTGAAGAAGGCGATGCGCAACAAAATTAGAACAAATCAAACCTGGGGTGTAATTGACGAAGATCAACAATCGGCGATGCACAACTTTATTGATCAAGATCGATTACAGAGACTAAATTACAAAAGCTACTCCTAGTCGACAGGAAGAAAGTAAAAGCTGGTTGATTGTATTGTGTTATTGTTTTTTGCAATTTGCTTTGGCCCTTCTTTTATACCCTCCGGCCGATAGTGTCCTATTACAGCACGTTTCAAGTCCTGATCCGTATCGGCCTTATCTCGGACGGTTGTCTTTCTTTAAAAATCTCGCAGTTACCAAAATATCTCCAAACCTTTCCATCCTGTCTGTTAATTCCGTATCTATGACTTTATTGCCGATTTTGACCAAGCTTGCCAAATTTTGGTGCAAACATATGCCCCCCCATTTTTGAGAGATGACTTATCATCTGTCAAAAATTTCACTTATCGGCTTTTCCAATCGGCTAACCGTTAAACTTCACTCAATAACTGCTACTTTATTTGCGCCGTAATTCTCTGACACAAAGGTAGTGCATTTTAACTGCTCGCGTCTTTTGAGATCCAGTTCCCGCCTCTTCAAATTTTCACCACGCTATAAAATGCGGCCCTCACCTCGGTCATTCTTCACGCGCACGAGCTCTGTAACTCTTAAAAATCGGCTTTATCGAGTCCGTTGCTGAACTCTTCCTTCATCAATCGGCTTGCTAAGATCGGCTGAAATGGATGCGAGTCAGGTACTTATTCCAATCCCTAACAGTAAAGACCAATATTTCCTTGGCCCGATAGGAAATCTAGATGCTAGCACGGTTATTAGTCAAGACATTCCTCGCCTTCCTCTATCGGCTACCGGATTTAACATAGAGAATTGAGAAAAAAGCTTTAGGGCATGGCCGATAGCGCTCAAAGGATGGAGATCTTGGTTCATCCGCGTGGCTACTCAGAAAAGAGAAGAGTGGGAAAGAATGGGTATAGCTGAATGCATCTCCCTCTCTTTAGCTGATCCAGAGGCCAATGAGCCCTTAGTGGCCACGGCTTGCTATTTCTGGTCGGAGACTTTCAACGGTTTCTTGTTCCGTACTAGTCCCATCGGCCCAACCCTTTTGGACATAACTCAATTGTGTTGTCTTAGGCCAGATGGAGAACAAATATCGGCTTATAGCGGCAAACCGAGACATAAGCTCATCCAATCCAAAGGAGAAGGTTGGCGCAAGTTTATCAGTAACAACAACAAAGTAAACGGGCCGGTATCAGATGAGGAGCATGTTGCTTTTCTGAACTTGTGGTTAGACCGATTCTTGTTTTGTGGTGCTGCTTTGGGACCGACACAAGTATACCAGTTAATAGCAGAACGATTGGTAGAGGGTCGTCGGATAGCCTTGGGGAAAATGCTTCTAGGAGCAGTCTATCAAATGATGCACGTGATTAGGAGTCGGCTATTTACTGGGTTTGCCAGATTTTGTGTTGGCAATGTAGGAGGCCCTCTCTGGTTCATCCAAGTATGGTTATACTGCTATTTTAGCCGATCCTTCAAGCTGGATCCCACGGAAGACTCAGCGTTTCCTCGCGAAGATACACCAAAAAATGCAGTCCCAGAATTCAGAGCTAGCCGATCTTATGGCGAAAGATTCATCTTGTGTTCTGGCAGCAATAAGATTTCTCCAGTTGGCTTAAAGAAATACTTATCTTTCTTTTTGAACTTAGACAACAATGACTTTGGCCAACAAGACTTCTTCAAGATTATATACAGTATGGATTTTTAAGATGGCCATCATTTCTTCATCTAGATTCCGATAGTTCTGAGATGCTTGAATCGACTTTAAACCTCTTCAAAATTTTCCTTTCTCCAAGTATTTTGCATGTTGGCTTTAATACAAGAAACCGTACCTACCAGCCCTCTTATGAATTCTACCACCCTTCTGTCTTTGCTAGACAATTGGGTTTCGCCAAATGACCCCGCCTTCCACTCGGACGTAATTCACCTAGGACCGTAGTACGATCTTCACCGCAGCCAACATGGTCTTGGAAATAGCCGATGATTTGCAAATCAGATCCTTGCCGCACTTTATTTTGAATAATCGTCGATCTAGCCGATATTCTGCATGGTGGTCCTCAATTGCGGAAGCACTTCTCCTTGATCGTACTCCATCGGCTATTATCGAATCCCTTTTCCTGCACCTTCCGAGCCGATGGTATCTTGAATCTCGATTCCATGATTTAATCAAGCCTGGATATGATAATACGAATCTCATAGACGTTACTGGCGAGGTATTAGTTATTCATTTTCTCTTGTTATCATAAGCCCATATGAACATATCTCATTGATTTTTATCTTTGCAGACCAAAGCTGGTAGCAAGAAGTAGATTGACGTTCCTTCAGCCAGTAAAGAGAAACGACCGCATGAAGCAACTGCGCTCACCGATTGACCTCCAGAAAAGAAGAAGCCGAAGTCCACCAAGGTTCCTGCTAAGAAAAAATATCCCAAGCCACAAGAACAAAGTGGCGAAAGTTCACCGCACGGATCGGCTACCGCTCAGGTACTTTTCTACCTTTTAGAAGAATTCGCAAATCCAACTTATTCTATCGGCCCTCATGATATTTTACTTCTGTTCAGACTACCAAATCTGCACAAGTAACCAACATTCTAGCCGGTCTACCAGACATATCGGCCAAAGAGTCATTGCCTCCTCAGCCGATATCGACGCCTGCAACCGCCGTAGCTCCAGAGTCTTCTGATCCATCCAACATCCTTGACTTCAATCTATCTGACTTGGATGATCCAGAAATATTTACAGCCGATGATTATATCTCTGGAATACAAAAAATCATCGCCGTCTCAAAAGACGCATCGGCTATAGTCTCGTCGGCTCCTAGAATGCAAGAACGCCTTAACAAGCTCTTTGATTTGGTGTCCAGACCGCAATCAGAGATTCTGAATAATAATCAGCCGATTCGAGATGCCATGGCTGCAGTCGAAACCGACTTGCCACCAGAGGCCATGGCCACGCTGCTCGAGGTATGCCACTTAGATGAGAAGAAGGCTTTGGTGGAGGCGGCTCAAGACAGGAAAGAAAAAAGAGCAGCTCAGGAAGCCGACCAAAGGACTCTTGACAAAATGGTTGCAGAAACGAAGGCAAAGAAGAAGAAATTTGACGCCACCATGGAATCTTTGAAGGCTGCCAAGACTTCTCTCCAGAAACTGGAGACTACTAGGAAGTTCCTTGAGGAAGAACTATCCAAGACAATGAAGCTCATCACTGAAGGCCAAAACTCCTTAGAAAAAACCTCATCGGCTGCCAAGGAGCAGAAGGTAGAGATAGCGTCGACCGTGGAAGCTTTTAAAGAGCAGTCGGCCAAACTTGTACCCATCCCAGGCAGCACGACAGAAGATGACAGAATCTTGGATGAGGTACAGGAAACTATAGCCAAGGCAGCTGGGGCTCTATCGGCTTTAGGTGCACGTCTCCGAGGTTCTGGGATGTAAAACATTATTGGTCGTTTCTTTCAGAAACATCCGCTTGAATACTTTGTAATTTTGTTATGCTTGTAATCGGCTGTTTAACCGATTTAATTTTACTTTCCTGTAATTTGTCTGCAACCTCTTCTAGCCAAACAACAGCATCGTGTTAACTTGGCCTTTTGGACGAAATTTTAGTCGGCTAGGCTCCAATCCACACGCTAGGATAGTACTTCTTCAAATACTTCCCGTTAATAGCTTTAGGCAATACATATCCTTCCAATGTCTCTAGTACGTACGAATTTCCACCGACTAGCCGATTGACTTTGTATGGTCCTTCCCACGTAGGTGACCATTTTCCAAATCGATTATCTTTCGAACCAACAGGCAATATCGTTTTCCATACTAAATCGTCTTGATCAAAAGATTTAGGTACAACCTTTTTATTATACGCTTTCGCCACTCTAATTTTATTCTTCTTAAGCCGATCCAGCGTGGACAATCATAGCTCTGCTAATTTGTCTAAATTATCAATCATCAGATCGTTGTATTCTTGAGCCGACAAATTATCTTGCCTGGCTATTCGTATGGACTCAATGTTGATCTCTACGGGTAAAACGGCTTCCTGACCATATACTAGCTGATAACGTGAAAGCTTCGTTGCTCCATGATACGCTAGCCGATAAGCCCACAACAATTCTGATAAAGTTGCGTGCCAGTTCCTTGGCCTCTCATCGATTTTTCTTTTGATCAGTTTAATTAACGTTTTATTGGACGACTCAGCTTGTCCATTAGCCCGAGCGTAGTACGGGGATGACTTCAACAATTTAATCCCCAAACTTGTCGCATAGCTCTGAAACTCGTTAGACATGAACACCGTGCCTTGATCGGTAGTGATTATTTGTGGTAATCCAATCCGATGGACAATATGTTCATTAACAAAGCTAATAGCTTCAACACTTGTTACTTTCTTGAGCGGTATAGCTTCAACCCACTTTGAGAAATAATCAGTCGCGGCCAAGATGAACTTGTGGCCTTTGCTCGATGCAGGAAATATTTGTCCGATTATATCTATCCCCCAACCTCGGAACGTCCAAGGTTTGATAATTGGATGTAAAGCCGACGTTGGTGCTAGCTGTATATGACCAAACTTCTGACATGTCTGACATCCTTTATAATACTTGAAACAATCTTCCAGCATCGTCGGCCAAAAATAACCTGACCGTCTGAGCATCCATTTCATCTTATATGCCGATTGATGAGAACCGCAAATGCCTTCGTGTACTTCACCCATTGCCACCCGCGCTTCTTCGGTCTCAAGACATCTTAACAACAAACCTTCCATAGTCCGATAATATAGCATATCGTCCATAACAACGTATTTCAATGCTTGTTGCCGTATCTTTCGTTCTGTCGGCTTGGATGGATCGACCAGATAATCTTTTATTTGCGTTCTCCAATCGACAATATCTGTGCACATGATTGCCTTATCTACCAGCTCAGTCTTCTTACTTTGCCAAAAATCTTTGTACCCTGATGCTTGCTGGGCTAAAGCGTTAGCTCTATCGTTCAATTCTCGAGGGATATGACCGATAGAAAATGACACAGAAGAGCCGATGATCTCTAAACATTGTTCTAAATACTTCAGTAGCACTTCATCTCGACATTGGTATTCTCCCTTTATTTGCTGTACAACTAACAGCGAGTCACCATATGCCTCAACAGCACTCACTCCAATATTTTCCAACAATTGCAAGCCTTTGAGTAATGCTTCGTACTCGGCCTAGTTATTCGAGCATTGGCTATTCAGCCGGAATGCAAATTCAAAGCTATGCCCTTTGGGTGTGGTGAGTATAATGCCGATACCATCACCTTCTCCATATACTGATCCGTCAAAGAATAGTTGCCAAGGCGCGACTAAGATTAAATTTGCCACAGTATTGTGTCCTGTTATAAAATCGGCTAGGACTTGTCCTTTGACTTCTTTGGCCGATTCATATGACAAGTCGAACTCAACCAAGGTGTAAGCCCATTTTCCAAGTCGACCTCGCAAAATAAGAGCTGATAACATATATTTTATAACATCGATTTTGCAGATTACTTTACAGGCCGATGCTAATATGTAGTGCCTTAACTTTGTGCACGAGAAATACAAAGATAAACATAATTTCTCGACAAAAGGGTACCTGACTTCTGCATCTAGCAACCGTCGGCTTAAGTAAAAGATAACTCTTTCCTTACCATGGACTTCTTGTGCCAGAACAGCTCCAATGGTATCCTCTTCAGCCGAAACATATAATCTGAAAGGAACCCCTTTTTGAGGTGAAGCCAAAACTGGGGGGTTGGACAAGTATCTCTTAACTTCATCAAAAGCCTTCTGCTGATCGGCTCCCCATCTGAATTCTTCATTGTCTTTTAATTTTAGCAATGGAGTAAAACCACGAATCCTACCAGAGAGGTTTGAGATGAACCTGTGGAGATAGTTAATTTTGCCGATCAACTTTTGTAACTCGTTTTTGCATGTCGGTGGTTTGGTATTGGCTATAGCTTTCACCCTTGCCTGGTTGACTTCGATTCCTCTTTCATGCACCATGAAGCCCAAAAACTATCCAGCCGACACGCCGAACGCACACTTGTAGGGATTCATCTTTAAGCCGTGCGATCTTATGTTCAAAACCTCTCTAAGTCGGCCAAGTGCTGCAAATCTTCTGCGGATTTTACTACTACATCATCAATATAGATTTCAACAATATGGCTAATTAAATCGTGAAAGATCAGATTCATGGCCCGCTGATATGTTGCTCCAGCGTTTTTCAGGCCGAAAGTCATCACCGTCCACTCGAACAGTCCTATCGCTCTAGGACATCTGAAAGCAGTCTTTGGTATATCGGCTTCTGCCATGAATATCTGGTTATATCCGGCATTACCATCTAGAAAACTTATTATCTTATTCCCTGATGCAGCATCAATAAGCATATCGGTTATGGGCATCGGGTATCATCTTTCGGCGTCGCTTTGTTCAAATCTCTAAAGTCAACACATACTCTAAGCTTTCCATTTTTCTTCATGACTGGAACGATGTTGGAAACCCATTCCGCATATCGGCAAGGCCTGATAAATTTCGCCTCTAACAATCGTTCTATTTATTCCTTTATAATTTTGTACAAGGCCGGATTGAAACGCCTAGGATACTGTTTAAACGACCGATAGCCCGATTTTATAGGTAGCCGATGTTCCACCAGCTGACGACTTAACCCGGGCATCTCATGATATTCCCAAGCAAAACAATCCTTATAATCCCTAAGGATTTTTATCAGTTTTCCTTTGTACTTTACATCTAAATTTGCGCTAACAAAAGTTGGTCTTTTTCTATCCCCGCTACCTATATCGACTTCTTCCAGCCGATCGGTAGATGCGAAACCTTGACCAAACTTTTCAACTTCTTCAAAGTCTTCTATGGCTTCGCAGCTATCTGTTATTTGCCGATAGCTTTGCATTTTATCCTGCAACACCTTTAGTGTTTCTCTTGTCCCCATCGGCGTAATACTTTGTTTGCCCGATCGAAAGTGTTTGGCTTGACGCTGATCGGCATGAGCCCTGATTTACTTACGCAAATGAAGTCATAGTCATCCAAATACGTCGATATGCGCCCACTTCTTCGTGTTGCCAATTCGCATCGAGCTAGCCATGGCGATATGGGCGATGTATCGGTGTGGCGACCGACTTCTTCTCCGTTCCACTGGACAAGTGCTTGATGCATGGTCGATGGGATGCAGCAGTTGGCATGAATCCAATCCCGACCGAGCAGTACGCTATAATTACCTTTGGCATCGATTACAAAAAACGCTGTCGGCAAGGTCTTGCTACCGATAGTTAGTTCTGTGACCATGACCCCTTCGCCTCGTAGGGTCGCTTTGTGAAGTCATTTAGAACCATGTTAGTTTTAATTAAGTCTTCATCAGACTTATCCAGTTTCTTGCATGTTGTGTACGGCATCAGGTTCATCGTGGCTCCTCCGTCTACCAGCATCCTTGATATCGGCTTGCCATTTATATATCCTTTTAGATATAATGGTTTCAGATGCCGATGGTCATCTCTAGGTTTCTCGAAGATGGCACTCTGAACGCCGGAACACAACTGAGCAACCGCCTCTTTGGCCGATTCGGTTCTGACTTTGAACTCGGCCGGCAACGTGAACACCATGTTAATATCCATGGGAGGTGTGTCATCTCGAATCATGGGGGAATTCAAGTTGTCAGCCGATTCAAAATCTTCTTCGATCTGTTCTTTTCTTCTCCATTCTTTCTTAACGCTTTTGATCGGACGAAGTTCATTAAACATTTCGTCCCTCTGTTTTTCGGCATCGACTTTGCGGATTTCTTGCGTCCTTAGCCTCTGAAGTCGTCGACGCTGTGATCGGCTAAGACCAGATGGACACCACCTAGGTTTGGGCTCCACCGGCTTCCGTATTTGGCCAGCCAAATCCTCTTGATTAAAACTGGGCTTGTGCGTCTTGACTTGGCTTGGCTCCTGACCTGGTTTGGATATCCTTTCGTGGACGGGCCTCCTGTAATTTCTGCCCTGATCTTGAATTGGCTCTGACAGCTTATCTCTAGCCGACTGCCTTGGCCAATCGTCTTGGGGATGGTGCTCCATCGGGCAGGTGCATGGTGATGGCAACGCCACTCCCCTTTCCCAGCAAAACTGCCAAAAGGGACACTTTCTATGTGCCCTCTCCACATTCTCGATGCGGTACAAATTATCCGACCGGCGAGTAGGGTATCATGGTCGGCTCTTCATCCTTTGGTATTTCTCCATTAATTGTGAGAACGTTGGTCCTAACCTTTTTGCTGGCTGTCTCGATGAGGACTTTTCTGCTTTGTACCATTTATCCACCTGAGGATTCCCCTTGGGTTTAATGGTTCTCGAGTTTTTTTCTTCACGATCGGCTTCTATTTGTAAAGAACCGATTGTAATCTTTAGCGCCTGGTCGCCATTTGAACTCGACTGAATGTTGACCTGTCGATCCCTTTTTGGCTCGTCATGCATCGGCTCTTTTCCTTTAGCCGAACACTGAACCATGTTGATGGGGAACGGATCAACATCAACTTGCATGGTCGGCTCATCAGCAAATTTCAACCGACCATCCTCAATAGCGATTGGATCATTGGCGAAAGATATTGCGGTCATTAGTGTTATGTGAAAAGAATGATGCCACTTGCAATACTGTGTTTCTTGATTTCATCAGGCGATGGTATCACGTGCCCTTACGGCAATCGTATTATCTTTTCTTGCGTATAAATCGAAAATACGATCGCATTTGGAAACATCAAAAGAGTACTTAACCTCGACTTGTTCCTAGTCGGTTTAAGCCAGAAACGGACCAAGGATTTCTTGGATCCTCTTACCCATTCGGCTATGTTTATTTCTGCTTCCTCGTCTTCCGAGGAATCACTTGGACAATATTCAACCATATTGACTTTAGCTTTGTCCTTTTCTTTGTTATTGCTATTTTTAAACCTGTCTTTGAAAACTTTATTATCAGTAAATTGGCTTTCCTGAGCCGATACGCTATGCAATAAGTGGCTAAGGTCGGTGAATTCTTGCCCTCCGAATTTCTCCCTAAGCGGTGGGATCAAACCTTGAAAGGCTAAATCGGCGAGTTGATTGTCGAGTAGTGTGACGCTAAAACACCGATTCCTAATCTCCCTAAATCACTTCATGTAATCCGTTACCGATTCCCCGAACTTTTGGCGAACAGAACTTAGATCTGAAATCCTGAGCTCCAAACTGCCTGAAAAGAAGTATTCATGGAATCGGCTTTCTAAATCGTTCCATAAATGGACCGAACTCGGAGGCAAGCAAGTGAACCAAGTAAACGCTGCCCAAGATAAAGACAATGGGAATAGTCTAATTTTCAGCCCGTCGGACTGGGCTGCTTCGCCGCATTGTGCGATAAAGCGTCCGACATGTTCCAGGGTAGTGATAGAATCATCCCCAGAGAATTTGGCGAAGTCCGGGATTCTGAAATTATGAGGGTAGGGCATGCGATCTATATAATCGGGATGCGGCTTTCTATAGCCGATAACCTTCCCTTTTGGTTGTATGCCACATTGGTCCCTCAAAATGGCAGAAATTTGATCGGCCCAGTTAAAATTATCGGCCATAGGCATAGCAGGCCCTTGATAATGTCGTTCATAATCGGCATTCTGCCCCCCGAGTGCCAGCTCGGGTTGCCAATTATGCTGTGCCGTCGGCACACGGTCATACTGAATATGCCGATTATATCTGGCTTGAGGCTCCGGCACTGGGACAAATGGCTCTGAGTATGTTACCACCCTGTGCGGGCCTGGGTTTCTAAGCAGGGTAGGCTCTTGTGGGAATCTCTCGGAGCCAATCGGCTGCGAAACCGATTGGGGAAAAGCATAGAACGGAGCCGATGGCGGTAAATTGGCATCCAACTTAGCGGCATCGGTATAGGATTGGTAGTGGCTCACCCCACTTGACCGAGGGTCCCTAGGCAATATGACCGTGGGTTGTGTAGGCATCATGGTTGGGGGTGAGGTTACAGCCGATGGTTTAGGATCGGCCGTTGTGCTCTGCGTGTTTTGTGATACTGAAAAAACAGGATAATTCGGCAGAGCTTGCAATGGGTCCAGCAGACTTCCTGATGAGGCTAACTCCTGGGCTATAGATTTAACGCTATTTGCTATCATCGGCTTAAGCGTTGTCACGAGAGCCGATGATTGGTTTATTAAAGCGTGGTGCACAGACTGATTAATCATAGCCAATAATTCGGCTTGAGTAGGCAGATATCGGCTTACCTGTTCTGTTACACCTGCATCTCCCAGGGCGTTGACCGTCGGCAGGGCGGATTTTTGAGTGACGCCGCATCTAGTTTTCTGATAACAACTTAGCATCATCTCTTCCAGCGCGGCCTTCCGAACCTCAATCTCCTGGCGTTGTTCTGGCGTCAAATCGTCCATCGTTGGGACGATTATGGCCTCTGTATTGAGATCGGACGGCGGAATCGATTTTCCTGAAGAAGACATTGGGTCCCACCGGGCGTGCCAAGAGTGTGTTGACGTCAAAAACTTGAAGTAGGGTTTCTGACAGCAGCACACTAGACGAACACTGGTTCAAGAGCATGCCAGTCGATTTGACCTGTAACCGACAAGGTAAAAAATATAAAAACTCACTCAAAAGCCGATCGTAAAGATCAATCGGCTTAGACTTAATCAGCTTGAAGCCGATCAAGATCGAGGTAACAAGGTAAATCTAATCAGCCGATTAAGGCTAATCAGAGGATAAAGGTAGGTCGATTCTGAAGAAGGCGATGCGCAACAAAATCAGAACAAATCAAACCTGGGGTGTAATTGACGAAGATCAACAATCGGCGATGCGCAACTTTATTGATCAAGATCGATTACAGAGACTAAATTACAAAAGCTACTCCTAGTCGACAGGAAGAAAGTAAAAGCTAGTTGATTGTATTGTGTTGTTGTTGTTTGCAATTTGCTTTGGCCCTTCTTTTATACCCTCTGGCCGATAGTGTCCTATTACAGCATGTTTCAAGTCCTGATCCGTATCGGCCTTATCTCGGACGGTTGTCTTTCTTTAAAAATCTCGCAGTTACCAAAATATCTCCAAACCTTTCCATCCTGTCCGTTAATTCCGTATCTATGACTTTATTGCCGATTTTGACCAAGCTTGCAAAATTTTGGTGCAAACAACACCTTTCAGCACAAGCGCTAGCCCTACTCTTGTTGGCCGGTCTTCATCATGCCATACAATCTTCCACCTGAGATTTGCTTGAAAGAGGGGTTCATATTCCTTGCTCTTGTCATTCCAGGTCCTAAGCATCCAGGGAAGGATCTCAATGTGTTCATGCGGCCCTTAATTGATGAGCTGAAGAAGTTGTGGCGAGGGGAAAAGGCATACGACAGCGTTGGTGGTAGAGAATTTACCTTACGAGACGCATACCTGTGGTCGGTCCATGATTTGTTGGCATATTGCATTTGGGCCAGCTGGTGTGTTCATGGTCGCCTGTGTTGTCCAATTTGTATGGTGACTCGATGCATTGTGCTCACGCGCGTAAAAGATCACATTCTTGATTGCCATCGGCGATGGCTTTCAAGAGCACCCTTTAGGAACGCGCCAAAGTATTTCAAAAGGACGAAAAGTTAAAAAGGGCCGCGGCGACTCACGGAGAGAGATAGCTGAATGGCATAGTCGGCATGCGATCTACGAAGTGGGTTTCATTGGCTATGGAAAGGAGCACAACGGACTCATATTTCTTTTCTTTGGAGCTGCCTTACGCGAAAGCTTTGATTCTGCCGCATAACATAGATTTAATGCACCAAGAGCGCAATGTGGCAGAAAGCATCATAAGCATGGTGTTTGATGTAACCAACAAAACAAAGGATAACGTGAGTGCTAGGAAAGACATGGGTGATCATTGTGCTAGGCTGTGGCTCGAGGTTAAAGTTGGTTTAAATGGAAATGAGAGCCGGCCACGAGCTCCATACTTGTGTGAAGCCGTAAGACCGTAAATGATTTTGAGGTGGTTGAAAACTCTAAAGTTTCTGATCGCTATGCATCTAACATAAAGCAGTGTGAATGTCGGCACCGTAAGCTAAACGGGCTAAAGAGTCATGATTACCATATTATCATGGAAATACTTGTTCCGGTAATGTTTCGTGGCTATTTTGATAATGAGTTGTGGAGGATGTTAGTCGAGCTCGCCACTTCTATAGGCGATATGCGCTAAGGAAATCTCAAGACGCGTTGAGCGGTTATAGAAGGGAATTCCATTGCTTGTATGCAAGTTGGAAAAAACTTTCCCACCTGGTTTTATGAATGTGATGCAACATCTGCTGGTGCATTTACCTTGGGAACCGAAGGTTGGAGGTCCTGCGTAGTTCAGATGGATGTATAGTCAGGAAAGGGAGTTGAAAAAGCTTAGAGCTACAGTGCGCAACAAGGCAAGGGTAGAGGGGTGTATCACAGAGGCTTATGCAAGTAAAGAGATCACAAACTTCTCAACAAAGTATTTCGCACTCAAGCACAACGTGAATGTCCCTAGGAATCGGTACCGTGCCGCGGAAGAAGAACCGTTGAGCGAACTTAAGCTTTTTCAATGCAAGGGTCAACCTATTGGGTCGTACACTGCACACCATGTTGAGTATGAGGAGTGGAACCTGGCCATGCTTTACATGTTCACTAACATGGTAGAAGTTGAAAAATATTTTGAGTAAGTGACTTTCTGAATTATGTTTTCAACATTTCAGTGTAGTGTCCTTTTTAACCCGAGAATAAATTACGCAGAGTATTTGACAAAGAAAATTGGAAGTCAACTCGACAACCCACAACTAAGCAATTGGATAACCTACGTCGTGATGGGTTGAAAGGCGGCCCAAGCTTCGTGCAATGGTTCCGTCAGCATGTAATTTGACTATTTATTCATTTTTCTAAAATGAATTGTTGTAGTAACTTAATATTAGACTAACAGTGATGCATGTTGCTATATAGTGTATGCGTGATGCCTCCGTCCCTGAGGATCTCCGATAGCTCTCACATGGTGATGTGACGGCAAGGAGCTATAGTCGCTGTGATGTGAACGGGTTCCGTTTTTGAACAGTGAAATTAGAAGCTAGCCGTCCACTTGAGGCCACTTCAAACAGCGGAGTAGTCACAACGTCATCCGATTCCAGCGGTGATATATTAGACTACTACGGTGTTGTACAAAACATAATTGAGTATACCTTTGGGGGTGCCAAAGAATTGAAGGTTGTGTTTTTTTATTGCCATTGGTTCAATCCACACAACGGCACACGTGTCGATGACTTTGGGATGGTGGAGGTGAAGCACAGTTCGCGGCTTCAGGCCACATTAATAACATTGTGCTTGCACATCAGTTGAGCAGTGTACTACAGAGCTATCCTCACCGTAGCTTGAAGGCTTGGTGGGTTGTATTTAAAGTTAACCTCAAGTATATCCTCCGGGATGTTTCGTATGTGGCAAGTAACTTAGAGGATGATGTGGGTGATGTATATCAAGAAGAAGCTATGGGGATTCTTTCCTTGTCTCCGACAGGCGGGACTCGATCAATTACCTACCGATGCCACGACGTAATAACGGATGAACTAGGCCCGTCACGGAAACGCCTCAAAAGTCGATGGGATTGCACGTCTTCAAGCCGTCTCAATGAAATACTGAGTCGCAGAAGCGATTCGATGCCGATTTACTTTTGATATGTATATTTTGTAAGATTATTGTTGCCTCATTCATTTCTACAAGTCATTGTTGTCTCCTTCATTTTTTACATGTTATAGCTGTCTCATTCATTTTTGCAAGTTATTGAAAATTATTTGTAAACCTGTATACTAACTCTTGTCAAATTTGAACAGATGAGTATGTTCAGGCATCAGGTTGACAAGCTTAAAGGCAAGTTCAGCGGGTCGTCCTCCAGAAGGTCGAGGAGCAAGGGTTCTGATGGTCAGGACTCGACGACCGGCAGCGCCATATTTGCTGGGGCGGCGCAGATTAGACAGCGGCAAGAGCAGCTCCAGAGGTGCTTCGATGGCGACGAGAACAAAGCGCGGAGCAGCCCATAGGAGGACGAGGCGGTAGGGGTTGCAGAGGAGGCGGTTGGGATGTGAGCATGAGGACATGGCGAGGCGGACAACGAGGAGGTCGTTGGGGGTGGTGGCGGTGGGGCGAGATGCACGAGCCGAGGTCGAGGCAACGCTGGATGTAGAGTTGAGGCGACCTTAGAGCCGATTGAAGAGGCGGGTCTTCTTGGTACCATCGGTATATGTGTAGTATTGGATTATCATTTAATCTCCATATTTACATTGTAATGTCTATGAACTAGTTATTTGCATTTTAGGTTTCGTAAAACCGTCTCAGTTCGTCCGAGATGCAACCCGGTCGATAGGAGGTTGATAGAGGTACACGGGAGCAGGTAACAGTTATATCTTTCATATCTTTTCTTTTAGCATTAGCTAAGTGACAACTTATTGTTTTGATGCATCTTTGTCTTGTATTTTGTTGTAGGCACTGGAAAGAGCCGGGTTGGACTAGGACGGGCCACATTACAAAGGTTAACGCCGTGCTGGGAGCCCTTGGTCGGTACTACTACCCTGGCATGGTTGAGTCAGGCGGGGATAGATTCGCGGCCCACAACTGGAAGCACTGGGCGTTGAAGGAGAACGTGGAAGGAGGCGAAGACAACCAAACATGTCGGGGCCTTGATGTGGGCTGGCTTACGGCGTGTTTGCGTTATGTATTTACTCTATTTGAGTATTGCTTTAAATGTAAATACAATTTTACAGTGTGTGATTATAAGCAGGAGAGGTTCCGACTTGAGAACGAAGACGATTACAACGCTTTGAAGAAGGCCAAA
Organism: Otatea glauca; assembly: GCA_036346275.1. Taxonomy (NCBI): domain Eukaryota; kingdom Viridiplantae; phylum Streptophyta; class Magnoliopsida; order Poales; family Poaceae; genus Otatea; species Otatea glauca. The sequence goes on along the minus strand of CM070733.1, from coordinate 28,287,159 downwards.
AGCGTCTTCAACAGTATGCACAAAAGGTTGTCGGAGATTCGTTCAAAGACAATGCACGGATTCAAGCTGTCATCAATTTTTACAAGAGGGTGAAGAAGGTGAACATGAGAAGAGGACCAGAGGCGAGAAGGATACACCTGACAGAACAAGAGTATCTCCAGAGCTCGGTCGATTGGATAATGAAGGACATAGAGGCTTGGAGGTGGATGTGCCGATACTAGGGGTTAGAGGATTTTCAAGAAAAATCAAATAGAAATCGAGGGAACAGAAGAAGTAGATTGGGGAAGCACAAGTACGGCGCAGACGGACACATTGGCCTAGAGCAACACATGGTAAGTATCGGTATTATAATTGTTAGTGAATTTGTCACTATGTTTATAACTTTGCATCGTAGGAGGCTGAAAGTGGGAGTACTCCCACTTTTGTGGAAGTTTACATCCGGGGGCACCAAGGCGAGGATCCACAGAACCCGGATGTGTTGTGCGACGACGGGGCTAGTGAGAGGATGGTAAGTATAAATGACACAATATGTTTTGTGTAAATTTACATCCAGGAACACCAAAATGCTGTTTTGCAGGCGTCATATGCAGAACAAATGACACAATGTCATGGGCCGGAGGTTGATTGGAGGGCTGCGCCGGTCGATGTGGAAGCGTTGTACCACGCTGGAGGGGGCCTAAAACATGGGAGGTTCGTTAATAAAACTGATTTTAATTGTTTTTGCTCTACTAAGGAAAAAATATTGCATGGTCACATTTCAGTATATATCGTTTGTAGGTGGGCCATGGGGGATGGAGTTGTGGACTGCGATCGTCTTCCACGAGGCTCGGTTTCCTCACAGGGGAGTGCTCGCTCGTCGAGGTCCGCACGGGAAGCACAAGCGCACGAGGAGGCTCGTGAAGCACGAGAGGAGGCTCGTCAAGCGCGAGAAGAGTCTCGTCAAGCGCGAGAAGAGTCTCGTCAAGCACGAGAGGAAGCTCGCAGAAGCCGAGAAGACTCAGAATACATGAAAATGTATCTGCAGGTACAATTTCAACTTTGAACAAAACGCTTAATTGTACATTTGTGATTAAAATCTAACAAACAATCTATATGCAGCAACTGTCACAATCTCTTGGACCTAATGTGCCAGTGTTTCGCCCTCCTGTTCCACAGGTAAAGATACTTGAGTTCATTACTCTCTAATTCACTTAGCTCGTAAAATCAAGAATTCACAAACTTGACTATTATGTCATAGGGCTCCCAGCCACCTCCCTTGTACATGTTTTCTCCGCACATGCAGCCACCACCACAAGGAGAAGCATCACAGGGTGATCAGCCTCCCCCGGCGTCCTTCATAAACCCTACTGGGATGCAGGCACCACCCCTAGGAGATGCACCTCAGGTTATATGATATTCTCATGCATTCTTTATTTTTAGAAAACTCTATTATGTATACTTTATATCACAAACTATGATCCACAGAGCTCCCAGCCTCCCCTTCCATTCTACATGTTCACTCCACAAATGCACCACAGGTAAAGACGGATCGGTTCAATTCATTATTCAAAATTTGAATGAATGATTTATATGTGGCATAATGTACCTGTCTATGCCTTACAGGGCTCCCAGCCTCCAAACCCGTTCTACATGTACCCACCACCTATGCCAGGCCAAGGAATGCCTATGTACTTCAACCCGTGGGCCCTGCAGCCACCTCAGACGACACCACATGTATGGATGTCGAAAACATTCTATGTTTGCGACACGAGCTAAGTTTGTCAATTTTTGAACTTACGGGTTTACGGTCACGCCCTCCAAAGACGCATTTAACGATTTACATCATAGAAGACATCTTCAACAGCGCCGGCGGTGGTGGTGGTCATTGCGTACGTAGTTTACAAATTGCCGTTTTGGATGTGTGATTGATTATCTAAGGATCTGCTAGAATGTCTCCTTCTGGTTTGAGAGATTGATATATATATTATAACTGCAAATGTTTTTTTGTCTGCTGAGTGGATGTCCTATTTACTAGAGAGGTCATGCCGAAATTTTGTACATTTCAATGACTTAGTTTTAAGCCGGTTTTAAAGAGTTAAAATGTTGGTTTCGGTCTTTTAGTAGAGGTAATAGGTTTGGTGTCTCGTTTGTTAATTCTTCATTCGCTTGAACTTTGTTGTGGAGTTTGATGACCTTGGTGAGCTACCTGCCCCCTCCCTTCCTTTCTCTTGCTCAAATTTAGGAACATTAGTTGCAATTTAGTCGATGTGCAGCGGATGGACAGATGCTTCTGTAGGAAATTTAGTTCATTCTTTTAGTATATATCAATCTGAGTAATCTGTTGCAATAGTGATAATTTCAGTTGAAATGCATAACTTAGTCGATTTTAGGACATTTAGGCAACTCTTTCTTAAACCTTGCACAAATCATCTCAATGTTCATACTTGAAAAGGTTTACTTGTGTGCTTATGAAAGTTCATTGCTGTGCTCCTGTAGATATGTGATGGTTTACCAAATTATTAACCCATTACGTGCTATTTGATTTTTTCTTTCTGTCAATAACTTTTTGATTTGGAACCTTATATTGTGTTGACTTGTTGGAATTGAAAAGTTATCTTAAGACAACTTGTTCAATTGTAAACTTATGTTTTAAATGCTTTATATGGCATCTTTGTAGAATGTGTTGTTTGCCCATGTACAATCTGATTGTTTATCCTTGTAGAATGCTTTATATTTGTACTTTGTATATTGAACTGTTAAAATGACTACCAAAACTCTTAATTGCTTCTTTGAACTATTTTCACTGTTTGTTATCTTTTGAATACTCAGTGATGCAATTAGGGTCTTTGGAAGTTGAATTAAATAATTTTAGTTGTAATCTCGGCCTTGAACTAGATGGCTAACTTCTGTTAATACTAGAGAGTATTACTTTGATGCTTCATTGAATATGAGATTGATGTTCATATGATTATTACTGCATATCTTGACTAGCTCGTAGGTCTAGTTCTTATATATAGTATCTATTCTTGTTTAGCTTGACCTGTCATATTGATATTCTCATATTGTGTCTTGGTTGAATAGTACTATTGATATTCTCATATTGATATTCATGTGAATCAGCATAATGTTACTTGTAACACAACCTAAGTTAATCTTGAACTTGCGGGTTTCTAGGTCACGCCCTCCGACGCGTACTAACGATTTACATCATAGAAGACATCTTCAACAATACGACGGTGGTGGTAGCGCCCACAACTCCAACAACCCCGAGGCATGAATTCCATTGTGAGCTCGATTGGTTTATTACTGTTGTACTTTATGACTTGTTGTGATGGATACATTGTGATCGACTTATTGTGATGGACTTATTGTAATGGAATGTGGATTGTATCTATTGCGGTTGTAATGTGTTGTACGTCATTAATTGCGTAGTTTACAAATTGCCGTTGGATGTGTGATTGGATTATCTAAGGATCTGCTAGAATGTCTCCTTCTGGTTTGAGAGATTGATATATATATTATAACTGCAAATGTTTTTTTGTCTGCTGAGTGGATGTCCTACTTACTAGAGAGGTCATGCCGAAATTTTGTACATTTCGGTGACTTAGTTTTAAGCCGGTTTTGAAGAGTTAAAATGTTGGTTTCAGTATTTTAGTAGAGGTAATAGGTTTGGTGTCTCGTTTGTTAATTCTTCGTTCGCTTGAACTTCATTGTGGAGTTTGTTCTTTTGTGTTAGTGTTTCTGATCAGATTTGAACAAAATAGATGAAGTGCAAAAAATGCGATCTTTTTTGTCTAATAGAACAAACACTAATACCTTAATTGAGTCGGTAAAGATCAAATCTATTGTCCTCTCTTGGCCCAGTAGTTCCGCAACTACTACCGTGGTTGTTGCCAACGAGGATCCCCCATTCCGAAAGGTAATGGGGCCGGCCCTTAGGTCCAAAGTTGTATGCCACTGCTGTGGTGCCGATCCTTCTTATTTATTCTTCGCTTAGCAATTTTTAGTTTCAATTTTCTTTTTGCCTTTTCTTTTCTTCTTTAGTTCTTATATGTATTGAGTGCGATATATATATATATATACATTTGTGTATAAATGACTGATAAATTCATGAGCCATTAAAAACCCACGAATTTATCTGGCTGCTCCAGATAAATTCATCGGTTCATTGTGCCCACGAATTTAACAGATTAAATTCGTGGGCTATATAGCCCACGAATTTAACAGATTAAATTCGTGGGCCACATTAGCCCACGAATTTAATCTGTTAAATTCGTGGGTTTAATAAACCCAAGTATTTAACTCAGATTCCCAATTAAATTCGTGGGCTTGGCAGAAACCCACGAATTTAACTTAAATTCGTGGGTACCCATGAATTTAATTGATTAATTTCGTCGAGTTAAATTCGTGAAGTAAATTCGGCGGTTTGCTCACGAATTTAAATTAAATTTGTGGGTTTCGGCCTAAATTCATGGGTTTCTGGCCCACGAAATCTTCCCTGTTTCTTGTAGTGAAGGAGAGCAAACTAAGTCTTTTTACCATTTTGAGTTTAGGCAAACCAAGAATGAGGTCTTGACTGCTAACTCGGGTCAAATGATCAAATCCAATGTGACCAAGTCTCCTATGCCAGAAGGAGAGATCACGGGACTCTGAAGCAATCAAACAACGGAGAGAATCTCCAGAGGAAGCAGAAAAATCAGCACGAAAGACTCTCCCAAATCTAGAAATCCCGAAAACTAACCCTCCTGATGAATCGAGGATTCTACAGGCACTACTCTTGAAACTCACCTCGAAAGAGTCATCAATAAGCTGAGAAACAGAAAGCAAATTGTATTGCAACTTACTTACTAAGGCAACATCTTTAAGAATGAAATTATCATTAATGCAAATGGTGCCCTTAGCAATGACTCTACCTGATGAAGCATCCCCAAAAGTGATCAATTCATCACCAGGGGCTCGGACTAGGGAAGAGAACCAACGAGAATCTCCGGTCATATGACGAGAACAACCGGAGTTGACAATTCAAACATCTTCCTTCCCCATCCGACGAACCTGGTCAATGCACACGAGAGAAAGATGACTCAGTACTGGGACAAAGAGAAGATCTAGGAACCCAATACTGAACCACACGACGCCTAGAGGTGCCAGCCACAGAAGAAAAATACTGGACTCTAGCATCTACATGATGCTCTACTCTCACTCGACCAGAAGCAACTCTAGTAGATGATCTAGGAGCTGGAACTGGGTTGGTCTGCCGTGGTGCAAAAACCGGACCATCCCAGTAAGGCTGCCTGGATCTCCTACCAGCACACACCTCACGTCGCTGATATCTACCTCGATGGGAAAAACGAGGAATATCAAGAGGACGGCGGAAAGACTGACCACGAACAGCTCCAGGACTAAAACTCTAATGAACAGCCTGAAAACCGAGTCCTGGACGCTGCCCAAAAACAGGTGACTCTCCAACCTGTCTAGAAGTAGTGCGTGTCTTGGGAGCACTCAGAGTCTGGGGATGACCCTGAATACCCCTAAGAGCAGCAACACGCTCACGCCGAGTGATCTTGGCGCGCTTGAAGCAAAAATCTGCTAGGTGACCATCCTTCTTACAGAAGGTGCATATGTACTTCGCCTTGCTAGAGGCAGGAGCATCATGAGTAACACCCTTCTGGTTAGAAGTCCAATGGACAACACCAGCAGACCTAAACACAGTGGTACTCACCCTGGGAGCTACCACAATCTCACCACTCTTGGAGCCGCGCACAATGGTGGGAGGATGTGCCCGAGCGTGCTCCAAGTAGTCAAATCCTAGACCTTGATTGAATCGACTAATCTTGGATTTGTCTAGGATGAGATTGAGCTTCTTCTTGCCTCCAACAAACTTCTCGAGAGTGCTCATAAGATACTCACACTCCCGGAAGAACGAGGCACATGAAGAATAGGGGGAAGGAGAGGAAGAAAAACCAGGAGAAGATCTACAGGCACGTGCATTTTTCTCCCTTAGCACGGCTGCCTCAATTTTGAGGGCCTCACAAGAAACGCAAGACGCATTTCTAATACTATGGGCTTGGTCTTCTAATTTCTTCCTAAGTTCGACATGGATTTTATCCATATCATCCTTAACCCCAGCACACAGCAGACAACCAGTTTGTGACTTAACTAGTAAGTCCTTAGCAAGTTGATCACACTTGACATTCAAAGCATCATTATCAAGTTTTAGTTGCCTACAACTCTCACATGAGCTGACTGGGTCCTTAGAAGCATGCAATTCAAGTTCATTATTTCTAGCAGAAAGCTTTCTAAGGTGCGAGCTCATGGCATCAATTTCAGTAAGCAGTTTAGGGCAATTTTGACATGAAGGAGTGGAGTGAGCATGAAGAAGACTAGCATCTACAGATATAGCATCAACAGACTCTTTGCTAGCATTCTTCAACCTAAGACTATCTAGTTCAGACAACACACTATCATGCAAAGTCCTTAGGTTCTCCAGCTCCACAAGCAACGCATCACAGAGTGTATAGCTATCAGAGTCTCGGGAGAAACATGATTTAAGTGAAGCTAACTCCCGAGACAAGCTATCTACCTCCTTCTCTAATTCAGAGCACCTCGACCTAGCCTTAGCATGAAACTTGCCTAATTTACAGAAGGCATCATTTAACTCGTCGTAGGTGGGTACCTCATCCGTGTCGCTGTACAGCTCGGAGTCGCTTATTTCAATGGCGCCTGCCATGAAGCACATGCCAGAGAAGTCGTTGCTGCCCTTCACCTTCTCTTGCGGATCGTCCTCGCTTGCATCGCTCTAGTTCTCCGTGTAAGAGAGCTCGATGTCGTCTAGTGCGGCGAGGACCCGGTGAAAGAGCTTCTTGTTCTTGCCAAAGTTACGGTACTTCTTCTTCGCCGGCTCACGAGCTGGGGCCTTCTTGTTGCGGTTCATGTCGGTGTAGTCGTTCTTGCTCGAACCGCCTTGTTCGTTTTTGCCCTTCTCCAACCGGGGACAGTTTGCTCGAACGTGGTTGGGGCCACCACACTCGAAGCAAATGATCTTGCCACCTCTTTCCTCTCTCTCACCCTCTTGTATGCATGAGAAAACTTGCGAGCGAGAAGAGCAAGCTCATTTTCTAGAAATTTTTCCAGTTGGTCATCGCTTAGCTCGCAAAGGGTGGAAAAAGAGAAACCAATAGAAGGATCAGAAGAAGAAGATCCAATGGGATCGGTGACCAAGGCCATCAACTGAGATTTTGTCTTTCGTGAGACGACATCGATCTCAGAGTCGACAAGTCGGTGGTGTTCTTGATGGTGGTCACCTTCATCTCCCAAATACGCAAATCGAGTGCGGTCAAGAAGTGTCGAGCATTATCCGAGTCAGGGTATATGCAACCAACTGCTCGAAGATCGCTCAAGATCTTGGTAAAATGATTGAAACACTCATCAAGACTCTCACCAGCGCTTGAATTTGTCCTGTCGAACCGTCTTGATTTGGGTAGTGCCCTCATGGTAAGCATCGAGGGTCACCCAAATCTCGTGAGTGGAACGGAGGTGAGAAATCCTATCATACTCACTGCGGCTAAGACCATGTATGAGGATGTTCCTTGCCTTAGCATTTGCCTCAACTTCAGCCATATTGCCGACCGTGACTTTCTCCTCGGTAGGAACCTCATACGGGAGCTTCACCTTCTGCCATATCAGGAAGCCCTGGGCAGTGATGTACGACTCCATACACGACTTCCAAAATGGAAAATTGACTCCAGCAAAAAAAAGGAGGCTTGGTGGAATACTTGTCCATCGCCATGGCTCTTGAGACCGGTCAAGATCTATGGAAGAGCAAAATCGGCTCTGATACCAATTGAAAGACCGAGATAGCGATCAGAGGGGGGTGAATGATCCCAAATTAAAATATGTTCTCTAAGGAAGATCACAAATGCAGATTTTCACCCAAAGAAACCAAGCCAGACCTCTAGATAATCAAATGGAAGTGAAAGAGTCAATTTTCATGAAAAATCAGCTTGAGGCCAGTGCTACAGCACTCTGGGGACGGTGTTACCCGGATACTGTAGCTACAGTGAAACCAGGCAAATAAACAGCGTTTTCAGCACGGGATCAAATAGGAGAATTGATGTATCTTTTGATCCGTTGATCCAAACTCAACCAAACTTAGTAGATAAGATCCTTGGGATGTGAGGAACTTATTCCAACCTTCAATCACAAGGATTGATGTCAAAGTTCCGACCTTTATGCCCGAGAACGAAGAACATACCAAGTTTCAACAAAAACCGAAAGAACTTCGATTGAGGCTTGCTCGTGGGATTTTGATGATCGAAGTGATCTTGAATGACTTCCCACACGTCCCAGCAAGCAAGAGAACACAAAGAAGTTCAAGAAAACGCACTCTATAAAATCACACATTCAAGAACGCAAAGAACAACTTCTTGCAAGAAGAACGCATGGATTTCTTAGATGATTGAGAACAAGAATTCATAAGTAGAATCATTCATCAAACATCAACCTCAACAAAGATTCGTAAGCATGTAGAAGGAGAGGAGGCAAATCCAAATTGCGTATATGTAAATTGCAAGAAAGTAAATGCGGAATTTAACTTGCGTAATTTAAATGCGTAAAGTAAATGCATAAAGGAAATGAAACATGAACATAAATGAAGAACATTTCATTTCTGGAGGGAGAGGTTACAAAGCCTCATATTCATGTGGGCAAAGCTCAAAGGAGCATCAAAAACCTCAAAAACCTTCACAGGGGGAGGCTGCCCCTCCACCCCTATTTATACAACTCTTGGGCCACCTACCACCCTTGGATGAGCCTCTAAACCCTAGAGCATCCATCAAAGGCTAGGATTAACCCACTGAACCAGCCATACAAGGGCTAACCCAAAACCCACCACACACATGGGTTTTCTTGCACGGTTTTCAAAGCAAACTACACTTATCCACTACTCTATCTTCCAGAACTGCAACCCAACAGCTCTCCTTGATCCAAGTAGTGATAAGCTAGTTTCTCCACTGTTCTCTTCTCTCTTGGGACTGCACTGACTTCATCTCCAGCCATCTTCCGACGAACATCTGGCCAACTTGAACCTCCAGCCATCCCATGCCTAGTTCTAGCCTCTCTTCGCCTCACCATGACCACCAAATGAAGTCCTACATCCACAAAGACAAGAAGTCCCTACTTGATTCCACCATGAACCTAGCGCATCAATTTTATCACGAATTTGGGTTAGTACTGACCAAAGCGGACCAAAACAGCAGTATCCTGTTTTCAATACAGCAGAAATATTCTCAATTTTGTATGATTTTTTATGTTGCTCAGATGGAAAACTTGTCAACATGAAAAAGTTGCGTTTCAAAATTCTCTACAACTTTCATGTATAACACATAATTGTTTGAGCAAGGAAAGACCTTCAAAAAGGTATATTACTGCACTCTATCAAAATTGGTCCGTCATACACGTGAGATTCTCTATTAATCTTCCCGATTTTATATGATTTTTATGTTGCTCAAATGAAAAACTTGTGAACATGAAAACGATGCGTTTTGAAATCCTCTACAACTTTCATGTAGACCAAATAATTTTTTGAGTACGGGAAGACCTTCAAAAATGCATATTACTTCACATGGGTAAAATTGATCCGTCATACACGTGAAACTCACGCGACATTTGGTTCGTCATACACATGAAGCTCACTCAGATTTGGTCCGTCATACACGTGAAACACACAAAACATTTGATCCGTCATACACGTGAAACTTACAGAAATTTGGTCCGGCATACACGTGAAACTCACAGAAATTTGGTCCAGCATACACGTGAAACTCTCAGAAATTTGGTCCGTCGCAAATGCAACTCCAACTTGAAATCAAATTTAAATACAAACTCAAATCTAAGCTATCCTAGATCATATAAAGTCAAATACTCATCACAAACATGGATAGACCTCCACATAGTCCTTCAATCTCCCCCTTGATGAGTATATTGACAAACCACACAAAAGACATAAATTTGAGTTTGAGTAAGATAAGAAGAAAGCAATTTGATTTCAAAACCACACATGATCAAGTGAGAATAGACTGAGAACATGACCAAGTCACATATTTTAGAGCTAAATCAAGGAAAGAGCAAGTTTTCCACAAAAATCTCTGAAATCCAATCATAAGTGCCAAATGTGATTATGTGATTATGATCCACGAGATTTAGCAAAACTTTTACAAAGATCATAAGAACCAAATAAGTTTTCACATTTTTAATGATGCCTTTTCTACGATTTCTCCCCCTTTTGGCAATATAGGCATCAAAATGTAATTTTCTCCCCCTTTTTATGTATGCATGAAATGCAACCTAAGGGAGCTTTGAAGATTATCCAAATGATCGTAATGACAAGATATGACACCAAGCTTACCAATCTTAGATTATAACTAAACTAAGATATGTCCAAGTGCAAATAACAAATTTTGCTCATAAGCTAAGTTTTGAAAATGAGTCATTTTTTTAGCAAGATTTGACAAGTGCAAAGCTTAGCAAAGTTTCAAAGCTAGAGGCAAAACCACTTAAGGATCAAATGAAAAACCTAGAGTTCAACCTACTCAACACTTTGGGGAATTTTGAAGTGCATATAAGGTCCTTCTAGCTTATTTTTCAATTTATGCAAATTTTCTTTAAGACTTTGAAAAACATAGCGGGGTGCAAATGTTTGACATTATTTGCATTCTTTACCCACTTATGTGTTTGATATTTGCATTTGTTTTTTATTGATTGACTCAAGCTATTTTCGATCATCTCAAGAGTAACTCTTAAGAGAATGATGTTGGTCGTACACAATATATTCCAAGTTCATCCCAAATGCAATGGGAAGCAGTCTCGTGAATATAAAGTGTTGAGATCAATTTTACACAAAAGAGTCAAATATTTTATTTTTCAATTTAGCACATATGAGCAATTCTGAAGGACTCAAATATAGATCAAGCAAATTTCACCCAAGTTGCTATAGGGACTCTAGAGAAATCCAAAATTTCACAATTCATGGTAAAAACCCCTAGAGAAGAAACTTAGTAAGTAAAAGTAAAATGTTTCATCAAGTTTTCATTTAAAGCTTTCAAGTTTTTCAGATTTTAATTAACCTTAGCTTGATAAATGAACTTGGACATATCTAAGCTTGTGATTTTCTTCAAAAGATATAGCATGATGTATTTCATGAAGATTGAGTCAATTGCATAATAGACAAAACTCATAAAACAGAAAATGCAGTCTAAATGCAATGCATGAACAGATTCTCAAACTCCCCCTCAACAAATGAATCAATTTTAAGCTCAAATCTGGTTAAAGTTGAGTTATTATCAAGATTAGGCATAAAGAAAACTCAAATGAACTCAATAACAACCAGAAACTTCATCTAAATGAGAGAAGATAAAATGCCCACTCAACAATTGTCCCTAAGAAATAAATGCAACTTATGCGAAGAGATACATATTACAAGCCAATTTTAGTTCATATTCCATCTAAGCAGAAAAGTTAACATAAAAAGAAAATAGCTGACAGGACGAATGTCTGAGCAGTCTTCTTTTCTTCAGTCGATGCTCAAGTTCTGGCCATGTTTGAAAATTGCTTGTCATTTTTCATTTCAAATCTTCTCAAGTTGAGCAACTTGTCAATATCTTTGGTGATACCATGAAACCAGATATTGGGGGGCATGTATAACCTGTAGATTATAAAGAGACCAAAGCGATGCTGGTATCTGAATACTTCCAGCGCTAGCATTAACACCTAGATAGCGAAGAAGCTTCAACTTGCCAATGCTCTCAGGTAGCTGAGTTAACTTACTGTTTGTGAAACTCAACATGCGAATATAAGTGAGCTCGGTACACCAATGATCGATTAGAGTACTGGTTTTGGAGTCAAAATCTTAGTTGCATATGATGGTTCGAAATTCTTGCACCTAGATAACAGTGCCAAACTATCAGCATCTAGGCTTTTATCACGGGTGAATATCGATATGTGCCGAATATTTTTGGGAGCCTTTAATAGGTCATTTCTGTCCTTTATCATGAAACATTCATCCTTCGAAACCAGTAGTGCCAGATCATGAAGTGAGTCATGAATAACATATTGAGAAAGCCCTGGAGCCTTTTGAAGAAATGACCTACTGACAAATTCTTCAATGTACCTATGCACCATATCAGCAGCTGACATTTCAACTTGAGGTTCATGGAAGTTCTCAGCAGCCCAAATGTCCACCAGAGTGTCTCTATCAAACCTGTAACCCTTGGGGTATATGGCACACAGTGAGAAACATATCTTCAGATAGAATGGTAACTGGCGGTAACTCAATTTAAGGGCCGGTGAAATATCACTTTCTTGATGCTTCTGTTCCCATATTTTACTTTCTGAGATATCCCTCCAGCTCCTGATGTCAGGGTCCAACCTCAGTGCTCGTCCAAGAACTTTAGCAGCCAGAGGAGAACCTTTCAACTTGGGAACCATGCTTCTAGCAATACGATCAAATTCTGGATTGTTGTTAGAAGCATTATGTCCGAATGCGCAAACTTTGAAGAGCTCCCACAACGCATCATCCTGTAAACCATCCAGTAGGAAAGGCTCCATTGTTCGCACCATATCAGCAATTTGTTGGGACCGAGTAGTCACCAAAACGATACTTCCTTCAAGAACACGCTTCAAAGGTGCACAAAACTTCTGCCACATTTGCCCACTTTCTTTCAAGACATCTTCACATATGTTGTCAAGGACAAGCATAATTCTCTTTGACCTAACAGTGTTCTTCAGAATCACCTGAAGAGAATTCAGGTCATCAGTTGATACTTCTAGTTCTGCATACTGTATTATCTCTTTAGTCAACCGCTTCACATCGAATTCTTCAGATATATGTGGGCAGATTATGAGGTCAAAGTGAGCTTGCACTGTTGGATCACCACACATTTCTTGCACCAAACTAGTCTTCCCAACACCCCCAACACCAACTATTGGCAAAACGGCAAGGCGCTTGGCCGTTGCTTCATTACTACTTGATGCACCCGCTGCACTCCTGCCTCGCTTGCTGGTGGATGAAGTGGTTAGTCCCGCGTATCGTCTGCGTTTGGCACCAACCGTACTGTCATCAGGTATGCCAAGCAATTCAAGAAGCTTCTTTACTTCTTTCTCTCGGCCAAATATCTTGAAACCACCGCAGGGAGGAATTGTCTCTGGTCTGGCAGGTTTGTCATGCTGCTTTAGCAAAATTTGCGAGACATGGGGCATTATCTGGTTACGCATATTATCTAAGATATTCCGGGCTTCATTCAACCCATTGCGCAAAGCACGTAGACTTGTATAACCACCTAACGACCGACAGGTTTCATATCCATCAAGAGAGTCCTCAGCATCGTGCAACGCATCCTTAAGTTCACTGAGAAACAGAGACACCTGACAATCAGGTTTCTCAAACACTGCAGCCTCTGCGTAATCGATGAGGGACTTCAATTCTTGGACAGTTTCCGCAAGGCATTTAGCGTCTCCCCGCAGCTTGGATGGTCGCTGTTGTGTAGTGCCTCCCCACCAGTTCCGAATCGATGAAGAGGCAGACCTGACCAACTGACCGAAACCGACAACATCGTTGATGCAACCCATGATCCCAGCAGCCACAGTGGCACCAGCAAACACCTCTTCTAGGACCATTGCAACAATGTCCTTACTTTAGAAAGGCTTACCAAATTTCCTTAGTTTAGAGCACCAGCGTGTTGTCTTCCTACGAGAAAAGCAATTTTTCTTAGATTAGATAGGCTTAGCAGCATGACATGTCCTGAGAGCAGTGAATTTCTCTAGTTTTTCTACTACTGATGAAACCTACAGCCTACTTTTTTTGGGAGCTCTTTTACGGTACACTACAATGAATATAGGCCATTTATTTCTTTAAATCCAATGACTAAAATTAGTTTAGATCTAATTATACTACCACATGTAGTATGAGTAATAGAATTCGAATAAAGGTAGAAGGGTCAAAAAGTTCGGTCAGGCGAACCAGCAGTCTATCTCATCCTTCTTTTTCATCCTGTTTCCTCTTCTAGATCCTTCTTTTTCATTCATGACTGCATATAAATATCACTAGCTACGTGATTGTCATCTATCACACTTGATCTAACTCATTACCAATCGATCACCTTCTCTAGCAAAAGAATTGGTAACGCACATACGTACTTAGCCACAAGCAAATTCATGGCTGCCTACGAGAAGCAACATCCGCAGCCGCATCTTATTGGCGCCTACTACGGCCCGCCGATTCCGCATGTGGCCCCCGCAGCCGGCGTACTACCGTCCCCCTGGGAACTATGAGGAAATTTTGTTGGCCTATGCAATTGCTCAGTCTTTCCTGATTTTTCATTACTATTTATACTAAAGATTACATGCTAACATGGATAGCAATCCTAACTCCTAATCTTAATATACTCAATCAAAACTTGCGGAGTTTGAACCTTCTAAAACTAAAACTAAAACTAAAACTAAAACTTACCGATGTTAAAATTATATCTAACACCCTCGGCCCCGCCGGAGCGGCCCACGCTGTTTGTTGTGCTTCCTCTTCAAAGTCGTCGCCTTCATCGTCATCGCGCTCGGCACCATCTCTCTCATCCTCTTGCTCATCTTCCACTCGAGCTCCGTCAAGGCCTACGCGGACTCCACCGCGCTATCGCGCTTCGATCTCGTTAGCGGGCCTAGGGGGCGTGGCGGCGAACTCCTCTAGTACAACCTCACCGTCAACATCTGCGTGCGCAACCCGAACTGCTTCGGCATCCACTACGACTACACCGAGGCGCAGGCGTCCTACGACAGTGAGAGGTTCGGCTTTGCCCCGTGCGGCCGTGCAGCCATTCTACCAAGAGCGACGGCAAGATCATGGCCACGCTGAGAGGCTCATCAGCCATCGACAACTACGCGGAGTGTACGTACCAGAGGGAGAAGAGCGAGGGGTTCTACTTCGTGAAGGTAAGGGTGTACGATGACCTAGGCTTCAAGGTCAGGGTCTTCAACATACATGATGACAAGAGTAAGATCAGCTGCATGCTACGGCTGCAGGTGCCTAACATGAACTCGACCGCAATGACGACGCTGGGGAGGAGGTGCGACGTGGACTTTTGATCTTCTCGCCGATTGAATACACGGGCATGATTTGCGAACGGGGATGAGGATAACACATACGAACGGGGAAGAGGATAACGCAAAAATACGTTTATACCCTTTGCAAAACAATATTTTTTTTGGCAAAAGTCCATAATACCCTCAACGAATCATCGGCCAGATCTAATTTCTACTACTGCCATATACTACAATGAGAACGAACAGTAAAAATTCCCTTTTTTGGGGGGGACGAAATACAGACTACTTATTGCATTCAATGACAGTGCATTGTGATTCTTCACATAACTTCAAAAATGATTCAACACAAAGGTTAAGTCTAGCAGAACAGAAACTCTGATTTTCATGTTTAGCAAGAATCTAGAGATCAGAACAGTGCAACGCTCCACAATTTTACTAGTTTAGTATCAATCGATCATATGAGATGGAACTACAAGTGGAACTATTTGCTTGTAAAGGGTAATCCAAAAAAACACACAAAAAAAAAGGAAAAGAGGGTAATCCCACGGAACACAAAAAGGAGAAGACTTGACCAGTCAACTCACCTCTTCTTGGAAAGTTCTTTTTATTCTGCTATACTCTGCTATAGCTAGAAGGGTATTGAAGAACCCAATCACACTCAAGTCATCTGGCATTCTATCGTAAATTTCTTAGAAATCATAGTGAAAATATCCTGTGATGGAGGGGAGTAAGCAAAAAAAAAGTATATTATCAAGATCACATCCCGATTGAAATTGGAAGCTCAAAATACTAGGAGATGAACCGCATCAGGGAAACATGCATACCTTTCCTCTGATCGAAGCTGGATGACAGAATCGGAAGGCACAACATTCAATTTGCACGGATTAAAGCATTGCTCGATCCAATCCCTGGCTCTCGTATTCTGATCAAATTAAGCTTAAATCAAGGGAGTTAGCTGATGGCGCAGCCTGCAAAACGCTGCAAGCTAGCCTTGAAGTTTTTTATGTTGGGACTTGGGAGCATTTGGTGAAGGAGGGCGGGGGAAGATATTAGGCAATTGTTTGGAAGTTTCCCGGAAGGAGAGTGTGGGAATGGGAGAAGTTACACGCGAATCTGCGAAACGCAAGTGAAATTGCGTAGAATAGAATCCTGGAAAAAGCGAAGAAAAAATTGGCCTTAACAGGGTGGGCATTAGATTTTTCGGTCTAATCAATTCGATTTTTTTGTTTTAAAATATTTCGATTTTTAGAAACTAGCTGCTATTGAATTTTTCGAACCAAAATGAAAAACCAAATCGAATTAACCGAATTCAGTTCGGTCATTTCGATTTTTCGATTAACTAAAATATGAATAAATACCAAGTAAATTAGATTTAGTCTTTCTCATATCGCATCATAGAGTAGTGATAAACTCACATAATATTCATAGGTCATTACAGTATAAGCATAATAGAACATATGAATATATTAAACATATGCATAGATGTGTTAGAACATGAGAATTGTTTAATGGTTTTAGAAAGAACATTATAAAAGTGGTATTGTATATGGGCTATTCGGTTATTTCAGTTTTTGGAAGCGAAAAACCGAACCGAACACCAAAAACCGAATTATACCAAAACAAAAAAACGAACCGAAAACCGAAATAATCGAAATAATTGGTTAATTTGGTTTGGTTTGGTAAGGTAATTCGGTTTCGGTTTAAAAATGCCCACCCCTACGTAATACCTTGAATCACAATTCGTACCAGAATTTAATTGTTTCATGTACTGTATAAAATTCCCGCGGTCCAAACATACTAAGTCAATTTGAAGCGCATGAATTTTATAAGGATTTTGTATCAGTTCCATAAAAAGATGGTTTAATTTCATCGTAAATCAAGAAAAATTCTCTCATATTCCAAATGAAGCCTTTTAAGGTCAAACAACGGGAAGCTGCGCCAATTGGTTCATTTAGTGGATTGGTTATATATCATGTGACAAATAATACAACTCAAGGCATATTAGGTCATCTCATCTCATCTTTCTTTTTACCTCCCTAAAAAATCTCTAACAAAAACAATCACATTCTGACAGCCCCAAAATCCAAAGATGCATCCATATTCATGCTAAAATAAAATAAAAACAGAAGTGAGCAAATAAAGCAATCACATTATCGGAATTTTATAAAAATAAATATAGCTGATTATCATCTTAACTTTTTATGGTAGGTCCCAATATTAATCAGGGTTATTCATAAAAAGTTTCATATAAAATTTAGCTTATTTATTGTAATGAAAAAGAGATTGAACATCAGTCAACTGTGATGAATTACTGTTCTCAAACCACAACAGGGAATAAGATGAAACCAAAGAAAATGGAAACTACATTCAGTCAGCTACTGCCATGATTTTTCTCAAGATTTTTCGGGCAGGCTAGCACCACTGTTGAGTCACTTCAAATCCACCCCAGATTTTGTTCAGAAAATGAAGATCACTGTCAGTACATTTGGTTTGACGCAACGCCATTGAGGCACCCGAGTTGTGGCCTATGCTTCTCGCCAATTGAAGGTTCATGAAGAGAACTATCCTACTCATGATTTAGAGCTTGTGGCCGTTGTTCATACTCTAAAAATTTGGAGGCACTACTTTCTTGGAAATCATTGCAATATCTATACCGATCATAAGAGTCTCAAATACAGCTTTACTCTGGCTGATCTTAACATGAGGCAAAGGAGAGGGCTTGAGTTAATCAAGGACTATGTTTTGGAGATTCACTATCATCCCGGCAAGGCCAATGTAGTAGCCGATGCATTGAGTCGTAAATCTAGATGCAATTGTTTGATAGCCGAGCCCGGTTTGAGCACCCTTTGTGGTGAGTTTCGGAAACTTGGTCTTGAGATGACCAAAGAAGGTTCGCTTACTGCCCTTCAAGTGAAATCTAACCTAATTGATCAAATCAAATAAGCTCAAAAGAAGGATAAGGGAATGGCCCGAATTTGTGACAATACGAAGGAGGGCAAAGCTAATTGTTTTACCACGAATGAAGATGGTGTTCTATGGTTCGGAAAGAGAGTAGTGGTCCCTAAGGACAAGGATTTGAGGCGATTAATTATTGATGAAGCTCATAGTTCTCAATTCTCTATCCATCCCGGAAGCACCAAATGTATCAAGACCTCAAACAAAGAGTTTGGTGGACGCGCATGAAGCGTGAGATTGCTAGGTATGTTGCCGAATGTGATATTTGCCAAAGGGTGAAGGCCGAGCATCTAAAGCCGCGGGTACACTTCAACCCTTACCTATTCCATCTTGGAAATGGGAAGATATTGGAATGGATTTCATCACCAGCCTACCCAAGACTCGTCAAAGGTATGATTCTATATGGGTCATTGTAGACTGGTTAACCAAATCGGCACATTTTCTCCCCGTCAAGAGTTCTTTCGCTACCAAGCAATATGCGGAGTTATATCTCTCTCGAATTGTTTGCCTTCATGGTGTTCCAAAATCTATTGTCTCCGATCGTGGCTCTCAATTTGTTTCTCACTTTTGGCAAAGTCTTCATGAAGCTATGGGAACCGATCTTCATTTTAGCACCGCATGTCACCCTCAAACCGGTGGCCAAACCGAGAGGGTGAATCAAATTCTTGAAGATATGTTACGAGCTTGTGCACTCACATATGCCAAAGATTGGGTGACTTGCTTGCCATTTGCGGAATTCTCATATAACAATAGTTATCAATCAAGCATCAAGATGTCTCCTTTTGAAGCCTTGTATGGAAGAGCTTGTAGAACTCCTATCAATTGGTCCGAAACCGGCGAAAGACCGTTGTTTGGTCCGGAGTTGGTTATGGAGGCCGAAAAGCAAGTCAAGCTTGTTTGTGAGCGTCTCCGCGAGGCTCAATCTCGCCAAAAGAGCTATGCCGATCGCCGTAGGTGTGAGCTAAGTTTCAAGGTTGGAGACCATGTGTATCTCAAGATCACACCGTTTAAGGGAACCCATCGTTTTCAAGTCAAGGGAAAGTTGGCACCTCGCTTTATTGGACCTTTCCAAATTAGTGCAAGTTGGGGAGCCGTGGCCTATCAATTGGAGCTTCCTAACTCTTTATCTTCTATCCACAATGTGTTCAATGTTTCCCAATTGAAGAAATGCCTACGAGTTCCGACGGAAGAAACTCATTGGGAAGATCTACATCTCCAACCCGACCTCTCATACTATGAGCATCCTATTCGTATTCTAGAGATGGTTGAACGAAAGATGAGAAAGGGGGATGTTAAGTTTGTCAAGATGCAATGGAGCAATCACACCAAAGATAAGCTACATGGGAACGAGAAGATCAAATTCGTATCAAGTATCTACATCTTTTCTCTGGTATGTGAATGATTATGTTATGCCTTTCTATATACCATATATCATCACATTCATATGAGCACTTCCCTTCTGCCTTATCTTTCAACTCATAGAATTTCTCTAAGTTAAGAATTCATCTAGGTGAATATGGCCTTAAATAAGATAAATGTATCTCCTTTACCTTCTTGCTGCCCTAGATCTAACCATTTAGTGAGACCTTTCTTCTAAAAGTTCGAGCAAGTGTTTAGTAACGTTATCTACCTTCCTTCCTTCCCGGTTTAGCTTGAAACTCGGGAGGAGATTCTTTTAAGGGGGGAGACTTGTCACAGCCCCAAAATCCAAAGATGCATCCATATTCATGCTAAAATAAAATAAAAACAGAAGTGAGCAAATAAAGCAATCACATTATTGGAATTTTATAAAAATAAATATAGCTGATAATCATCGTAAATTTTTATGGTAGCTCCCAATATTAATCAGGGTTATTCATAAAAAGTTTCATATAAAATTTAGCTTATTTATTGTATAGGAAGAATGAAAAACAGATTGAAAATCAGTCAACTTTGATGAATTACTGTTCTCAAACCACAATATGGAATAAGCTGAAACCAAAGAAAATTGAAACTACATTCAGTGAGCTACTGCCATGATTTTTCTCAAGATTTTTCGGATAGGCTAGCACCACTGTTGAGTCACTTCAAATCCACCCCAGATTTTGTTCAGAAAATGAAGATCATTGCTGTCAGTACGTTTGGTTCGACGCAACGCCGTTGAGGCAGCCACTGGCAGTGGCCTGATGCCGCCTACGACCCCACTGGCCAGCTCCCCTCCCAGCCTCACCAACCGTCTCCTCCTCCCCTTCCCTTTCTGCCCAACCGCTGCCGCGACAGGCTCGCGCCTCGCCCACGCGCTGCCCCGGCAGGATGTTGCCGCCATGCGGCCACAGGCGCTAGACCTCGCAAGCTCCACCTCCTTGCCCATGCCTCACCTCACCTGCTTCCCCTGTGCTGCCATAAAGACGCCCGAGCCTTCCTCTCTTTTGCTCGCTGCTCTCCCTCCTCTTGACGGTTTCTGCTGAAGCTGGGAACCGGGCGGCGAGCCCTTCGACCACAGGGAAGAACCCTAGGTGAGCTAGCCTGCTTCTTCGCGCATTCCTGCCCGCTATGCACACCGTTGAAGCCATCTCGCGCAATGCATGTAGTTCGCCGAATAAACTTGCAGTGTTTCCGGTTTTTCAGTAGCTGTGCGCGGAGGAAGCTAGCTTCGCCGCCGCCCACCGGTGGTCACCTGCCAGTGCCGGAGCCTCTCCAGCCAAGCCTCGCCTCCTGCAGCCTCCTTGCGCGAGCCCAGGTCGAGACCAGTCTCGGTTTGCCCAGCATCGCCATTGTTGCTCCCGTGAAGGTCTAGGGTTAGTAGAGGTAAACCTCAAGTAGTCTAGTACTCAACCTTGTCACAAGCAACAAGTTAGCACAGTGGTAGAGGAACTCAAATGCAACTGAGAGGTCTGGGTTTCGATGGAATCCATCCTTAAGCAATAAAATGTTTCTTTTTGCCTCTTGCAATCAAACCTTCATATCTTTTGCTAGGAGCATCCAAATGAAACAAACTTAGTTTCTAAATTTGAGTTATGAAATAAGGTGTTAGAATCTGCAATAAAATTTCATATGTTACTTGCAGAAAAATATTTTAATTAAAGTTTGAAGTATAGTCTCCTTGTAGGTGATATAAAGTAACTATATAATTCACATTCCATAAATCATGAAATAAATCACATAGGTTCCTGCAAACCTAGATGTTCCATTTCTGTAAAAATATTTTGTATTGAATGTATTTTACATCAAAAAATTGATTGTTTAAAACCTTACTAACATGCAAGATTCAAATGGTTAAAACATGGGTCAAATGAGCTCAAAATTTAGTGAAAACAGTTTAGCTGCACTACTGGGATTGCAAGGATCATAGATATACAAAAATATTTATATTATACCTGGGTTTGCGCTATTTGCTTGTTGTCCGAACATGCAATCGGCAAAATGTTCAAATGGCCGTAACTTTCTCAAACGAACCTCAAACTCAACGAAACCAAATCTCATGACCTTAGAATAATATACCCTTGCTTGCTGTGCAAAAATGATATCATTTCAAACAATTTTGAGTTAGACCATATTAATCCCTAATGATCATTTATATGAAAAATATTGTTTCCCTTTTATTAAGTGTTCATTCTTTTGATTTGTGGTTTGAGTTGCACGCCTCTTAAAGTGTAATTTCAGAAAATTAATAATTGTGTATAACTCAATGAAATGATGTTTTTTCCAAATAAATGAACTCTGATAAACTCCTTTATTTCTGAACTCTGTATGTAACTTCTTGAAGTTCATCTCGTTCATTTCTCATGCTCATACATGCGCATTTACATCAATGGCGTTATTCTAATTTTGCATCATTGCATTCATTTAGAGGCCGATGTACCGGAGAGCAACGAGGTTGACCCGGCGACCGTGAATGAGAACTTTGAGGAGGAACCAACTGCTACACAAGGCAAGCATCGAGCATATTTCTCCTATATTTTAGATCAATGTGACTTATATTGTGATATTATGCATGTCGGTTTTTATGTTATATATCTATGTCGCTAATAGCTCCTAATTGTTGCATTTCCCCTCCCTTGATATTGTTTACCATACACCTTGATAACTCTTAGCATGGGTAGTTTGTCTTATGCTAATGGTCGCGTTAGATGCTTAGCCATGCTCTAGGTCTTGGTATGGAATCCGGGAATTGTGAGGGTCTTTTCTTTGTAGCAATTGATAGTTATCGCGGGATGGTATGAGCTTGAAACATGGTAATTGGAAAGAATGTTGGTTCATTCATGATAATTTGAAGGACTTGTTTAAAAGGTGAAAGTGCGAGACTTGGGCGGGTAGTTGGGGTTATTCGAGAATAGAGTTTCGGATGCCACAGGCCCGCTTGAGTCAATTAAGGACCGATCGTTGGTGTCGTTGTCTTAAACACTTTCTGTACTAACTACATATTCATATACGGGATGGATGAGCTAAGTACTATAAGTTACCCGGATCATTTGACTTGTGGGTTTGGTGTGAGGGTGAGGTGCCTAGGGGTGTCCCCGGTGGACCTAGTCATCTCCGCACATTAGACACGAGCACAAATATTTGGGGTGAGTATGCGAAAGGTTTTCATGTGAATCATCGCTTGCTACCGACGGGTGGTATGGCCGATGGTCTCGTGTCGTGTGGGTAAAGATGTACCCCTTGCAGGGTGTAAGAACTATTCAAATAGCCGCGCTCTCGGTTATGACAAAGTTTAATGTTCATTGGACATCATCGTAAGTGTCACGTGTGGTTTTATGATGAGCTTGGAAGGTGAAACATGATGGCCTCATGAGGGATGTTTGGGTATGTGCTAGCTGTCCATAGAAGTAAAATAGGACTAAGGGTGCTTACATATTACTCTCTAGTTGTTAAGCTATGCTTTTTCGCAAATACTACTCAACTTGTGGCCTTTCATGTCCTTGTTACAACCATATGCATTATCCTTGTACTCTATGGTTCGTGTAAGATTTGTGAGTACCTCCGTACTCATGTGTTTGTTGTTGGAGTTTTGCAGGTGAGAATGAGGCCGTGTATGGCTATTTTTACCCCGCCGATGTCGGCGAAGGGGATGAGTAGTCGGTGGTTAGCCAAGATAGCGGTAGTGGTGCCTTATGGGCAATGGCACCACTATTATTTTGATTTTATGATGATTATATCCGCTGCATACTCTATGTTTAATTCTCTAGTTAAACCACGGATAGTTTCTAACTATTGACCTTTGGTTGAGAGCATATAGACTTGTCTTTGTATGCTTCTCAAGTTTAATTTCAGATTTAGTACACTCAATGTATGAGACTTGTAATATGTTGAAGACTTGTAATTCACATTAAAACTTGCACTCTCTATGTATTGTGTGATGATAGAGATGTTGTGCAACAGTATGTGTGTTGATCTTGGGCATCGTCTTGAGACACATACCGGGGACTACCGGAGTTACTTTTGTTTTAATTGAGATTGTGGCTGCGTTGTTTGTCATATAGATGTGAATTAACATATACCTAGCTCTCTTGTGTGAGCATATGTTAGCTCTCATCTAAATGGGCAGCCGGCAACTCGATTAAACCAAGTGCAATTTGGGTGGTTCTCACACATTCTCAGCAAACAAATTTCATCTCCCTTTTAAAAAAAAATTCCATCGCCCTAAAAGTACCTCCTAACAACCAAATTAACTTCACTTCGCAAATTGTAGCAATTTAATCTTCAATTTAGAGGACCCTTTCTTTTGCCCTGTGGGTAAATGTGTAATGATGCAATTACAACATGCACCACAAGGTCATGGACTCATGGTGTCGATGTTTATGGGGTGTTTAGATTTGTAGCCATATAGTTTGCCACAAGTATTGAGTCAAGTTTGAAGCCCTGTTGCCAACATTGGGCTCCGACGACGAGGCGGCGGCCTCCGCGCGGCGCAGTCGCCGTGGGAGTTCTTGTCCTACGCGGAGTCTGTGGCTGTGGAGCACGCGCGTCGCCGCACCACCTCCATCGACGACAAGATCTCCCAGGCCTTCCACGGCCGCCGCAAGCCTTCGGCAACGTGAGCGGCAGCGGCGGCGAGGATGGTGGTGATAGCGACGATAAGGGGGTGGAGAGGGAGAGCGGGAACGAGGAGGACGAGCTCGGGGGAGAGCGAGGACGACGAGGTGGAGGAGTGTAAGGCCCCCATTTTTGATAATAAATATCAATAATGGACACCATGTGCTTTCTGTACTAGTCCCATGATCAGTGGCTAGCACACACAATTACAAATTGATGTCATAGTCATACACAAACTTTATTGTCATAGCGGAAGTAAGGTACATAATATTCTTACAATACCAAAAGTAAAAGATTTCAGTAGAGACATTTTTCTTGTAGTATGTCTTTAACCCAATATCCCCACAGGCAACTGACAAGGAAGACCCTAGTAAAATTCATCGTTCAAGTCCCCGATTCCTGCGTCATAAAATGTATCGTCGGGGTATTCTGGTTCTTCACCTACAAACATCAACATAGGCAAGTTGAGTACTTACGTACTGCAAAACTTTTACAAATCCTACAATACATGCAAACCATTTCAAAGGATAGGCTAATATGATTAATTTGCATAGAGCCAATTTGAAATGTAAATACTGATTAGAAGATTGCAACCGAATTTGAGTAAAAGCGATTTAATACAGAAAATAACAGATTGTAAGTACGATTAAGTAAATTTCACGAACCTGAGTATTATGACCATATCATGAACCAACTTCTACCAACACCTGGTAGAATCCAGTTTTGTGAAAATAAAAACATCTAACTAGTGCTGGCGCACCAAGACTCCCATAACCACGGGAACAGCTTTTCGAAAAGTTTCACACTCTGCAGAGGTGTACAGCTTTACCCACAAGTAATGATCAACCCCTTTTTGCCAGGCTAGTAACACACTTCCTTTGGTGTGTCGGCAAGGAGATCATAACATAACCGTTACATTACTTAATCCTAACTTTGCACCAGCCCAATGACGTTAAACCCATACTATGGTATAAATGTTTGTACAGTCACTGCACAGTAAAGGTTAAGTATATCCATAGCATGGCGTTCACCGTTGTATCAGCAAATGTGACTCCCAACACCTCGGTGTGGGCGTCCCTCCGAGCAACCAGTCACTGAAGAAGCTCGTACCACTCCAGCCTGCCAATGTGCAAAGCTAGTTTTAAGCAACTTAATAGGTTAAGACTGTTCCATACCAGCACTTGTGGTTGTACGGTAATTCTTGGGTTTAACAAACACGTACTTCGGTCCTTAATCCGACACAGGCAATAATCTCCCACTACACTACGTACAAGTCCCTTGTACATCCGGCTATTGCCAATAATTGCCCGTATCTAAATCATAGTTTTATTTTCATTTTTGATCAAAATACCAACCATAAAGAAAGATCATACACATTAAATATCATATCCAACATTTTTAATCATGTCAAGGTTTTATGTTTCTTTAAGCATGGCTAAACATGACACTAAGTGTGAGTAAGCCAAATTGACATTAAGTATTGTCTATGTTATTCTAGGGTTATCAAGGTTCACAATTCCATACTTATCAAGGAAGTTCTATGAAACTACAGGTACAATTACCAATACCCATAATATAGCAGACTTTAATAAAAGTACGCATGCAGTAAAACATTTAATGAAAACATTTATAAAACTGGGATCAATATGATCAAAGGGGGTGCTTGCCTTGTTGATTATTCTCGTAGTCGAACTCTTGATCGTCGTCGACTACTCCGGATTCGTCGGGTTCTACACATCGTATAATAATAGCATAACAAATAATAAATTTCAATAGGGCCAAAAAGAAATCAGATGGAAAAATTCAAATAAAACAATTTCGTAAATCAGGGATGGTTGCATGGATCATTTATTCTTATTTTACAATTTAAAGGATTAAATTTATTTAGATTAATATTGAAGTACTTTACTACCTATTTATTATATCCAATTTTTCTTATAGTAAACCCTAAGTATTTTTACATATTCAGGTTCTTAAGATTACCAGGAGGCTAACAAAATTTAGTTTACTCAATTTGCAGGTTATTTGCAAAAATTCTATGAACATTATATTTTGGATTCTTTTTTAAATTTAAAACTAAAACTCAAACAGAAGGCACTTTCATAATATTTTTGCATATTGCAAGTCTTCATGATTTATCATGAATTTAAAAATTTATTTCATCTCACTTGGCTGGATGGTTCAAAAGTTATAAGCATTTGAATATCCTAGGGTTTGAAAAATACTAAAATTCAGAAATTTACCAAAAATGGAATCTGCGCTTTTGCGACCAAAATACGCTTTCCATTTTTGGTTACACCGGGCCGAGGCATCGACGGGCGGGCCCGATTAGCGTGGGAGATCGCGTCTGTTGGCGGTGACACGCGGGACCGCGCGAACCGTGCGGCGCGAGCGACTGACCACCGGGGCCCGCATGGCAATGTCACAAGACAGAGGAGACACGACCGATGCTCGCCTGCGGCGAACCATCACCGGAGGAGTGGAATGGGTTCCACTTTAGGCATCAGCGTGCTTGCGCACATACAGGGATGGTACTACTTTGGCCGGAGGTGGCCGGAGTTGGTCTGCCAGCGTGAGGGGGCGGCGGCCATGGCCGGCGGTGAAGTAGCCGAATTAGAGCTTCCCGGGCTTGAAGATCACCAAGATGAGTAACAGGGCAACACAAAGATTCCATTTTCAGGTTTAGTTAAGAGAATGAGTGATCGACAGAGGTTCTTACCGTGCGCGGGTGGTCGCAGTGGAAGAACACGGCGTGGCGGTTCACTGAAGAAGAAGATCTCTGGACGGGGGTGGAGACGAGTCCTATGGACCACAATGAGGTTCTGGGTTGGTTTAATTTGGGTGAGGTTTACTCAAAGTGGGGTAATCAAGTTTTCCCCTTTTGCTAGGTTTTGTTGGAGTTGGGGAAGAAAGTGGAGGCCGAGTGGTGCGGTGGTGATACTGAGCTGCTCTGAAGAAAGGTGAGCTACCAGGGAGACCATGCTGTGCTTAAATAGATAACCAAGGCAGTGAAGCACAGGATTTGAACACGGAACGAAAAAGGCAGCCGACTGGATACGCGCGAGGGTTCTCGATTGTGGCAGCGAGCTATCAGAGAGATGGCAGGTGAGGTGGCGGCCTCGGGCTGTGGATTGCGGCGGCAGAAGGGACAAGAAAAGAGGCGGCGCCGGCTGTTCGGTCTGCCTCGCGCGAGAGAATGGAGAGAAGCGCGAGAAAAGAAGAAGAACAGAGAAGATCGAGCTGACGTGTGGGGGCAAGTCGGCAGAGAGAGAGAAGAGGTAGTGGGCACAAGACAGCTGGACTCGCTGGGCCCATATGTCAGTGAGACGCAAGGGTAAAACGCGAGAAAGTTCAGGACAGTCTGAAGAAATTTAACCGCATTGGGATGGTTTTCAGGTTCAAAATTTTATGAGAATTTTTCCAGAGGTCGGCAAGGAAGAGGTAAGGGTTTGGTAAAATTTTTAGGTAAAAAATATGGGTATAAATATTGCTAAAAATCTGACAATTCACGGTTATTAATTTCGGCTGATTCTGGCTTTTATTTAATTGAAAGTCAAGATCAGTTTATTATTTTATGATACTGTTTGATAGGGTTTGGAATACTATTATTTACCTTGATGAAAATTTTCAGATTTTTATATGTGATATTTTATTTTTAATAATTCTGACATTACTATTTTCAATTTTTCAATTTCTCTTTTTTTGAATTTCTAAAATTAATAAATTCTGGGATAAATTCCTAATATTTTTATCAGAGATGAATAGGGAGATGATGTCAGTAAGGTAAAAATTTTAACTCAGGTTAAGGTCGGGTGACTTCTGAAGAAATCTTATAGTTTCAGATTTTAGAATAACTCTTCATGATTACTATACCTTTTAATTTATTTTATTGATCCAGATTAGTGCAAGTGGCATAATCAGGATCTTGGATGGATATGGGATTTATCTGAGATTTTTACAGATTTTTCTTGATTTTTGGTTTTTACCTTTTACTATATAGCTCATTTGGACTTCTTTAAATAGGAAAAAGCCAAAAAGAATTTCTTTAATTCAGAAAAACCACAAACACAGCAATAAATTACATGAATATTTTTTATATTATATTTATTATTTTATTAAATTTTGGGCTGTTACAAATCTACCCCCTTACAAAAATCTCGTCCTCGAGATTTGGCAAAGTTCTTTAAAAAAAAGAAATCAGGAAACTCTTTTTGAAGATGATCTTCTCTTTCCCATGTGGCTTCGTCTTCTGTATGATTACTCCATTGGATTTTCACCATCTTGTGAGTCTTGTTTCTTGTTTGTCGTTCTACTTCTTCCAAAATGAGAATTGGTCGCTCCCGATATGAGAGGTCTGGTTGAAGATCGATATTTTCCAGGTTGGTAAGCTCAGAAGGAACACGGAGACACTTCTTGAGTTGAGATACATGGAAGACATTGTGAACTTCAGATAGTTGAGGTGGCAGTTCTAATTTATATGCCATCACACCCATCTTTTCAAGAATTCGGAATGGTCCAATGTATCGTGGGGCTAACTTTCCACGAACTTGGAAACGACGAACTCCACGGAGGGGTGATACTTTCAGATAGACATGATCGCCTATTTCAAAACGGAGTTCACGTCGACGGTTATCGGCTTAACTCTTTTGACGAGATTGAGCTTCTTTTAGACGACTTCTGATCATATATACTTGCTTTTGCGCTTCTTGAATAAGATCTGGGCCAAAGAATTTTCTTTCTCCGACCTTGGACCAGAAGAGAGGGGTCCTGCACTTTCTTCCATAAAGCGCTTCAAAAGGTGACATTTGAAGACTAGACTGAAAACTGTTGTTGTAAGAAAATTCAGCGAATGCTAAACTTTTCTCCCAATTAGAGCCATAAGATAACACGTAGGGTCTCAACAAGTCTTCAAGAATTTGATTTGTTCTTTCAGTTTGACCGTCTATCTGGGGGTGATAAGCCGTACTGAAATTCAGCTTAGTCCCTAAAAGGACCATGCAAACTTTCCCAGAAACGAGAAGTAAACTGGGATCCTCGATCTGAAACAATGGTTTTTGGAACACCATGCAAACGCACAATGTTGCTTAGATAGAGTTCTGCAAGCTCGTCTCCTTGGTTAGTGACTTTAACTGGAATGAAATGCGCCACTTTGGTTAGCCGAGCGACGATAACCCATATAGAATCATGACCTTTTCTAGTCCTTGGCAGACCAGTGATGAAATCCATGCTGATGTCATCCCATTTCCATTCTGGAATTTTTAAAGGTTGAAGAAGTCCAGCAGGACGTTGATGCTCGGCTTTGACACGTTGACATACATCACAGATTACAACATATGCCGCAATATCCTTTTTCATGCCGGGCCACCAATATTCCCGTCGAAGATCTTGATACATTTTTGTACTCCCGGGATGGATCGAGAGGGGTGACTCATGAGCTTGTTTAAGGATTAAATCTTTAAGCTTAGGATCATTAGGAACATAGATTTGATTTTTGTACATAAGTACTTCATCTGGGCTTTCATGGAATCCGGATTCAGTTCCTTGCTTCAACTCTTCACGAATTTTGATGATGGATTCATCTTTGAGTTGAGCAGCTTTAATTTGGGATTTAAGGGTTGGTTGCACTTCTAGTGCGGCCAAATATCCTTTTTCAATGATTCCCAGATTAAGCTTTTGGAATTCTTTTATGAGATCTGATTGATTGGTATGATATGAAACGGAAAGACAATGAAGTTTTCGACTGAGAGCATCGTCTACCACATTAGCTTTACCAGGACGGTATTGAATATTAAGGTCATAGTCTTTTATTAACTCCAGCCATCTTCGTTGTCCTAAATTCAGATCAGGTTAGGTAAAGAAGTATTTCAGACTCTTATGATCTGTGAAAATATTGCATCGATTACCAATAAGGTAATGATGCTAAATTTTAAGAGCGTGCACCACGGCAGCTAATTGCAGATCATGAGTTGGATAATTAATGAAGGACCATGTGGAGGTCCATCCATGTTTGTGATGAGTATTTGACTTTATTTGAGCAAGGTGTGCTCAAGTTTGAGTTTGATTTGGATTGATTTTCAAAATGAAGCAATTTGAGTTGTCTCTGCCAGAGTGGCGATGATGGGTCGTATGGACGCGGTAGTGATGAGTTGGATGGTTTATTGCACATCTTTGTGGGCATTGCTATGTGAGGAGTTTCCTTGTCTTTGATGGTTGCAGGACGACGGTGCTAGGTCATGGTGAGGCGAAGGATGACCGGGACTAGGCTAGGAGCGTCGGAGGTCCAGACGGTTGGGAGATCGCCGGAAGATGATCGGAGACGGAGTCCGGGCAAGTCAAGAAGACAAGGAAAGGAGATGATGCTAGCTAGATGCCGCGTGGATCAATGAGGACCGTCGGATTGAGGTCTAGTTGATAGGTTAGCGGATCTAGGTAGTATGCTTTAAAAACCGTGCAAGAAAACCCGGTATGTGTGTGGGTTTTGGGTTAGCCCTTGCATGGCTGTGTGTGTGGGTTAATCCTAGCCCTTAGATGAGTGCTCTAGGGTTGAGGGACTCATCCAAGGGTGGTAGGTGGCCCAAGAGTAGTATAAATAGGGGTGGAGGGGTAGCCTCCTTCCTTTGAAGGTGTTGAGGTTTTGATGCTCATTTGAGCTTTGCCCACATGAATGTGAGGCTTTGTAACCTCCCTTCCAGAAATGAAAGTTTTATTCATCCACCTCTGAATTTATTTTATGCATTTACATTATGTCTTTACTTTACGCAATTTAAATTCAGCATTTACTTTCCCGCAATTACATTCCCGCAATTTACTTTCAAGTAATTTGGATTTGCTTCCCCTCCTTCTAAATGCTGCTGTTCTTGGATGTTTTGAGTATGTTCATATGGTTTTACATCTCTTTTGCACTCTTGGATTGAGTAGAGAACATCTTTTGTTTCAAG
The DNA here is from genome assembly GCA_036346275.1 of Otatea glauca. Classification (NCBI taxonomy): domain Eukaryota; kingdom Viridiplantae; phylum Streptophyta; class Magnoliopsida; order Poales; family Poaceae; genus Otatea; species Otatea glauca. Next base: position 28,256,188 of record CM070733.1, on the reverse strand, counting down.
TTCCAACTTTGTTCTGAACTTGTTCTTCGCGCAGCAGTCAGTGTATGATTTTTGTAAAAATATAGAAAAATCCTTTTTGAGTGATTCTTGTTGGAGAAGGTGTGGGACTCTGATATCCGCTTGCAGAAAAATTTTGGAGTTCACTTGTTGTACCGTTTGGGCGCCATGAGGTGAAAACCGAGCCCCAAACGTTCTGCTCGAAGTTCTTGACCAGACTGTGTTCTTAGATTTTTCGTGTTTCTTCTGTAAGGCTTTTTGAGGAGAAATTTGGTGGAGTTCTTCAAGACTCTGATGCTCACAGGGAGAAAAAGTCTCAAAATTTTATGAGCTACAGAAACCCACCAACCTCCTGTGCAAATTGAGGACAAGTTCTGGGAATTCTGCTTTTGCTTTTCTGAAAGTGACTTTTGTGATTTGAATTGATGTCCTTTCTAAAAGCAAGAGATTGAATTGATTCCTCTTTATCTTGGACACTAGACAACCAGGATTGTGACTCAAAAATCCCCACATATTTTATGGTACTTATCCATGCAAGCTTGGGGTACACATAGTTGTCTAGTTTTTCGGGTTTTTCACAATCCCTTTTGAGCGATCTTGTCGAGGTTCTTGTTGGAGTATTTTGGGGGAATTTTTATTTGCGACCATTCACCCCCCCTCTGTTCGCCATTTCGGTCCTTCAATTGGTATCAGAGCCGGTTCTGCTCTTTCTAGATCTTGACCGGTCTCAAGAGCCATGGCGACGGACAAATATTCCACCAAGCCTCCCATCTTTAATGGAGTTGATTTTCCTTTTGGAAATCCCGGATGGAGTCATACATCACTGCCCAGGGCTACCTGATATGGCAGAAGGTGAAACTCCCGTATGAGGTTCCTGCTGATGAAAATGTCACGGCCATCAATATGGTTGACGTTGAGGCGAATGCTAAGGCAAGGAACATTCTCATACAGGGTCTTAGCCGCGGTGAGTATGATAGGATTTCTCACCTTCGCTCCGCTCACGAGATTTGGGTAACCCTCGATGCTTACCATGAGGGCTCTACTCAAATCAAGACTGTGAGGCAGGACCAGTTCAAGCGCGAGTACAACAAGTTTGATCAACGCTACTGGTGAGAGTCTCGACGAGTGTTTTGGTCGGTTTACAAAGATTTTGAGCGACCTCCGAGCGCTTGGTTGCATATACCCTGACTCGGACAATGCTCGGCATTTCTTGACCGCACTCGACCTTCGGGTTTGGGAGATGAAGGTGACCACCATCAAGGACACCACCGACTTATCGACTCTGACTCTTGACGGGCTTTATTCCCGCCTCAAGACTCATGAGATCGATGTCGTCTCTCGGAAGACGAAATCTCAGTCGATGGCTTTGGTCACCGATCCCATTGGATCTTCTTCTTGATCCTTCTATTGGTTTCTCTCTTCCGCCCTTTGCGAGCTAAGCGATGACCAACTGGAAAAATTTCCAGAAAATGAGCTTGCTCTTCTCGCTCGTAAGTTTTCTCATGCATACAAGAGGGTGAGAGAGAGGAAGAGAGGTGGCATGATCACCTGCTTGAGTGTGGTGGCCCCAACCACATTCGGTGAACTATCCCAAGCTGGAGAAGGGCAAGAACGACGTTGGCGGTTCGGGCAAGAACGACTACACCGACAAGAACCGTAACAAGAAGCCTCCGGTTCGTGAATCGGCGCACGAGAAGAAGTACCGCAACTTCTCCAAGAACAAGAAGCTCTTCCACCGCGTCCTCGCCGCGCAGACGACATCAACCTCTCCGACACGGAGACATGGAGCGACGAGGGCGAGGATGATCCGCAAGAGAAGAAAGGCGGCGACGACTTCTCCGGCATGTGCTTCATGGCCGACACCAACGACATCAGCGACTCCGAGCTCTACAGCGACTCGGACGAGGTACCCTCCTATGACCAGCTCAACGAAGCTTTCTGCAAATTAGGAAAATTTCATGCTAGAGCTAGAGCTAGGTGTATGGAGCTTGAGAAGGAAGTAGGTACCTTGACTCGGGAGTTAGCTTCACTTAGATCTTCTCCCTCCCGAGTCACTGATGATTGCTCTTTGTGTGATGCTATTCTTGTGGAGTTGGAGAACCTAAGGACCATACATGATAGTGTGCTTGTTGAACTTGATGGTCTTAGGTTGAAGAATGCTAGCACTAGTTCTGTTGATGCTATTCCTGTTGAGGCTAGTTTTCTTCATGCTCACTCCACTCCATCATGCTCTAATTGCCCTAAATTGCTTGCCGAAATTGATGCCATGAGCGAACATTTTAGAAAGCTTTCTTCTAGAAACGATGAACTTGAAATGCATGCTTCTAAGGAACCAATCGGCTCATGTGAGGGTCAGAGGCAACTAAAACTTGACAATGAATCCTTAAATGTCAAGTCTGCTAATCTTGCTAAGGACTTACTAGATAAGTCACAAGAAAGTTGCTTGCGATGTTCTATGATTGAGGGGGACTTGGATAAAATCCATGTCGAGCTTAGGAAGAAATTAGAAGACCAAGCCTATAGAATTAGAAATGCGTCTTGCGTTTCTTGTGAGGCCCTCATTATTGAGGCAGCCGTGCTAAGGGAACAAAAAGCACGTGCTGAGAGATCTTCTCTTTCTGGTTCTTCTTCTTCCTCTCCTTCCCCCTGTTCTTCTTGTGCTTCTTTCTTCCGAGATTGCCAGTATCTTATGAGCACTCTCGAGAAGTTTGTTGGAGGCAAGAAGAAGCTCAATCTTATTCTAGACCAATCCAAGATTAGTAGATTCAATCAAGGTCTAGGATTTGATCCTTGGAGCACGCTCGGCGCATCCTCCCACCATTGTGCGCGGCTCCAAGAGTGGTGAGATTGTGGTAGCTCCCAGTGAGTACCACCGTGTTTAGATCTCTTTGGGGTTGTCCATAGGACTTCTTATCAGAATGGTGTTACTCCTATTGCTTCTGCCTCTAGCAAGGTGAAGTACACATGCACCTTCTGTAAGAAGGATGGTCACCTAGTAGATTTCTGCTTCAGGCGCGCCAAGATCACTCGGCGTGAGCATGTTGCTGCTCTTAGGGGTATTCAGGGTCATCCCTAGACTTTGAGTGCTCCTAAGACACACACTGCTTCTAGACAGGTTAGAGAGTCGCCTGTTTTTGGGCAGCGTCCAGGACTTGGTTTTCATGCTAGTTCTTCAAGTTTTAGTCCTGAAGCTGTTCGTAGTCAGTCTTTCCGCCGTCCTCTTGATATTCCTCGTTTTTCCCATCGAGGTAGATATCAGCGGCGTGAGGTGTTTTCTGGTAGGAGATCCAGGCAGCCTTACTGGGATGGTCCGGCTTTTGCACCACGTCGTGCTAACCTGGCCGGCTCCTAGATCATCTACTAGAGTTACTACTGATCTTGTTAGAGTTGAGCGTCAGAGAGACATTCGAGTCCAGTCTTCTTCTGTGGCTGGTACTCTGAGGTGTCGTATGCTTCAGTATTGGGTTCCTAAGTCTTCACTCTATCCCAGTACTGAGTCATCTTTCCCTCTTGTGTCAATTCCTTGTGTCATGTCTATGCGATGATGCTTTTGAGTGCCTTTTGCCTTTCTCATGGCATGAGTCGCTTGAGGCCAGCTTGAGGATGTGATGACTGCCTAGTGGAGTGGATTTGGGTCATCTTGTGGACTTGTCCTTTCTTAGTTCGATTCTTAGTCCATGAGTTGTCCTGAGGCATCATCTTCGCCGTGCATAAGTAGTGGACCTCGTTTTCCTTGAGGTACCCACTCACGGCAAGAGTTGCGAGTAAGTATGTTGGTCATGTTGATCTTTACTAATCTCATCTAGGATCGGTTTGTCGCTTTTCAATGTTGGCACTCGATGTGAATTCGAGTTGGCCTTTGCGGCTTGTCTCTAGAGGATTGGATCTTCTGCATGACCATCATGAGCATCATGCTAACTGCATGTACTTTCAACTTTGTTTGCCTCGTGTTTCGCTCCACAAGTGTTGAGCTTCATGATAACACATTGGGGACATCCACTTTCATGGTGAGCTATCTCATACCCTCATGTCGGCTATACTTGTGATCATCATTTCCATGACATGTTGTGATTGCTCTTGCTCCCATGTGTATTATATGTACTTTGCTAGGTCTTGTTAGTTTTGTCTATCTTGTTTTGTGCTATAGCATGTTTTCCCCAACCATCTTTGTACTTCATGTATTATATCCTAAATTCATGAGCTCTTTCCCAGCATGTGATTCTCTTGTTTTTATCCTGTCCATGATATTGTTCATTTGGTATGAGCATTTGTATTAACTATGGGCACGTGCTATATATCATTTACTTTATTTTGTCATGAGTAGTATCTAGGTTATATGACCCTGATTTTCTATTACATCCATGATTAGCTTTGTTTAGACTTTGTTTGTCAGACTTTGTGCTACATGTGAGTGCCTTTCATGAGATTAGGGTCATATGATCTAGCTGCTGTTGTATGACTTATATTGTTCATGATCACCTTTTATTGTCCTTCATGCTTATATGCTTTATACCTATTTTGCATGAGCTTGTGTTCTACATTCATGGCATGTATTCGTCATCATGCATAGAGTGTTGCCATAAGTAGCTTCTCATCTTTGTGTCCATGGTCACCATTTACTTTCATGCTGTCTGTGTCCTCATGACCTTTTGTTTGGTCTTGTTTTGACAGGCCTTTTTTCGCAGCATGTAAATATTGTTATTGAGACTATGGATAAATGGATCTTGATGTTGCTAATTGGTTTGTTTTATGCATGATCCTCTTTGGTTGTCTTCATTCATCTTGCTCATGTTATATCTAGTAGCATGTTGTTGTGCTTCATTGTGGTATTTCTTCATTTACATGCTCATTGCCATGTTTAGGGTAGTATCTTGATCCGTGTATTTCTAGGCTTTCACATGATCCTGCTAGCATTTTGTTGCTGTCATGCACCTTGCTTAGCTTCTTCACAAACATGACGATGCTATGATGCACCTTCTCGTTGTTTATCATATGGATATGTTTTCACCGTTGTCTATGGATATATGGATCTTGATTCTATCTTTAGCTTGGTTGTGATCATGATCTTACATTACCTTCGCATCATGTTCATGCTCTAGATGATCATTTGCCACACTTTTCCCAGATCTTGTCCATTCGTGCCTAGGAACCGGATCTGCCTAACCCCATTTGAAAGCATAAATTTGTTGGATGCATGTGTGTAGGCTTTACGGTGAGAGACCATCATCCTAGGAATATCTCTAAGTCTTCTTCCTCTGCTTTTGGATCCACTTCAGGTCATTTGCCACTACTTGTACTACACTGCAGAGGTAAGTACCTCTGAAAATGTTGATGATAGTGATGGGTCTCTTAGGAGGTTGTGGTTCTTTTGTAGGTAGAGCTTGTGTCATGTTTGTCTAAAGTCTTTTGGTTGGACTTCTAGCATAGTTAGGTTGCTTCTTACCTTGAGCCGTCTTGCTCCTTAGAGACCATGTGGTTTTAGATCTTATCTCTTCTCCTCTAGCTTTCTACCTATCTCTTGTGAGGTGAGAGTTTTAGAGTGTGCCTCAAGGGAGTAGAGTGTGTTGGGGGATTTGAGCTTGGAGTCGTGAGCCCATACGGCTTATCTTGAGGGGAGCTGGTTTGTATATTATGTACTATATATTTTCTTCCAAATTTTCTTTCTTCTTACGGGTGACTTTGGGCTTGTTTTCTTGAGTTGAGTTCACTCACTTAGACTTCTAGCATGCCTTCCATGGACCTCTTATCTTGTGCTTTAGGTTGCTATCATGCGTGATTAGTTGTTCTCTCTTCTCTCTAGGTTGAGTTCCCTCACGCCTTATAAGTCTAGCGGTATTGGGCCTCCTAGGTAGACAGGTCATGTGCACTCCTTAGTTGGGATCTAGAGTCACTTCCCTATGTCACCACTGGGAAGATAAGAGCGAGTCCGAGCCATAGTGAGTCTCTTCTATCTTATCTATACTCAATAGCCATCCAGCTTTGTAGTTTCTCGCTTCTTCTCCTCATTCTGCTTTTTCTGGTTGTTATTGAGTTCATTCGGGTTTTCTTTATGCCTAATCTTGATAATAACTCAACTTTAACCAGATTTGAGCTTAAAATTGATTCATTTGTTGAGGGGGAGTTTGGGAATCTGTTCATGCATTGCATTTAGACTGCATTTTCTGTTTTATGAGCTTTGTCTATTATGCAATTGATTTCTTCTTCATGCTATACACCATGCTACATCATTTGAAGAAAATCACTAGCTTAGGTATGTCCAAGTTCATTTAACTTGCTAAGCTTAAAAATGAAATAAACCTTAAATGAAAAACTTGATGAAACTTGTTGCTTTTACTTGCTAGGTTTCTTCTCTAGAGGTTTGTGCCATAATTTGAGAAATTTAGGAGTTCTCTAGAGTCCCTATAGCAACTTGGGTGAAACTAGTTTGATCCATGCTAGAGTCCTTCAATTGCTCATGAATCATTGTGAAAAAAATGAAAATTAAACAAAATTGACTCTTCTTGTGCACATATGACTCAACACCTTGCATTCACAAGACCGCTTCCCATTGCACTTGGGATGAACTTGGAATACATCGTGTTTGACCTAGACCATCCTCTTAAGAGTTCATCTTGAGATGGTCGATACGGCTTGAGTCAATTGGTTGTCAAAAGAAAATGCAAATAAATTAAAAACAAAGACATATGTGGGTAAAGAATGCAAATAATGTCAAACATTTGCACCCGCTATGTCTTGTATGATGATAAATCAAAATTTGCATTAAGTGATAAATGAGCCCAAGGACCTTGTATGCTCTTCTAGATTCCCCAAAGTGTTGAGTAGGTTGAACTCTAGGTTTTCCTTTTGATCCTTAGAGTGGCTATTCTTCTATTTTTGAAACTAAAGCTAAGTGTTGCACTTGTCTAATCTTGCTAAAAATGAAATATTCAAAACTAAGCTCGATTTGCACTTGGACATGTCTTAGTTTAGTCATCTTCTCAAATTGACAAGCTTGGTGTAATATCCTTCCATTTTGATCAATTGATAATCTTCAAAGCTCTTTCGATTGCATTTCATGCATACATAAAAAAATTGATGCCTATATTGCCAAAAGGGGAGAAAACGTAGAAAAGGCATCACTAAAATGATAAAAATGTGAATGCTTATTGGTTATTATGATCTTTGTAAAACTATGCTACTACTACATTTGGATCATAATCTCATAATCACATTTGACATGTTTAGTTGGGTTTTAGAGTTTTGTTGAAAACTTGCTCTTTCTTAAATTTAACTCTAAAATCTGAATTCCTCTTCGTCAACTTGGTCATGGTTCTAATTTCTATCTTTGGACCAAGTTTGACTTTGCAACTAAAATTGCTTTCTTCTTCATTTTCTTCAAACTCAAATTTATGCCTTTTGTATGGTTTGTCAATATACTCATCAAGGGGGAGATTGAAGGACCATGTGGAGGTCCATCCATGTTTGTGATGAGTATTTGACTTTATTTGAGCAAGGTGTGCTCAAGTTTGAGTTTGATTTGGATTGATTTTCAAAATGAAGCAATTTGAGTTGTCTCTGCCAGAGTGGCGATCTGGTCGTATGGACGCGGTAGTGATGAGTTGGATGGTTTATTGCACATCTTTGTGGGCATTGCTATGTGAGGAGTTTCCTTGTCTTTGATGGTTGCAGGACGACGGTGCTAGGTCATGGTGAGGCGAAGGATGACCGGGACTAGGCGAGGAGCGTCGGAGGTCCAGACGGTTGGGAGATCGCCGGAAGATGATCGGAGACGGAGTCCGGGCAAGTCAAGAAGACAAGGAAAGGAGATGATGCTAGCTAGATGCCGCGTGGATCAATGAGGGCCGTCGGATTGAGGTCTAGTTGATAGGTTAGCGGGTCTAGGTAGTATGCTTTGAAACCGTGCAAGAAAACCCGGTATGTGTGTGGGTTTTGGGTTAGCCCTTGCATGGCTGTGTGTGTGGGTTAATCCTAGCCCTTAGATGAGTGCTCTAGGGTTGAGGGACTCATCCAAGGGTGGTAGGTGGCCCAAGAGTAGTATAAATAGGGGTGGAGGGGTAGCCTCCTTCCCTTGAAGGTGTTGAGGTTTTGATGCTCATTTGAGCTTTGCCCACATGAATGTGAGGCTTTGTAACCTCCCTTCCAGAAATGAAAGTTTTATTCATCCACCTCTGAATTTATTTTGCGCATTTACATTATGTCTTTACTTTACGCAATTTAAATTCAGCATTTACTTTCCCGCAATTACATTCCCGCAATTTACTTTCAAGTAATTTGGATTTGCTTCCTCCTTCTAAATGCTGCTGTTCTTGGATGTTTTGAGTATGTTCATATGGTTTTACATCTCTTTTGCACTCTTGGATTGAGTAGAGAACATCTTTTCTTTCAAGTTCCAACTTTGTTCTGAACTTGTTCTTCGCGCAGCAGTCAGTGTATGATTTTGTAAAAATCTAGAAAAATCATTTTGAGTGATTCTTGTTGGAGGAGGTGCGGACTCTGATATCCGCTTGCAGAAAAATTTTGGAGTTCACTTGTTGTACCGTTTGGGCGCCATGAGGTGAAAACTGAGCCCCAAACGTTCTGCTCGAAGTTCTTGACCAGACTGTGTTCTTAGATTTTCGTGTTTTTCTGTAAGGCTTTTGAGGAGAAATTTGGTGGAGTTCTTCAAGACTCTGATTCTCACAGGAGAAAAAGTCTCAAAATTTTGTGAGCTACAGAAACCCACCAACCTCCTGTGCAAATTGAGGACAAGTTCTGGGAATTCTGCTTTTGCTTTTCTGAAAGTGACTTTTGTGATTTGAATTGATGTCCTTTCTAAAAGCAAGAGTTTGAATTGATTCCTCTTTATCTTGGACACTAAACAACCAGGATTGTGACTCAAAAATCCCCACATATTTTATGGTACTTATCCATGCAAGCTTGGGGTACACATAGTTGTCTAGTTTTTCGGGTTTTTCACAATCCCTTTTGAGCGATCTTGTCGAGGTTCTTGTTGGAGTATTTTGGGGGAATTTTTATTTGCGACCATTCACCCCCCCTCTGTTCGCCATTTCGGTCCTTCAATTAAGTTCATAAGGTCGTAACTGACGAGATGCATATGCTACGACTCTACCCTCTTGCATTGAAACACACCCCAGTCCTTTTCAGGATGCATCACAATAGACATCAAAGCTCTTATGGACATCAGGTAACACCAGCACTGGGGCTGTTGTTAACCTTTTCTTAAGCTCCTGAAAACTTTCTTCACATTCAGATGTCCATTCGAACTTCTTTTCTTTCTTTAGAAGTTGAGTCAAGGGTCTGGCTATTTTGGACAAATTTTCAATGAAGCGGCGATAACATCCCGCTAAACCAAGAAAACTTCGAACTTTAGGGACATATTGAGGGGATTCCCAATCCAAGATAGCTTTAATTTTACTGGGATCGACGGAGATACCTCCTTTGGACAGAATATGCCCAACAAAAGCAACTTCTTTTATCAAAAATGGGGGCCTTGTGCTTTCCGTACTAGTCCCATGATCAGTGGCTAGCACGCACAATTACAAATTGATGTCACAGTCATACACAAACTTTATTATCACAGCGAAAGTAAGGTACATAATATTCTTACAATACCAAAAGTAAAATATTTCAGTGGAGATATTTTTCTTGTAGTATGCCTTTAACCCAATATCCCCACAGGCAACTGACAAGGAAGACCCTAGTAAAATTCATCATTCAAGTTCCCGAATTCTTGCGTCATAAAATGTATCGTCGGGGTATTCTGGTTATTCACCTAAAAACATCAACATAGGCAAGTTTAGTACTTACGTACTCGCAAGACTTTAACAAATCCTACAATACATGCAAGCCATTTCAAAGGATAGGCTAATATGGTTAATTTGCATAAAGCCAATTTGAAATGTAAATACAGATTAGAAGATTGCAACCGAAATTTGAGTAAAAGCGATTTAATACAGAAAATAACAGAATGTAAGTACGATTAAGTAAATTTCACGAACCTGAGTATTATGACCATATCATGAACCAACTTCTACCAACACCTGGTAGAATCCAGTTTTGTGAAAATAAAAATATATAACTAGTGCTGGCGCACCAAGACTCCCATAATGGCGGGAACGGCTTTTCGAAAAGTTTCACACTCTGCAGAGGTTTACAGCTTTACCCACAAGTAATGATCAGCCCCTTTTTACCAGGCCAATAACACACTTCCTTTGGTATGTCGGCAAGGAGATCATAACATAACCGTTACATTACTTAATCCTAACTTTGCACCAGCCCGATGACGTTAAACCCATACTATAGTATAAATGTTTGTACAGTCACTGCACAGTAAAGGTTAAGTATATCCATAGCATGGCGTTCACCGTTGTATCAGCAAACGTGACTCCCAACACCTCGGTGTGGGCGTCCCTCCGAGCAACCAGTCACTGAAGAAGCTCGTACCACTCCGGCCTACCAATGTGCAAAGCTAGTTTTAAGCAACTTAATAGGTTAAGACTGTCCCATACCAGTACTTATGGTTGTACGGTAATTCTTGGGTTTAACGAACACGTAGTTTGGTCCTTAATCCGACACGGGCAATAATCTCCCACTACACTACGTACAAGTCCCTTGTACATCGGCTATTGCCAATAATTGCCCGCATCTAAACCATAGGTTTATTTTTATTTTTGATCAAAATACCAACCATAAAGAAAGATTATACCCATTAAATATCATAACCAACATTTTTAATCATGTCAAGGTTTTATGTTTCTTTAAGCATGACACTAAGTGTGAGTAAGCCAAATTGACATTTAGTATTGTCTATGTTATTCTAGGGTTATCAAGGTTCACAATTCCATACTTATTAAGGAAGTTCTATGAAACTACAGGTACAACTACCAGTACCCATAATATAACAGACTTTAATAAAAGTACGCACGCAGTAAAACATTTAACGAAAACATTTATAAAATTGGGATCAATATGATCAAAGGGGGTGCTTGCCTTGTTGATTATTCTCGTAGTCGAACTCTTGATCGTCGTCGACTATTCTGGATTCGTCGGATTCTACACGTCGTATAATAATAGCATAAAAAATAATAAATTTCAATAGGGCCAAAAAGAAATCAGATGCAAAAATTCAAATAAAACAATTTCATAAATCAGGGATGGTTGCATGGATCATTTATTCTTATTTTACAATTTAAAGGATTAAATTTATTTAGATTAATATTGAAGTACATTACTACCTATTTATTATCTCAAATTTTTCTTATAGTAAACCCTAAGTATTTTTACATATTCAGGTTCTTAAGATTACCAGGAGGCTAACAAAATTTAGTTTACTCAATTTAGAGGTTATTTCCATAAATTCTATGACTGGTATATTTTGGATTCTTTCTTTAAATTTAAATTTAAAGTTCAAACAGAAGGCACTTTCATAATATTTTTGCATATTCTAAGTCTTCATGATTTATCATGAATTTAGAAATTTACTTCATCACACTTGGCTGGATGGTTCAAAAGTTATAAGCATTTGAATATCCTAGGGTTTGAAAAATAATAAAATTAAGAAATTTACCAAAAACGAAAAGTGCGCTTTTGCGACCAAAATACGCTTTCCATTTTTGGTTACGCTGGGTCGAGGCACTGACGGGCCGGGCCCAGTTGGTAGCGGGAGATCGCGTGCGTGGAGAGGCTGACACGCGGGACCGCGCGAACCGTGCGGCGCGAGCGACTGACCGTCGGAGCCCGCATGGCAGTGTCGCAAGGCAGAGGAGACACGACCGAGGCTCGCCGGTGGCGAACCATCACCGGAGGAGTGGAATGGGTTCCACTTTAGGCATCAGCATGCTTGCGCGCATACAGGGGTGGTACTACTTTGGCCGGTGGTGGTCGGAGTTGGTCTGCCACCATAAGGGGTCGGCGGCGGCCATGGCCGGCGGTGAAGTAGCCGAATTAGAGCTTCCCAAGCTTGAAGATCACCAAGATGAGTAACAGGGCAACACAAAGATTCCATTTTCGGGTTTAGTTAAGAGAATAAGTGATCCTCAGAGGTTCTCACAGTGCGCGGGTGGTCGCAGTGGAAGAACATGGCGTGGCGGTTCACTGAAGAAGAAGAGCTCCGGACGGGGGTGGAGATGAGTCCTATGGACCACAATGAGGTTCAGGGTTGGTTTAATTTGGGTGAGGTTTACTCAAAGTGGGGTAATCAAGTTTTCCCCTTTTGCTAGGTTTGGTCGGAGTTGGGGAAGAAAGTGGAGGCCGAGTGGTGCAGTGGCAATACTGAGCTGCTCTGAAGAAAGGTGAGCTACTAGGGAGACCATGCTGTGCTTAAATAGATAACCAAGGCGGTGAAGCACAAGATTTGAACACAGGGCCGACTGGATACGAGCGAGGGTTCTCGGTTGTGGCAGTGAGCTATCAGAGAGATGGCAGGTGAGGTGGTGGCCTCGGGCTCCAGATTGTGGTGGCAGAAGGGACAAGAAAAGAGGCGGCGGCGGCTGTTCGGTCTTCCTCGCGCGAGAGAATGGAGAGAAGCGTGAGAAAAGAAGAAGAATGGAGAAGATCTAGCTGACGTGTGGGGGCAAGTCGGCAGAGAGAAAGAAGAGGTAGTTGGCACAGGACAGCTGGACTCGCTGGGCCCACATGTCAGCGAGACGAAAGGGTAAAATGCGAGAAAGTTCAGGACAGGCTGAAGAGATTTAACCGCATTGGGACGGTTTTTCAGGTTCGACATTTTATGAGAATTTTTTAAGTGGTCGGAAAGGAAGAGGTAAGGGTCTGGTAGAATTTTAGGTAAAAAAATGGGTATAAATATTTCTAAAAATCTGACAATTCACAGTTATTAATTTCGGCTGATTCTGGTTTTTATTTAATTGAAGGTCAAGATCAGTTTATTATTTTATGATACTTGTTTATAGGGTTTGGAATAGTATTATTTACCTTGATGAAAATTTTCAGATTTTTATATGTGATATTTTATTTTTAATAATTCTGACATTACTATTTTCAGTTTTCTGTTTCTCTGTTTTTGAATTTATAAAATTATCAAATGCTTGGATAAATTCCTGATATTTTTTACCAGAGATGAAAAGGGACATGATGTCGGTAAGGTAAAAAGTTTAACTCAGGTTAAGGTCGGGTGACTTCTGAAGAAATATTATAGTTTCAGATTTTAGAATATCTCTTCATGATTACTATACCTTTTAATATATTTTATTGATCCAGATCAGTGCAAGTGGCATAATCAGGATCCTGGATGGATTTGGGATTTATCTGAGATTTTTACAGATTTTTCTTGATTTTGGTTTTTACCTTTTAGTATATAGCTCATTTGGACTTCTTTAAATAGGAAAAAGCCCAAAAGAATTTCTTTAATTCAGAAAAACCAGAAAACACAGCAATAAATTGCATGAATATTTTTGATATTATATTTCTTATTTTATTAAATTTTGAGCCGTTACAAGGAGGAGGAGGAAGGCAAGGGGGTGAAGAAGAAGGTGGTGAGCAGGGGGAAGAGGATGTTGGCCCCGACCAAGGTTCAAACTCACGCGAGAGCAATCGGGAGATAAACACACAGGAAAACACTTCTCTTGTGGCGACGTACGCCTTTTCCTTTTCCTCCTTGTTTTCACCACGCTCTACTAAATATAAGAACTTACAAAGCTTTATAAAGACTCGATGCATGCAAATCCACGGCGCCTACTGTCGATCCGATTTACTCGGGACGAGACCAACTGCATGCAAAACCAACTAACAAACTGCTAACAACTGAACTAATATCCATGACTAGATAACTAAACTCCCTGCCGTAACATACCCTGACTCTACTAATTGTTGGGAAACCACGTGGCCCAATAAAAGCCCACGATGGCCCCTTAAGGCGAAACCCTAGACGACTACCATATAAGGAGGAGAGGGGTCCCCCCATTATACAAGAAAACACAAAGCAATAAAGAATTATGTCGTCGCTCTCCCTAAACATGTGTCTCTCTTGTCTCTCTGTTCTCCAATTCAGATCTGTTCGGGAACCCCGGATTATTCGATAGCGAGGTTCCTTAACACGTTATCAGCACGAAGCTCTACCGGCGAACGGATTGAAAAGGTGAGAAAATATGAGAATTGGCGATTGAATCTAAACGCCTATTGATTCTATGTATGCATCTATCCTTTGCATTTCATACTGTTTGTCACATGGCATGAAGCTACGCGGATATGGCTCGAAGCTACGGTACAAGACGATTTTATAGTTCAAGTTTACTGTTCATGAGAAAAAATCGACGTCGCCTCGGTCTTCGCCCACGCAGCGCGTCGACAACGGCCGACGTCGCCACCTCGTGCAAGCAGCGCGTCGACGTCACAGCCACCGGCCCGCCGCAACGCCTCGCTGCCCGACTTGCAGCCGTCTCGATCGCGCCACCGGCCGCCACCTCGAACCTCGCAAGCAGCGCAGCCGCCGACGCGATGAAGAGGCGGCGGCGACCGTCCGCGTTCAAGAAGCGCGGCGCCTAACGGCGACGGCGGAGCCCGAAGAAGCGGCGGCGACCGCCCGTTGAACGAAGCGACGGCGGTGCCCGCGCGATACCTGAAGAATCGGCGGTGGCGCACGCCCGTTGCTCGAAGTAGAGGCAGCGCACACCCGTTGCTCGGCGTAGGCGGCGCCACCGATGCCCGGCGTGCCACCGCTGCGCCCTTAGCGCCAAGCCCGAGCCGCCGCCACCTCGTCGGCTCGCCGCGCCGAGGCAGCCACCGCCGCCCGGCTCGGCCGCTCCGTCGTGCGTCACGTTCGAGGCAGCCACCACCGTCGCGGCGTGAGTATCCTCGCCGCCGCCTCGGCTTTCGGTTCGGCCCCCGTTTTGCAACCGCCGCTCGTTCCCCGGCATACGCCCGAAGCGCAGAAGCCGTGAAGGTACGGCGCAGGCGAGGAGCGTAGGCGGGCAGGGCAGCGCGAGGAAAAGGCGGCGGCGTGTGGAAGAAGAAGAGGAGGCGGCACGGGCGACAAGGCCATGGCGGCTATGGTTTTTACCCTAGCCGTCGCGCACGCTGATGGGCCAGAAAGGGGCGAGGCCTAGTGGCCGCTTCGGCCGAAGAAAAGAAGAAAAGAAGAAAAGAAAGAAGAAGAAAAAAAAGAAAGAAAAGAAAAAAATATAGCAGAAAATTTTGGAAAATTGCTAGAAAATTCCAAAAAAATTTTGGCTCTATTTTTTTTAATTTTCTAGTTTTATTCTATGCAGTTATGAATATTCCTTATGAATTTTGAATTCATTGCTTTATTTTGTATTCTGCAATGCATGGAAATTTATTTTCTACGCTTTATGTTCTTGCAACCATTTTCTATTAGATTACACGCATTAATCTAATGTCGGAATTTTAAAATCATGCAGATGTCCGGCATCGTGAATCGTGAGTTTGAAGAACTGGCCCCGTACGGTCAGTACTACCTCACTTGGGCATCGAACGTGAAGATCGTTCTTGGGGGCAAGAAGCTCCGTGCAGCGATTGGTCTAGGGTCCTCGCAGGACGCAAAACCTACCGCCGAGCAGAACGATCAAGCCCTGCACTTCCTCAGGCACCACCTCTCAGCCACTCTGAAAAATGAATATATGGCTGAGGAGAGTGCACTTGAGCTTTGGACTGCACTTCAGAAGCGGTTCGAGAAGCTTAAGTACACCATCTTGCCCCAAGCACAGCAAGATTGGGTCCGTTTGAGGTTTACAGACTACAAAACAGTGGCCGAGTACAATTCTACCTTGCACAGAATTTGTACCAATCTCTCCCTATGTGGCAAGAAGATCACTGATGAGGAGAAGATTGAGAAAACTCTCTCTACCTTCCACCCAAATGCTATCCAGAGTGCACGCAGCTATCCTCAGGACGCATACAAGGAGTATAGCGAACTGATTGATGTAATGCAAGTTGCGGAATTGCAAGACGATGTTCTACGCAAGAACTATGTCTCGCAGTCACCTGGAAGGGCACCGCACGTAAGTCAATGCCAATAGCTATAAGGTGAAAGCCCATTCATAGAAAGAAGGGCAAGCGGTGGAAAAGAGAGGTCTCGTGCCAAAGGAAAGTCCAAAGCCCCAGTGAAGAAGGATGACAAGGAAAAGGCGCACGCCAAGCCGTATGGACAGCAGAACCAAACGTGCTTCAGGTGTGGCACTTGGGGGCACTGGTCGAAGATATGTCGGGAATCCAAGGAAGAGATCAACGCATATCAGGCTAAGAGGAAGGCAAAAGAAAATGCCCTAGCAGAAGCACACTTCGCCAAGATTGGTGATGATGATGCCATGGATGAAGATACCCCACTTGTCTCATCCTCACAGAATAGTCTGGACATTGATGCTGCAACCAATATTATGGCAAATGAAGAGAAAACTTCTGTCGATGACATAGAAGCAGAAATTAATGCATATTTTATAGATTCTGTTTAATGCATGTTTTTTTAGTCTATGGTTGTTAGCAATTCCTTTTGAATAATGAAATGTAAGCTCTAGAAGAGCATACTTCTTTCATGAATAAATATGCAATTTATTCTTTATTCCAGTATTTTTTAATTTTGCAAGCAATGTTTGAATTATTTTACCACTGTTTGATTGGAATTATTTTTCCATTTTAGAAATCGTGTAGCGCCCAAATGGAAGAGATATGCATTGTTGATAGTGGCACAACAAATACCATCTTAAGAGAGTCTAAATACTTCCAGTCGATCACAAAGAACGCTGAAAAGATTACTACGATCACAGGAAGCGATTCCTATATAATAGGCTCTGGAAGAGCCACAATTATATTACCAATGGGTACAATTTTGGTAATTGAAGAAGCCCTTTTGTACCCCGAATCAACGCGCACTCTCTTAAGTTTCAAAGACATCCGCACCAATGGTTTTCACGTAGAAACCAATGAAGAAAATGGCAAAGAATACTTGTGCATTGTGAAGCAGAGGTATGTGGAAAAATGGTATCAGAAAAATGTCCCTCATATGAATCTGGGTTGTACTACACGAATATTCATGCACCTGAAGTGTATACTTCCTTGAAGACTGTTTTTAGAAGCTATGAGTTATTTTCTTTATGGCATGGTAGATTAGGCCATCCTGGTCTTAGAATGATGAGGAATATAGTGAACAACTCACAAGGTCATGGCATTAATGTTAAAAATTTCCCAAATCATGAAGATTTCGTGTGCCCTGCATGTGACACCGGGAAATTAATAACTAGACCCTCTGCCATGAAAGTGCAAAGTGAAATTCCTGCATTCCTGGAACACATCCAGGGGGATATTTGTGGCCCGATTCAGCCCTTGTCAGGGCCGTTTCGGTACTTTATGGTGCTTATCGATGCTTCCTCGAAATGGTCGCATGTATGCTTATTGTCAACAAGAAACCATGCTTTTGCAAAGCTGATCTCGCAGATCATAAGAATTAAGAATGCTTTCCCTGATCATCGTGTGAAGTCCATCAGAATGGACAATGCCGGAGAATTTACTTCAAAGGCATTTGATGATTATTGCATGGCAACAGGGATAGTAGTTGAGCACTCCGTACCGCACATTCATACGCAGAATGGACTGGCTGAAGCACTAATAAAGAGGATTAAGTTCATTGCCAGACCGCTTTTGCAGAGTTGTAACTTGCCCAACACCTGTTGGGGACACGCAGTCCTACACGCAGTAGCCCTCATCAACTTCAGACCTTCGGCCTACAACATCCATTCTCCTATGCAGCTTGTGCACAGTATCATCCCAAAAATCTCCCATCTCAGGAAATTTGGGTGTATGGTATATGTTCCTATACCACCCCCACAGCGGACTGCAATGGGCCCTCTCCGCAAGTCTGGGATATACGTTGGTTATGAGAGTGCATCCATAATCAGGTATTTGGAACCCATGACTGGAGACTTGCATACAGCCCGATTCGCTGATTGCATTTTTGATGAGGATCATTTCCCGTCATTACGGGGAGGAAATCAACCTTTGGATGAAAAATACCGAGAAATCATATGGCATTCCACTAGGATCCCTGCACATGACCCCCACACTAATGAAGCAAATCAAGAAGTCCAGAAGATAATTAATTTGTAGAATTTAGCAAATGAAATGCCTGATCATTTTTGTGATCTGAAAGACGTGGTTAAGTCGCATGTACCAGCAAGAAATGCACCAGAGAGGGTGGAAATACCAAAGAAAACAGAAGGTATCCCTCATTCTGTTCAGAGGCCTCAAAGAAAAAGAACAGGAAATCTGGCTCCTCAAACCCAAAGTACCCGGAGACGTCTAGAAAAAACTAGGCGAGAGGACTTACCACAACCAATCATGAAAATACCCCAAGGGAAGAAGGGGAGCCAGTTGAGACCTGGCACTGGAAAGAAGGCGACGGAAAAGGCAATTCCAAACTTGAACCTTCCACTGCAGGAAGTCGCCGAAAATAATGTGTGCGCACACATAGGCGATGAAAAGCTAAAGGAACTTGCTCCTGCGATGAGAAATAGCAGCGAAGAGCAAGTAGAAGTGCATGAAGCACCCCATGATGAAATGGCCATAAACTTTGTAATAACAGGAGAATCCCTGAATAGAGCAACAGCCAATATCGATGCATACTTTGCAAAGAAGATTGCCTCGATCATTGATCATGATCCTGAGCCTGCATCTCTAGCAGAGTGCAAGAAAAGGCTAGATTGGGAAGAATGGAAGAAGGCAATCACTGCAGAGTTAGTCTCTCTGAACAAGAGAGAGGTGTTTGAGCAGATGCCGCACACCTCCCCATATAAACCACATGAGGTCACAAATGGGTCTTTGTTCTAAGAGGAATGAAAACAACGGTTGTAAGGTACAAGGCAAGGCTTGTAGCTCAAGGTTTCACTCAACGTCACGGAGTTGATTATGAAGAAACCTATTCTCCGATCATGGGAGGAATTACCTTTAGATATTTGATCTCAATGGCGATCAACTTGAAGTTGAGAATGAAGCTAATGGATGTTGTTACAAACATATTTGTATGGAAACTTGGATTGAGAGATATACATGAAAGTACCTAAGGAATTCCTATCCCAACCAAGACGGAGCAAATAGAAACTCATGCAGGTGAAATTGGAGAAATCACCGTATGGGCTTGAAACAATCGGAAGAATGTGGTACAATCGCTTGAGTGACTTTCTCTGCAAGAAAGGCTACACAAACAGCGAAGATTGTCCATGCATATTTATACAGCGATCCCCGAATGGATTCTGTATAATCTCCGTCTATGTAGATGACTTGAACATCATTGGGACGGATGAAGAGATTGAAGAAGCATGCTCATACTTGAAGTCTGAGTTTGAAATGAAGGATTTTGGTAAAACCAAGTTTTGTTTAGGCTTGCAGCTTGAGCATGTCCAAGGAGGAATCTTGGTACACCAATCATCCTACATGCAGAAAGTGTTGGAAAGATTTGGCTTTGAAAAGGCATATCCTGCAAAGACTCCAATGGTCGGAAGGTCACTCCAAGCAGACCTAGACCCATACGGACCTAGAGAAGAGGGGGAGGAAGTCCTGGGAGCAGAATCCCCATATCTGAGTGCAGTTGGAGCGCTCATGTACCTTGCAAATAGTACTAGGCCGGACATTGCGTTCGCAGTGAATTTGCTAGCTCGGTACAGTGCAGAACCCACCAAAAGGCATTGGAAAGGGATTAAGGACATCTTTCGTTACCTCCAAGGAAGCAAAGATCTCGGTTTGTTCTTTAGAAGAAACAATGAACTGAATTTGGTTGGCTACGCCGATGCTGGGTATTTGTCAGACCCGCATACTGGCAAGTCCCAAACTGACTATATTTTCCTATGTGGAGGAACAGCAGTTTCTTGGAAGTCGTCTAAGCAAACCCTTGTCTCGACGTCGACAAACCACTCGGAAATCATTGCTTTGTATGAAGCATCTCGTGAATGTTTGGCTCCGAAGAATGGTTCACCACATCCAGAAGTCATGTGGCTTGAACATTGAGCAAACTCCCACGATCATCTATGAAGATAATGCAGCTTGTGTTGCTCAAGCACAGATGGGTTATGTGAAGAGCAATCTCACAAAGCATATCAACCCCAAGTTCTTCTATGCTCACGAATTGCATAAGATGAATGAGATCAAGATATTGCATACTAAGTCATGTAAAAATCTTGCAGATTTGTTCACTAAATCACTCCCAGCATCTACCTTTGAAAGGTGCGTAAAAGGGATTGGAATGATGAGACTTAGAGAAGTGTAGATTTTAGGGGGAGATATTTCACATACTCCCACATAAATCTTGAACATGAAGTTTGAGTACCCAACATGAATCTCGAAGATTAGCAATTGAAGTTCGGGTGAATTGTACTCTTTTTCCTTAGCAAGTTTTTCAAGAAGTTTTCTTGTATAAGGTTTTAATGAGGCAATTCGTGTAACGTAGTAAGTGTATGCTACGTACTCTTTCTCCAAGTATTTTTCCCACTGGGTTTTTCTGGAGTTTTAATGAGGCATATGCATCTCGCGGCAAAGGGCCCAAGGGGGAGTGTTGGGAAATCACGTGGCCCAATGAAAACCCACGATGGTCCCTTAAGCCGAAACCCTAGGCGGCTACTATATAAGGAGGAGAGAGGTCCCCCATTGTACAAGAAAACACAAAGCAATAAAGAATTCTGTCGTCGCTCTCCCTAAACCTGTGTTCAGATCTGTTTGGGAACCCCGGACTATTCGATAGCGAGGTTCCTTAACACTAATAACCTTATCCTGGCAACATGCGCGTGCAAAACATGCAGCACCACTAACAAACTAACTCCTAACAAATCATGGAACATCTTAAACAACAAGATTAGTTCCAAGAGAGGAGGCTCCACAGGAGGTAAGCTTTGCTGCAATTTGATTCCTCCATCTCGTGCCCAACGTCAGGATGGCAAACTAGTAGTGCAATTTGATGCCTTTATGTGAATCTGCGCTGTTTTATTGTAGTAAGTGACCACAATGGTTAGTTGAAACTTGCCACTTGCATTGTCTTACTAGTTGCGAAATGCTTGTGTGTTGGTAATCACAGGAACAATATACGGCCAAACAGGGTGGTACTGTGGATCCTGCTAATTTTTTTGCGTCTTCCGATGGAGCATCATTCCATGCAAATTCGTTTCTTGAGCTGAACTTATCACGACCGCTTCTTCGAGCGTGTGAAGCACTAGACTACCAAAAGCCAACACCAATTCAGGTTTGGACCTGGAAAGTTATAGTTTAGAAAGTTTGTATTAAGAAAGTTTAGGATAAGGAGTCCGATTAGAACAATGAAGTAGAATCCTATTCCGTTAAATAGGGCTGTAGTTTTGGGTATAAATATAGGGGTAGACTTGAGTTTTGTAAGTGAATCAGAGTGAGAAGTAATAAAGAGAAAATTGTCCCAAATTTTTTTTGGCGTTCTGTTTCAACAATTGGTATCAAAGCCTAAGACTTTAGATCAAGCCGTTGCCCCCGGGAGAAGGAGACTCTCGGGGCGTGGACATCGCGTAGCAAGGCGCTGTGGGCGGGGGCCACCGTGCTGGGGACACGGGACACCGTGGTGGAAGTGCTCGATCGGGGTGTCCGCTGACGTGGAGAGCTGTGACGGGTTTCGTGCGGCTGCGGCATACAGCCGAGAAGCTCTGTGATCCACGTGAAGCAAGATCAGAGCTTTGTGACGCGGCTGCAGGGAGCTACGTGATGGGCAGCGGAGACTTCCCCCAGCAGCAGAGATTCCCTCCAGCAGCAGCGAAGCTCTAGGAGTCACGTACGTGTAGCAGCAAGCGTGACGCGCAGTAGGAGGGTCTTTCTTTCCTAGGTACGTACAGCTGCAGGGGAGTTCAAGGAAAGAAAAAAAATCAGCACCGCAAGCGCATGCAAAATAGAGAAGAAAATAGAAAGAAAAATGAAGGAAAAAATGTGAGTTTTTGTGCGAATTGTATCCACAAGATAAACATGTACGAGTTCCTCAGAGATGTCGTGCGCATCAGAAGAGATCGTGCTGCACGAGAAGATCAAAGGAAGCCATTGCGTGTGCTAAGTCTAGTCTATCAAAGTTGACTGAGGGGCATTGAAGAGATGCGTTCGCCATCCAAAGTCAAGATCGTCAGAGTTGACTCAGTAGCGTTGAAGATGTGTGTTCGCCGTCCAAAGGCAAGTCCGTCGAAGACGAGTCTGGGACGTTGAGAAGATGCGTTCGCCGTCCAAAGTCAAGTTCATCAAAGATGAGTCCAGGATATTGAGGAGTTGTGGTCGTCGTTCTAGATGTGCATGCGCATAAGAGTTCTTGCAGGTATATCCAAGTTCTTTCGTGGGTAAGCTCTAATGCGAGTCTGCGTCACCGTCAAGTTGCGTTACCGGTGAAAAGACAATTGGAGCCGAGGCAAATGTCGTAATCGCCGGCGAGGTGCGTCACCGGTGCTATGGCCAGCAAAAAGAAGACGAAACTCCTTGGAAATACGTTCACCATCCTGTGTCTAGTGTTTGGGCAAATCGTAGTTGAGACCGATTGCCTCAACGAGTTAGAGTTGCGTTACAAGATTAAGGGGGTGATTGATAGAAATAATCTTGTAATAGGAAAGTTATAGTTTCGAAAGTTTGTATTAAGAAAGTTTAGGATGAGGAATCCGATTAGGATAAGGAAGTAGATTCCTATTCTGTTAAATAGGGCTGTAGTTTTGGGTATAAATATAGGGGTAGACTTGAGTTTTATAAGTAAACAGAGCGAGAAGTAATAAAGAGAAAATTGTCCCAAATTTTTTTGGCGTTTTGTTTCAACACTTCTTTGGGCCATGAATAAGCTTATAATAATGAATGGCACCTTCAGTCGTTCAGATATTTTTGTTTTTTCTTGTTCCCCAAAATGGCTTGTATGGTCCTCCTCCAATCTCTAAATTCACCTATAACGAGCATGTTAAAAGTCTTGAAAGATGCCTCTTACGTATCTTTCTGATGAGATTTTTTAAGTAGAAATTGTTCCGAGATTCAAACTGTAGCTGCATATGTAAAAGTTTCAAGAATATAGTTTGATATTATAGTTAACTACTTCAAAACAATCTTACTTATATGTTGGAAAGTGCATAAATATGGAAAATTTAGTATGGGAGTTCAGCGAATTTTTTTTAAAATAATGAATTTTATAAAAGTAATTGCAACATTAATACGTGGGAAATTTTTTTTGCAAAAATAATACTTTGTCACCAAACCGCATGGCGAAGTACGAGTAATCGCCAAACCATACGGCGAAGATAGTAATTTCGCCCAACGATTCGGCGACATCACCTTAATTCGTCATTACCATTGGCCGGCCAAAGGGACGGAGCGACACGTGGCAATTTCACCAATTGGTTGGGCAACAACCAGTAATCGCCAAACCGTATGGCGACAATATGAAATCACCGAATGGGTTAGCGACAATAGCCACCTTTCAAGTGTCTTGTTGGCCAGATCGAGAAAACGATTGAGACAAAATGAAGCGCGAACGAGAAAAGGGAGTGAGGGGTGTCGACGGGGAGAGACAGAGAGGGAGAGAGGGAGGGAGGGAGCCCGAGAGAGAGAGAGAGGGAGGGCGTCCGGGAGAGAGAGAAGAGGAAGAGAGGGGGAGAGAGAGAAGAGGAAGAGAGGGAGAGAGAGGGGGAGGGATTGAGAGGAGAGAGGGAGAGAGAGAGGAGGGAGAAAGAGGAAGAAGAAGAATAAAAAGGTAATTTCGCAATTTTTATGTTTTTTAAGTTGTGTAGAGAAATATTGTATAAAAATATTAGGGTTGATGTTAGATTTAATTTAATCAGTTCTTCTCTTGTAGGTTAGCGATATTAGATGTGTAATTTAATAATGTAGTATTTGTAGTGCGATAGTTAATTAGCGTTGTTTAGTTTAGGTTATTGATATTACATGTTACTGATGATCTAAAATTTTATTTTGTCTATATCGTCGAAGTAATGTCGGATCTAGTGAAATTTAGGGTATATTATGGTGATGGTGAAATAAAAAGTACGCAGAATGGTGTTGATTTAAGCAACTTTTCAGTCACCATAGTTGAGCACTCATTCCCCGAAAGTGTTAGCATTCGTGATATAAAACTTTGGTTGACCCAATATTTTTGTTTGAATCCAAGTGTTTACTCTGTTACCATCCAAATATTATTCACGCGAAGCAAGGTTGACCCGACTATTTGGGAGTTGAAGAAAGTAGATCGAACATACTTGTGGCAGAAATGGTTAAGGTGGTGCAAGGGATCTCGCCTTGAATGTGTGATGCTGATGCAGGCTTGCCCTAGAGAAGAGGTGAATATTAGTGGTATGGGTGAGAGTAGTACATCAGCTAGACCTGAACAAGTTCAGGAAGTGGTGCCGATTGAGATAGCAGCGGGGGATATAATAGGGATGCAGCAAACACAGAAGGTTGGGCCGATGAAGGTGAGGAGATCGAGCAACTTGTTGATCATTTGGAGTTGGTGGACCGTATGGCGGCAGAAAATGAAGCTAAAATGTTGGAATGTGATGATGACATTAGCGAAGATGAGGAAGGGGAGGATGAGGATGATGATGAAATGTATGATAGTACCAAGGTAGCGGATATACCCATCCCTGACGAATGGAACAAGCAAAACAAATCTGGTATGGAAGTTTTGTGAGGCCATGAGTCGCGTTGGGAATATGGTACTAATGCCATTCGGCTGAATCAAATATCCCGGAACAATTCTGAATTGAAGTTGGCAGTGAGGCTTGAGCATTGTCGCAGCAGAGAGAGTTTCGGGTTATCTTGTCCAGGCCAGATAGGTACACAGTGAAGTGCAGAACCGACGGATGTGAATTCCGAGTTCATGCATACATGCCGAAATGCGAGACGTATTGGATTGCATCACGGGTAGAGGAGCACATATGCAGGCTAGAAAATGTTCTGGTGAAACACCGCATCCTGAATGCAGCTGTAATTGCTAGCGTGATGTTCAATGAAATCATTGAGAAGCAACACATTGAGTGTTCGTATATTCAGAAAGTAATCATAAGAACATTTAAGTACTAGATAAGTTACTCGATGGCCTGACGTGCGAAGCAAAAAGCATTAGAGAAGAGGTTTGGTACATACGAGGCTTCATATTGCAACCTACCTTGTGTGCTTGATGTCCTGAAGCAAACGAACCCTGGCACATACACCGCTTTCAATGAAAGTGAAGCAGATGGTAATGGGATCTACACATTTCGTCGTGCATTTTTTCATTGGGTCCTTGCATTGCGTCATTTAGGTACTGTCGTCCGTTGCTTTGTGTTGATGGTACATTTTTTACTAGAAAATACAAGGGATAGATTCTAACAGCCATTGCAGTTGATGCGAACAACCACATACTTCCATTGGCCTTTACTTTTGTCGAGGGTGAGAACCGGGATAGCTGGCTTGGTTTTTTAGACATCTGAATTTCGGGGTAGTTGGTAATCGGCCCAGCATGTGCATCATTCATAATCGTCACAAAGATATTCTTTCGGCAATTAAGACTCTGTAGGAGGACCCTGATGAGCCATTCCCATGGCGTGACTTGCAGAGCAGGTGGTGCATGAGACATTTAGGAGAAAATTTCTTCAGGCAGTTCAGGAGTAAGAAACTGATGAACCTATTTAAGAGGTTATGCAAGTAGAATCAGACACGTAAGTTCAATGCGCTTTTGGCTGAGTTGGATAAACACACTAGTGCACATATCGAAGAGATGAAGAAGCAACCACCTACGCCGAACGATTGCCCACCCGAAAGTCTAGCACCACTCGGAGAGCCCGATCCTACAAATATGAGGAGACGAACGTCAAGGAACATAAAATGTTTCTCGCACCGGATAGAGGCAGAGCCTCTAGATAAGTGGACATTGCTCCATGACACTGGTGGCGCCAAGTTTGTATAGTAAATTATGATATTTACGATAGTTGAACAAATGGGGTTGTTAGACTAACCAATATAGCCGATATGTGTTGATCAGGTTTGGTGTTATGACAACAAATATAGCCGAGGTTTACAATTGGGTCATAAGAGGCCTCCGTCCACTAACTTGTGGCCATCCTGAAAGGCATGTTGTACGGCATCGTTGCCTATTTCCAGAAAAGGCATGCGAAAGCTGTTCTTCACGCCACAATATTGCAAACGCCGTATTGTTCACGGATGATGACCTACATTGAGGAACGAACCATTAAAACTCAGCAGCATGTAGTGCGTATTACTGAGTATCGCTTTGAAGTGACTCTTCGATGCAAAGGGGAATTGGGAACCAATACAGCGGTTATTACACACGAGGCTAATCTCGGCCAAGGGGCCACTGGATGGTATGAATGCACTTGCAACAAGCCAAGACTTCTTCATATTCCTTGCTCACATGTGATGGCTGCTTGTGGGCAAATTTGGATGAACACATCGCAATATGTATCCCCTTTCTATTTGAAAGATTGTGTTGTCCATAACTACTCTGGTGAGATCCGTGGTTTCCGTACACACGGTGATTTCACTGTGATTAACAGAGATGAGCGTATCTGTCTATCGGATCCAACCTTGCAGAGGTGTGCGGAAGGGCAGCCTGGTCGTCCACAAAGTAGGCGCATTCGCAACGACATGGATGAATTTGAAGTGGGTGGCCATGT
Source organism: Otatea glauca (assembly GCA_036346275.1). Lineage (NCBI taxonomy): Eukaryota > Viridiplantae > Streptophyta > Magnoliopsida > Poales > Poaceae > Otatea > Otatea glauca. The sequence goes on along the minus strand of CM070733.1, from coordinate 28,229,603 downwards.
TAGGAGGTTTTTAGAGTGCGCTGAGTATGGGCACAAGACAAAGCAATGCCGATAGCATGTGTGATGGGTCGAATCCACCAACTCGTCGTGGTTATGCTATGTGATATGCATCGAAGTAGTTTGTACTGTAGTTATGTATCGAATTATGTAATCTTATTCATTTTTGTGGGATGTTATGTCGTACGCTTATGTCTGTTGATTTATATATGTCTTTGTTTATTATATATCATGTGTAATAAATGTTTCATTATTTATGTTGTACGCTTATGTCTATTGATTTATATATTGTCGTGTTTATTATATGTCATGTGTAATAAATGTTTCATTATTTATGTTGTACGCTTATGTCTGTTGATTTATATATGTCGTGTTTATTATATGTCATGTGTAATAAATGTTTTATTATTTACTTGCAGGGATGGAGCAACCCGACTCACTTCTGGACCCTGTCTTGGACCGACGGCACCGTGCGTTCATCCACACGACATAAGGCAATGAGAAGGTGCCACTGATGCGGATCCATGTGCCTAAGAAGGCATGGTGCGTTGACCACGCTTCCACACTAGGTGAGTTGCACTACGTTTATATGTTGTATTGTTCACATAATTTGAGGTTACATGACTTATATTTAAATAATGCAACTTTTTGTTTGCATCCATAGGTTGGCACATGCTGGGTTGCTTCCTCTCGTTCGCATGATCGAGAGGCAGCTGAGGACGCAGGTGTGCCCGACGAACATGCCGAGGGTCAGGATGGTCCAGAGCGGTCGCGACGTTTTCCATTCGACAGTTCCCTGCTGGCGTGTTTGGTCGATCGTTGGAGGCTAGAGACGCACATTTTTCACCTTCCCTTCGGCGAGGTGACGGTGACCCTGCAGGACGTCGCCATGCTTATTAGGTTGCTAATCGCTGGGACACCGATCGGACCCTCGGTGACTCCTGCCGGGTGGGTGGCAGACTTGGAGGGGAGGTTCGCCGGAGTGGTGACCGTTGATCCATAAATACGGATCGGCAAGAGGCACGGTCCATCGAGGAGGTGGTTGACCCAGTTTGAGGTTAGTACTTTTACATAAACATATTATTCTAGTTTTATGTAACATTAACCTGATATTACACTATTTTAATTATCACAGGTGCAACGGATGGCGACGATGCCCACGGACTACCAGGTTGCACGGCACCTTGAGGCCTATTTGCTTTGGTTGTTCGGGTGGGTGATGTTCACGTCGACTCACAGCGACAGTGTCGACGCGTGTTGGATAGCATATGCACAGGATATTACTGATGTCGACCTGTACGATGTACCACAGGTATCCTGGGGTTCAGCGGTTCTTGCTGCCACGTACCGCGCCCTTTGCGACTCTTGCGTGAAGAAAAGCAAGGCTGCCAATCTCGCTGGGATGCCTCTTCTTCTTCAGCTCTGGTCATTCGAGCGCTTCCTTGTGGGTCGACCCTTTGTCGAGCCTCGACACTACACCGCCGACATATACGGAGGTGATGCGATCGACCGTCCGACGATGGGCTCCCTTTGGACTAGGCGACGGGTATGCCCTTCTGAGTATTTATCCAGTTTTTTTTGCAATCGCATATGCTTACAGACTTTTTTGTACTATAGCCACAGTGGGCAGAACTGCAGGTACGTTCGGTGTACCACTCCTTCACGGAGGTGTTTGACCACCTGAAGACAGAGCAGGTGATCTAGGACCCCTACAGCGAGCATCGTGTAGTGGAGAGAGCCATGGCAGGGGGGTCTCGGCACTATGCTACAGGGACCATACTTACTGGCTTACCAGGAAGAAGCTCATCTTCGATGTCTTCGTGGAGGACTACGCGCCGCAACGATTCATGAGGCAGTTTGGACTACGCCAGCTGGTCCCTGTTCCTTTAGGGGATCATGTGCTAGAGAGAGTGCACTCGTGAGTTACTCACCCACAACAAGTATGTTAAATACTTATGTTATATTTGTAATAATGTGAATTTCTCTTCAGGTTCTCCACCCATGGACCTCAGAAGACCATGGCGACCTTGGCTCAGAGGATGGAGCCATGGCTCGCTCAGTGGGATGAGGCACTAGAGGATGCCGTTGACGAGTACATACCGTACGACTACTCCTCCTACCAATAGTACCCAGGCCAGGCAAGAGCAGCCATGCACGCGATGGTAAGTCTTACTTTATAAATTATATCATATGTTCATTACGCTATGTCGTTATGTTTATGATTTGTTCGTACATGGCAGGTGGACCACGTAAGGGACTTGCACCAGCATGGCAACAGCATTTTGAGTAGGCTGTGTGACAGAGTCGCTGTCACACTAGACGAGATGGCAGAGGCTTGGAGACGCGTGGTGGCCGAGACTCGACGGATCGTGGAGCTTGGTTCTTGTCGTCACATGGACGCGACTGACCGTGGTACCTCATCTAGGCCGCCACGCGTGCCTTCTTACCACACACCGGCAATGGAGGCAGAGTCTAGCTTCCACACCCCTGTGCCTCCAGCCCCAGACATGGCTGGAGGGTCCAGTTGGCAGGCACCACGCGGTCCCACCATGGTCCGCACACCAGGTAAGTCGACCAATATTCAATTGTTTACATTTGGTATAAGTATCACCTGATTATGATTACATGTTACTACCTGAACTACAGGTTGCCCACAGGTTGGAGGATGGTTCTCTTCGTCACCGCACTCGCCATGGCACGCTGATCAATTCTCTTGGGTGTATCATTTCTTCTCCGACACGCAGTGGACTCAGCCACGTCTGGAGACGCAGTTCACGCAGCCCTCCAAAGAACGCAGATGACACAAAGAGACTACAAAGACTCCTCCTACGGTGCGTGTTGCCTCCCCGCGAAGGCCGCTCGTGCAAATGTACAGCCCTTCAAATTATGGGTAGGCGCGGCCGTCCCAGGAGCTTCACACACGACCTCTGAACGATGCACCGGCTTCAGCACGTAGGGCAAAGAGAGGTTGTGGTAGGGGTAGGGGTCAAGGTCCACCTCAGGGGGGTGCTCAGGGTCAGTACCTCATTTTGTTGTCATCATATCCATGTTTTATACTTTCTCACTTAATGTATGATTTACTATTTCACACCATTTATCGTAATCTGTTTCCTAGTATAGAACCGGATCATCGCCCTACCAAATTACTTTTTTACTAGGCGTTTCGTAGTATGATAAGGTTCCCGGATCCACGTTGTATGAAAAAGGCGTTATGCATATTTTTTCATCCTTTTTCTCACATCGGCCTGAAAAAAGGCCCTGAGACCAACTAGATAAGTCATTGGTACCATCCATCACCTTTTGCAGTGACAAGTTACAACACTGCCCAATGCTTCAAACTTTTTCAGACCGATTTTACAACACGAGACCATCACTTTTGCATGCACAACTACCTTTTTAGCCTGACTTGACAGCACACTCCAGCTTTTTTCTATCCCTCTGTATGCTTTAATCTTACATTCCAACACTTAGTCCATACAACACCACTTCGAGTCTATAAAAGGCCAAACCGCAGGCACACAACCGCAGCTCCCACTCACACTTCTTCACCATGGCTAGATCCTCTAGCAGAGCATTTTCGTGGACACCTTATATGAGCAGCGTAGCTCTTAATTACACGTTGAAGGGTACGCGTGGTGGGAAGGACGATCCATTCAAGGAGGAGAACCTAAGTAAAGTGGTGTCCAAATTGCAAGACTGGCGCTCGACATTACGGAGGGATAACTTGACAACCTCTGGCCTGAACTTTGTGACCTCCGATGACCTGAAGGCGCGCACTTGCAATGGTGGCATCAAAGATATTTTCAAGGTGTGCGAACTACCCGACCACCCTTCTGCTACAGGTTTCTCTAGAAGATCTTACAGGGTACTGATGCTGCCATATCGGTATGCAGAGCACATTAAGGTTAGTTATTTCATATTTGTTCACCTTACTAATCTTTTTAGGATTATACATAAGTTCACTACTTCGTATGTTCGTCTTGTGTGTTAGTCATTCCCAGAGGATGAAGAGTTGCTCAACAAAGATATCCCAGAATTCTTAGCGATGTATATGCTCTTCGGCGGGGGTGTGATGCCTGGTTCGCGCAGAAGATACAGAAGCGAATCTAACTGGAGGGGTAGAGATCGACACAGTACTGCTACAGCAGCAAGTTCAAGAGGACATTCAACCACCACCAGAGGGGGCTTGCTCCTAACTATGCAAATGACGATGACGATGATGACGATTTCGAATCACCTCCACTTTGGTGTTTAAACACTATCGGAAGAGGCCGTTCAAGCACTACTACAGCAGGCCATTCAAGAAACAATGCAAGAGGACGTTCAACCAGCACCAGAGGGGGGCTAAATGATGATGACAATTTCGTATCACCTCCACCTTAACGTTCAAGCACTATAGGAAGACGCCGTTCAAGCACTACTACAGCAGCTCGTTCAAGAAACAATGCAATACAACATTGAACCACCACTACAGGCGGGCTAGCTCCGAACCATACAAATGACGATCCAAGAAACTTACATCCTCAGAGTCCTCCAAATTCTGACGATAATATTACATTAAGCCCCTATCAGCGATCCAAGCGTAATACCCCGTCAAATTTAATATCAATGTCGGGTTTTATTCAATAGTACTATGATTTGTCGTTAAATTTGTCGCACACCGAAGGAGAATGACGAACAACGAAATTTGATTTTTTTCCTGAAAAGAAATTAACTCACAAATAATTTGTAAAACACCACATTAATTATGACAACAAATAGGAATTTTTCTAAATTTATTGACCCTACTTTGAACTATGCAATTCTTGCAACCGTCAAACTAACACTGACTTTTCATAACTAATGCTTACAGGTTACAGCGAATTTTCCAATAAAATCAATGCAAAATACTTCTTTATAAATTAAATTTCCTCCAACAAAAATTTGAATAAAAAATGTCTTACTTTAAAAAAATTCGCTCGCGCTGACTACTCTTGTCGCCATACATTCATGTAGGGCGACAGAGGTATATTCTTGCAATTTTTTGAGAGCGGGGTATATTTTTTGCAATTTGAATAAAAATTGTATTATTTTAAAAAAAATTCCTACATGACTTATCACCGACAAATATGAATTTTTCTCGATTTATTGACCCTACTTTCAACTACATAAATTATCACCGACAAATGTATTAATTCAAAAAATTTATACATTTATGTATTATTATTTTTGTCGAAAAAAAATTCGGCGTATTAATGTCGTCAATATTATTATCTTTTTAAAAGTAATAATATTTATTTTTTTCTCGGCGTATTAATGGTATTATTTTTTTTCCAAAGTATTATTTCATAAAAAAATTCGAAAAGCCCAAACAACACAAAAAATCCTAGGGGAGGCATGTTGTCGCCATACGGTTTGGCTATTACTAGTTGTAGCCAAACGGTTTGGCTATTACTAGTTGTAGCCAAACCGTATGGCGATAATAACGCTAATGACGCAATTAAGCTGATGTCGCCAAATCGTTGGGCAAAATTACTAGCTTCGTCGTACGGTTTGGCGATTACTCGTACTTTGCCATACGGTTTGGCGACAAAGTATTATTTTTGCAAAAAAAAAATCCCGCGTATTAATGTCGCAATTACTTTTATAAAATGCATTATTTAAAAAAAATTGGAGTTCAGCTGGTCTTGCACTTGCCCACATTCTGGCGTTGTGAAATCCCTACTCAAAAAAGAAATAACAGGCTTTGTTCCTTTTGCTGTAGCCCTTAGCTTAGATCAGAATAATTGATGTGACAGTCATTTGAACATTCTATAGTGAATTATTGAAGATGTTGAAGCTATAAATGAAGATAAAGGGTGGATATAGCTTACGGTTAGTATAATGTTCCTCCTCTCAATGCTGTCTTCATGGGAGTTGGAAGTTAGGGCCAAAATTAGGAATTTTTTTTTAAATAATACTATTTTTATTCTATTTTACAAAAATAATATGCCGAAAAAAAAAATTACAAAACTACCCAGTTGTCGCCATTTCAAATGGCGACAGAAATGGCGACAGACAGCCTGTCGCCGTTTCAGATAGGGGCAGACTCTCTGTCGCCATTTGAAATGGCGACAGAGAGCAAACGTCACCTCCGTCGCCTATTTAAATAGCGACAGCCTGTCTGTCGCCATTTCAAACTGCGACAAAGAGTCTGTCGCCATTTGAAATGGCGACAGACAAATACTTATATAAAGCATGCACTGCCCCGCCTCACTGCGTGCACCAAAAAGGCATTTAAAAAAAGAAAAGAAAGAGAAAGAGAAAGAGAAGGAGAAGGAGAAGGAGAAGGAGAAGGAGAAGAAGGGGGAGGGAAAAGGAGAAGGAGAAGGAGGAGGAGGAGGAGAAAGGGAGAGGGACTTCGAAGATCTGCATTTCGTTAGGTACTAATTTTTTTTTAAGTATTTAAATGTTGAATATGTAATATAGTAATCAGATTAAATAGAGTAATAATAGTTATTTAGGTAGATGACTTAGTTAGGAATGAGAACCTGATGCAAGTTGTTTAGCTAGTTGACTTAGTTAGAAATTTATATTTATTTCGGTAAGAATAGATGTTTAGTTAGATGAACATTTTTACTACCATGTATTACGTGTGCTCTAAATTATGACAGTACTCGTTCCATTCATATTCTATTTGTATTTGTTGTATTTATTTTGCACCTTTTTTACACCTTATGTAACATAAACATTTTTATTTGCGGGCATGGCGGCGACAGTTATGCGAGTTGCTTGACCTGTCGGTCGACGCGACTCACCGGAGCCGTTTAGCGACGTTTGCCCCGCAGGATGGGGAGGCGGCCTTGGAGCTTGGGGCCCTGCGCTTGCGCACCCCCATGAGGGCGTGGCGTCTCGATCCGCGATGGATCCCGAGGTTAGTTCAATTTCATCGCAGTGTTGTACTCATGTCCCCTTCGACACCACAATAATACTTCTCACATTCTTTTGCAGGTTGAGGGCGGCTGGCCTACTACCTGTTGCCCGTATGGTCGAGGCGACCGTCGCGGATGCGCAGGACCGACGGAGTGCCTCTAGGCGGTTCCTTACGACAGGAGCTTGCTGACTGCTCTAGTGGACCGGTGGCGGCCTGAGACCCACACCTTTCACTGCCGTGTGGTGAGATGGCGCCGACACTAGAGGACGCCGCTTACCTCCTAGGCCTGCCTCGCCAGAGATGCGGTGGTTCCCGCAGACGCCCACCCAGTGGCGCGCGATATCCTCCACCGGTTCGGGGTGCTACCCCACCACAAGATACGACTTTCGCATGCGCCGACGGTCCGACGCAATGGTGGCTTGTGCGCCTCTAACGTAAGCACGATTTTTCCTTGTCATATCTGATTTAACTCACCGTGTGCGATTTTCATTGCATTTTACAACCTAACCATTACTTTCTGCAGCCCGAGAGGATGGTACCCGGAGCTGGGGAGCAGGCCGTCGCCCGGCACTTGGAGGCGTACCTTCTGTGGCTCTTCGGGTGGGTCTTGTTCTGCTCGTCGCACGGGGACACTGTCGACAGGCACATGATCCAGTTTGCGAGGACGATCACCGACGCCGACTTGGAGGAGATCCCGCAGTTGGCTTGGGGACCTGCGGTACTTGCCGCGACGTATCGTGCTTTGTGCGACGGGTGTCGTCGCGTGTCCGACTCGTCCCACTCGCCGGCCGCCCTTTGCTATCGCGGTGTGGTCGTTCGAGAGGTTCCAGATCGGACGACCACTGATAGACCTGTCAGCTTACCGCGCAGACTTCTACAGGGTTCCCGGGGACGAGGTTGATCGTCCGACGATGGGGACATTGTGGTGTCGCCGACAGGTCAGTATTACTTATCGTAGCCGTATGTTGTTTTTTTAATTCTCCACGTGTTGTACTAACGTTCATCGCTGGTGTTTTTTTTGCAGCCGCGGTTCACCCCAGTCACGACGCACGCTTCGTACCCTCAGTACGTAGCGATGTTGGACCAGCTCACGGACGACCGCGTCATATGGCGCCCTACGCCTCGAGCTTGTGCGAGCACGTCGCCGCTTGGTCTGTGCCGCAGCTGCGATCGCCGACGGGCGCGGCGTCGTTGACTCGACGTCACTTGGTGTTCGACGTGTTCATCGAGCCGTCGCCGCCTACAGCCGCCTTGAGGCGCTTTGGTCTACGGCAGCATTCCCGCACCCACAGCGCCGTCGTTCCAAAGCAGCCGCACTCGTTCGTATTTCTACATTTTTTCCCTTCTGCTAGTACTTACGATCTCGGTGACTTGCGAATTAATGTTGCGCTTTCGTTTTTGCAGGTACACACGCAAAGTCTTCGTCGGTATGATCACTATAGCTTTTCGTGGATTCCGTAAAATAACAGGTTTACATGAAAAATTATGGAGTAATAGCCCTGAAACACCATTCGACATATGTACGACCTTGTAGCAGCTTTCCACGCGCGATTAGACAACTCACGGGCGCAATGCTTTCAACCTTTTCAGGCCGATTTGACCACACGACGACACTTCTCTCTGCTTTCGCACACAGGCTTTGTCACACATGCAGGCACAGTTCAATGTGACCACTCACTGCCTACTTTTGTTCGTGATAACAGGTCGTGTGGCTTTTCTCAGATGGTGACAAATCGTGCAGCCTTTCGCAGAAGGTGACAGGCGGTGCAGCTTTGATGATGGGTGACATGTCGTGCAGCTTTTCACAGAGGATGCCAGGACGTCAAACCGACAAGTCTTTGTAGTCGTGCGGAGTAACCACTCACCACCACTATAAAACCGCCTAGGGTTACACATCCAACACCACCAAACAAGCAATACACGCCATCCGAATCTACACAAATTAGGGCACGATGTTGTTCTACCGTCGCCTCTTGAAGCGAAGTCATCCCGCCCCGAATACCCGGATACCAGTAGCGTGCACGCCCCAGTTCTGCGGAGTTGCCCAGACCCAAATGCGACTGCAACCTTCCGGCGAAGATGATGCAATCTACCCACGGAGAGACGGCCGCCGTGCTCACTCATCACAGTTCGCCCCTACCGTAAACCTACTTGTATCCATAAAATACAAAGCTAACGGTACCATTTCACGCATCGTTCTTTCCTTTCTCAAAGACAAGAACCGGTGTTGCTTCTTCCAATGGATCGACGGCCGAACGACGTGACTACGGATTTGTCTACAAGCGCCACGACGCCAACCCGCTTCGCCGAGAACTTCAACCGTGGGAGAGGCGGGATACGCCCTGTTCTAGAGCGACCAGAGTTCAGGGCGGTGGGCAAGAGGCCAACCAATCGGTGAGTTTCATGCGACGAACCCATGCTTCACTCACAAAGTAGTAATTCTAAACCAGTTCATCCCATACAGGAGTTCAAAAAGAAAATTGCGAAATTGCTCGAGTCAAAGGAGAAACCTCCCCAGGGGCCACCCGAAAGCCCTGACTTTTGCGAACACGGCCTTCAGGCAGTGGTTGATACCTGCCACGATGAACTAGCGGATCGGAGATTCTACCGGTGCCCCTTGGCCGAGGATGAATGGTGAGGCTACTTCAACTGGGTGGACCCGAGACGCGTACCACCCACATCTCAAACTTCCCGTATGGGATAACTGGGGGGAGCAACCCTCCCCGTGGTGCTACTACCGCCCAGAAAAGCCAGACCTCGAGTACGCCTACGGTGTTATTCAACGGCCAACGCGGGCATACTGCATTGACTGCAGGGCACGCTTCCAGTTGTACAACGATAAGCCCAACACACACCTCCTGCACCATACAGTGGAGTGCGAGCCGAAACAGAGCAGACGTCTCCGCAAGTGTCCGCTAACGCCAACACACCGAGGTGCAAGAGGGTACCTCCTCTCGAAGAGGAAGGACAAGGAAGCGGCCGACCGGGTCCGCACCACGCAACAAATCCTTGACGCTACATGCAGACCATCCGGAACCCGTGGTAATAACATAAGGGGCGCCGAATTGGGATGACATGCCCATGTGGGAGGGCGAAATCCACATCAAAAGACCAAAAATTCATCTTACACACCCGAGACGTGCGGCATAGGCCACCCATTCGGTGACACACAGCACCGTGGATCCCCATGGAGTTCTTTCATAGTGGGATTGAGCGTGTTCGAGGACAAACCTCCAAATTTACACGGGTCGTAATATGCGTAAAATGTGGGACATCATTCGGCTGTACCGGATAGGCTGAACGATCATTTGTTCCACCATGACAACCAAGCTTTCGTTAGTTAGTTCGGCAAGCAATTTCGTCATTGTTGTAATGCCCTTGCAATATAATCTATCTATTGCTTATTTTATCATCTGAACTCGATGTATGTGCCCTTATATATATGTTCAACAAATAATTTAAGTGCTTCGTGGGAACTATTTATAACATGCGTTGTTGTCGACTATAATACTTAGGGTTGTTGCACTAGTGGAAATTAGATGCAAAGCAAGGTGTAAATTAAATATTTTCCCAGAATATGGTAGTGCACATATCAAAGAGCAAATCTGGTCTACTCTTCCTAAAAATTACATTTAAACATTAAATTTTACGGGCTGTCGAAAAGGCTAAAAAATCATTCTCCCAGATCTCAGATTCGCACTCTTTTTGATCTCCCTCTCGTAAAACATCACAACAACTAATACTGACATTTTATTAACTACACTACAGCTCATAATTTACATACATTGCAATTCGAATAAAAAAATGGGCTAAACCTCTCTGTCGCCATTTGAAACGGCGACAGAGAGTCCTTCGCTATTTCAAATGGCGACACAAAGTCTATCGGTTTTTCAATCGGCGACAGACTCTCTGTCGCCATTTCAAATGGCGACAGAGAGTCTGTCCCTATCTGAAACGGCGACAGGCTGTCTGTCGCCATTTGAAATGGCGACAGACTTTCTGTCGCCATTTGAAATGACGACAACTGGGTAGTTTTGTAAAAAAATTCGGCATATTATTTTTGTAAAATAGAATAAAAATAGTATTATTTAAAAAAAATTCCAAAATTAGCAAGTTGTGGTTGCAGTCTACTTCCTCCAAAGTTTCTTCTGCAATCATAATAAATGACAACCCTGTAGTTGATCAATAAACAGAGTCTTCTTTTACTGTTTCCGGTGAAGTAACATATAATGTCAAAAAATACCTTAGTTATCCATGCTTGCAAGTTAATTCGGTTGTCAGTATCCTTTTTGCTTAATTCCTTGCATATTCCAGGCTGCGTGGATACCTTTAGCATTAACTGGACGGGATATATGTGGCAGTCCTATAACAGGATCAGGGAAGGTATCTCTAATGAACACAAACTTCCCTGTTTGGAGCATTTTGAAGTTGTATATATCTTTAGTTTAATTGATTTCTCTAAATTAGACAGCTGCTTTCTCTTTGCGTGTGCTGGAGCGTCTACTTTTCCGGCCAAAACGTGTACCTGCAATTAGGGTGCTTATTCTTACTCCAACTCGAGAACTGGCTGCTCAGTAAGTTCCATATATGCTCAGAAGTGGTCAGCTTGGTGCGTTCACAAGGTGCAAGGAGAACATAGCACACACACTCAAAAAGGCGAATACTAGAGTAATCAGGAAGCATGCCACAAAGACGCTCCACTAGAATCCCAGCCTTAAGAGCAGAAGAAGGCTGAATATTAATCAAGTAAGTAGCAGTGGAAATAGCCTCAGCCTAGAAATGAGGTGGAACAGCGGAAGCAAGTAAAAGAGCACGAGCTATCTCAAGAAGATGGCGATGCTTGCGCTCAGCCACACCATTCTGATCATGAGCACCAGAACAGGAAAACTGAGAAAAGAGTGCCCTGCATAGCAAGAAAAGCACGAAGGGCGCCGAACAGATATTCCCCTGTTGAGTCAGCACGAAGAACTCGAATGGGAGAGTCAAACTGAGTACGAATCATAGTGGCAAAATTCTTATAGATGGACAAGGCCTCGCTACGAGAAGACATAAAGTATATCCAAGTGTGGCGAGAGAAATCATCCATAAAAATAATATAATATTTATGACCCCCTTTTGAAATGAAAGGAGCCGGACCCCAAACATCAGAATGAACAAGATCAAAAGGACGCTGGGATACAGACTCACTGGAAGGATAGGGGAGTTGTAGCTGTTTACCCAGCTTACAACCCGCACAATCTAAAGAGGTATCACCAGACACATCCTAAAAGATCACGACGAATTAAAGAAGACAGATGTGACCCACAAAGATGCCCTAAACGGTGATGCCACTGAGCAAACGACCCAGTAGAAGATGCAACGGAGGCAGAAGCAACCGAGGAGACTGAGAGACTGGCAGGGGCAACGGAAGGAAGACGAAGCCAGTCAAGCTCCCAAAGGCGCTGAGAGTCACGGCGGCGAGGGCCAATACCAACCAGAGACCCCGTCCTGCGATCCTGAACACAACAAGAGTCAGATTCAAGGATAACACGACAGCCATGATCAGTGAACTGGCCAGCGGATATAAGCTGCATGGTGAGTTTAGGAACATGAGAAACAGCAGGAACATGAAAAGAAGAAGACAAAAGAGTGCCTCGTCCTGCAACAGAAAGAGAGGTACCATCTGCAGTCTGTACAGTGATAGGAGCAACAAGAGGACTAATGGAATGGAGACTCGTTGGATCAGATGTCATATGAAAAGAAGCTCCAGAGTCAAGAATCCATGGTGTGATACCTGATGAGGAGGAAGGTGGTCTCTTAGTGGAAGACTGAGTAGCAGAACCAGCAGAACCTGACGGTGCAGAAGTAGCCATGCGACATAGCAGCATAAGAATCTCCTGAGTGGGGTCCGAACCAGAAGAAGCCTGTTGACGAGAGGCACCTAGAAGTCCAGTGCCCTTAGGAGGACACCCACTACGACGAGCAATATCCTTCTTCTTCCGATAGCAAAACTGCTCCACATGCCCATCCTTATTGCAGTAGGTGCAGTGAAGCCCTGCACCCCTAGTAGTCGATACTGAAGTAGGCGCCACTGATGGAGGAGTATCACGAGGCACTACCAGGACTGAAGGAGATACTAGCAGGCCTGCACCACAAAGACGAGTCTCCTCAGTACGAATAGCTGCAAGAGCCTCCAACAAGGTCACACGAGGATGACGAGCAAACAGTTGAGCACGAATCTGCTCAAATTCAGCCCGAAGGCGTGTCAGGAAGTCATAGATACGGCGAAGCTCCAAGTGAGAGTGCTGACGTTGGCAGCACTGACAGGTGCGGCAAACCTTTGGTTTTAGAGAATCAAGCTGACGCCACACCGAGGACAGTTGTGCATAGAACTCATCCACGGTAGAATCACCTTGCTGTAACGACTGCTCCTGTCCTACAACATCAAGGTATAAAGAATCACCTGCGGGCTCATAGCGATCGCGAAGATACGCCCACATCAACTGTGCTGAAGACAAACCAACAATATCACCAGTGAGATGCACCTTCATACTAGCAACCAGAATAGCAAAGGCACGAGCATCTTCATCAAGCCATATCTTGTATGTAGTAAATTGAGTCTGAAAAGACTCACAGCATCAGCATAGTCATCGGAGGCTTTCTGTTGAGCAGCAGCATCAGCCTCCTTAGGAATAACAGGCATGTCAGGGGGAGCAGGACGAGACGGACATGATAGCTCGCCAGTAAGAAACTCCCACAGACGTTGACCGCGCATGTGAAGGCGCATATGAAGAATCCAGTCGCGATAATTGAGACCATTGAAAACAACCGGGCAGCGAGGAACAGAGACGGTGCCCGAAGAAAGAACTGCAGACGATGACATTTTTTTTGTGTGGAAGCCGGAGCTGAAGTTTAACTAACCGAAAGCCAAGCTGAAGTTGATTTGACTCTGAGTTGAAGCTGGACCCGAAGGAAATATGAAATCCCCTTTTGGGATCTAAACCAAATCCGATCCGCCCCGTCCTTCACGCGCGGGACCGCATGCACAAGAAGTGCAGGCAAGAAGCAACTTGTTGGAGAGCTTCTTCAAGCGCGGGCTTCGGTGATTGGCGTTTGAAGGCGGGTGCCGCGTGGCTCGAGGAGACGAGCACCGCCACACGGAGGAGACGAGCACCGTCGCGGGAAGATGAGCCGACACCGGCGCTCAGCGCAAATCTGGCGGCGACAAGAGAGTCGCGGGCGGAGCGACGAGAGCTGCTGCCGGTGAAGGCGACCGGGAGCGATCGACGGGAAGAGGCCACGGCCGGGGCAAAGCTTCGGCTGCAGACGACGGCCGCCGGCGAAACGGCACCGAGCCAGGGGCTGAGACGTGCGGCGTGAGACGTGCAGTGCGAGGGCGCCGATGGAGCCAAGGCGCGGGAGTGAGCTCGCACGACGGTCGGCCTAGAGGACGAGCAACGCCGGACGGGCAGAAGCGACGGTCGTCGGCAGGCGATGAGGAGGTCGGGCTCGGCGTCGACAAAGCCGAGGCGCAACGCGGGTGGCCGAGCGGCGCAGAGACTGGTCGGCTGAAGAACAGGCGCCGGTGCGCCCCGGAGCAGCGTCACCGACAGTCTAGGAGGATGAATCGGCAAAGAAAAACCGGAGGGGAGCTCGGGAGAGCGCAAGTGCAACGCCCGTAAGAAAACCCTAACCCTAACCTTGCTCTGATACCATGTTATGAATAGCACTTGTATTCAATATGAGGCCAATGGGCAAGCAATACATGTACAAGTGAAAGTTCAAGCTCCATTAAGTTGGTTTTGGAGTTAATGACAAATCTAATCTTGAGACTAACTCTTTTGATAATTATAATATTGATTAGTCTCAATTGTTAATTAATGACAAATCTTTTATAAGACTAACTCTTTTACTGAGTTTATCTTTGATTAGTCTCATCTCATTGAAAAATGGAAAACCCAAGGTATGCACTCGTATTCACTTTACGATATCTTAATGCATACTTTGGATTCAGGTTAAAGGATGAACTCTACCATTATTCAGACCTCAAGAAGTGCATTAATGTCTCAACTCCATATATACATGAATGCACACATTTAGGGGTAGTTCATGCTTAATCTTGAAGTTTCAAAGTATTGATCTAATCCATCTTTCTATATTAAGGATCATTACATTGAAACAACCATTTGAGTATATTTAACTTGTGTAGTTCTAGTATACTCATGGCAATATAGGATAAACTCCAAAGCAATACAAAATTGAATATGTGCATATTGATTCAAGTTCAATTATTTGCATGCACACATCTAACGGAGTTTATTCTATAATTAATGGTCTTAAGAGTATTGATCCCTTTCCACCACTCCATATAAATTGGATCATTACTTTTAGATTCTATCGAATTGAGTATATGAAACTTGTGTAGTTAATATATACTCATCACAATTTAAATTGTGTTCGGTTGCCATTCAATCAACAAAGAACTAGTCATGTATTGATGGTTCACTTTGTTAATCCTAGGGCAATCGAAAGTTCTTGTGTATATGAAACATTAGTTGCATTAATATACTCAAGACACAATTAATCTTTCAATCATTTGTCTTTGGGTTGTGGTCAATCATCAAAGGAAAAGATCAAAGGATCTTGGGAGCATCCATTATGTGTTAATGGACTGCAATGATGACTGAGACAACCATGTGTTTTCGACTTACACTTTCAATGAGTTTAAAATAGGTTAAGTGCAAGGTTGAGATGGATGAACGGGAAAAGGACGTCATCATGTGTTGATGAGCATCAAGAGAGGATCCCGAAGCTAAGACAAGGGGAGTTCATCATGTGTTGATGAACAAGACGAAGATCCCGACTTGGAGAGAAGATGATGGAAATCATAAAAGCTCTAAGTGGATGTGCTAGGGGCAAAGGTATAACTAGCTAGGGCTAAGGATGTGTTCCTAGCCTTTTACCTGTCTCGGTGTTTGGATGGCAGACCGGGTTGCTAGTTAGGTGCCGTACTATTAAGAGGGGTTAAGTATTATAGCTTGAGCTTCATCATGTGTTGATGAACTCAATCCGGTTCACTCTAGCTCACTCTCTTGGATTTTGCATGAGCTAAGTATTTGCATGTGTTGCAAATAAGAGAGCTCATGCTCGCTTCTTATTGAATCTTAATCGATTTGGTTTTTGCATGGAGCTATGGATTTGCATATGTTGCAAAAGGGAGATAGCTCGTATAATTTGGTTTATGTATTTTTGTTGGGAGATATGTTTTGCATGTGTTGCAAAAGGTGAAAGCTCATGCATCGGTGTTTTAGCTTGTGATTTGATCATGTGTTGATCATCACAAGGCTAAGTAAAGTTTATGATTTTTCTATTTGCAAATGTGTTTTGCAAATAACCTAGAGGTTATGGTTTTGATCCTAGAGCATGTGTTGGCATTTGTAAATGTGTTTTGCAAAGTGTCGGGATCATGTGTTGATCTTTACATGGCTAGAGGATTGATCTCATGGGTTCTCGGTTTATTTGTACATGTGTTTTGCAAATTATTTTGATCATGAGTTGATCACCAAATGGCATAAGAATTGATCTTATTGACTCCCTCTAGCTTGTAGTCATGCCCTTGATCAAGTCTATGTGAGGGATTTCGATAAATCAGATTTTAGACTTGAATGACTACATTAGAGTCTTTATTTTTGTGATATTTAAAAATATCTATGGTTGCTTAAATCTTGAAAATGGGTGGAGATTGTAGCCCTCGTGATAAACTTCGCATAGAATCAAAAATCACCTAAATCGGAGTTCGGACTAAAAAGTTATGAGCATTTTAGATGGGCGGTAGGACCGCCCGGGACGGTACTACCGGCCCAGAGGCGGTGTAAAAACTCCAGATAAGGGTTATTTTTGGTGGAAATGGCCAGTGCTACCGGTCCTAGATGGGCGGTAGCACCGGGGTACTATAGCAACGGCTAGTTTTTGGTGTTTTTAATGCACAGAAGTGACCGTTGGCCTAAAGACCGGTGCTACTGCTCTAGTAGGGCGGTAGCACCGGGTTTACTGCGCTTTTACCCCATTTCAACCTCCAACGGCTAGTTTTCTTGAGGGGCTATAAAAGGGGCCGAACTAGGAGGGTTTTGCAGCTGCTCTAGCACCCATTTGAGGTATTCATGTGAGAGCAAAACCCCAAGAGCTCATAGAGCCATATTTGAGTGATTTGAGATGAGTTTGATTTAGAGTTTCTTTAGTAGAATCTCTTTGGTGTTGATTTGCTTTCTCTTGAGTTAGTGTGAGCCTCTCCTCTACTTTGTGCATGTGTTGCACTTTGTAAGCAAGGAGAGAAGCATCTAGTTGCATGTGTTGCATCTAGAGAAGGATTGAGCATCCTTGTGCATGTGTTGCACTTGGTGAGGTTCAAGCTCGAGGGCTTGACTTGTTACTTTTGGTGTTTGCCGACACCTAGACGGCGTGTGGAGGCGTCGTGCACGGTGACCTTCTCAAGAAGATTGTGAGAAGGCCCGGCAAAGTTGTGAAGGTCAGAGCTCGCCTACCCGGAGAGGAAAAGTGCTACCATTAGTGGAATCGAGGCGGGTGCTCAATTCTTGGAGCCGGTCCAAAGTGGTTTGGGCTTGCCTCAACGTGGATTAGGGGAGACCGGCAAGTCTCCGAACACCACGGTAAAACATCGGTGTGTCTCCTTATGTTTGCTTTCAATTCTCTATTTACATTGTTGCAATTTACATTCCTAGAATTAAATTGCTTGATTGTCTTTAGGATTGTATATTCTTTAGTAGAGACATAATTAGCTAGTGCACTTAGTAAGCCTGGTTGATTTAGGCTCTTATTTGTCAAAACCTTATTTTATCGCTTCCGCATTAATTATTGTTTAGGTTTTGACATAGAGATCAATAGAGCGTGTATTTAGTGAGAAGATTTTTAAAACCGCCTATTCACCCCCCTCTAGTCGGTATCCTCGATCTTACAAGTGGTATCAGAGCTTGGTCTCTCATTAATTCGGCTTTACCGCCTAGAGAGTAAGGATGACGACTAGTGATTTAGTGCACTACACCGACTCATATATTTTTGATGGCTCAAATTATGCATCATGGAAATTATTTATGATTTCTCATTTTAAATCCATGAGCCTCCAAATATGGTGGATCGTAGATGTTGACTTTTCTCTTCGGTTGAATGAATTTGCTCCAAATAAAGGAGAAGAGAAATGCCTACATCTCGACGCTCAAGCTACTAATGCTTTATTTAGCGTTATGAGCGTAGATGTGTTCAACAAAATTTGCAATTTCAAGAGCGCTCATGAGATGTGGGTCAAACTTCAAGAAATATATGATTCATCTACATAAACAAATGAAGATTGCATTGATGAATGCATTTCGGTAGAAGAATCCTCCACTTCTACCTCAAGTGATGAAGAAACCTCGACTTCTATCTCAAGTGACGATGAGCAACAATTTCTTTCATCATTAACTCGTTGCTTTGTGGCAAAAGGTAAAATTGAGGTAAGTGATGATGATAATGATAATGAGACCTCTTATAATGATTTAATGGATATGTTAGAGGAGGTCAATAATTATCTTGGGAAGGAGAAAGCCAAGTATAAGATTTTGAAGCTTGAGCATGATTCACTTCAAAATGATTATAATGTGCTTAAAGAAAATCATGAATCCCTCCTTCTCAACGAAATTATCAAGCCTAGAGAGGACATAGGAATTCAATGTGATTTAGTAGATGAAATGCCATGCATAAATTCTATTTCATGCATTCCATCTATGATTGACATGTTCACCTCTAACAACAATATTCTTTGTAACTCAAATTCAAATATTGCTTCTACTTCTATGTCTTGTGAGACTAACCTTGTAGAGGAAAATATCGAGCTCAAGTTTCAAATCATAAAGTTGGAAAATGACTTGAAGAAGTGCTACAAAAGGAAAGCCATCCTCGACGATATCTTAAGCAAGCAAAGGGTCTTGCACGATAAGAGAGGGATTGGCTACATCTCTGAGAAGAAGGTGAATAGCAAGACAAGGCACAACGCAAGACACATGAAGAACATCAAGTGCCTTGGATGTCATGAGAAGGGTCACTACGCCTCGGGGTGCCCAAACCAAGAGGATGTCAAGTCAAGGACGTCAACAAAGAGGCAAATTGGTATTGAGCAAGACAAGAAGATCAAGAGAGGTCCAAATAGCCAAACTTGCTTCAATTGCCGAGAAAAGGGACACATTGGTAAACAATGTCTCTTAGGTAACACTCCTAAGCCAACTCTTGTAAATGATCATTATTTGCTTAGGAAAGACAAAAATGGTAATGTGTATGCAAAATTTGTCAATTCTCCTAAATGCTTGCAAAATAATGATATTCATTTGCTTAGGAAGAGTAAAACTAGAAATGTGTTTGCTAGATGTGTTAGTACTCCTAAGACCACTCAAAACAATGCAAACAATTTGCTTAGGAGGAATAACAATTGCAAACCATTTGCTAGAAATTCTAAATCCTCTAAGCATTTTCATAAAAATGTTAATCACGTGCTTAGAAAGGATAAGTATAGCAAATCATTTGCTAGAAATGTTAGTTCACCCAAAATTGCAATTTCTAGGGCTATTTGGGTCCCTAAATATCTTGTGACTAACATTCTTGGACCCAACAAATATTGGGTACCAAAAAGTGCTTAAAATATTTAATAGGCACTTGGAGATGCATTGGAGGCTTGGCTCAATCAAGAAAAGATGATTTCGTCATATGCAAAATGGAGCCAAGCATGAGGATGATCACTTCAATCATGAATCAATGCCATCTCGGTAACAAGTATTTAAATTGATAATTTTAGCTTATAGCCTTGTGTAGGTTATGGTGCATTATCATGAAAATCAATTTAAATTGCTTGTACTTGCTCATGCCTCTTAGTTGAATTTATTGCAATCTTGAGCAAATTGGGATGTGGCACATTAAGGGGGAGTGCTAAATCATAACCATGTATATCACTTCTCTATATGTGCCCATATTTATATAAGTGCTAATATATTTTCAAAATCAAGCCATTTAGCCAAAAGTGAAAAATCTTAGTAACTATTAGTAATCTTGTGAAAACTAGTTGCAAAATGTATACAAATGTTTTCAAAAGGTTTTCCACGAGTTTTGGATTTATAAAAACTAATTTCAAAAGAAAATGAGTTTCAAGTCTAAAATCTAGTTACTAGTATCTTGTTTTGGATTTAAACTTATAATTTTCATAGAATAAATTGTAAAAGGATTTTGAAAATAGCTCCAAAACGAAAAACTTAGAATTGGTCATTCTTAACAATTCTCGTATTCAAAAGATCTCCAAAAGACCAATCTATCCAAAGTTATTTGATTTTGAAACTCACCCAAAAACTAATATTGATATATATTGGTTATATTCTAGCACTTTGCGAATTTCATCTTTTAGACCGGATCTTGTGTAGTATCTTGGTTCAAAATAGTATTTTAAACTCATACATACCTATTCTAATCAAATATCTTCTCATCTGCTTCATTTGATACTTTTTGGAATGTTGATCAAAACCATATGCATACATATCCTTTTATATGAGCCTCTTTGGTCAAAAGTCAAAAATATTGCTTAAAAGGCCCATATGCGTGAAAATCTTTATAAAAGTTCTCAAATATGTATTTCAAATGTTTTACAATGCTTTCGGAGTAAAAATCTCTATTTTAGAAACATATTAGCAAAGTTGACCTCAAATGGATCTTATAGGATCTTGATTTTGGATTAAATGAAATATTTTCATAAATCAAAATCTATTGAATTTTTGAAAAAGTGGTCAATACAAAACTCGTAGGGTTGGTCAGTTCAAAAATTTCTCTAGTTCAAAGTTTTCCAAACGACCAACCGTTCAAAAGTTATAGCCATTTGAATTTGACCAAAATCCTTCATTTGACCCAAAATGACCAATTCTTGCATTTTGTGGGTTTCGCTATTTGAGTTGGATTTCTTTGTTCTTCTTAGCTTGAAATAGTACTTCTAACTCATACAAA
The DNA here is from genome assembly GCA_036346275.1 of Otatea glauca. Taxonomy (NCBI): domain Eukaryota; kingdom Viridiplantae; phylum Streptophyta; class Magnoliopsida; order Poales; family Poaceae; genus Otatea; species Otatea glauca. The sequence goes on along the minus strand of CM070733.1, from coordinate 28,208,707 downwards.
GCCATGAAAGTTCAAATCTCCATAAATTTCAATTCGGATTGCATTTTGAGCATTTCGTGGAAATTCAATTTCTTTTCATGCTTACAAAGCGCATTTTGCCATATCTTTTGAAATAAAATTGCTTTTGAGGAAATTATTTTTGGGATACCTTCTAACTAGTCTAAAGTTCATTTCTGGAAATTTTCAAACCATTTGGACTTTATTTGAAAAAGTTTTGACTTTTCTCCTCTGAGTAAAATTCATGCCTTGAATGCAAAATTTGGCATATCTTTTGATTGGAGACTCCTTTTTCAGAAATTCTTTTTGGAAAATATTTTTATGATCCCAACGTTTGTTTCTGCATAGTTTCAAATAAATTGAACTTCATTTGAAAAAGTTATGAGCTTTTCTCTCTTTGATCAAATGCTGAAAATTCAGACTTTTATATGGTTTTGAGCTGATTTGTGATTTTTGTATCTCCAAATCAGATCATAATTTTAGGGGACCACCTTTCTAAAAATTGATACTCAATAGTTGGTCTATTATGTCAAATTTTATCAGATTTGTTGGACCTCCTTTGAGCAATTTGTCAGCTATCTTTTGAAGCTTAAATGAAATGTCAAAATCTGAAAACCTGAAATTTTCAGTTTGTAAAATCCTTATGGTTTTCATATCTTTTAATTGGATTTAAGTTGGAAGAACCTCTCAAATCAAAACTTGAGCATGTTTAAATGTATTGGCTTCATGATTTATCTTAGAATCCTTTTCGAGCTTGTTTACTCAAGTTTTGGAAGATGCTTTTCTTTTGTGTATGTCATGGTATCAAGTTGATTTTTAAATTGACATATAGTTTTGATCTTTGAGAAAATGATCTTGTTTTAAAATAAATGTTAATGATCTTCTCAAAAGTGGTATACTCATGCAAAATGATTTTTACAAGTGGTATTCTTTTCAAATAATAGTATTACCAATCTTTTCATGTGGTATCAATTGAAAAATGATCATTACAAGTGGTATTACTTTAAAATTGATATTTACAAGCTTTATATTTTCTTCAAGTGGTATTACAAGTGATGCTTCTTTAAAACTTTCTACAAGTGGTTTTATGAAAATTCGAATCTCATTTGGATGCTTTTCTAGTTTAAGCGCTATTAGGCCCTCAAAGACTCTTTTTGTGAGTTTGTTTGCAAATTAAAAAGCCTAATAAAATGAGGAGTTTATATGAATGCGTTTCAAATATCTTTGTCGTGCTTAACTCAAACTATGGCCCCTTTTCATGTTTGTTTACTCTTTTGGGCCATATAAAGAAGAAGTTTGCGGATTTTTTGAATCGTATTGAAAATTCTTAATATTTACAAGTGGTATTTTATTTAAGAATTCTTGTGAACTTCAGTAGGTCATATGTATTTATTTCAATCTTGTTATGACCTCATTTCAGACAAATTTCTTGCCAATCTCTCTTCTTCAAAGTGGTATTTTCTTGCCAAGCTCTTCACTCTAAAAACTCTCCTTTTTGGACCCATTTTCCATTTTTGGTGTTTAATGCCAAAAGGGGGAGAATTTGTGGGAGCCTAATACCTCATTTGGTTGGGGAGTTTGTGGAAGCTTAATTTGGTTAAGGGAGAGAATTATTTTAATTATTTGTCTACAAATCACTCATACGCATTCTCACTTGTTAATGCATAAATTGCTCAAAGACATGCTTACATGTTTAGATTAAATTATCTCAATATGATGATTTTCATCCAAATGTGGATATTAAGCTTGGATTTGTCAGCAATCACCAAAAAGGGGGAGATTGAAAGTTCAAGCTCCATTAAGTTGGTTTTGATGTTAATGACAAATCTAATCTTGAGACTAACTCTTTTGATAATTATAATATTGATTAGTCTCAATTGTTAATTAATGACAAATCTTTTATAAGACTAACTCTTTTATTGAGTTTATCTTTGATTAGTCTCATCTCATTGAAAAATGGAAAACCCAAGGTATGCACTCGTATTCACTTTACGATATCTTAATGCATATTTTGGATTCAGGTTAAAGGATGAACTCTACCATTATTCAGACCTCAAGAAGTGCATTAATGTCTCAACTCCATATATACATGAATGCACACATTTAGGGGGAGTTCATGCTTAATCTTGAAGTTTCAAAGTATTGATCTAATCCATCTTTCTATATTAAGGATCATTACATTGAAACAACCATTTGAGTATATTTAACTTGTGTAGTTCTAGTATACTCATGGCAATATAGGATAAACTCCAAAGCAATACAAAATTGAATATGTGCATATTGATTCAAGTTCAATTATTTGCATGCACACATCTAACGGAGTTTATTCTATAATTAATGGTCTTAAGAGTATTGATCCTTTTCCACCACTCCATATAAATTGGATCATTACTTTTAGATTCTATCGAATTGAGTATATGAAACTTGTGTAGTTAATATATACTCATCACAATTTAAATTGTGTTCGGTTGCCATTCAATCAACAAAGAACTAGTCATGTATTGATGATTCACTTTGTTAATCCTAGGGCAATCGAAAGTTTTTGTGTATATGAAACATTAGTTGCATTAATATATTCAAGACACAATTAATCTTTCAATCATTTGTCTTTGGGTTGTGGTCAATCATCAAAGGAAAAGATCAAAGGATCTTGGGAGCATCCATTATGTGTTAATGGACTGCAATGATGATTGAGACAACCATGTGTTTTGGACTTACACTTTCAATGAGTTTAAAATAGGTTAAGTGCAAGGTTGAGATGGATGAATGGGAAAAGGACGTCATCATGTGTTGATGAGCATCAAGAGAGGATCCCGAAGCTAAGACAAGGGGAGTTCATCATGTGTTGATGAACAAGACGAAGATCCCGACTTGGAGAGAAGATTATGGAAATCATAAAAGCTCCAAGTGGATGTGCTAGAGGCAAAGGTATAACTAGCTAGGGCTAAGGATGTGTTCCCATCCTTTTACCGATCTCGGTGTTTGGATGGGAGACCGGGTTGCTAGTTAGGTGTCGTACTATTAAGAGGGGTTAAGTATTATAGCTTGAGCTTCATCATGTGTTGATGAACTCAATCCGGTTCACTCTAGCTCACTCTCTTGGATTTTGCATGAGCTAAGTATTTGCATGTGTTGCAAATAAGAGAGCTCATGCTTGCTTCTTATTGAATCTTAATCGATTTGGTTTTTGCATAGAGCTATGGATTTGCATATGTTGCAAAAGGGAGATAGCTCATATAATTTGGTTTATGTATTTTTGTATGGAGCTAAGTTTTGCATGTGTTGCAAAAGGTGAAAGCTCATGCATCGGTGTTTTAGCTTGTGATTTGATCATGTGTTGATCATCACAAGGCTAGAGGTTATGGTTTTGATCCTAGAGCATGTGTTGGCATTTGTAAATGTGTTTTGCAAAGTGTCGGGATCATGTGTTGATCCTTACATGGCTAGAGGATTGATCTCATGGGTTCTCGGTTTATTTGCACATGTGTTTTGCAAATTGTTTTGATCATGAGTTGATCACCAAATGGCATAAGAATTGATCTTATTGACTCCCTCTAGCTTGTAGTCATGCCCTTGATCAAGTCTATGTGAGGGATTTCGAGAAATCAGATTTTAGACTTGAATGACTACATTAGAGTCTTTATTTTTCTGATATTTAAAAATATCTATGGTTGCTTAAATCTTGAAAATAGGTGGAGATTGTAGCCCTCGTGATAAGCTTCGCATAGAATCAAAAATCACCTAAGTCGGAGTTCGGAGTAAAAAGTTATGAGCGTTTTAGTGGCTCGGCAGTGGTAGCACCGCCGCTACATGAGCGGTAGCACCGCCGAGCGTTGCTACCGGCCCTAGATGGGGGCGTTGCTACCGGCCCCAGATGGGCGGTAGACCGCCCGGGGCGGTACTACTGGCCCAGAGGCGGTGTAAAAACTCCAGATAAGGGTTTTTTGGTGGAAATGGCCGGTGCTACTGGTCCTAGATGGGCGGTAGCACCGGATACTGTAGCAACGGCTAGTTTTTGGTGTTTTTATTGCACAGAAGTGACCGTTGGCCTAAAGGCCGGTGCTACCGACCCTAGTAGGGCGGTAGCGCCAGGTTTACTGCGTTTTTACCCCATTTCTACCTCCAACGGCTAGTTTTCTTGAGGGGCTATAAAAGGGGCCGAGCTAGGAGGGTTTTGCAGCTGCTCTAGCACCCATTTGAGGTATTCATGTGAGAGCAAAACCCCAAGAGCTCATAGAGCCATATTTGAGTGATTTGAGATGAGTTTGATTTAGAGTTTCTTGAGTAGAATCTCTTTGGTGTTGATTTGCTTTCTCTTGAGCTAGTGTGAGCCTCTCCTCTACTTTGTGCATGTGTTGCACTTTGTGAGCAAGGAGAGAAGCATCTAGTTGCATGTGTTGCATCTAGAGAAGGATTGAGCATCCTTGTGCATGTGTTGCACTTGGTGAGGTTCAAGCTAGAGGGCTTGACTTGTTACTCTTGGTGTTTGCCGACACCTAGACGGCGTGTGGAGGCGTCGTGCACGGTGACCTTCTCAAGGAGATTGTGAGAAGGCCCGGCAAAGTTGTGAAGGTCGGAGCTCGCCTACCCGGAGAGGGAAAGAGCTACGACTAGTGGAATCGAGGCGGGTGCTCAATTCGTGGAGCCGGTCCAAAGTGGTTTGGGCTTGCCTCAACGTGGATTAGGAGAGACCGGCAAGTCTCCAAATACCACGGTAAAACATCGGTGTGTCTCCTTATGTTTGCTTTCAATTCTCTATTTACATTGTTGCAATTTACATTCCTAGAATTAAATTGCTTGATTGTCTTTAGGATTGTATATTCTTTAGTAGAGACATAATTAACTAGTGCACTTAGTAAGCCTGGTTGATTTAGGCTCTTATTTGTCAAAACCTTAATTTATCGCTTCCGCATTGATTATTGTTTAGGTTTTGACATAGAGATCAATAGAGCGTGTATTTAGTGAGAAGATTTTTTAAAACCGCTTATTCACCCCCTCTAGTCAGCATTCTCGATCTTACAACAAGAGGGTATAGAAGGAAAGCTTATATAAAGCAATATCTATACAAGGCAAACAATCTCTATACAGGGCAACTAGCAATCTCTTATATAAGGTAACAAGGATACTGTCTATCATACTTCAGGATGCTTGCGCTGGATTTTTTTATTGCATTTAGACTGTCATTTAAGTTCCTTTTCTCCTTTTATTATATTTACTCAATAATTAGCTATGAGTCTTTTTTTGAATGAGAACAAGGAAAATAATAGATGGAGTTTATTTTGGGTCTGTTGTCATGTCTTGTACAGAATGTGAAAAGTGAGAACTAGCACGGTCACAAATTGGATGACTCTATTTTTCTCATGTTATTATTGATGCATGGCTTATCAATACCATTGTGGTGGTGCTTTCAAGTTTCCAAGTTGTGGCAACTGGCAGTTTATTGCAAATCAGATATAAGTTGCCTCCTATTCTAATTGCAAACTTGTGCAGCATTGCTTATAGCAAATTAGCTTAATTCTAATAACATGACAACATTTATTACATTTTAGTGCTTATCAATATTATTATAGTATTTTTAAGTTTAACACCAGTTTTCAGCTTAACATTCATACTCCTATAAATGCAGGGTCCATAGTATGATCGAGAAATTAGCCCAATTTGCTGATATCAGGTGCTGTCTCATTGTTGGTGGACTTTCAACTAAGGTATTCTATTGTATTTTGTTTTATTTTGTTGTCGAAGCTTTCCTGAGCTGTACCCTGTAGTTTTTTTTCTTGTGGTAAATATTTCTCTGCAGAACACAGAACCTTTTCATATATGTATTAGAAAGCATTCCATGTTCTAATTCCATTTTAGTCATGGCTGCATATGGAACCAACCAACCTGGTTTTGAAGGCGTTCAATGTTATCCATCTGTCTTCTATTTGTTTGCTTGCCAAACACTTATTTGTTTCTATTGTGTGTGAAAATGGAGATCTGACATACTATTGGTAATAGGGCTGTACAGCTCAAATTAACAGAACCAGAAGAAAGGAAATGTTTTGTCTGTTGCAATTGCCCTGTTTTGCCATCATGTAAAATATGATTCCTTAATAGTCATCTTATTCAAATATTTAAATACTAATTGCATTGAGAACTAACAAATTTGATGTCCAGTCTGCCCTTCTCACCATTCTTATATACTGTATTGTAAACTTTGATCTTTGTTATTCATATAAACTTCCATTTTTGAATCTGCAACTATAGCCTTTCACTTTTCTGGTAATATTTGTGATTGTTTGCATGCCTTCTGTTGTTCTCCTTTATTGTTGTTAGATATTTTTTCGTTACTATCATGCTGATGAAATGCTATCTACTTTCCCAGGTATAAGAGTTAGCTTTAAGGTCAATGTCTGACATTGTTGTAGCTACTCCTGGGTGCATAATAGATCATCTACGCAATTCCCTTTCTGTTGGGCTTGAAGATCTTGCTATTTCGATCCTTGATGAGGCTGATCGTTTGCTAGAACTGGGTTTCAGTGCTGAAATTCATTAACTGGTAACTGCCAAACTTCTGTGCTGCTAGTTTCTTGCTGTCTTATCACATTGTAGGTTGACATTTGGGTCTATGTATGTTCTTCCAATGGGGTCTGTGGGAAAAGTTTACAGGAATATTCAGAGGTTCTATATGTTTAATAACATAGAGAAATTAGAAAAAGATTGTATAAACAATCCAAAAGTATCATACATGTTACTCTAGTTTCCTTTATTTTTTTTGGATAGAAACAGTCCAAGTATATGCTTTATTTATACAAATAATAAAATTGAGGTAAAAGTCCTAAGTAAATTGATCCTATCTTTGTATCTAGTCATTGTCAAACACCCATAAGATTTATTCTTCTTATCATCTTACTTTAATAATCCACAATGCTTTCTTGATTTCATCTATAATGCACTTTTGTTTCATAATAAATTCAGATTCGCATGTGTCCTAAAAGAAGGAAGACAATGCTTTTCTCTGCTACGATGACAGAATAAATTGATGAACTCGTGAAACTTTCACTAAACAAACCAGTCTGTCTTGAACCGATCCTTCACTGGACCGAAGAGTATGCTCATTCTACTTTTGGCATCCTTCTCTTGCTTGGTTATATACTTGTTGCTTTTTTATTTTAAGAAAATAGAAATATTTGGCTTATGGCTGTTATGCTCTGTGATTTAACATTTCACAGCATCTCGAGACTTCATTTTCCTCAATGTTTGTACTGTCAGATTTATATATAATTTATTTTTATCATTTATAGTCTCCCAATTTTATACATGATAGTTAGAATACGTCGAGCACACAAAGCAAATCAAGAAGCTGTTCTGCTTGCACTCTGTTTGAAGACTTTCAAGGAAAAAATAATCATTTTCAGGTTTGTGTTCTGGAGAATTTGGTTGCTTTTAATTTTGTGTCAATTTAACAGCTCCTCTTTTTTGGGATAGCTGGCTTTACTCAGGCCTTGTTTGGGAGGGTGGTGGTGGGGGTGAATTCCCCGTGGGCCAGCAACCCCGAACGGGATTTTATGGGCACAAGCAATCCCCTCCATAGGTGGGGGTAAATTCCCTGCTGGGGAAGCAAATCCTGACCATTGTTTGGGAGGACAGGGCTAAAAATCCCGACCATTAAAAAAAGCCAGAAAAGATCAAATAAAAATTATAACTATGCAGGGAGAATTAGAAAAAACTCGAATACAACTAAAAAAAAGTTTCAGTCTATCCCCAGATTTTCATCCCAGTGAGTCAGACATTGATCCATTACGAATCCACGATTTGCCACCATAACAGTGCACTACTAACTTCCAATAATAGAGAAAAATAGGCAAGTTGGACTGACATAATTCAGTGGGAATATCTTCCAAATCTTCAGTTGAAACCTATAACAAGAAAGGTACAAATAGGATTAAAGCAACGAGTTCTGAGCCTCCAACTCTTCATGCCAAATTAGTAGATTTTCAAATAAGGTAGCAGACTTTCAGTTGCATTAATAGCTACTTTCACTCTTAAAACACTTCATTAGTTAGTGGTCATTGCTGTATCACTTGCAGCAGCCAAATCAAATGTCCAATCCAGCAAAAAGTAGCATGTATATCCCAGAAGCTGAAATGGTCATAGAAAAGTAAAGGTTAGTGGTGCTTTACAGGAATTGCCAGAGCAGCACAAGAGGGAAAAAAAAGGACCTTTACAGGAATTGCCAATGCAGCACAAGAGAGAAAAAAAGGACAATAGAACTCAAACTATAAAGTAAAGTAACAGAGGTAGAAACTAAAATAGAGTAGTCTTGAACCCAACTTCAACTTGCACTTCCTTGCCACCAAAAAACTATAAAGCAAGGGAATAGAGGTAGAAACAAGGTTATCACGGCGCCCCGGCGAGGCGAGTCACCTCCGAGGTGCCTGGACTTCTAGGCGCCTAGGCGACAGTTAGGCGATGAACTAGTTCATATTTCAAGCTTGATGTTGAGTTGAAACATGGAGCCGGTAACCTTGATGTGGCAGCTGGAGCGGCGATAAAGGAGGCAGAGTGGCGGTGGCAGCTAGAGCCGCGCGGGGCAGCAACTGGAGAGCGGCAGAGGCGGAGGGCAAGCGATGCAGTCGGAGGAGCACCAAACACCAGAGGTGGAGGGGCGAGCGATGCTGGTGGTAATGGCGCTGGCAGCAACAGAAGCGGAGGGGGATGCGAAGGGGGGAAGGGGAGGCGGAGGGGGAGGGGGAGGTAGAGGGGATTACCGGTTGGCTCGACGGTCGTTGGTCACTGGAAGGGGGAGGCGCAGTTGCTGGTGGGCGGCGAAGGCGCATAGCTCTAGGGTTTCCTCCGCTTCAGTCCACCCGTGAGTCCCCTGTTCAAGCCTCCTCCCGACTCCCCTATCCTGTGACTCACACCCTCAAATATCAGTCGTTCACTCCAACCGGCTGCCCGAACGCCAGGTTGGACTCCTAGTCGTCGCTGCCGCGGTGCTAGGATGTCCAGGCGGCCACCTGGCTCTCTTCAGGTGAGGCGCCAGTTGTTACATACTTATGACATGCGTGTTTAGAGCATCTTCTGCAAATGTTGAAGTATTAGCAAGAATTTAAAACACCTGTTCGTAATGTACCTACGAAGAAACTCTGTTGATCTTGACGTGGCGGGTGAATTTATGAAGTGAAGTCAAGCATGGGACACAACATTCTTAATTTATATTTTCCTCTTTCTCTGCTGTTCTTCCGCATATGTCCTATTCCTCTTCATCCCCTGAAACAACATAATAAAGTGAAATGAAAGAGTAGGAAATATTTTTTTCAAAATAAGAGAAAAGGTAGGAAATGTATTCAGAAACTAGCATATGGATGAAAGATAGAACTCCTTGTGATAATTTCATTTTCTTAAATAAAAAAGATCATAATTTTACGAAGGAGTAACATCCGATAGAGGTCCACAAGAAAAGTTTATAACAACCCAATCATTAGCAAGAAATCCATATTTCCAGCTCTGCAAGATCGAGTTACAGAGATATAGGAAAAGATAGAATGCAATTGTCCCTGTCTGATTTCTTTTGTAGCCTTCAATACACGGATGCGTTCCTATTGTTAAATTAACTAATTTGGAGCTACCAATTCATGCATGGGTAGGCCTTGGGATATGGCAAGTATCAAGTTAAGTTAGCACATGCAGATGATGCTATACAGTTATACTAACAGAATTAAGCTAGCCCAACACAGAGAAAATTAAGTACAGCACGTAAGAGAGCATGTTAGTATAACAATTGATGAATGTAAATTGGATCGATACCTGACTGCAGATCGATCGAAGCTGCTGGTGCTACTAGTTGCACTAGTTGTCGTTGATCTTGACTTTCCTAATATGTCTGATCTTGTCGGACTCAGAGGAGCTACCTTGTAATAAGGAATCACACAGCTTCTTGCTGCAGTTCAACGTGAGATACCTTGGGTTTACACCTCGCAGGTATCCTGGAACTGTCTTCATGGCTCTGTCCTCCAGCAGCATGCTGTCGAGTGCCGGGACATCTTCCAACTCCTCGATGTTCGGGCAACGGACGATCCTGATCTTCTGCAACCTGGAGAGACCGCTGATGCTCTTGAGCTTGGGGCAGTCCAACACTAAAAGCTCCACAACTGAAGGGAAGTTCTCCACAGATATTAGGCTGGTGAGATTGTGCAGGATCACTTCTCTCAGGGCACGCCTCATGCTGTTGGCGAGACCCGTGGCAGACGACTCAGCTTGCTGCACTCAAGGATTAGATGTTCCAGGGCAGGCATGGCTATAGCAGCTTTGGAGACGTCTTCTGGCTCCTGCTCCTCCCACCTCCACTCCCACTCCTCCCACTCACTCAGCCCATTCAGTTGCAGACATCGCAGCTTAGGAAACGATGATGCAACAGAGGCTTCTCCACTTGCCAGCTGATGAAAGGTCGACTGGAATTCAGGCCCAACACGCTTGATGGCGGGGGCACGATTGATGATTAAGCCTTCCAAATTGGGGAGCCGACAACACCCGTCGGGGAGCTGGGTGCAGCAGGTCAGGTCCTCCAGCTGCAAATATCTCAAGCTCTTAAAGGCCGCCGCTTTCAGCGCCCACATCCAATCCGGTAGCCGACGCCCGAAGTATCCTTGCACAGCTACATTCTCTAAGCAGCAGGGTGAAGGGCAGAGCTTATTGAATACCTCCTCGATTATTCGCTGCTGCTCCACCCCCGGCTCCATAGTAGATCTGTTGTTGCAGTTCAACTGCAAATAGTTAAGATGCTTTTTGCTGCTAATCATTGCCTTCTCGGCCAACAAGCTAGCCGACACGTTTTCTAGACCATCTAGTCTAAGATCCCTAAGCTGAGAAAGAGGCGCCAGCTCTTCCATACTGCACCAGTCCCCATCCATGTGTACCGGAAAGTCAAAAAGTGACCTCAGGTTTGTTAACGCACCGAACCCTTTGGGTACAACACTAACATTTGATCCTTGTAACACAAGAGATCTTAGATGCACTAGTTTTACAATGCTACCAGGAAGCCGGACAAGCTTCCTACAGTTGATAAACTGAATGTACTGCAGGAACTTCATCTTATCCATGTCTTCTGGCAGGCAAGATATAGATATCTCGTGTAACAGAAGGTATCTTAGGTGCTTCAAGTGACACAGAGAGCCAACCAGCCTATCTGAATCTGCAAAAATTATATGCAATACTCGTAGACTAGAGAAACTATCCAGCGAATCAATGGGCTTAAAGTTGATTTTGCAATTTATAATCAATGTTCGTAGCGACTCTTGCTGTTGTAAAGCGGCCCACTTTGGTATTGATTTGGTCGACTCTATGGACAGACGACGGAATTTTCTTGAAAGGAGACTACTGTTACTACCAGCAATTTGCTCCTCCTGAACCGCCAATGATTCTTCTCTAGCCATAAATTGAGCAAAGGAGCGGACAACATCATGCATGCCACAAATATATCCAGTGCTAGATTTTGAAGCATCTGGTTCTATAAGATTCCTCGTGATTAGCTCCCGGTGGTACTTAGTTCCTATTTCTTCTAGTTCTTGTGAGCTTCCATCGTGTTGAACAAATCCTTCACTAATCCACATGCTAGTAACTGAATCACAGTCAAAAGCACCACTTTTAGGCAGAAGTGAGTAGTATAGAAAGCATTGCTTCAACTGGGGAGGAGACAGGTCCTCGTAGCTCAAGTATAGTGGGTAGTCCAGTTCCTTGGGCATTTCTACTGACCATGCAGGATCCTTCAAAACACTCTTCCACTCATGTTCGCTTGGATATCTTGTGCTTAACAATCCTCCCATCACTTTAACAGCAAGTGGTAAACCACCACATTTTTTAATAATCCCCATCCCAATATCTTTAATATGATCAACGGCGCTCTCATTTCTGACTACCTGCCAACAATTTAAGGCTACTTATCGAGAAGTAATATATACAGTTGAACGGATACCCTTTCATATAAACACGATTTTACACAACTTCAATTATAAAATTATACATCATTGGAAGACCATGTGAGGTGGTCCATGTGTTTCACATGTTATGATGTTGATTAATTGGCAACTCGATTTTGAATTAGAACAGAGTATTTAATTAGTTTGATGTTTGGGTTCGAAATTAAAAGAGTTGAAGCCTCTTTGTGTTTATATGTTACAGATCATCTAGCCATACGGATCATCCAGCTTGGACGGATCATAGGCTGTGTCGGGGATTGGCCATCCTGACACGTGTCCGTGCCCCCCGGGGGCTTTAAGCAGTCCTCCTCTGACCTCGGGAGACTGTTTCTGAGCCCGGGCAAGGCTATCCCTGGGTTGTTTGCGGATCTTGGCGATCTCCTCGGCCCCGACGCCCCTGGTCCAGACTCCCATGTAAAACAGCGGCCCGGAGTAACGAACGGACTGCTCCAAGTCCACCTCCGACCAAAGGCCCCGCGAGGTCACGAAGGACACTCATCCCCGACCTAACCGACTGCTCCAAACTCGTCCCGACCAAGTAGGACGTCCGACCTCCCTCACGGGTCGGACTCCCCCGACCTCCGACCAGTCTGAGGTGATCTCCACCAAGGGCCAAGCGTCGAGCTCTCCGCTGGTTGTTAGCCACGCTCCCTACGATCACGACCGCTTGAGGTGACCGTACAGGGGCAGCCGGGCAGGTGACTCCTTCCCCAGGGCAGCACGAAGGTCGCCAAAATCAAAACTCCAGTCCCATCGTCCAGTCACGCGCAGTGTAGGGATGCGCTTCCTCCCGAGGCAACGCCAGGGTCACGCATTGCAACGTCAGCACCTGACAGGTCCACAGAGGGCAGGTGCGCTGTTTCCCAAGGAAACAGCAAACTACTCTGCTCAGCAAGTCTACCAACCCGACGTGGACAAAGCAGGACAACGACTGATCACCAAGACGAGGGACTAGGGCTCCTAGCATAGCTCTCTATATCCGGCCCTCTCCCAATCCTCCATGTAACCTGCCCCCTCCGATTGTATAAAGAGAGGCAGGGTCTTCTGGGAGAGGGGGATCCCCTTTTTTTGGGCTAAGTCTTCACGAACAGACAACGAGAACACAACGCTAGTAGGATCGCACAACGCAACACTTCAAGAAACCTAAGGAGAAAGTAGATACGTCGGCAGTAATACTTGTACACCCACTGCTCACCAAGCTCCCCTCAGCCATTGCTCCCGAGCGATCCCGAGGTCGAGCTCCCCCTGTAACTCTCCCCTGAGGGGCCTTTAGTCCCCTTTCGCCTACGGGCAGGACTGGAGTAGAGCTATTACCCGACCTAGGGGGCTCGAACCAGTATAATCTTGGTGTCCCCTGCTCGATTGTCTTTTTTCCCCCATGCTGCGCATCCGCCGAGGCTCCTTCCCGGACGAGTGAGACTCTGGGCCTCGCCTCTCGTACGATCCTTTCCCCCCTTTCTTTGCGGTCGACGGTCCCGATCGTCGACAGGTTGGATCATTGAGACAAGAGTAAACAAGCTGTCTTCATTTTAGGTCACATCATCCGGGTCCTTTTACATGTTTTAAAGGGCATGTTGTAAGTCGTAATGAGGTTTTTTTATGATGTTTTTGAGCTAACCGTGAATTGATTATGCTTATATCATGTTATTCGATTCCTTCTTTAAGTTGTGATGGTGTAGGTGCAGTTGGTGCTTGTGGAGCCATGGAGTGGCTTGATGGCTTTGTGATATTTCTAAGAATGTGAAGCTTCTGAAGCTTGAAGGTATGGGACCTTTTGTCAACAATTGGGTCAATTGATGGTTAGATGTTGTGAACGATGCTATGAGCTAAGGTGACGCCGTAGATAACAAAGACATGCAAAGCATATACAAGTTGTGAAGACAAGGAACCAAGAGGGAGTAGGGTTTCAAATTTTGTTTTCGGTTCACATCTCTGAGATGGGGCGAAATCGAAAATTTCGACAAAACCTCGGAACTTCAGACAAAATCAGATCAAAATTCAAAAAGAAAATTTGAAATCTAGAATTTTTGAACTGAAAGTTTGGCGAAATTACCGAAATTTCGCCAAGAATTGCCGAAATCTCGGTGAAATTCAACCGAACGAAAAATAGTCAAAATTATGTTAAAAATTTTTGAATTTTTTTTGGATGGCCTAACACATCAATAATGTTTCTATAAAAATTTTAGATGGTGATTAACTTTGAGGAATTTTTAAAAATTCTGAGAGTGCTATTGTCCTGATAAAAGGCTAACCTACAAATTTTCAATAGAATAAAAAATGGTGCAAAACAAGTTAGAACATTTTGAAAAAAAATAGATGTTCCTGACACATAAATAATATTTTTACAAAATTTTCAAATGATGATCACAGTCGAGGAATTTTGAAAAATTAGGACAATGCTACTTAATGTTGACCGACAAATTTCAAATGAATGAAAAATGGTCCAAACCACATTATAAAATTTTTAAAAAAATTTGTGGATAGTTCTGATGTAACACTAATATTTCCACAAAATTTTCATATGATGATCAACCGTGTGAAATTTTAAAAACTTGTGAGAGTGCTATTATATATCTTGATAAAAGCATGATGATAGATAGATAAATTTGATTGAGCAACAAAAAATAGTTAAATTTTTTGAAACTTTTTAAGCTTTCATAAAAATTTTGGATCATAATCACACTCTAGTGAATTTATAAAATTATTACAAGGGTATTGTACCATTTGTGTTCCTTATGTTTTTTTATTTTTGAAAGATAACATTTGAAGTTATATGCATCCATAGATTTGATTGAGAAAACAAAAAAAGGTTAAAATTTTTGAAAATTTTAGAGAAGGGTTCTGAGGCAATTCTTAAGCTTTCACAAAAATTTTGGATCATGATCACACTCGAGCAAATTTATGAAATTCTAACAAGGATATTTTCTCAATTATGTTCATTTTGTTTTTGATTTTTTAGAGATAACAAATGAAGTTTAAGTCTTTTGAAACTTTATTTTCTCATTTGTGCATCGTCTGCCAATATACCACAGACTATCCACCAACATATCTCTACAGTTAGTCTATGACAAGCACGCAGACCATTTGACCTAGGGTCATGTAAAGTCTGCTATACACTTACGGAAGGTACGCTAGCTAGAACTTGATCAGTTTGGTTGAGTGAGTGTTGTTTTCCACTGTGTTTTCAGTTCTATCTTTTGCACCTTCTAGTTGTTGTGTGAGGACTCTTACTTTTTGTGTGAACTCTTTGGGGAACAAGTTTTCGGTCATCGATATTTGTGATGGTGCCTATTTGACCCCCTTCTAGTTTCCTCCTCGGTCTTATAATAATTTATATATTTTCATTCTAGTCACTTTTGCCGAAGAAATAAAATGGCTATGGTTTCAATGTATATGGGATTTTGGTCCTGAGTTATATCTCTAGCTCCTATCACATGACTTATATGTCACCCAACCCTTACGCCTGCATTTGCCTTGACATCGGCGTCGTCTACAGGTGCCAGTGTGGCTTGCACCCAGCCATTTTTGCCTCATGCAGAGGTTGCTGGCACCGTGTGGTGTCCACCTCCTCTTCCATTGACTCACCCCCTCTGTCTCCATAACTACCACTGACCTTCTAATTCCCTGTCTCCAGGCAACGATCACCTTCCCCTGAACACTTGTGTACTCATACGCTACCTCGGTCACAAATTTACACACCCTCAACCTTTTAATTTAGGTAGAGTTGCTTATGTTTTTATTGTTTTTCAAGTGAATATATCTCTGAAGCTAACAATCAAAACTGCATCTTTAAAATTAGAGTCATCAAATTACGGGCTAGATGTTTTTGTCTTTGTTGTGACAGTTAATTAATTCATATTCTTATATCTCTAAGTCAAATCATCAAATCTTCCTTTAAAATTAAGGTACATCAAATTAAGAGATAGATGTTCTTTTAGAATTTCTAGTATATTCTCTTTTCCATAGTAGTTATAAATCTCCTGTCCTTAGCTTTCATAATATAATAGATGGATATACACAGACGCAACCATTTAAAATACTGGGGTACCATGAACATGTGCTGCCATGCCATTAATGTTATTTCCTTTTGTTTTTGACAAAGCCACGCACAAGCTCACATTTTTTCAAGAAAAGGGATAAGTCCATTTTACCCCCTTAACTTTTCAATGAGTCTGTTTAACATTCTCAACTATAAAAGACGGTATGTTATTTCTATGTTGGGCGGATGGATATGCTTTTTGTGTTATTTGAGTCCGAATTGGGGTGAATTTTTAGTAGATCAAAATTTTAGTTTTAGCTTCCGCGCAATCATTCACCCCCCCTCTGATTGCTAGTTTAGTGTATATCGATCCTACAAGTGGTATCAGAGCACGGTTTTTCTAATTTATCTTAACCGGTGATTAGATTCATGGATCGTTATTCGACAAAACCGTGTGTGTTCGATGGTGTTGATTTTCAGTTTTGGAAGGCCAAGATGGAGGCGTACATCCAAGCGCAGGGCTTCGCAATTTGGGAGAAGGTTTACAAGCCGTACGAAGTTCCTGAGAACGACAACGTCAACGACGCCAATCGTGCACATGTTGAAGCAAATAGCAAGGCCCGCAACTTGATCATCCAGGGCTTGGGACGCAGCGACTTCGATCGAGTAGTTCATCTTCGATCCGCATATGAGATATGGAAATCTCTTTGTGACTATCATGAGGATCAAACATCACAAAGAGGTTCGCCAAGATATTTACAAAAAGAATATATGCGTTTCGAGATGAAACCTGGTGAGTCTGTAGATGACTTCTTTGCACGCTTTAATAAAATTCTTAGCAATTTACGTGCTGTTGGGGTTAGCTATGACGATGCTGCTAATGCTAGACAATTGCTTGGTGCATTAGACATGTCTATTTGGGAGATGAAAGTTACATCCATTAGAGAATCAACTGTCATGAGTACACTTACTTTAGATGTTCTTTTCTCTAAATTAAAAACTCATGAATTGGATGTTCTTGCTAGGAAGAATGATCACAAATCAATTGCTTTGACCTCCCAATCTAGCATGTCTCATAATAATGCTTCTTCAAGTTTTGCTTTGTCTTTCTTATCTTCACTAACCGATGAATGAGTTGAGGAATTTTCGGAAGAAGACTTGGCATCACTCTCTTCTCGCTTTAATAAAGCTTTGCAGAATGTGAGAATGAGGAAGAGAGTTGATGGTGGCCCTCCAAGATGCTATCAGTGTGGTGATCTCAACCACATTCGTCCAAATTGTCCTAAACTTGCAGGTAAATCATCGAAGGAGGAGAAAGAGACAAAGTACAAGCGTCCATTCAATGACAAGAAGAAAAGGAGCTTCCTAAATAGCAAAGTTGTGCATCGAGTTCTTTCAAAGACTTGAACAAGTCAACTTGAGTGATGTAGACTCAAAGCGATGATGAAGATACAATATCCAAAGGTAAGACGAGACAAGACTTGACGAGCTTGTGTCTCATGGCAAGTATGGACAGCTCAACCAAGATGAACTTGACAAATGAGGAAACGAGGTAAATCCTTCTTACGATGAGCTTTCGGATGTCGTTGTTCGTCTTGGTACGCTTTTAGAGAAAAGAAACAAGAAAATTAAGAAACATGATGTTTTGATTGAATCTTTGAATGCTGAAATTGCTAGACTTAAATCCTTGATTCCTCGATGATGATGCTTGCAAATCATGTGACTTAATTTATTTTTGACAAAGCCACGCACAAGCTCACATTTTTTCAAGAAAAGGGATAAGTCCATTTTACCCCCTTAACTTTTCAATGAGTCTGTTTAACATTCTCAACTATAAAAGACGGTATTGGGTCAATTTTGCACCTAAGATTTTTTTTTTTGAAAAGCGATTTTACTGACAGGCAGCCAACTCAGGATGGTTTTTGCTATGTTAGCAGCCAAGTCATCGATTTGTTTTGATGTGGATCGAAATGAGAGAAGGAATTATGACAAGAAAAAGAAAGAGAATGTATAAGGAGAGAAAAGAAGTAAAAAAGAGGTCGATGATGTTGATGTCAGTACCTTTGAATTGGCAACTCATTACCAAAACTCGATGACGTAACTTCTAATAAGGAGAAAACCACCTTGAGTGGGATGCACAACATAAAAACCGAGTTAGGGTATAAATTGACTCGGTTTTGTATGTTTAGTGGGTTAAATATCCAATTTTGTAGTTGAGGACATTAAATGGACTTTTTGAAAAGTTTAGTGGTGTAAAATGTACTTATTCTGACATTTTACACTCCTAAACTTTCCAAAAAGACCATTTAACGCCCTCAACTGTTAAACTGGGTATTTAACACCTCAACCTTACAAAACAATGTCAATTTACACCCTAAGATGGTTTTGAAGGGTGGTTTTGCTGACAGAGATCCAACTCAGGGTGGTTTTTGCTAATTTGACAGCTATGTCATCGATTTTTGCTGATATAGATCCAAATAAGAGAAGGAATGATGATGAGAAGAAGAAAGAGAATGTATAAATAGAGAAAGTGAGTAAGAATGAGGTCAATGATGTTGATGTCGATAACCTTGAATTGGATTCTCATTACCAAAAATCGATGACGTAACTGCCAATATAGAGAAAACCACTTTGAGTAGGATACACATAATCAAAACTGCCTTCCAAAACCACCTTATGGTGTAAATTGACTTGGTTTTATAAGTTTAGGGGATTAAAAATCCGGTTTTGTAGTTAAGGGTATTAAATGGACTTTTTAGAAAGTTCAGGTGTGTAAAATGTACTTATCCGTAAATAAAATATTAGTGATGTAGAGAGATGGTTATTCCATATAAACTTAATTTTTACCATTCTTAGGAGGTATCAAAATTTACATTGAACTAGTACCAAGAGGGTAAAAAGTCTGTATTCTGTTCATTCAATATCAAATTAACCCAACTATATTTGGGAGAGGGAGAAAAGAGAAACAGCTCAAAGGAATTTTGAAAAATCACTATGCAAACAAAACTATCTTTTATGTGCACACACTCCGCAATAGAATTAATTAATATTACCAAATTAAGCAGCCAGCAGATTTAACACATAAACTGACCTGCGGCAGTTGTTTCTTGAGCAAGGACCAAGCATCTTCATCGTCGAGTTTGCTGACACGGTGTTGGTGGAAGAGGAAACCCATCCGTGGAGCCAGGTCTTCCTTTCTTGTGGTGACCACGACCCGGCTCCCCGGTTGTTTGTGGCCGGCGTTAACAATTGGGACTCGAAACAGGTAGTTCCATGCTTCGTCACTCCACATATCGTCCAACACCAGCAGAAACTTGATCGCAGACAGGGTGTCGGTGAGAGCCCGCACGAGGAGAGACTTGTCCTGCTCCCCTCCGTGGTGTCCCCCGGCATGGGTGATGGCTGTCCTCAGTAGCTCGGCCTCGTCGAAGTTCTGGGTGACGCTCAACCACATCTTCTTCTTGAAATGCTCATTGACGGCCTCGTCGTTGAAGATCTTCTGGGCGAGGGTGGTCTTGCCGATGCCGCCGATACCCACAATGGACACCACCTTGATGCTGCTACTGTCGCCGTTGGTGGTTAGCTCCTGCACCAGCTCCCTTGTGTCCCTCTCGACCTTCTCCCCAACAATAGCCGACTGCTCCAGCTCCGACATAGTCTTGCGTCTGGCAAGATCGGCATCAATATCCGCCCTCCGGTCCGGATAGGAACCGAGGTTGATGAAGTTGAAACGACCGGCCCCATTGTGGATGTCGTCCAGCTTCTGATTGAGCGCCTTGATGCGGCTACCCATTTTGTGGGCATAGATGGGATTCCGCAGGCAGAACAACAGTGGGTGGCAGCAACCCGGTGGCTTCTCCTCTGAGCTCCCGCACATGGACTCCCGCCGCTCCTCGGCCTTGAGCTGACACAGCTCCAGGATGTCGGTGGCGTCGTACATGGCGTCCTTGAGCTTGCTCACCCACCTCTGCACTCTCACATCGATGATGCGCCTCCTCTCGGCGTCGGCGAGGAGGGCCTTGAGGTTCTCCAGGTTGTCCTCCAGCTTCTTGATCTCGCCGGAGACGCAGAGCAACATGCCCACCTCATCTTGTGTCGCCTGAGTGAGCAGGTCGAGGACGTAGGAAGCAAAAGCATCCAGGACGATCGCCATCGCTGTGTTTCCTTTGTTTCTTGTTCTCAGGTAGGCAAGGGTTGCAGAGGAGTGGTTGATTAGCTAGGTACTTAATGAAATTCGTGTCTGGTTTTTAGCGACGCGATACGGATCGAAGGCGTTGCATCTATGAGAAGGCAAGCTAACTAGGTCGATAGATACGTAACTTGGGCTCGCCCGCGCCACTTGAACAAGCAAAGTTACTGATGCCGGCCATATCTTTCTTGGAATGCCGGCAAAGCAACCTAGCTCTCCAGACAGGAATAGTACAGACAGATGGCTTTATTCCCATGCAAAATATATAGTTAAAGCCATAGATTAATATTTTCTTCTTTTTTTTGATAAAAAAGGATCTGATCGCCATAGATTGTTATGCGTTTATTCTTCTGCGGCTTCTTTCCCCTTTTCGCAATTGGCATGCAGGGCAAGAAAGGGATCAGTCGGTTGTAGTTCTTTCCCCTTTCGCAATTGGCATGCAGGGAAAAATTGAAACACAGTGTTAGATGGTTTTTAGTGAAGATGAAAAGGAACATGGGTCCCACCAGTGGCGTATCCAACGGTGGGTTCGGTTGGGCTCAAGCCCACCCTTCGGCCGTCGAATCCTATGTATCTTTTCTAGCAGTGACGCTCATTTTTTGGCATAACAGCGACGAACGTACACGCACTCAGGCACGTCTGGAGAAAGAAGAAATTTTGCTGGGTGGTGAGTTACTTTTTAGATCATTTGGTTTTGTGGGCTACTGTTTGTTAAACACCTAATTTTGCAATAGGTAACTTCGCTTCCGGCCTGCAAAACTAGACTTAAACCCTCGATACATGCAGAGGATATGGTCGCCCACCGAGTCAAGGGCGATTGATGTACGTCATCGGGAGTCAGCGATTGTGAGGGCATGACAAGAACGTCGAGTGAATGTCGGGGAGCTGGTGAGGGCGTAGGCATGTGGTAACGACGAGCAGATTGTGAAGGTGGCGGAGCGTGAGTTGGCGAGTGCCTAACCGGCTGATTGGACTGACCATGACAGCAAATAGACAATATGAGCCCTTCTTCTATATATGATTTTTTTTACCAATTGTAAATATGTTAGTGGGTTGAAAGAGAAAATAACCGGTTTGTTTGATTGATTGGTGTTAACTTGTTTATAGATTTTCGACTTTTTGACAAGCAAATATTGCATAAGTATTTTTTAAATAACGAACTGCTAATAGTAACACTCGAACCGATGATAATACAACACAAGCAGTTTAACATGTTTGTCTCAATTTAACCAAACTTTTTGAGCCCACCTATTTTTATCCTAACTTCACCACTGGTCCCACATAATAGGTGGCTCCACATATATGTCATATTATATATACACGCACACATATTTGATGTTAGGCTCCTTTCATCAAGTTCGTGAAACATGCGTGCATGCATGATCGACAATTTAGTTAGTTTTAAGTAGGTATTGAGCATGATGGAGAAAAAACTATTAATTACGTAGAAGATCCAAATTTTTCAGTGTAGTTGGATGGTTCTTTATGCATGCATGCTGCTTTAATTTTCTTTTAATGTGCATATTCTCCTCTACTCTCTTTAGTTTATGATTTACTTTCTCCGTGCAGGTAAATACCAAAAAGTAATTAAAAACAGGTGTAAAAGGGAAATAAAAGAAAAATAAAATAGAAGAAAGAGACCACAGTAGAAATTGTTATAAATATAGAGAATTAAGAGGGACAAAGAATTGAGAGAGATTGCTAATGATTCATTCATTCTCATTAGTGTGTGATCACACATATATCTACAAGATTAGGGTGTCTCTTGGGAAAAGACATCTCTTCGAATAGACATCTTTTGGCATTAGACACCTTTTGACAATTGATCACATGTTTTATATGTAACACTCCCCTTTGATCAATTCCTTCACTTGTATATATTTTGTAAGCTCCTCTAAAAACCCTGTAGTTAGGCTCGAGTGCTCGGGGACTTTTGCTTGCCTCCAATGTATCCCGCTCCTTTTGTTGCTCCATGTACTCTCTCGCTATCCAGTATCGTTTCTGATGAAATGACCTCTGCTCTATTGTGTGTCCTACATGGCTCTATTGATTGCTTCCTTTTCTATGGATGAGTGCGCTATTCTTAGCTGGAACGTTCGCGGCCTCAATGGGCCGGCTAGGCGGGCGGCTTTGCGACAGACCATTGATGCGATCCGCCCCACAATTGCTTGCTTTCAGGAAACAAAGCTACAATGCATTGACCAGCAATTAACACTCCAAATTGGTGGCCAACACCTTTCTAATGCCTGCTATTTGCCTGCCCAGGGAACTAGGGGCGGCGTGCTGATTCTTTGGGATAGCTTCAAGGTTGATGTGACAGTACCGCAAATCAACCGTTTCTCGCTAACAGCTCGAGTTTCCTTTCGGGACGACAACTCATCCTTCCTGTTAACGGCAGTCTACGGGCCGTCCAAAGACACCGACAAACCATCCTTCCTACAGGAGCTCGCCTCTTTGGCGCCTCAACCAAATTCCCCCTGGCTTGTTATTGGAGACTTCAACTTGATTTATGAAGCAAGAGACAAAAATAACAGCAATCTAAACCTTCGTTCAATGGCCCTCTTTCAAGGTATTCTGAATCGTTGCCACCTTAAAGAGATCCCCCTCCAAAACCGGCGGTACACTTGGAGTAACGAGCGATTCGACCCAACTCTAGTTAAGCTTGATCGAGTCTTCTGCAACCATGGATGGGACGTCTTGTTCTCAAACCATCTGTTGCGAGCGCTCTCCTCGTCAATGTCTGACCACTGCCCACTTCTTCTGGCCATCGTAAATGGCCCCAGGAAACCTCGATCCTTCAAGTTCGAAAATTTCTGGCCTAGACTCCCGGATTTTCACCAAGTCGTTCAGCGGGCTTGGACGGCGCCTACCGCACACCATGACCCACTCAAACGATTGACGCATAAACTACGCGCGACCGTAAAAGAGCTTCGCGCATGGAGCTCCTCAATCCTAAGCGATGCCAAGCTTCAGTTCATTTTAGCAAATGCCCTGATCCTGCGCTTTGACATCGCTCATGAGTCAAGACGGCTCTCCAATGCAGAAAGCGACCTTCGAAAACTGCTCAAAATGCGGACCCTTGGCTTGGCGGCGGTCGAAAAGGCTCGCAAAAGACAGGCCTCTCGCATCACCTGGATCAAGAAGGGGATGCAAACACCCGCTTTTTCCATCTAAGGGCAAATGGAAGGCGCCGCAAGAATTTCATCCAGTCCCTAACCTCACCCGATGGCATCGCCACCAGACATGAAGACAAGGAACGCCTGTTGTTCAGCCATTTCTCATCAATTTTGGGCGGCAACATTTCTCGCCCCAGAGCCATAAATTGGCAAAGCCTAAATCTACCGGTACAGGATCTCTCCGACCTTGACGCTCCCTTCTCAGAGCAAGAGGTCCTGCAAGCAATTCGTCGGTTGCCTGCCGAAAAAGCCCCGGGTCCGGGTGGCTTCACTGGCACCTTCTATAGACACTACTGGGAAATTGTCAAGCATGACATCATGGCCATCCTCTACTGCGTCCAAAGCTGCCGCGCTCCGCTTTTCAAAAAGATCAACACAGCTTCCATTGTCCTAATCCCTAAAAAAGAGGACTCGGGATCTACCGCAGACTTCAGGCCAATCAGTCTAATCCATTCGGTTGCAAAAATCCTTTCTAAGGTTTTAGCGTTGAGCCTCACCAGGCACATAGACTCGCTAATCTCAAACTCTCAGAGCGCCTTTATCAAAGGGAGATGCATCCAGGACAACTTCTTGTGGGTCCAAAACTGTGCAAAAGCTTTCCACCGAAACCACACACCTGCAATTCTACTGAAGCTGGACATTCAAAAGGCTTTCGACTCCGTATCCTGGGAATACCTTTTGGACCTACTTCAGGCTCGAGGGTTTGGTCCCCGATGCCGAGAATGGCTGTCAATCTTATTTGCGTCGACCGCCTCCTCGGTACTCCTCAACGGGGTGCCTGGACCCCAAATCAAACACCGACGTGGCTTGAGGTAGGGTGATCCCCTATCACCCTTTCTCTTCTTGCTAGCCATTGACCCCCTGTACCACATCCTAGCCAAAGCCACGCATGGCGGCGTCCTCTCTCCCCTGCGAGGAAATACAACGCCAAACCGCTTATCCCTATTTGCAGACGATGCGGTATCTTTCTTAACCCGGACAAGGAAGAGCTAGAGGCAACCTTTGCCATCTTGAGATCTTTTGGAGAAGCGATCGGCCTCCGAGTCAACATGCAGAAGAGCACTATAGCCACAATCAGATGTGATAGCCTAAACCTTCAAAACATCTTGCAGCCCTTTCACGGACAAATTTCGGCTTTCCCCATCAAATACTTGGGCATGCCGTTGGCCCTTACCCGCCTGCGTTGCGCCGATCTCCAGCACATCATAGATAAAGCGGCGCAACAACTAGCCGGCTGGCAAGCAAACCTCCTCACAATGGGAGGACGCCTCACCTTGGTAAAGTCGGTGCTGTCCTCACTTCCGATCTACCTGCTGACTGCGGTCAAGGTTCCAACAAAATTCATTTCAGACTTTGACAAGCTCAGAAGGCGATTCCTATGGGCGGGTAATCATGATCTACATGCTGGTAACTATAAAGTACGTTGGACAACAGTCTGCTACCCCCTCCCAAGGGGGGTCTAGGGATCCTCGACCTGCACAGGTTCGCCAGAGCACTCCGCCTACGCTGAGTATGGCTACAATGGACGGCTCCACACAGACCATGGATTGGAACGCCGATCCCATGCGACTAGACCGATCGACAACTCTTTTCTACGACAACCAAGATTACTATCGGAAACGGCCGAACGACATCTTTTTGGACTGACAGATGGCTGCATGGTCATGCGCCATCGCAGTTGGCGCCATCCCTCTTCAAGATCTCCAGAAGAAAAGCTAGATCGGTTGCGAACGCATTGCAAAACAACAACTGGATTCAGGATATTAGGCAAAACCTAACGGTCCATCTTCTACCTGAATATGTCAACCTATGGCTGCAAATGCAGTCGGTCTCCCTGCAGCCGCAAGTTCAAGACAGCATAACATGGACACAAAGCCCCTCCGGTGTATACACGGCCTCCTCGGCATATCACATGCAGTTTGCAGGAAGCACCTTCTCATCCCTTCATACCATCGTCTGGTCATCATGGGGACCGGTGCGCTACAAAGTCTTCTTTTGGTTGGCGCTCCAAGACCGGCTCTGGACCGCACAGCGTTTGCAACGATGGGAGTGGCCCAACCACTATTTTTGCCAGATGTGCAACCGAAACTTGGAAACTGTCTTTCACCTATTTGTAGAATGCCCCCATGCACAACACTTATGGGCTACAGTTGCACGGTGGCTCAGAACACTGTCCCTTCTACCGGAGAGATGGCATCCGGCTGCCGACCTACAACAATGGTGCTTGAACTAGTTAAACCGTCAGGACGGCCTTCAGAAGGGTATCAAAACCATCACTGTTCTAATTTGTTGGCAATGGTGGAGAGAGCGAAATAACAGAGTTTTTAGGACCATACGCAAATCGTCCAATCTATCAAGGATGAGGCTGCAGGCTGGATCTCCGCAGGAGCAAAGGATCTGAAAAAGCTCGTCCAACGACATAGTTGATTTCTTTTCTTCTTTTTCTCTTTTTTTCTTTCTCTCTTTGCTTCCTTCCCATTTTCTTCTTTCTACCCCCTTCCCCTAACTCCTGTATCTCTGGCTGATGGTGCAGCCTGTTGCACCATTGTCTCTTGTTTCCTCTCCTTCTTATCTAATATAAATCGCAGCTCTGCCTTCAAAAAAAACCTGTAGGAAAAATATGAGGACAAATTCATTCTTATAATTATATGCCATCTAAAACTCCTTTAAAACCCAATGGGAAAAAATAAGGAGAAACTTATGGGATAAGTTTATATCCAATGTTGTCTCACTAAAAACCTTTTATGAGAAACCATTTAAGTAAAACTCATAAAGGGAAATAGTGCAACATATGTTAGTTCAATGTTCATCTCCCTTTGAACCTTGCAACTCTCGAAGCCGTTTCATACCGATCCCCTTAACACATTTTTGGAACGAGGATGTTGGTAAAGATTTGGTGAACAAATTAGCCAAATTTTCACATGACTTCGTTTGAAAAATATTTATGTCGCCACTCTTTTGAAGTTCGTGAGGATAAAATAGCTTAGGAGCAATATGTTTTGTTATATTACTCTTTATATAGCCTGTTTGCATCTGGGAAACACAAGCAACATTATCTTCATAGATAATGGTAGGAGATTCCAATGAATTAATACCACATGACCTTTGTATGTGGTTAATCATTCTGCAAAGCCATACACATTCACGTGATGCTTCATATAATGCAATTATTTCAGAATGATTAGTGGAAGTGGCTATCAAAGTTTGTTTACAATACTTCCATGATATAGCCGTACCACCATACAGAAAAACAAATCCAGTCTGTGACTTGACACTGTGTGGATCAGACAGATAACCAGCATCTGTGTATTCAATTAAAGTCATATCTTGATTTATTTGAAACATCAAACCAAGATCTTTTGTACCATTAAGGTACCTGAGGATTTGTTTAACACCAACCAAATGCCTATTTGTTGGTGATGCGCTGTATCTAGCCAATAAATTGACTGCAAATGCAATGTCAGGCCTGGTGTAATTTGAAAGATACATTAGTGCTCCTATGACACTAAGATATGGAACTTCCGGTCCCAATATATTTTCATCGTCTTTCCTAGGTCTGAATGGGTCTTTATCCGCATCAAGGGATCTCACAACCATAGGTATTTTCGTTGGATATGATTTATCCATATTGAATTTCTCCAACATCTTCTGGATATATGCAGACTGGTGCACAAATGTTCCTTCAGGAACATGCTCAAGCTGTAAGCCTAAGCAAAATTTGGTCTTACCCAAATCTTTCATCTCAAATTCCGTCACAAGATGGTTACTTGCTTCATCTATGTCTCTTGTGGTTCCGATGATATTCAAATCATCAACATATATTAAGATGATATAAAATCCACTTTGGGATTTCTTTATGAACACACATGGACAATCATCATTATTGGAGTATCATTTCTTCAAAAGAAACTCACTTAGTCGGTTATACCACATCCTTCCCGACTGTTTTAATCTATATAACGACTTTTTCAACTTGACGCTATACATGTTGCGATTTGCATTAGGATTCGGAATTTTAACCCCTTTAGGTACTTTCATGTAAATATCCGAATCCAATGACCCATACAAATATGCGGTCACTACATCCATTAACTGCATTGATACTTTCATATTCATTGCCAAAGATATTAGATATCGGAATGTTATTCTACTCATAACGGGAGAGTATGTCTTATCGTAATCGATGCCAGGTCTCTGCGTGAACCCTTGTGCTACAAGCCTCGCTTTGAATATCACCACCTTATTGTTTTCGTTTCTTTCTTAACAAAAAACCCATTTATTTTCCACTAGAAATATTTCTAGAGGACTTGTCACTACTAGACCAAAATACCTCTCTTTTATTAAGCGAGCGTAATTTTGCATCAATTGCTTCCTTCCATTTGACCCATTCTAAGTGCTTCATGCACTCTTCCATGGACTTTGATTTCGGATCCGATTGAAGGCTTTTAGTAATACTTGAGGCAAAGAGTATGTCGACAATTGTAGTCTTATACAATTCTCCCGAATTGACATAACTTGTCAATATCTCTTCATTTACATCCTCTAACTTCTCGTGATTTCCCACAACAATGGAGTCAAAGGGTTCCGATGTCCCAACATCTAAATTTGTGCGCACTTTGATGCTGGGTTTATCATTCCTTTGATGGTTCTCAACCTTATGTTGAGTTTCATTTATTGATTCAAGCATTGTACTTTTAGAAGAATTTAGATTTCTGTGGACGTCTTCGCGGGACTATATTCCTTTTATCCGGAATTCCCCCCCTCTTCTCATTAGGGGCAAGAATAGCTTTCTTAGGTATATCTTCACTCTTTCTAGTACATTGACTATGGGTATACAAGACTTTGTAACACCCTTATAATCAATAAATACATCTGGCAGATTATTTGCAATTTGTTGCAAATTTTAAAAGCTATGAACCTCTAGTTCAGATTCTTTAGTACGTGGATGTAAGGACTGAATGCCTGTGGCATTCTAATCTATTTTCAGCATTTTTCGTGGTACTTATCTCCCCCTAATGCCGGAAAATTATCCTCATAGAAAATACAATCAGTGTACCGAGCTGTAAATAGATCCCCTGTTTAATGGCTCAAGGTATTTTATTATTGACGGAGAGTTATACCCCACATAGATCTCCAACTTTCTATGAGGATCCATCGATGTACACTGTGGTGGTGAAAACGGTACGTACACTGCACAACCGAATTTTTGCAGATATGAAATGCTTGATTCATTTCCACGTACTAACTGCAATGGGGAGACCATATGATATGCAGTTGGTGTTATTGGGATTAATTTTGCGGCATACAAAACCGCATGGTCCCAACAACTTGTTGGCAACCTACAATTTTGTAAAAGAGGTCCAATAATCAGTTTGACCCTCTTTATCAAAGATTCTGCTATGCCATTTTGTGTGTGGACATATGGCACAAAATGTTGCACATTAATGCCCTGAGCCATACAATGGTCAGTAAGTATTGCTGAATTATACACTGCCTCAGACTTGAAGTCCTTCAAGCGTATACATGGCCATTCATTAAGTTTCTGACAACATGACCAATATTTATTGGTCATAATTCTCCTTTAAAGGGATCCACAATTCAAGTGGATCATTCTCTAATAAATACTCAGATCCTAAATCTGAGAGGAGATAATGCCGAATGAAATGCAGAGCTGCATATTCTACAGCTGGTAAAATGGCGGGATATTTTGTTGAGGTTGAGTGATCACTGCACTAAAACCTAGACCCACCAAATTAGGTCAATTAACCATGTTAAATAATTGCTGCCATCCAAGGCAAGCACAACAAACTCCTTTTTGGAGATATCTGCCATGTCCTACATGAAATGATCATGCAACATATAGTCAATTTACTTGAGAGTAAATTGCATAGCATGAAATGTATTTCAGTAAAAATCATGTGAAAATATTCTCGAAAGAGAATAGGTGTAGACTTTTAATATAGGACAGACGACTAAATCGCTGCTAATGTCTTGGACTCCACTCCTAATGGAGTGGGCGACACTATAGTCGTAGCCAAAAACATAGACTCTGTACTATAAGAGATTGGTTATACACGTTGAAGGTAATCACCATTTCGTAATACAACATGGTGTAGACCTCGCAGCAGTGGGCAAGTAACTCGCTGCTATTGGCATGGACTCCGTCTCATAGAGAACGGGCGACACTACAGTCGAGCCGATGCCATAGATTCCCTTGCCTTGTACTTTTACCAAAACTTATAGAAAAGGTAATCACTATTTTTCTAGCATTTTTCAGAAATTTCTAGAATGTTCCATAATTTATGCAAATTTTTTAATGAAAATGATATTTAATCATTTAAATAATGCGCAACAATCTTGATTTCACAGAACATAAATATGCCAGAAATTAAATGTAGAAAAGTAAATAATATATGTAAATAACTGCATATTTTTATTCAATTGCTAATTACCAGATCTTTCTTATAAAGAAATGACGCAATTATGCATTATTTACATAACCATTGCATGCGCATTCGCTGCCGGCGCACATCTCCGGCCGTGCCTGCCATGGCTGTCGAGGTCGCACCGAACCCATCTTCTTCGGCCCCGGTCGCCTCGGCCTCGGGGCGCTGCCTTGGCCGCCTTGGCCTCGCGTCGGCCCTACCTTCGCTTCACGCGTCGGCCACATCAGAGGCCGCCACCCCTTCGTCGTTCGGGCACGCGCCGACCACACCGGCCACAACAGACCCGAGTGTCACCACCCCTTCATTGGGCGCTGTCGCCGCCACAACGCCATAGCCTCTGATGGCGGCCTGCCAGATGCGGCAGGGAGCACGAACCCGCGCCGCCATGATGGGCGGACTGCAGGTTGTGATGGTGGGTGTTGGGCGGCATATTTTGCGTCGACGATGACGTCGCCGACGACGTATCGGCGAAGGGCGCCATGGAAGCAGTCTAAGGATTGCCGTCTCCATATCTAGGAGTGAGGTAAGGACATTGTGCACATCCTTGTAATTGGGAGGCGCCATGAGAGAGATGAGAACCTACCGTTCTTCTAGCTTCCGTGCGCCTGAATGATAGTGCAGAGCGAATCGTGCTGATAACATGTTATAAATATAGAGAATTAAGAGAGACAGAATTGAGAGAGATTGCTAATGATTCATTCATTCTCATTAGTGTGTGATCACACACACACATATATATGTATATACAAGATTGGGGTGTCTCTTGGGAAAAGACATCTTTTAGCATTAGATACCTTTTGGTAATTGATCATATGTTTTATATGTAACAGAAATTACAGCTCTATGCTCAACAAGGATAAGAATGATCCTCGATCACCTTATGTTTAAGTTGTTATTTCAGTTTCTCGTGTTAGCTCGTTCTATATATACTGCCCTACTTTCACGTACGCTTTCCTCAATTTCGCCGTCCAGTTTCGTGGGCCATGCCGGGGATCATATTGGGAAAAAAAATGCAAAACTATAGTGCAACGCAGAGTCTGCGAACGGTGACAAGTTAAAATGTGCGTTAGGAAAAATTGAGACACAATGTTAGCTACGTTTTTATTGAAGAAGAAAAGATAGGAGCTATCATATATCGACGTATTTGATATTAGGCTCCTTTCATCAAGTTTGTGAGAGATATATATATTTGCCAACACGACAAAACCTGATGACCAATCAAAAGAAAAAAGAGCCTTTTAATGTTGCAGACCAGGTTCTGCCAACAGATTAAGATAGGAGCTATCATGTGAATGAACCACTTTTGATTGGTAAGTTAACTTTTCATGTCTTAATAGATTGTTTGCATTGCATGATTACATGGTACAGGTTCAAGGGCTCCATTATTTTAAATGGAATGGCAACTTGTGTCATCAATAAAAAATATGTTGCAAATAGAGGTGACAGCAATACTGACAAGTTACAGGTTAGTACAACAGTATTCAGTTGCGCAGGTTATTTGAATTTTTTTATTTTTGTTTTTGAGCTTTTATATAAGCTGACAAGTTACATTGCTGTGGGGCGCACCTATATACAAACCACTGACATCTAGGAACCTTCCGAAATGGATCTTGTTAATGATATAGTTAATCTTAGGAAAAAAAAATTATATATCACTACAATTGTTTCGGCTTACATATTTACCATCACAAAACAACATCTCCCTTTCATGCCACTATATTTCACAAATGTTACCTTCTTTGTGGCATCAACTCTATTAAATTTTTCCAAAATGCCCAGATTACCCTGATCTACTTCCTCTTCCATCCCCTTAAACTCTCTCCTCCCCCCCCCGTGCAAATCACACCTGTTCACCTCCCATCCTCCCCCTGTTTGCTTCCCTTCGCATGCCACTCCCCCTCCCACTGCCACATCCACGTCTCCCCCCCCCCCCGCCGCCTCCCCACCTCCCTCTCTGCCACCATGGACCAAGGCGGTGATCCTCGTTCCTCCTTCCTATCCGCCGCCTCTTCCTCCCTCTTCTCCCGCCATCGTCCCCTTCAACATCAGCAGCAACTCAGGTAATTTAAATTTCATCAGACACATACATGAGAGAACAAAATATGCTCCTGTCAATAAAAAAGATGCCACTAGAATCAAATACATTAATAGATTATAACCGCACCTAATTTTGGTTGAGCGTGAGATCCGAATGCTTGTACTTATTTACTTGGCTTTCTGCATGACAGTTTTGTATTTTCAACCCAATAATATAGTATTGAAGTATCAAATCGTAAAGTGGGTCCTATTATATGGTTAAAGCCATTTTTGCTGGGTCTAGATTACATGTCTAGATTTTGTGTCAAATTTCATTGGGCCTGAATTTCCTAGCTGTGCCAATTGCAAGATTTCATCCATGGGAATCTTAAGACTAATATTGTCATTATTCGTTTTGCTCATGTGTAAAAGACAATTATTGTGAGTATAACGAAGGAGGGAATGTAATTAATATAGTTTCATGAGTTCAGTTCCTCTGATCTTGTACACTAGGGACTAGCTAATCAGATAGTTATGCAATAAGCAAATGGCTATGGCCTGATGTCCTAGAGAGTGAACATGGAGATTAAAGAAAGCGTTGTAACTGAAACTTAAGTGTGTTCCCATTTCAATATAAACTTGACAAAGTTAAGCGTAACTCGAGCTTCACTTAGTCTAAAAGACTGAACTAAATTCAGCTCCCAAAAATCAAGCTTACTTCATAAATTCTCGTGCTGAATAAAACTGAACAGAAGGTTAAGAAAATAAACCACTGCTGGAGGGTGAGTAGCTCACACTGCCACCTGAATTGTTGGATAGCAACTCTATTATAGAACTTTGTACCGATGGACATGTCAAATTTCTAGAAATCAGAACAATGTGAACTACGTTAATTATCATGAATCTATAAGCAGCAGCGACCTTCAGGTCATTAGGTCAAAGTACAATGTTAGCAGGTTGACCCAAAAAGAAGGGTGGGGTAAGGATGATAATGGGCCGAAGCCTAGTACAGATCTGGTCCAAGTCTAATATTTTTTTCATTGATCTGTATCCAGTTTAATCCAAAAAGAATGAGGTCTAAGTCTGGTTTGGACCCAAATGAAAGTCTAGGACTTGATTTGGGTCTTTACCTAGACAAATTGTTGTTTGTTTGATGAGTTGATAGTTTACGGTGCAATATCTAGTGATAAAACTGGATCTATAATTACATATCTCACTGAAAACATAGGTTAAAAGTTAGAATTTAAAGTATGGTATTGAAGGCTAATTGAATACTTCCCAATTGGCCATCCGATCGGCCACGTTCGTATCAGATTCGGGAAGGCTAATCGAATATTTGTTGGATTCGGACTCTGTATAGGATATATTTTTGTAGTATTTAGAATCGAATTCAGGAGAGAGGTATCCATCGGAACCGGATATATATGGTTTTCCCCTCGGATAATTCCAATGAATTCATCCTGGATATTCAGATATTAGCATATTTTGACATCTTTAATACATATTATCTTCTTCGTCCTAACTCAGAATTAGGTAAATAATATATCCATTCCAATTAGCTCGATGAGATCTCCGTGATGGTGGCTTCTAATATGTGATTTGGAGCTGTTGTTGCTAGTAAAATATCTATTGTTGTATCTTGGACATCTGGTGAAACTTTCATTATGTAATTTTCAGTGTTGTACGTCGCTATATATGATGTATGTTTTCACACGATATCCGACTTAATATTTGTTACCATACCGTATTCAGTATGTATTCGTTCCGTATTCGCCAGCGATTCTATTCGCATCTATATTCGTATCCGGCGTTATCTGTGTTCAACTCTGAATTCGAGAAAAAAAAATGTAGATTAGGATATGAAACAGCACTATCCAACTGAATCCAATCCAATTGTACGCCTGCTCCTTCCACATAGGGGTGAAAATAGGATGTATATTTCCCGTCCGATCTAGAGTCGGATCTGATCGGGACTAGATTCAGGGCGGGATTTGACTACCTGGCTGACTTCAAAACGGGATCCGAATAGTTAAATCCGGATTCAGAGAAGACAACATCCGGCAAATCCGGGCCTCAGGTCCATGCGACCAGAGGGATAGCATTTATGGGCTCGGCTTGTACTGGCAGCACCGCGTATTGGACCAAAGAGTGGGACATGATCTGCTGACAAGTTAGCTTGCAGTGGCATCTTCTTGGCCCGTCGTTGATCTGCAGCGGCGGCAGGGTCATACTCGTACACAGCCAGCGTTTGTCTTGGACCAAACATTAGCATTAGCCATGTACAGCGGAGGCAGGGAATTCCATACCATTAGCATTAGCATTTTCACCTTTAACAATCAAACAGGACATGGTCTTGGTCCAAGCACAACATTTGTCTCCCATACAGTTTCTGAAACTATGTTTAGATTGATATATAACTTGCTATCATGGTTATGTGCTCAGGTGGTCCTGCTCAGAAAAGTGTTGTAATTCTCCAGCAGAGGTGCAGTAACAAGGAGGATTTTGTGCAGTAACACTACTCAGAGAAGTGCAGTAATTCTCCTGCAGACTTTGTACAGTAACACCACTCAGAGAAGTGTAGCAATTCTCCTGCATTAACAGATGGTCTGAGGCGGGCAACCACTGGAGCGGTGGTGACTGGGACTGCCCAGTGGCACTATGGATAGCAACGGTAAAGACATCGAAAACGATTTGCCAGAGCCAAAATAAGGAGAAAAAAATAGGAGAGTACTATGTAGCTAGGGTTTCAGATATTTATTTTATTTTTCATTTTTCTTTACAATAAAAACTTAGTTTTATTACGTCATTACACGGACGAGTGGAGTGGCTTGGCTCGAGGGCAAGGCACAGAACAATGGAATAGAGGCCAAAAGCAAAGCATGGGGCAGAGCCGAGCAAAGCACATGCAGTTGGCTCCTCAATACTAGTTAGATCTTTTAATTAGAGAATGAATTTAGCTAAATCATCTGGTCCCCACTGTCATAGAGAAGAAACAGAGAGGAAGATAATGCAAAGGCATAGAAGCAGAGGAACAGCGCACAGAGCAGGGCACCAGCAGCCCACTCCCTGGCGAGCTCACATGCAACGTTGTGGAGGCTGCGAGGCTCTGGGATGTGGCAAAATGGATTAAGGGGATATGGGTAGAGGTGGGCATCAGATCAAGTTTTTTTAGGCCGGTCCGAGAAACGGAGGGCACTGCAAGTCCCAAAGACCGACTCAACACGAAGACAGATGGGCCATGCTGGTATGGCACGGTTGCCCAGGCCATGCCGAGCACGGGAATCAGGCACAGTGGGCGACACGGCCCAGCATGCCAATGTGGGCCATGCTTGTGCTGGCACGACACAGTGTGGCCGTGCCACGGCATAGCTCGCTCGGCGCTCAGCACGGAGGCACGACGGTGGGGGAGAGGAGGAGGTGGAGTAGCTACTGCCGTGGAGGGAGGCAGTGGCCTGCGCTGCGCCGTCGCTAAGCCTTCGCCTGGCGCTTTGCTCCTAGGTGTCTTTGTGGAGGAGGCCGGAGAGGAGGGGGGTCGGGGTGGGGGGCCGAAGGTGGTAGGGAGGTGGGGCGGAGGGAGACGATGGGGCAGAGGGGAAGGGGAAGGGAGGGGCGGCCGACGTTGGGCGGGGGCCGTGTAGGTCTTGAAGGGGAAGGGAGGGGCGACCAGCGGGGAAACAGGGGTCCGGTGGGGGTGGGGTTTGTGGGGATGGACAGTGATGGAGAGGGAGAAAGAGGAGGGAAGCAACAGAGAGGGGGGAAGAGAGGGCGTCGATGGGGGAAAAGGGGGAAGGGAAAATAGGTAAAAAAAGGAGGAAAAGGGAAGGAGAAAGGAAAAAAAAGGAAGATAATAAAATAAAATTATGAAATTCAAGTAATTAAATAAAATTATAGATGCTTAGATATTTTGGATACTTAAATATTCTAACTTCTGAAAAGTTGCCTCGCTCGTATGGAAATCCTCCCCGACCGTTGCTCACCCCCCTTCAGCTCTCTATGTTATTCTCTCTGGCTCACTCTCACTCTCTCAATCCCTCTCATTGGTTGGCACCGTACCTAGCTCTGGAATAGGACGTACTTAACTAAGGTAGCGAGTCTTGACATGGAATGCCTTACGTGGAAGACCAAACTGTGTGTGCGGTCAGGGGAGGGTGTGTTGTGCAGTGGCTTCACATCTTGAATAAAAATTGTTTCTAATCCAACGATAAGTTCCTTCTATTCTTCTACTCTGTGTGAGGTGAGGAATAGTGAACCAGGCTTATTGGGAGGGTCTATATTCAGATAGAGTTTTCAAAAAATTTTGTTATGATCTTCTTAGTCACACGTCGATGGGTATATGATATTGCATAGCAGTATAAGATTGATCATATCTTGTGGGTTAAA
Source organism: Otatea glauca (assembly GCA_036346275.1). NCBI lineage: Eukaryota > Viridiplantae > Streptophyta > Magnoliopsida > Poales > Poaceae > Otatea > Otatea glauca. The sequence goes on along the minus strand of CM070733.1, from coordinate 28,172,567 downwards.
GGACAGGGGATGTCGCCTAGAAAGGGGGTGAATAGGCGAATTAAAATATTTAACACTAAATGCAGCGGAATAAAAAATTTGCAGCTAAATAAAATCTTCCGAGGGTCTAAGTCCGGAGTGTCCGGGATTTTTATCCGAATACTCCGAAATGTCCGAACTGTCCGGGTTCAGGAGTCCGGATACTTCGGATTGGATCCGAGGGACTCAGACCGGAGTGTCCGGGACTTATCTCCGGATAATCCGAAATGTCCGGACTATCTGGGTTCAGAAGTCCGGATACTCCAGATTTAAGACCTCGAAATGAGATTTTAAATCTCTGCAATTTTCCAACAATTTACTTGAATACAAAATATCTAAATGCTATCAGGTACATGGAGATATTGTAGATCAAGAGCCAAACACAACAAAAGAGTAGATCGAGCAATTTCAAGATTCAAAATCAAATACTAAAACAAGAGTAAGAAGCAAACTTGGAGACGATGATTTTTCACCCGAAGTTCGGATCCTTGAGGGGATCCTACGTCTCCGTTGAGGCGGCTCGGTCACACTTGAGCCGGGTCTCTTTCAACCCTCTTCCTCCCGGTGTTGCACAAATGCACTCGCCGGTCTTCACTCATTTGATTCCTTCCCTTACGGAGGTGGAACCGGCCATCACAAACTTCCCACGGCCAACCACACAAAGCTCCGGTGGCTCGTAGGCGACCTCCTAGCCGTCTAGGAGTCCTCAACCTCCAAGAGTAACAAATGCTCACGAAGAACAAGCTTGGAGATGAAATCAGTGCTCAATCAACTCAAATCTCACTCAACCTAGCACCTCACTCCTCAAACTCTTCCCAACCCTTCTCACAAGGGGATCACTTAGATCTAAGGGCAAAGAGGTGTTTTGGGGGCTCAAGAATAAGGGTATAGCACCCCAAATCAACAGGAAAACTAGCCTCTTCAAAAAACACTCGAAATGAGGAAGAAGGGGGCTTTAAATAGAGGTCTCCAAAAACTAGCCGTTGGAGACAGCTGCGCACAACTCGGAGACTCCGGACAAATACCCCGGACACTCCGGATAACCCGGAGTGTCCGGACTTAACACCGGATACTCCGGACCAACTGAGAGCACCCACCGAGGGTGTCAACCCGGAATGTCCGGACAAAAACCCCGGACACTCGGACAACCCGGAGTGTCCGGACTTAACACCGGATACTCCGGATTGCACTGAGCAGCCCGACGAAAACGAGCATAACTTTTGACTCCGGACTCGATTTCAGAGATCTTGGACTCTACCGAAAGCTAAGAACGAGGGCTACACAACCAACAAGGTCTCACTACCCAAAACTCAAGGTATAAGCACAGATATCACAAAGAATCCAAGGAAGACCTACAACCCTCACTTTCCGGCACCACCAAAACCACTCTCTTTCTAAGATTCACAAGGATGGGTCACTTGAGCACTTGACACATCTAAAAGTCATTTGACATCGCAACCCTCTTAATAGTACGGCAATCCTTAGACTCAAATTCAATCAAAGATAATACAAGTCTAGGAATAGTCACTTGTCGTCTTCTTTCTTAATGCCGGTGCATGAAGACCTTCACCATATGACTGATGATATCTTCGCCTTGTCCAACTCGACTCGATTCACCTCATGAGACTCTCGTCCTATCAACCTTGACTTGATCATCCTCTCTGACGATCTCCACGCCAAGTCGCTCTTGACTTAGTCCTCAACTCTTGGTGACACCGCCGTCTTGTTGACCTCGGCTTAACGATCATCCTCCAAGATACCTTGGTCATCATACACATACGGGACCTAATTCTTTCCAAACTACTCATGAAAGACATTAGTCCCAAAAGCTCAATAGATATGAATAAATTGATATTTGTGAGCAGTTGATTACCACAAGTGTTGCATATAAAGAAGCACAACATAAATGGAAACACTTGACATAAGAAATGTTCTCTACTAAGTACATCATGATGAATATGTAATTGATCTATATGCACTTAGAGAGATAATTGTTAATATGATGAATCAATTAAATCATGGCAAGGACCAATGTGCATATATATAATCAACATGCTACTTGGAGTTCACTATGCATTTGCACAAAAGGAATGCAATAACAAATATAGAAGAGATACCAAAATTGCATACCTTATCTTTGCTTAACCATCCCACTTGATTTTCCTCTAAAAGATGAGACTGATACTCAACTAGGCAATAACAAGTTAGTCTCATACCAATATAATCATATTAGAGGTTTGTCATTTGTTAAGCACTAAGTTAAGCATTTACTTAATTACATAGATTGTCATTATATGTGTTTGTCATTAATCACCAAAATAACATAAGTGCCTAGATGCACTTTCAATCTCCCCCTTTTTGGTGATTTGTGACAAACCTATTATCAATTGCACCAAATGACAATATCAAGATATTTAGCATTAAAACAAGCATGAAGAAACAATAAGAGATCATACTTACTAATCATCCCTTTTTGTCAATCGATTAGGGGACAATTGATAAATCCATGAATTCTCCCCCTTTTGTCATTAATCCCAAAAAGGTGCTTAAAAGATTCTTACTGTTTATTCAATAAAATCTGTTCTCCCCTTTGATTGCACACTCAATAAAAAGATTAGGGAGAAATAAAAATAAGGAGCTAGTAATAGGACAATAATATTAAGCTCCTCCTAAATCTAGGCAAGATATGATACTAATTATTTCCAAGATTTAGGTAATAGATTTTTCTAATTATACCAATTTAAAGTAGTCATGATTCACAGGATATAAGTGATGCTTAAACATGACACACGAATATGATTTCACATGGAGAAGATTTATTCTTTAAACATCAAGATCATATAGCAAATTTATATAATTTAAGCACATGCTCATGATCAAATTAAATTCTAACAATCAAGATCATATAAAAAGATTACACAAGAAGGAATTGCTTATATGATCACAAGATGTATACAAGATCATGAATCAAAATTGTATAAGTAAGATGCACTTTCATGATCAAGAATTTCATAAACTTATCAAGGGTATACCTCTTTGCAATGTGTCACCCATATGTACCTTTTACTTCTTGATAATGCCAAATGCAAGTTAGATGACACTTCAAAACAATTTAGGATTAGAGGATACCTCTCGAAGGATACCAATTAATGATACCAATTGAAAGATACAACAACATTTAGAATGACACAATTTAGCATAATGGTGTGCACAGACATTATTGCATATGGTCAAAAAGGAACACGTCCCTTTGTCGATTCTTGTCCACTGCATGTTCGAATCGGTCATGATCACCGCGCCCGGCCTTAGATCCCTCGGACTATGGAGCTCCTCTCCATTTCCTTCATCCCACCGTCAAAGATGACCCCTTTTCCAATACCTTGAACATCAATAGACAAGCACACACGATTTCTGGGAACAAATATCTTTTAATTTGACCCAAGTTAGTTTGATAATGTCTAAGTACAACATGCATGATATAGATGATATACAAGACAATACTCTTTGCATACACAGAAATTCAAGATATCAATTAAAGATTTTATTACACCACTTTACAATGAAATATTTGAAACTCATTCAAATTTAATCTTGACATCCACTTGTAAGAGAGACAATGGGTAAAACACATTCAACCTCACTCTTGAGCTTACAAGGGAAATTTTCTCTTTTCCATAATAAACTCCGAGTTATGCAAGAGAAGAAACATTTTGAGGCTAAGTTACAATTAAATCCAATTTCCAAAAGAACTTAGCCAAAAGATACACTTTCATTGGAATGAAAACTTAAAGAGATATACTCTATTTTGAAGCCTGGAGCAATTAATAAGTTCACTTGGTTTTCATCTTGAAAGGCTTGCCAAGATTCCAATTTAAAACTCTTAAAATCTCAAAGATGCAAATAGCAGCACAAAATCGATTATAGCTTTTAAACCATTGCTCAAATGCAAAAATCATCAACGTGGAACAGATCTGTCTCGAAATTCCCTTCGAGAGCTATGAAGACCGAACATTCATTTGAGCAAAGGAAAAACCCTAAAGAATGGGATAATCAAGAGATTGCAAGAAAGTATAGATTGCAATTTAAGTATTTGGTCCGAGGAGTACAACCCGGATACTCCGGTGTTTTTGATCTGGAGTGTCCGGATAATCCGGATACTCCGGATAGACCACCCGGATACTCCGGGTTGTTCAGCTTCATCCCTAAAATCCTAAAATTTCAGCAAATTGAACATTTTGAATTTGGGTCAAATCTTGATCAAATGAAGTCCAATAGTCATGAGATTTTGCATAAATGTTCCATGGACATCCAAGAGACTTCTCCAAAAAGAATTTCTCAAATATCATCCTCCAATAAAAAATTAGATCAAAATGGGTATTGGAGGTTTGATTTTGACACTAAGTCAAAAGAAGTCAACATTCTTGCAAATGAGTTCAAATAAATTTGAAAATTTTCAGACATGAACTCCATATATGAGAGAAGGTTTTCCAACAAAGATTTTCAATAAATAAATTTTATTTCGAGAAATTGATGAAAGATGTATTTGAACCACATAAAAGATTAAGATTTTCACCAGATCCTCAAAATGGAACCAAATGAGTTTTGAATGGAAATATGCACTTATATGGCTTCATATGATTTAGAGAGATGTTTATAAGCCTATTTGCATAATCAAATCTATTCAACTCGTAAAATCCAACTTAATGCGAGAGTATGCCAAATAAAATCAATAGAGAGAAAAAGGCCATAAATATTTCAAATTAAGTTGAAATTATTTGAAATTGTGCATAAACATTCTTTAGACTCCCAAGAAACTTTTTCAAAAATAATTTTCCAAAAAGGAGTCTCCAATCAAAAGATATGACAAATTTTGCTTTGAAGACATGATTTTTACTCAAAGAGAAGAAAAGTCAAAACTTTTTCAAATTGAGTCCAAATGGTTTGAAACTTTCCAGAAATAAACATTGGACTATTTAGAAGGTTTCCCAAAAATAATTGCATTAAAAGTAATTTTCGTTCAAAAGATATGGCAAAATGCGCTTTGTAGGTTTGAAAAGAAATTGAATTTTCACCAAATGCTCAACATGCATTCCAGATTGAAATTTATGGAGATTTGAACTTTCATAACTTTGTATGAGTTAGAAATACCATTTCAATCCAAGATATATAAATAAATCCAATTCAAATAGCGAAATCCACAAAATGCAACAACGGGTCATTTTGGGTCAAATGGATGATTTTGGCCAAATTCAAATGGCTATAACTTTTGAACGGTTGGTCGTTTGGAAAAACTTTGAACTATAGAAATGCTTAAAACTACCAACCCTATGAGTTTTGTATTGACCACTTTTCAAATTCCAAATAGATTTTGCTTTAGAAAAATTTGAAGTTAAATGCAAAAGCAAGATCACAAAGATCTTTTTAGGCCAAAGTTTGACTTTTAGCTTCTAGCCAAGGGTTAGATACTTGAAAACATTTGAAATGCATTTGAAAATATTTTAGAAGACTATTTTCATAAGATTTTGCATTTCAAACAAATATTTTGCTTTTATCCCTTTTTAAAGCAAGTTAAATAGGAAATAATTTTTCATAAAAAGCCTCAAAATATAACTCAATTTGGATTTCATACCATTTCAATTTCCATGGCTTAGAATTGATTATCAAGATGGTTTCTAGCCAACATTTATAATGAAATCCAACTTGAATGCTAAGATTTGAGCAATATGCTTAAATAAGCTTTTGGTTCAAACCAGGAATTTTGGCCAATTTTGATTTCAATATAGAATTTTCATTTTGAAAGCTTGTAAAATATTTGAAAAACATATTAGATTACTTTTACAAAGCTTTTTACAATTTTGGACCTTTTAAACATAAGATTTGACTTTTGACCAAAATGGTCCTTTTGAAATAGCTATTTGTAAAACAAAACCAAATATTTCAACACAAGATTCAAATGAAGAATAAGATGAGATATAGAGATTTGAATTTTGTGTATGAGTCTAAGATACCATTTTGAACCAAGATACTACACAAGATCCGGTCCAAACGGAGAAACTCACTAAGTGCAATAATATGACTATTATAGGTCAAATATAGTTTTTCGGCGAGTTTCAAAATCGAATAACTTTCGCTAGGTTGGTCTTTTGAAAGTCTTTTGAACACAAGAATTGTTAAGAATGACCAACTCTAGGATTTTCGTTCTGGAATTACTTTCAAATTCATTTTACATTTAATTCTATGAAAATTATAAGTTTAAATCCAAAACAAGATACTACTATCTAGATTTTGATCATGAAACCCATTTTCTTTTCAAAATAGATTTTGTGAAGCCAAAACCTTTGAAAAACATTTCAAATACATTTGTATACATTTTTCAATTAGTTTTTCACAAGAATACTAATAGTATACAAAATTTTGACTTTTGGCTAAATGGCTTGATTTTGAAAATATATTTTTGCACTTATATAAATATGGGCACATGTAGGGATGTAATATACATGGATATGAATTAACACTCCCCCTTAATGTGCCACTACCCCAAACTTGCTCAAGATTTCAATCAAAACAATTAATCAAGCATAAGCAAGAATATAACAAGCAATCTAAATTGATTTTTCATGAATAATGCAATATAACCTACACAAGGCTATAAGCTATAAGAATCAAATTAAATACTTGTTACCCGAGATGGCATTGGCTCAAGATTGAAGTGATCATCCTCATGCTTGGCTCCATTTTGCAAATGATTAAGTCATCTTCCCTTTTGAAGAAGCCAAACGTCCAATCCATCTCATATTGCCTAAAATTCTTTTAGGTGGTTTTTGGTACCCAATCCTTGTTGGGTCCAACAATGTTAGTCACAATAGATTTTGGAACCCAAATGGTCCTAATTTGGTTATTATTGAATTGACTAACATAATTAGAAATAGGTTTACAATAATTATTCCTCCTAGGCAAATGATTGGCATTTTTATGAAAAGGCTTAAGAGGGCAATGATATTTTGCAAAACCATTTCAGTTTGATCTCTTCTAAGCATATGATAATTGAAATTATGCATTGGCTTAGAGGATCTAGCAAATCTAGCAAATGGTTTGCTATGGTTATTTTTCCTAAGCACATGATCAACATGATTTTTCTTGATCTTAGGAAGTCTAACATTTTGAGCAAACATATTTCTAGATTCATTTCTCCTAAGCAATTGAATATCATAATTTTGCAAATACTTGGGAGAATCGACAAACTTGGCAAACACATTGCCATTTTTGTCCTTCCTAAGTAAATAATGATCATTGACAATAATAGGCTTAGGAGTAATACCTTTGGGACAATCGTTACCGATGTGTCCCTTTTTCCGACAATTGTAGCAAGTAGGCTTTGAGCGTCTCTTCTTCTTGACTTGCTCTTTGTCGGTTTGCCCCATTGTTGATGGTTGTGGCTTGATCTCCACTTTATTAGGGCACACGGAGGCGAAGTGTCCCTTCTTGTTGCAAGCAAAGCACTTGATGATCTTCGAATGTCTTTCGTTGTGCCTTGTCTTGCTAGTCTCCCTCTTGGAGATGTAGCCGAGTCCTCGCTTATCTTGAGGCGCCCTTGGCTTGCTCAAAATCTCATCGAGAACGGCTTTTCCCTTTACGCACTTCTTCAAGTCATTTTCTAATCTAATGACTTGGGCCTTGAGCTCATTGTTTTCCTCTACAAGATTAGTCTCAATATGCATAGAGGAAGCGGAAACATTTGAATTTGAGCAACAAGGTAAATCATTGCAAGAGGTGGATATGTCAAATTTTGATGAAATATTAGGATTAACATTTAAGACATTTCATCAATTAAATCACATGAGATTCCTATATCCACCTTAGGCTTATGAGTTTCTTTGGAAAGGAGGGATTCATGATTTTCTTGAAGCCTATTATAATTATTTTGAAGTGATTCATTTTCAAGCTTCAAAATTTATATTTCTTTTTCTCCTTTCTAAGACATTTATTGAGCTCCTCTAGCAAATTCATAAGTTCATTATAAGTGAGCTCATCATCGTCATCATCACTTACCTCATTCTTACCTTTCGCCATGAAACAACGGATTTTTAATGGAAGAGCATCTTCATCGCCACTTGAGGCGGAGGTTGAGGTTGATGGAGATGTCGGTTCTTCATCACTTGAGCTTGAGGTAGAGCTTGATGTTTCATCTCCCGACATCTCTTCCTTAGTGCAATCCTCAATAGAAGTGGATGATTCAAATAGTTCTTGAAGCTTTATCCACATTTCATGAGCGCTCTTAAGATTGCATATTCTATCAGAAAATTCATCGCTCACAACACAAAATAAAACATTAGTAGCTTGAGCGTCGAGATGTAGGCATTTCCTCTCTCCTTCTGTTGGAGCAACTTCATTCAATGGAGAGGAAAAGCCGACATCTACGATCCACCATATTTTGGGGCTCATGGATTTAAAATGAGAAGACATAATTAATTTCCATGAAGCATAATTTGTGCCATCTAGCACAAGTGGATTGTGTGAGTGCACTAATCCTCTAGTCGACATCATTTACTCTCTAGACGGTTAAGTCTAATAAAGGAGAGACCTTGCTCTGATACCAATTGAAAGGACAGGGGATGTCGCCTAGAGGGGGGGTGAATAGGCGAATTAAAATATTTAACACTAAATGCAGCGGAATAAAAAGTTTGCAGCTAAATAAAATCTCCCGAGGGTCTAAGTCCGAGTGTCCGGATTTTTATCCGGATACTCAAATGTCGGACTGTCGGGTTCAGAGTCCGGATACTCGGATTGGATCCGAGGGACTCGACCGAGTGTCCGGACTTATCTCCGGATACTCCGAAATGTCCGGACTATCCAGGTTCAGAAGTCCGGATACTCCGGATTTAAGACCTCGAAATGAGATTATAAATCCCTACAATTTTTCAACAATTTACTGGAATACAAAAGATCTAAATGCTATCAGGTACATGGAGATATTTTAGATCTAGAGCCAAACACAACAAAAGAGTAGATCGGGCAATTTCAAGATTCAAAATCAAATACTAAAACAAGAGTAAGAAGCAAACTTGGAGACGATGATTTTTCACCCGAAGTTCGGATCCTTGAGGGGATCCTACGTCTCCGTTGAGGCGGCTCGGTTACACTTGAGCCGGGGTCTCTTTCAACCCTCTTCCTCCCGGTGTTGCACAAATGCACTCGCCGGTCTTCACTCCTTTGATTCCTTCCCTTACGGAGGCGGAACCGACCTTCACAAACTTCCCACGGCCAACCACACAAAACTCTGGTGGCTCGTAGGCGACCTCCTAGCCGTCTAAGAGTCCTCCACCTCCAAGAGTAACAAATGCTCACGAAGAACAAGCTTGGAGATGAAATCAAGTGCTCAATCAACTCAAATCTCACTCAACCTAGCACCTCACTCCTCAAACTCTTTCCAACCCTTCTCATAAGGGGATCACTTAGATCTAAGGGCAAAGAGGTGTTTTGGGGCTCAAGAACAAGGGTATAGCAACCCAAATCAACAGGAAAACTAGCCTCTTCAAAAAACACTCGAAATGAGGAAGAAGGAGGCTTTAAATAGAGGTCCCCATAAACTAGCCATTGGAGACAGCTGCGCACAACCCGGAGACTCCGGACAAATACCCCGGACACTCCGGATAACCCGGAGTGTCCGGACTTAACACCGGATACTCCGGACCAACTGAGAGCACCCACCGAGGGTGTCAACCCGGAATGTTCGGACAAAAACCCCGAACACTCCGGACAACCCGGAGTGTCCGGACTTAACACCGGCTACTCCGGATTGCACTGAGCAGCCCGACGAAAACGAGCATAACTTTTGACTCCGGACTCCGATTTCAGAGATCTTGGACTCTACCGAAAGCTAAGAACGAGGGCTACACAACCAACAAGGTCTCACTACCCAAAACTCAAGGGATAAGCACAGATATCACAAAGAATCCAAGGGAGACCTACAACCCTCACTTTCCGGCACCACCAACACCACTCTCTTTCTAAGATTCACTAGGATGGGTCACTTGAGCACTTGACACATCTAAATGTCATTCGACATCGCATCCCTCTTAATAGTACGGCAATCCTTAGACTCAAATTAAATCAAAGATAATATAAGTCTAGGAATAGTCACTTGCCGTCTTCTTTCTTAATGCCGGTGCATGAAGACCTTCACCATATGACTGATGGCATCTTCGCCTTGTCCAACTTGACTCGATTCACCTCATGAGACTCTCGTCCTATCAACCTTGACTTGATCATCCTCTCTGACTATCTCCACGCCAAGTCGCTTTTGACTTAGTCCTCAACTCTTGGTGACACCGCCGTCTTGTTGACCTCGGCTTAACGATCATCCTCCAAGATACCTTGGTCATCATACACATACGGGACCTAATTCTTTCCAAACTACTCATGAAAGACATTAGTCCCAAAAGCTCAATAGATATGAATAAATTGATATTTGTGAGCAGTTGATTACCACAAGTGTTTCATATAAAGAAGCACAACATAAATGGAAACACTTGACGTAAGAAATGTTCTCTACTAAGTACATCATGATGAATATGTAATTGATCTATATGCACTTAGAGAGATAATTGCTAATATGATGAATCAATTAAATCATGGCAAGGACCAATGTGCATATATATAATCAACATGCTACTTGGAGTTCACTATGCATTTGCACAAAAGGAATGCAATAACAAATATAGAAGAGATACCAAAATTGCATACCTTATCTTTGCTTAACCATCCCACTTGATTTTCCTCTAAAAGATGAGACTGATACTCAACTAGGCAATAACAAGTTAGTCTCATACCAATATAATCATATTAGAGGTTTGTCATTTTTAAGCACTAAGTTAAGCATTTACTTAATTACATAGATTGTCATTATATGTGTTTGTCATTAATCACCAAAATAACATAAGTGCCTAGATGCACTTTCAGTGGGTACAGTGTATAATTTCTCCAGAGTGTAAATCTATTCGAATAGCCGTGTCCCCAATTATAGACAATGCTTGACAATTGTCTATAAATTCTTCCAAAACGATGCTGGTATTTAAGTTCTTCTAGCGCGAGCATTAACACCTACATAGCGAACAATCTTCAACTTGCCAATGCTCTCAGGTAGCTGAGGTGGTGTTTGGTTGTCTAAATGAGGCTGGATGGGATATTGCCATCCATAGATTTGGAGTCATCCAATTGTTTGGATGAGTGGATAAATAGGATATGGTCATCCAGTTTTTGAGAATACTCCCTCAAGATGTTGGATAGACCTATAAAAAATGACCAAACGGGCTCATCTAGTTTGTTGCACGAATAGGTGTACTCGTTCAAATTCAAATTTCATCGAAGTGTACTAGGTCAAATTTTGTTTGAATTTGTCCAAAAATTTTTTTTTTCTTCTGAAAATTCAAATTTTAGTCAAATCATGTCAGAAATTCAAATTTCAATCAAATTTTGTCCAAAAAAATCAAATTTCAATCAAATTTTGTCCAAAAATTTCAATTTAAAATTCGAAACTTTAATCACAGCTAGCCCATCCATCCAACCAAACTAAAAATTGACTCATCCTATATAGTTTCATCCATCTAACCAAATTAAAAATTGGCTTATCCTATATCCATCCAACCAAACAGTATTTGAATGACACCATCCCTACTAGGCTGTATGACCATATTCCATCTAGCCTTATCTGGACAACCAAACGCGTCATAAGTTAACTTACTCTTTGTGAAGCTCAAATCGCGAATATAAGTGGGCTTGGTACACCAATGATCGATTAGAGTACTGGTCAAAATCTTTGCAGCATACGATGGTTCGCAATTTCTTATACTAGATAACACTGCCAAACTATCAGCATCTAGGCTTTTATCACAGGTGAATATCGATATGTGACGAACATTTTTGGGAGGCTTTAACAGATCATTTCTGTCCTTTATCATGAAGCATTCATGCTTCGAAACCAGTAGTGCCAGATCATGAAGTGAGTCATGAATAACATATTGAGAAAGCCATGGAGCCTTTTGAAGAAATGACCTACTGATAAATTCTTCCAAGTACCTATGCACCATATCAACAGTTGACATTTCAACTTGAGGTTCATGGAAGTTCTCAGCAGCCCAAATGTCCACCAGAGTGTCTCTATCAAACCTGTAACCTTTGGGGTATATATTTATTTGGGTATATGGCACACAGAGAGAAACATCTCTTCAGATGGAATGGTAACTGTTGGTGTTGGGGATAATATCTCAATTTATCATATCTTTTAGCTTTATTCAAATAAGTTGTTAGTGCAAGTTTTCTATAAATAGGACTTTTGGATATATAAGCCAATCACTGTACATGTAAACATTGAAGCATTATAGTGAATTATTTTCCGTGGTTTTTTTCGTAAGGGTTTTTTCACATTAAATCATGTCTCTAGTTTTTGTATGCCGTGCTAATCCTAACAGCCGGTAACTCAATTTAAGGGCTGATGAAATATCGCTTTCTTGATGCTTCTGTTCCCATATTTTACTTTCTGAGATATCCCTCCAGCTCCTGATGTCAGGGTCCAACCTCAGTGCTCGTCCAAGAACTTTAGCAGCCAGAGGAGAACTTTCGAACTTGGGAACCATGCTTCTAGCAATACGATCAAATTCTGGATCGTTGTTAGAAGCATTATGCCCAAATGCGCAAACTTTGAAGAGCTCCCACAACGCATCATCCTGTAAACCATCCAGTCGGAAAGGCTCCATTGTTCGCACCATGTCAGCAATTTGTTGGGACCGAGTAGTCACCAAAACGATACTTCCTTCAAGAACACGCTTCAAAGGTGCACAAAACTTCTGCCACATTTGCCCACTTTCTTTCAAGACATCTTCACATATGTTGTCAAGGACAAGCATAATTCTCTTTGACCTAACAGTGTTCTTCAGAATCACCTGAAGAAAATTCAGGTCATCAGTTGATACTTCTAGTCCTGCATACTGTATGTAGGATCGAAATATACTAATCTAGCAATCAGAGGGGGGTGAATGATTGCGCGAAAACTAAAATAAAATTTTTATGATTTTTGAAACACCCCAAGCAAACTCAGATCTATTAATTTGTATTCAACAGAAACCTTATTGCGCCGGACCAAACTTTTACTTGTACGCCGGACCAAACTTCGTGCCAGACCAAATTTTCACATGTACTACGGACCAAATTTCTACTGTAGCAAAACCAAATCAATACACTCCGGACCAAATGAGACAGACTGATATATGTTCACTAAAACTAAGATTTCAGAAGATCTAACCGTTAGATTGATATGAAATTTTAACTGTAGAAACTAGATTCAAATCCAAAACTAACACAAAAATAATTAACTCAATCAGACATATGGATCTAGAGTTATATTCTTTGCAAGACGACTGAAACAAAAACGATCTAACAGCGACGGACCAAAATCAAACTAGCGACGGATCAAACTCAAACAATGAGATTAACCGAAGATCCCACCGTTGGATTAGTGTGAAATTGTAACTTAAGAAACCAGATTCAATTATGAATCTAACCCAACAAGAATCTACTCGATCGGATCTACGGATCAAAAGTTATTAACCTCGCAAGCATGCTGTGATAGATTATGACGAGAACTGACCAAAACCTAATTTCGTGATTAATCACAATCTACAAAAGATTAACCAACAAAACTTTCTAGAACTCTAAGGTGATACTCTAGGAAGGTTTTGTATGGATCAAATCAATATTAAACTTGTTGAAACGAGAGACAATGAATCAATCTATAAAAGCAAGAACCGTGCAAACAAACCAGAAGACGATCACTGAATCAAAGCGCGTATGAACAGTAATCCACGATTTACTGTAGAAACGAAATACTGTAGCACGCCGTTTACTGTAGCTGCGCTAGACACTGTATCGTCAATTTTTCCTTCGCTCGGGTGTCGCCGCCTGTACTTCTGAGCATGCTGAAAAATCAGCCGCAAGGGAACTTTTCAGCCGTAAAGAAATCGATCTTTATTTCTTTTTGTCTAGTCTGGTTACAGCACTCTAAACAAAAGAATACAAACCCTAAAACCTCAGCGCTCCAAAATAAACAGGAGACACCTCCCCCTATTTATACTGAGCAAACATAAAGAGATTGAATACAACTCCATTTCCAACATGGAAAGAGTTTGTATACATCTCAACCTGGCCCAACATGACCAAAAACAACTCTTGCACGCATGTACAGCCCACATGCTGTAAATACGTGACTAACCAGCCTCCATGTGCATGTTCTCTAGTCCGAACGTTCCGCATGACATCCTTGACCACCAAGATCTCGATTCCTCTCTGAATCTAGTCCCGAACCTTAGTTCCTTCATGAACCTAGTTCCGGTCCCGTCATCGACCACGTTCGCCCTCGAGCAACACCTGCACATGAATAAACAAGAAACAATTCCGAGCACAAGTCCACGACTTGACTCAACATCAGTCCATGCAAACACTCACACGAGCGCATTGCATCAAGCAAAACCAATATCATGCTATCACCAGCATATCAAATAATTATCAGACATAGCACATGCAAGCACCACACATGCCATAATCACAACCACTTTGCAATGCCAATTTCATTACTAAGTTAATTTTTCAGCACATGATTTCACACTGTATTATCTCTTAGTCAACCCCTTCACATCGAATTCTTCAGATATATGTGGGCGGATTATGAGGTCAAAGTGAGCCCCTGACATGGAGTAGTCGTGGAGTTGTTAGTGCTCAGCAAGCTGAAGATCTTCGTCTGAAGGAGAAAAGGAGAGAGCATGAGGTGGCTTATGAAAGTGAAATTTGAGTGAGTTGGTAATGTGCATGAGGTTTAGTTTACTTGACTTTTTTTACCTTTTAATCTAAAGAAAAAATCTACCTAGGAAGAAACGCCGAAGTGTCACACTATAGACTCGATCGATCCTTGGTGATTCGAGCAAGACAACCACATCGTGATCCTGTGCGCATGCACCGATCTCAATATACATCCGACCAAGTCTAAATCAAGTTTTAAGTTTTCATTTTTATATAAAAATAATAGAGGTATCCACATGTGGACATATGGTACATGTGTCTCCCATTTTTGAACAATTTAACAATTTTTCAAATATGCAATGATGGTATACGTGATAGGATTAGGATATAACCAATTGAAGAGAAGCTTGTCTAACGTCATGTGATATGGCTCGGACATTTTCGACAGGCATCGGTGCATAGTGGAATTTTAATCCGTCCGAAAGAATAAGAAGAGGCAGAGGACTGGCTTGGCTCAAGGGCAAGGCACAGAACAATGGAATTAGAGGCCAGAAGCAAAGCATGGGGCAAAGCCGAGCAAAGCACATGCAGTTGGCTCCTCAATACTAGTTAGGAATCTAATACTAGTTAGATCTTTTAATTAGAGAACTAATTTAGCTAAAACATAAAACATCTGGGTCCCTACTGTCTGTCATAGAGAAGAAACAGAGAAGATGAAGAGAATGCAGACGCATAGAAGCAGAATAGGGAGCAGCGAACAGAGTAGGGCACAGGCAGCCCACTCCCTGGCGAGCTCACCTGCGACGTTGCGGATGCTGAGGCTCTGGGATGTGGCAAAAGGAGAAGAGAGCATGAGGTGGCTAATGAAAGTGAAATTTGAGTGAGTTGGTAATAATGTGCATGAGGTTTAGTTTACTTGAATTTTTTACCTTTTAATCTACAGAAAAATCTACCTAGGAAGAAACGCCGAAGATTAGAGGCACGACGGGAGATGTTAGAGGATGAGAATGAAGATGAAGAGGAAGCTCAGGTTCAGTTCTTTCAGTAATTTTCTTCTTCTCTTGCAGTTGCTGGGAATTATTTGCAGACTATGTTCGCATTGATTGCTAGTAACTATAAAAAAAGTGGGTAGTTACTTGGTCGTTTGGCTAAAAATAACGACTAATACTTATTAGTTGCTGTTCATTCTGGTAAATTCCATTTTGGGCAGTTGTCTTTGGTGTTAGATGGCATGAATAATTTTTTATGTCACATCCCTTGTTAGGAAACTGCCAATATAGCACCTCTTGAATACCTTAGTATCGAAATTAGTTTTCTAAAGGGACTTAATTGTATGTACTTTTTTCCTTTTACCCATTAAAACAAAACCTCACTGGTACTTAGGGCTGATTTCCTGTCTATAATATTGTAGTCAGAGCTACATTCAGTCCTAAGCTTCAAAGAGTTCTCTGCGGGAAAGCAAAGGAGGGAAGAAGGCAAAGAAGTCTAGTTGGTGTGGCTTATCGTAGGGCAAAATCAATGAAGATCACCGGTAAAAAGGGTGCCGGTGCTGGTAAAGGAAAGAATGAGAAAAATTCAAGACAAAATTCTGAAAAGGCCCAGACTAGGCAAGAGGTGATGCACGAATTGTTCCCGAATGATATGAGTGAATGGAAACAGGGCAGGTCCTTGAAGAAAAATAACATCTCTTTTGCACGGAATAAATCGAAAAATTCATTCAAGAGCAAATCAAGGTATGTAACAATGTTTTTCTTTTCACTTGGTCTAGTTTGCATTGCCATTAAAGTGGAAGAGATAAGATGAAAAAATTGTTGAAAATATTAGGAATTTTCTCAATATTTTAATTCATAGAATTATGTAAATCATGATTAAACAAAGATGCATTTTTTGTTCAAAGCCAAAGGTACTAGATAACAAATTATCTATCTCATACGCAAAGACTAATGAACAAGAAATCAGCATTAATAAAACACGGTATAAGTTAATATACCCTTGAGCCGGTGCCACCGTTGGCACAGACGTAGGCAGAACATTCTCGTTCGCCATGACGGTCGAAGTAGACGATCACGAGTTGTCGCGATGAAGCGTTAGTGCGATGAAGAGATTGATGCGGTGTAGGCGCGTTGCGGTGCGAATCGCGCTTCGGGAACACCTTCGGCGATCGCGTGGTCTATCGGCCTTCTAACAGAGGCGGGAATGCAAAGGACAGCAGTAGAACAATGGAGTATGCGGAAGAGTCAAGCAGGTGATGAAAAACACAGCCGTGGCTCTCCTTATATAGCCTCGCGACATGCAGCGGCGAGGCGCGAGTTACGACCATCAACTCATGTAGCCGTTACGATGGCGGCGGTCATTATGCGACCATCAACCACGTTCGTTCACGGTGGCGGCGGCGGCGCATCTGGTCACATTGATCACTGCGCGTTCTTGGTCATATTGACTATCAAACGGCAAAACAAACCGCTGGATCGGCTCGCACGGCTGCTGCGCACGCGTCGTCACGTCACGTCTCGTCTCGTCTCGACTCGACTCGCACTCGCACTCGCACATGCCACGCCACGCCACGCCTCGGCTCGGCGCGCGCGCGCGTGTGGCACAACCTTTAACCTTTTCCACCTTGCTAATTAAGAGACACACAACTCAACTATTTAAGTTGGTCAAACCTTCTCTCAATTATCCATATGGTACTAAACCAATTTCATGACTCCTAGTATTCTAATGGGCCTTTTGGAATTTCTATTAAATTAATTATGGGCCAACCCCATAATAATCTAACAATCCCCACCAAATTTCAAAGGCACATTTGAAATACTCTCAGTTCCAATGTAGTTTGATATACCAGTTTTTCGATGGAGACTGTTAAGTTGAACTTCCACCTAGAACAAAGGTTACACTCATCCACAACTGAACAATGGACTATGCCTTGAATTGACAGTTTTGTGCGAACAAGTTTCACCAAAGTCCTTTACTGATACTAGGCTGCTAAATGCATCCCCTCGGTTTGGAGCTTATAAGTCATACTCCTTAGCCTTTCATGAGCCTCTAGAGATCACCCCCCAATCTCATAGACTGTGACTAGTAGTCGAACTCATATAGGTGTATTCCTCATAAGATGTTACAGAGGACAACATCTCTGCTTATCAAAGCCACTCGGAATACATTAAGGTATAACCAACCTGCCATACAGAATAGGAGAGTTATTGCATCTCAAACGGAGTGGGCCAAGTACAGAAGTACTCTCCTCTCAGCCAGTCACTAGCTTGTCTCAACATCCTAATTCACGGGATCTCCGATCAAATAGGATGAGTTACCACTAAGACATGACTTTATGTGGGTCTCAAGCCCATCTCCCTCGATGCTTCATCTATCACATTCCGTGATAGTCCCTTTGTAAAAGGATCGCCAAGTTTTTAGCCGTCGGATATAGTCCAGCGTTATAACTCGGAGTTTCTCATTTTCTGACAGACTTCAACCGCCTCTTAACGTGCCTTGATGACTTCATGTTATCCTTAGAATCTGTTTACCTTGACAATCACCGTCGATTGTCACAGTTCAAAAGAATAGCGAGCACCGCTTCTCAACTACCGGTAAGTCCTTCACAAGTTCACGCACCCGATCGGCTTCCACGAGGCGGTATCTAATGCCGTGAGTTCGCTTCCATTGTAGACCTCGTTAAGATGGTGCGCTTGCAAGACTTCGAGAAACAGCTCCACCACCCAATGTGAACACATATCCACTTGTGGTTTTTATTTCATCAGCATCAGATATCCAGTTTGAATCACTATAACCCTCAAGTACCCTAGGATACCCGGTGTAGTGAATTCCATAACTTGATGTCCCTTTTAGATAGCGCATTACTCTCTCAAGAGCATGCCAATGATTATCTCCCGGGTTTGAAACAAACCGGCTTGGTTTGCTCACAGCAAACGAGATATCAGGCCTTGTTGCACTAGCTAAATACATCAATGAACCAATGATTTGGGAATATCTCAATTGATCATTTGCTATTCGTTGATTCTTTTGTAATAGCACACTTGGATCATACGGCGTTGGAGCAGGTTTGCAATCGCTATAGCCAAAGCGACTCAACACCTTTTCCACATAATGGGACTGCTCAAGAGTAATCCCACCGTCACCTTCTCTTAACAATTTAATGTTTAAGATGACATCCGCTACTCCCAAATCTTTCATTTCAAAGTTTTCGACAAGAAGTCCTTGACTTCCTTAATCACATTAAGGTTCGTCCCAAAGATCGAGATGTCATCAACATACGGACACATAATCACTCCTTCACCCCCACCATAGCGGTAATACACACATTTGTCACTTCATTCACAACAAAGCCGGCAGATGTTAAAGTTCTGTCGAACTTTTCGTACATCGCTAGGAGCTTGCTTAAGGCCATACAAAGACTTCAACAACCTACACACTTTTCCTTCATGACCCTTTACTACAAATCCATCAGTGATCCATATAGATTTCCTCTTCTAACTCTCCATTAAGGAAAGCCGTCTTTACATCCATCGATGAATGATCGACCGTAGGAGGCAGCCAAAGACAGTAGTACTCTAATAGTGGTCAATCTTGCAACAGTGAGTAAGTATCAAAGAAGTCCTCGCCTTCTTTACGGTATAACCCTTGGCCACAAGCCTTGCCTTGTACTTTTCAATCGTACCATCAGGCCTCGGCTTTTCTTGAACACCCACTTACATCCTACTGGTTTACACCCATATGGACGTTCAACAACTTCCCAAGTTCCATTGCTCAAGATGGAATTCATCTCACTCTGGACCGCTTCCTTCCAATAGTCAGCGTCCTGCGATGAATAAGCCTCCTCAATGGTTCTTGGAGTATCATCCACTAGATATACAATGAAGTCATCACCAAAAGACTTTGTAGTCCTTAGTCTCTTACTCTTACGAGTTACTTCATTGCCCTCATCTATTGGATTTTCCTCAAAAATAGACTCAATTTGTATAGGAGTGGAAGGTTTAGGAGAGAAGATAGATTCTTGGCCAGATGAGCTAAGTGTCTCTTTCATAGGAAATAAGTCCTCAAAGAATGTGGCATCATTGGACTCAAAAATTGTACCTTCATTCATATCGGTACTCAGATTTCACTATTAAGAATCTATATCCAACGCTGTGAAAAGCATAACCAATAAAGACACAATCAACGGTTTTGGTCCAAGTTTACGCTTCTTTGGGACAGCACATTCACTTTAGCCAAACAAATTTAAGCACGTAAATAGGAGAAATTTAATCTTTTCCTCTCCCATTCCTCGAATGGTGTGATTTCTTTATTCTTTGTAGGAACCTGTTTAGGACATAACATGCGATCAATATAGCCTCACCCCACCATCCCTTGGAAAGTCCCATTGTTTCTAACATGGCGTTAACCATCTCGATTAGAGTACGGTTCTTTCTTTCGGCAACCCGTTTGATTGGGGCGAATAGGAGGCGTCCTCTCATGGATTATTCCATGTTCCTTGCGAATAAATTAAACTCATTAGAAAAGTATTCTCCACCACGATCGACCTAACCCGTTTGATTTTTCTCTCAAGTTGGTTCTCGACTTGACTTTATAGATCTTAAAATAGTGAAAAGCCTCATCTTTTGACTTTAATAAATACATATAGCAATATCTAGTAGAATCATCAATCAAAGTCATGAAATACCTCTTACCACCCTTTGTCAACTCCCGTTCATCTCGCATAAATCGGTATGAACTAGTTCTAACGGTGCCATGTTTCTCGCCTCTCTTTGCCTTGTGAGGCTTGCGAGGTTGCTTAGATTGCACACATACTTGACACTTAGAACCTTTGACTTGGGTAAATTTTGGGATTAAATTCATCTTGGCTAACCGCATCATGCAATCAAGATTAACATGACAAAGTCGTGAATGCCAAACATCGCCTCATGATTACAAACATGATTCACAATTTTATTCATGTCCACAAAGACAAGCGGAACAAGCCTCCGCTCTCATAGCCTTTTCAATAAAAGTTCCAATTTTAGAAACAACACATTTATTGGATTCAAAACTAGCTTAAAACCGTCTCTTCACAATAGAGACCACGCTGACAAGGTTTTTATTTATCACGGGCACGTGATGCACGTTCCTCAGTCGCACGACTTTTCCTGAAGTAAACTTCAAGTCAACTGTGCCGACTCCACGTACAAATGCCTGCGACCCATTCCCCATCAACACGGAGGTAACCCCTGCGACCTGGTAAGAAGAGAATAAGGATCTGTCAGCACAAACATGTATATTGGCCCCCGTGTCAATCCACCAATCAGGTGAATGACATACTGATAGAATGGTAGGTATTGAAACATACCCGGATGTTCCCTCCTCAGTATTGCCAATAACAACGTTGGCAGACTTTTTCTGCTTATTGTCTTTGCGATCAGGGCAATCCTTTGCCCAATGATCAGTACCATTACAGACAAAGCAGTTTTCCTTTCCTTTATTCTTCTTCTTCTTGAAGCTAGTAGTTTGAGCGACCTTGTTTTTGTTCTCAGGCTTTTCAGACTTAATTTTATTCTTCTTGTTTTGTACCACATTGGCACTAGAACTTTCTTTCCCACGTATATCTTTTGCCCTCGCTTTCTCCTCAACATTTAGAGACCCAATGAGACCAGCAACGCTGAACTCTTGTCTCTTGTGTTTTAGAGTAGTGGCAAAATCCCTCCAAGAAGGTGGCAGCTTCGCAATGATGCATCCCGCCACAAACTTGTCGGGTAATGCACATGTAAAATTCTCAAGTTCTTTCGCAAAAGCTTGAACCTCATGAGCCTGTTCTACTCCAGAGTGGTCATCAACCATCTTGTAGTCATGAAACTGCTCCATGACATAGAGTTCACTGCCCGCGTCAGAGACTCCGAATTTTGCCTCAAGTGCATCCCACATTTCTTTACCACTTGGCAAAATCATGTACACATCAACAAGATTTTCTCCAAGAACACTAATCACGGCGCCTCTAAACAAGTTATCCGCAGCCGTGAAAGTACTCTCCTGCTCAGGAGAGAGCCCACCCTCAGGCTGTGGCTTGCCTTGCGCAACGTGATACACGTTCATGGCAGTCAACCACAAAATCATCTTGGCGCGCCAACGCTTGTAATTTGCGCCGTCAAATACAGTTGGCTTAAGCGCGGCAGCGAAACCAGTAGTTGTAAAATTCCTAGAATAAGGTTTTTGGATTGTTGGAAATATTAGGAATTTTCTCAATATTTTAATCCACAGAATTATGTAAATCATGATTAAACAAAGATGCATTCGCAGGCAGAACATTCTCGTTCGCCATGACGGTCGAAGTAGACGATCACAGGTTGTCGCAGTGAAGCGTTAGTGCAGTGAAGAGATTGATGCGGTCGGAGCGCGTTGCGATGCGCGATGCGCTTCGAGAACACCTTTCGGCGATCGCGTGGTCGCTCCCAAAAACCTTATCGGCCTTCTATCTCGAGCAAGATCTCAAGAAGGGCGAGGTTCCGAGGCTGCTCCTCTCGCTACTTGTGCGCGCAAAAACAGAGGCGGGAATGCAAAGGACAGCAGCAGAACAATGGAGTATGCGGAAGAGTCTAGCAGGTGATGAAAAACACAGCCGTGGCTCGCGACATGCAACGGGCAGGAGCAGGAGTTACCACCATCAACTCATGTAGCCGTTACAATCGACGGCGATTCTTCGGTCACATTGATCACTGCGGTTCTTGGTCGACACATCACGTCCGGACAGATCGGATGGGATCGCTCACACGCGCCACGCCACGCCACGCCACGCGGCTCGGCTCGGCTCGGCAAGCTGCGTGTGCACAGCCTTTACCCTTTTCCACCTTGCTAATTAAGAGACACACAACTCAACTATTTAAGTTGGTCAAACCTTCTCTCAATTATCCATATGGTACTAAACCAATTTTATGACTCCTAGTATTCTAATGGGCCTTTTGAAATTTCTATTAAATTAATTATAGGCCAACCCCATAATAATCTAACAAAAATGACCTGCTTTAGTGCTTCCTACTGTGTAAAGCAGTTCAGATCATTTTGGCAGTGATGCAAAACACTAGGAACTACAGCATTTCTAAAGTTCAGTTTGTTTTTTATGGCAGGTACAAGCGTCGAAAGTAGAAGACCTGTCAACATGTAATTGGTTGTCAAAACTGGGGGTCTATTACATTCCCTTGTAACATTTTTGAAAGATTGTTCCCGAAGAAATGTGAGGGTCCTGATGTTGTGTCTTTTACGGTACGTTTGTTGCTTGTAAAATTGTTCCCATACCATGTAATGGCATTAATCATATTAGCAATATTTAGTGACCTCTGAGGGGTTTATCCACAATTTCTGAAACCATGGCGTTGGCGTCCTTATAAAATGTGGACAGTCTCCTTATACCAGTAAGACTCGCTTGTACCTGTGATAATGTGTCACTTGCAATGGTCCATCTGCTTGTTTCTATCTTCATAATCGTCTTAAACAGCTGCATACCAGGCGATTGCAGGACTATAAGTTTGCAGTCGCTGTTGCATTACAAGCTTTTTTGCAGTGTGTCATGCACCTGAAGGTTCCTTGCCTAGAAGGCAAACATATATCCCTCCTGTGCTCTGCTCTCTTCACTTGTAAACATTTCCTTGTAGTGCACAATCTTTCCTGTGCCCTGTACTTTATGCTGCTGCTCTTCCCCAGGCCACAATTTTGGGATGTCACATGGAAATTTTGCAAATAACACCCTCTTATCCTGATCACTTCTCTCAACTCCATCCCCAATCCCAACCCTAGCTCCTCACATACGGCCTTCCTTCCATCCTCGAGGCACAGCCGGTGGACTCGATCCCTTCCCTATTTGGAGTTGCCCCCAATCCTGTGTCGTACTGGCGCCATCAAGGACTATATGTCGTCGTCCCTAGGACACTACTACCATCTTGCCCGTTGAGGGTGTAGTGCTAAACAGGGACAGGAGTTTGCTGGGTTGGACTTGGAGGATGGGGATGTAGGCGGCGTGTGAAGGGTGGGTTGGGGATTGGGGAGCGGGTCGGAAGGAGAGGGGGGATATTTGCATAGTTTCCATGGAGGAAGCAGGTCCTTTTTTCTTTTTTCTTTTTCAAAAATGCCATGTATGGATATGGAGCCTTGATTTAGATCGGGTGGCTGAGAGTCGGTGAGTGCAGGCATAGGTGCACAAGGGTGCTTGTGTTGTGCATAGGATACATTGCCTTACACGTGTAACTTACCAATATACAAGTGGTTTTCTATGACTATGACCATAAAACCGGTGGTTATACGAAATTTATTCTTTGATTTAGGTAATATACTCCAATTAACTTGTAGAACATGCTACGCCCCTTCACGGCAATGAACCCCCGACATGGACGAGGTCATCAAGGACATCGTTAAGAAAATCCTCTGAATCTGATAGGCCATTCATGGATAGATGGCCCCATCTTGTGTTGGAAATCTTGGGGCTGCAAGCCACGAAGTGTACTTTTGTATGGGAGCTATTTTCTAGTTTCCTTCTATGCAATGTAGTTAATGCATGTTGAATCCATCGCAGTGGCCATAGATAATGCTTGGGTACCTGAAGATGTCAACATGACAAAGGCTTTCCCATATTTGTCTTGGTAGAATACTTAATTGTCAACCACAATTTTGACTTATCTAAGCATTTCGGTGTTATAAACCAGATATTGAAGTGAGTCTTATTATACAGATACTAGTTGGCAAGGTGTAAGTATGGAGTACAGGTATCACCAATTGATCTGCCAAAAAATTTTTGACTGTCATCTCTGTTTTCTATGGTGAAAGAAGCAAGTGGTAAAATTGCGTCAGCTGGTGGAACAATACAAATCACAAATACTAGTTGCTTTGCATGTTCACAATACATAATCGCAAATAATTTTGATGACCGTTTCCTAACAGGAAATGCTTCTCACAAATAATAAAAAAAAGTTGGCCAAAATAAAATTGTGCTACTTCTTGTTGCAGCGTCGAATTAACCGCAGGTTCGATCGTGGCTCCATTCTCATTCGTCAGGGCTGCACTGCATCCATGCACGAAATCAGTGGCACAATTATGAGATCGACCTCCATCAGAGCATCCATCGCAGGAGCAATTCTCCGGTAGATAACATAGGTAATAAATAGGGGTGAAAACGGATCGGATACGGATGGATAATAGCTCTATCATATTTGTTTTCATATTTTTTCTCGGATGCGGATACGGATAGTCCGGATACAAATACGAATACGGATAAAATCGAATACAGATACGGATCGAATACGAATCGAATCGGATACGGTTTCGAATATTTTATCGGAACATGATAACCCCTTAGATTGTATATAAAAAGTCAACGAAAACACATAACTAGTTGATTTGATGAAAATGTTATTGAAAATTGAACAAATATAAGCATTTTCATTCACTTAGACAATAAGTAGATACCATGTCGCAAATAAAATTATATAAGACTTAGTTTATCACACACATACAATTAGTTAATTATATATAAGACTTAGTTTATCACACACATACAATTAGTTCATTATACACGTAGATCAAAACACAAAAATGAAGGTAATCTTTACTCAAAGATACAAATGGAGGTAAACACATAACACACTAAAAGTTTGATAATACTTAAATATCACGTCTCTAGGAAAAGTATATAACACTTATATGTAATGATCCAAGATTTATATTCTTTGTTGAATTATGTTAAAAATAATAAATTATGTATTTATGAGTTTTTATTATTTTTAGCTACTTATTTAAATATTTTCCTATTAAGAATAGGAATATTTGAATTTTTGAGAAAATTTAAAATCTGATAGAATCTTGAAAATAATTTTTAAAATGTTAGATTATTTCTGGAACTTTATCAAAAAAATTTTGTAATTTTTGGAGTTGGTTTGCTAATTTTAATAATTGAAACTTACTTTATGGATTAATTAAATTAGAAAACAATTCTGAAATTAAGAAATATTTCTGGGCCAGAAGAGTAGTTTTGGCCCAGCCCATATATATATCCGGATATCCGATCCATCAATATCCGGATTATCCGAATCCGTATCCGTATCCGACGGATAGTGAGCTACCGAATCCGTATCCGACAAAAAAAATCCGTATCCGTATCCGATCCGATACTATCCGACAGAATCCGTATCCGAAAATATCCGGATCGGTCGGAAACTATCCGATCCGTTTTCATCCCTAGTAATAAATAGTATCAGTAGAAATTAGATCTAGTCGTATATTTTTAAGGGGTATTATAAACTTTTGATCCTTTGCTACGTTATTTGTTAATTGTTATCTCTAACCTTCATTTTCTGTCACCGCCGCCGCCTTTTGTTGCGTTACTTGTTATCGTTACCCTCTTTTTTTCGCCGCCGTTGTTAGTCCAGTCCTGTTGACACTGCAGTCTCTGCCTTCCTATCGATGCCCTCCCAGATTGTAACCACGCCACAGCTAGCGCCCTCCCAGTTCATGTTCATGGTGCAGCCAATGCCTTCCCGGATCTTGACGACAATGCGGCCTCCGCCAGCCTAATTTGTGACGACACTGTGGCCTTGCACTAACACATCGAACACTCTATCCTACACGACCCATGAAGCAGTTCCGGATTTTACACAAAAGTACCAACAAAATACACATATGTTCAAAATGAAAAATAGCTAATTATGATACTATCACCATATGATTTCTACTACCAATACTACCGACTGAAGTATAAATAAATCATAACTAATCTAATCCGTTAGATAAAATAAAATAAGCGGCTAATATTCAATATTATATACCGTAAAAGCGCTCTATGAGCCTCCGGACGACATAGGGCAATTACCCCAGGTCGCACCATCGGTGGATCCGTCACTGCACCAAATGAAGCAGTGCCGGCATGCTTCCACCTGCAAACATGTAATTATCATATATATATGACCGGCCAGATGCTAGAAACGTATGAAGTTTTTCTTTTCATGTGTAGTATAGCTACTGATTTCTCCAAATCGTGCATGCTACCGAATGAATCAGTAATAAATTTCAAACAGAAAATGGGAGAGATGAGTCGATGCACTTTCCTTACAAGCTGAATACCGAACCTACTTCTCAACGCAACATCATAGTAGTGTTAAGGAACCTCGCTATCGAATAGTCCAAGGTTCCCAAACAGATCTGAAATGGAGAACAGAAGGAGAAAGATGAACACAGGATATAGGAGGAACGGCGAGAGAACTCTTTATTGCCTTTTCAATTATTTGTACAATGGGGGACCCCCTCCTCCTTATATAGTAGTCGCCTAGGGTTTGGCTAAAGAGCCATCGTGAGCCTTCGTGGGCCACATGATTTCCCAACACTCCCCTTGGACCCTTTGCCGCGAGATGCATATGCCTCATTAAAACTTCAGAAAAACCTAGTGGAAAAAAATACTTGGAGAAAGAGTACATAGCATACGCTTACTGCGTTGCACGAATTGCCTCATTAAAACCTTATGCAAGAAAACTTTATGAAAAACTTGTTAAGGAAATAGAGTACAATTCACCCAAACTTCAATTGTTAATCTTCGAGATTCATGTTGTATATTCAAACCTCATGTTCAAGCTTTATGTGGGAGTATGTGAAATATCTCTCCCTGAAATCTGCACTTTTCTAAGTCTCATCATCCCAATCCCTTTAACGCACCTTTCAAAGGTAGATGCTGGGAGTGATTTAGTGAACAGGTCTGCAAGATTTTCACACGACTTAGTATGCAGTATCTTGATCTCGTTCATCTTATGCAATTCATGAGCATAGAAGAACTTGGGGTTGATATGCTTCGTGATATTGCTCTTCACATAACCCATCTGCACTTGAGCAACACAAGCTGCATTATCTTCATAAATGATCGTGGGAGTTTGCTCAATATTCAAGTTACATGACTTCTGGATGTGATGAACCATTCTTCGGATCCATGCACATTCACGGGAGGCTTCATACAAAGCAATGATTTCTGAGTGATTTGTCGACGTCGAGACAAGAGTCTGTTTAGACGACTTCCAAGAAACTGTTGTTCCTCCACACAGGAAAACATATCTAGTTTGGGACTTGCCAGAATGCGGGTCTGATAAGTACCTAGCATCGGCGTAGCCAACCAAATTCAGTTCATTGTTTCTTCTGTAGAACAAGCCGAGATCTTTGCTTCCTTTGAGGTAACGAAAGATGTCCTTGATCCCTTTCCAATGCCTTTTGGTGGGTTCTGCACTGTACCGAGCTAGCAAATTCACGGCGAACGCAATGTCCGGCCTGGTGCTATTCGCAAGGTACATGAGCGCTCCAAATGCACTCAGATATGGGAATTCCGCTCCCAGGACTTCCTCCCCCTCTTCTCTAGGCCTGTATGGGTCTAGGTCTGCTTGGAATGACCTTCCGACCATTGGAGTCTTTGCAGGATATGCCTTTTCAAAACCAAATCTTTTCAACACTTTCTATCTGTAGGATGATTGGTGTACCAAGATTCCTCCTTGGACATGCTCAAGCTGCAAGCCTAAACAAAACTTTGTTTTACCCAAGTCCTTCATTTCAAACTCAGACTTCAAGTATGAGCATGCTTCTTCAATTTCTTCATCCGTCCTAATGATTTTCAAGTTATCTACATAGATGGAGATTATAAAGAATCCATTCGGGGATCGCTGTATAAACACGCATGGACAATTTTCGCTAGTCGTGTAGCCTTTCTTGCAAAGAAAGTCGCTCAAGCGATTGTACCACATTCTTCCTGACTGTTTTAGCCCATACAATGATTTCTCCAATTTCACATTATACAGGTTTCTATTTGCTCTGTCTTGGTTCGGGATAGGAATACCTTCCGGTACTTTCATGTATTTTTTTGAATCCAAGTTTCCATACAAATATGCTGTGACGACATCCATTAGCTTCATTTTCAACTTCAAGTTGACTGCCATTGAGATCAAATATCTAAAGGTAATTCCTCCCATGACCGGAGAATAGGTTTCTTCATAATCAACCCCAGGACGTTGAGTGAAACCTTGAGCTACAAGCCTTGCCTTGTACCTTACAACTTCGTTGTTTTCATTCCTCTTCCGAACAAAGACCCATTTGTGACCTACGGGGTTTATATGGGGAGGTGTGCGCATACGGACTCAAACACCTCTCTCTTGTTCGGAGAGACTAACTCATGATGATTGCCTTCTTCCATTCTTCCCAATCTAGCCTTTTCTTGCACTCTGCAAGAGATGCAGGCTCGGGATCATGATCAATGATCGAGGCAATCTTCTTTGCAAAGTATGCATCGACATTGGCTGTTGCTCTATTCAGGGATTCTCCTGTTATTACAAAGTTTATGGCCATTTCATCATGGGGTGCTTCATGCACTTCTACTTGCTCTTTTCTACTATCTCCCATCGCAGGGGCAAGTTCTTTTAGCTTTTCATCGTCCATGTGTTGCACACATTATTTTCGGTGGCTTCCTGCAATGGAAGATTCAAGTTTGGAATTACCTTTTTCGTCGGCTTCTTTCTAATGCTAGGTCTCAACTGTCTCCCCTTCTTTCTTTGGGGTATTTTCGTGATTGGTTGTGGTAAGTCCTCTCGCCCAGTTTTCTCCAGACGTCTCTGGTTACCTTGGGTTTGAGGAGCCAGATTTCCTATTCTTTTTCTTTGAGGCCTCTGAACAGGATGAGGGATACCTTCTGCTTTCTTTGGTATTTCCACCCTCTCTAGTGCATTTCTTGCGGGTATATGCGACTTAACCACGCCCTTCAGATCACAAAAATAATCAGACAGTTCATTTGCTAAATTCTGCAAATCAATTATCTTCTGGACTTCTTGATTTACTTCATCAGCGCGGGGGTCATGTGCAGGGATCCCAGTGGAATGCCATATGATTTCCCAGTATTTTTCATCCAAAGGTTGATTTTCTCCCCCTAATGATGGGAAACGATCCTCGTCAAAGATGCAATCAGCGAATCGGGCTGTATGCAAGTCTCCAGTCATGGGTTCCAAATACCTGATTATGGATGCACTCTCATAACCAACGTATATCCCAGACTTGCGGAGAGGGCCCATTGCAGTCCGCTGTGGGGGTGGTATAGAAACATATACTATACAACCAAATTTTCTGAGATGTGAGATTTTCGGGATGACCCCGTGCACTAGTTGCATAGGGGAATAGGTGTTGTAGACCGAAGGTCTAAAATTGATGAGAGCTGCTACGTGCAGGACTGCGTGTCCCCAATAAGTGTTAGGCAAGTTACAACTCTGCAAAAGTGGTCTGGCAATGAATTTAATCATCTTTATTAGTGCTTCAGCTAGTCCATTCTGCATATGGACATGCGGTACGGAGTGCTCAACTGCTATCCCTGTTGCAGTGCAATAATCATCAAATGCCTTTGAAGTAAATTCGTCGGCATTGTCCATTCTAATGGACTTCAAGCGATGATCAGAGAAAGCATTCTTAATTCTTCTGATCTGTGAGATCAGCTTTGCAAAAGCATGATTTCTTATTGACAATAAGCATACATGCGACCATTTTGAGGAAGCATCAATGAGCACTATGAAGTACCAAAACGGCCCCGACAAAGGATAAATCGGGCCACCAATATCCCCCTGGATGCGTTCCAGGAATGCAGGGATTTCACTTTGCACTTTCATGACAGAGGGTCTAGTTATTAATTTTCCGGTGGCACATGCAGCGCACAAAAAATCTTCATGACTCAGGAAATTCTTAACATTAATGCCATGACCTTGTGAGTTGTTCACTATATTTCTCATCATTCTAAGACCAGGATAACCTAATCTACAATGCCATAAAGAAAATAACTCAGAGCTTCTAAAGACAGTCTTCAAGGAAGTATACACTTCGGGTGCATGTATTTTCGTATAGTACAACCCAGATTCATATGAGGGAGATTTTTCTAATACCATTTTCCACATACCGCGTGCTTCACGATGCACAAGTATTCTTTGCCATTTTCTTCATTGGTTTCTACGTGAAACCCATTGGCGCGGATTCTTTGAAACTTAAGAGAGTGCGCGTTGATTCAGGGTATAAAAGGGCTTCTTCAATTACCAAAATTGTACCCATTGGAAATATAATTGTGGCTCTTTCGGAGCCTATTATATAGGAATCGCTTCCTGCGATCGTAGTAATCTTTCCAGCGTTCTTCGTGATCGACTGGAAGCATTTGGACTCTCTTAAGATGGTATTTGTTGTGCTACTATCAACAATACATATCTCCTCCATTTGGGCGCTACACGACTTCTAAAAAAAGAAATATAACTCCAATCAGACAATGACAAAATAATTCAAACATTGCTTGCAAATTAAAGAATACTGAAATAAAAAATAAATTGCATATTTATTCATGAGAGAAGTATGCTCTTCTAGAGCTTACAATTCATTATTCAAAAGAAAATCGCTAACAACCATAATCTAAAAAAAATGCTACAAGCATTGACTTCTGCTTCTATGTCATCGACAGAAGTTTTCTCTTCATTTGCCATAAGCTTGGCTGCATCATCGATGTCCAGGCTAGTCTGTTAGGATGAGGCAAGTGGGGTATCCACATCCATGGCATCGTTATCACCCATCTTGGCGAAGTGCGCCTCTGCTCGAGCGTTTTCTTTTGCCTTCTTCTTGGCCTGATATGCGTTGATCACTTCCTTGGATTCTCGGCATATTTTTGACTAGTGTCCCCAAGTACCACACCTAAAGCACGTTTGGTTCTACTATCCATACGGCTTGGCGTATGTCTTGTCATCCTTCTTCACTGGGACTTTGGACTTTCCCTTGGTCTGGTACTTCTCATTTCCACCCTGCTTGCCCTTCTTTCTATGAGTGGGCTTTTTCACCTTATAGCTATTGGCATCGATTTCGGTGCCAATGCCCCTTCGAGATGGCTGTGAGACGAAGTTCTTGCGTAGAACATCGTCTTGTGACTCCGCAACTTGCATGACATCAATCAGTTCGCTATACTCCTTGTATGCGTCTTGACGATAGCTGCGGGCACTCTGGATAGCATTTGGGTGAAAAGTGGAGAGAGTTTTCTCAATCTTCTCCTCGTCAGTGATCTTCTTGCCACATAGGGAGGGATTGGTACAAATTTTGTGCAAAGCAGAATTGTACTCTGCCACTGTTCTATAGTTCGCAAACCTCAGGCGGACCCAATCTTGCTGTGCTTGGGGCAAGATGGTGTATTTGAGCTTCTCGAACCGCTTCTGAAGTGCAGTCCAGAGCTCAAGTGCGCTCTCCTCAGCCATGTATTCATTCTTCAAAGTGGCTGAGAGGTGGTGCCTGAGGAAGTGCAAGGCTAGATCGTTCTGCTCGGCGGTAGGTTGCGCGTCCTTCGAGGACCCTAGACCGATCGCAGCACAGAGCTTCTTGCCTTCAAGTACGATCTTCACGTCTGATGTCCAAGTGAGGTAGTTTTGACCGTGCAGGGCCCGTTCTTCAAACTCACGGTTCACAATACGGGACATCTGCATGATTTCAAAATTCCGTCATTAGATTACTGCGTGTAATCTATTAGAAAGAGGTTGCAAAAAACATAAAAAGTAGAAAATAAATTCTCATAAATTTCCAGTATACTAAAAAATGCAGAGAATAATGCTAGAAAATTAAAACAGAACCATATAAGTTTTCTGGATTTTTCTAGCAATTTTCCAAAATTTTCTACTATTTTTCTTCTTCTTTTCTTCTTTTTTTCCGGCCCATAACATGCGCGGCCTACTGGGAAAATGCGGCGGCTAGGGTTGGAAACCCTAGCCGCACACCGACTGAAGAGCAGAGGCGCTGCAAGGCTGGCGGCCAGGAAATCGCAACAAGCCTTCTACCAGCAGATGAATACTTAATCTATCCCCTCTGCGCACAGAAAGGGAAAGCTACTCTTCAAGAGTATATGCCGAAAATCCTATGTTTGGAGTGACCATGAACACACTGCTTGAGACCCTTCTTTCGTGAGACAGTTGTGATTCCGCTTTCATGTTTTGGATTGAGCTTTGTCACTCTTTCTGTGCCTTTTTATTTTTCTTGGAGGACCTTCCCACAACACACACGCGGCGCTAAGGTTCCCGTGGCAACTGAACTAGGATTCGAAGCCAGGATGAGCGCTCAAAATTAATGAAGAAGGGTGCACCCTTCGTATGGGATCAGGAGTTTCAAGCGCTAAGTCCTTTCCAACTCCGTCGAATGGTTTCACTCCTCTTTTCCCCCTTCTGTCAGTTCCTTGTCAGTCAGTACGATGGGTTTGAGGCCGACGGCCGAGGCAACGCGGTTGCGGGCGCGTGGCTGGAACAAAAGCAACGCGGCGCTTCGTGCGAAGAGGCCGAGGCAACGACTTCGAGCGCACGCGTCGGCGGAGCCGAGGCTCACGGCGGTGGCGCTTCGTACGGCACGCATGGCGGCGCGATGTGGCGCCGGCGAGCACGGCGGCGGCAGGGCGGCGGCGTTGGCGCGCCGCGTCGGCGTAGCCGAGGCGGTGGCGGCGCTCAGACGGCACGCATGGCGGCGGCGACGCCAGACGGCGTGCATGGCGGCTGCGACGTGGCGCTCGTGCGTGCGTCGGCGGTTGTCTCGGCGCGGCGGAGCGAGGTGTGGCGGTGGCGCTACGGGCGCGGCGCGAAGCCGATGCGGCGGCCGACGAGGGCACTGCTGGTGCCATGCCGTCAATTTTTTTTCTTTCGTGGATGAACAGTAAAAGTGAACAGAAAAGAAAAAATGCCCTGTAATGTATCTTCGAGCAATCGTCGTGTAGCTTTGTGCCACGTGACGAATACAATACCGGATGCGTAGATTAGATGCTTGCATAAAATCAACAAGCGGTTAGATTCAATTGCCGAATCTCACCTTTTCTCACCTTTTCAATCCGTTCGCCGGTAGAACTTCGTGCTGATAACGTGTTAAGGAACCTCGCTATCGAATAGTCCAGGGTTCCCGAACAGATCTGAAGTGGAGAACAGAGGGAGAAAGTTGAACACATGATATAGGAGGAACAGCGAGAGAACTCTTTATTGCCTTTTCAATTATTTGTACAATAGGGACCCCCTCCTCTTTATATAGTAGTCGCCTCGGGTTTGCCTAAGGGGCCATCGTGAGCCTTCGTGGGCCACATGGTTTGCCAACAACTAGTACCATATTGTTTATTCCTGAATGCATCTCATCTAGAGGCATCACTTTTAGTAAAGTTTTTGTTATATAATAAGTAAATAACAGTAAAAAAATCTTATGTCTTTTTTGCATTAGTACCAATTTTTGCCCTTCATTTATCATGCATGCATCAACATGACAAATCACATGAAGTAAACTGTGATATATATGCTGCGAGAAACATGAAAATAACAAGACTTGCAGTACAAAGGTCTAGTAGTATTACAAGTATTTTAAACACCTGTCTCTCGTTGATTTTTGACGTGGCAGGTGAATTCATCAAGTCAAGCCAAGCATGGGACACAATCTTAATTTATATATTCTCCTCTTTCTGTAAGGAGTAGGAAATATTTGTTTCAAAATAAAAGAAAACGTAGGAAATATATTCAGACACTATCATACGGATGAAAGATATAACTCCTTGTGCTTAATTTCATTTTCTTGGATAAACAAGATCACAATTTTACAACGGAATAACAGTCGATAGAGGTCCACAAGATAAGTTTATAACAACCCAATCATCAGCAAGAAACCCATGTTTTCAACTCTGCAAGATCGAGTCACAGAAATATAGGAAAAGATAGAATGAAAGTACAATCATAATCCTACAAAATATGCAAAAATATTTATTTTTGAATCACAGTTTTGAGTAACTTGAATCAAAATTCAAACAAACTCTAATATGGACACTACATGAAATGTGTGAACCTTGACTCCTAAAATCATGAAATAATTTCTACATGCTCCTGAGATCTTAAATAACCCATTTTTTCAAAAATATTTAGATTCAACCTTAGTTTGAATTAAACTTTTAAATACATTGTTTTCTAATGCATAGAAATCAAAATAGCTATAACTTATACATATAAATTCAAATTTGGGTGAAACCAATTTATGCAAAAATGTTCCATATTTGATTTAGTTTAAACTGAGTTTATAAGAGACCATAGTCCTTATGTATATAATAATAGATTAGGTGTAACACTCACAAATAAAGGCTAACACATGTAAAACTGGTTCTAGAATGCCCTATAGGTCAAGACTACTTAATGATACAAAAATGGTTACAATTGATCATAGTTTGCACTTAGCCTCTAGAAGAAACATGCTTCCATATAATATATAGATATACTTAAGGATTCAAAATATAAATGGACAAATATAAGTGTCACAAATAAATGTCAGATCATGTAGGACTAAGTTTAAAACATTCCTGAGGTCAAGACCATCTTAATCTACAAAAAGATCTAATGTTTGATTAAGTGCATATAGATGTCATTCTCTATGTACATAAAATCAACGCATTAACAACTTTTGTAAATAAATGTTAAATACATGAAAAACCAAAACCTAGATACTCCCTAAGATCAGACCACCATATAATGTAAGAATAATTCTATTATAACATGCTTTGCATCTGCATCCTACTAAAAGCTCAACCCTATGTAATGTAGACCCTAAAATCCACAACACCAACAAACACCACTAAATAATAATAAATCAGTATTTAAAATGTTTTTATCACTAGAACCTTGGTATCCAACTTCTTTTTGCCTCACGTTATTCATTTGACTTCTTTTGCCTCATGATGCTATTTGCTTCTTATTGCTGTTATATGATACGAACGTTTAGACACCAACGCGATTGAAGCTACTGCAAATGATTACGACTTCGAGTTGATTCTTGAATCAACAAAAGCAAGGCAAGCACCCCTTTTTATCATATTGATCCCAGTGTTTTAATTTAATTTTGTTTTGTCAAATCTATTTATGCATGCGCGTATTTTCTGTAAATTCGTTATATTGAGGTATTGGTAGCTATAACCCTATCTCATAGAACTTTATTAATAAATATTGACTACATGTGAACATTGACAACCCTAGAATAAGGTTAGACAATACATAATATTAACATGGGTATATGTGATTATATAATGATCATGCTTAGCCATGCTTTAGTTGTAGAAACAGAAATAATCAATTTATATTGTTTCTTGAGAATTTAAAAGGGTCGGATATGACATTAAAGGTTGTTGATATTTTAGTTAAAAATAAAAATAAAACTACGGTTTTAACGCGGGTGAATATTGGCAATAGCCAGAAGTGCATGGGACTTGCACGTAGATAGGAGGAGTTTTATCACCCTGATCGGATTAAGGACGGAACTATGGGTTGTTATTAGGCCAAGGACATAGTACAAACACAAATGCTGGTATATGATAGTCTTAACCTATTAAGTTACTTAGATTTAGCTTTGCACATTGGAAGGTTGGAGTAGTACGGGCTCCCTAAGACTGATTGCTCGTAGGGGCTTCAACACAGAGTTGTGAGTAAATACATACTAATACAACGGTGTACACTATACTCTGGGGAGAAGTGGGACAATGGAGAGTATAACCATTCGTCGTACAGAGAATATACAAATATCTTCTGCCGTCATAGTATGGGTTTGTTGTCACCGGTCTGGTGCAAAGTTAGGTCTATGTAATGTAACAGTTACGTCATGACTCTCTGCGGCACACCAAAGGAAGTGTGCTAAATAAGCTTTGCAAAAAGAGCAAGTCATGTCTTGTAGGTAAAGTTGTACACCTCTACAGAGTATAAACTTTTCGAAAAGCCATGCCCACGGTCATGGGCACTTGGTAAAGTCATCACATAGTTAGAAGTTTTAGTATTTTCAAAAAAATTTGAATTGGAGATATTTGTTGGAAAGTATTTGTTTCAGATTTTATGCTAGGGAATGATAGCAAGATGATGCGATTCTCACATTCATAGAGGACTGTGAGTTATACTATGTTAACTACTCTTATTTGTATAACTGTCAAACTTGCTCTTACAAAATTCCTTTTGCAAATTACTACTTGATTTACATATTCAACTTTACTTTACGCAAAATAATTGTAGAAGCCTCCTTTGACATAGCCTGCATTTACTACATTTTTGCGATACGCGTTAAGTCTTGTTGAATATGAAAGTACCTTGTTTAAGGTAAAGTTAGCGAATCTCCAAGATGGCGGATACGTTGACGCAAGCTACGGGAATTATGCTAACGAGTTTTCTAGGGTTTATACCTTGTCAGTTGTCTAAAGGTTGGATAGACACACTATAAGACTTTTGTTTCTTTCTGGTGCAATATACTCTGCTTTGTAAGACTTTATTGTATAAACTATTGTTATCATTTATAATATAAAGTATAGATGTGTTATCAATTGTTATAAATGTGCGTACTAGTCACTGATCATAGGACTAGTACTGTATGCACATAGACTTTCTTTGCATAAAGTAATGTCATTACATAGATCTATTGCTCCAAATATACACCCAACGCTATATTCGTCAAATTTTGAATACAAGCATCAAGAAGTTAACAAACAGGCATTGACATGTTACTATATACAGATGTTAGAGATAATCACAGTGCCTCAATATCCTAACTTACCTAACAGTGAGATCTTTCCAAATCTTGCTCTCTGTTGGCTATATATGCCACCCCTATGTACATGTAAAGTTTGAACCAAAATAGTGGATTTTCGTCTCTCGTGGTTTTTTCCCGCAAGGATTTTCCACGTAAATCTTGTGTCTCCCTTTTGTGCTTGTGTTTGCATCTACAAACCCTAACAATTAGTATCAGAGCAAGTAGCACGCACCTGGGGTTCCGATTTTTGACGCGCCGTCGCCGTCCCTCGTGTGCGCCGTCCTCCTTCGGCTCCGTCGAGGCGCAACCGCGCCTCCCACCGAGAGCCGCGTCCACAGCGGTATCTACGCTCGACCTGGCCACCCGTCTTTCTCTTAAGGCCGCCTCGGTCTCCTCGGCTTCCGACGCCTTCCGCGCGAATCCCGCGCCGACCCAGCCTCACCTGGCTGGATCTGCGCCGTCTGCCGAGGTCTTTCGCGCCGTCGCGACCATTGCCCGCCTCAGCTTCCGCACGGCGTCCTGCCTTTGGCTGCAGGTGCCGTCGGCGCTGTCCTCTACATCGTGCTGGCCCGGGCCTCCTTCCTGCGATCTCGTCGCCGTAGCGCTCTGGCTCGGTCTCCACCAGTGCGCGGCCACCCATCGTCGTGCCCTCTCGTGATTCCTTGACGCTCGCTCCTCCGTGCACCGGCTCACCCGGCGCTCGCCCCTTGCGCTGGCCGCTCCTCCCGAAGACGCGTGAAGAAGTCCCGTGAAGAAGCACTCCAACCAAAGTGACTAGAAGAGCTAAGTGGACTCACGTGAAGACACGTGAAGCAACCGAGACTACTAAATTTGACATTGAGAAGTTTGATGGCAAGATCAGTTTTTCGATATGGCAGGTTCAAATGAAAGCCGTTCTTACACAGGTTGGTATCAAAAAAAGCACTGTCAGCTAAAGTGGCGACAATGACAGATGAACAATGGGAAGAACTTGACCAGAAAGCCCTCTCCGCCATACAACTTAGTTTGTCTATAGATATTCTGCGTGAAGCCATTCATGAGACTACCGCCGTAAAACTGTGGCAGAAATTGGAAGACTTGTACATGAAGAAAAGTCTTGCCAACAAATTGCGCCTCAAAGAACGTCTGTACACAATTCGCATGGCGGAAGGTACCTCTATTCAGTCTCATCTTAATGAGTTTAATTCACTCATCATCGATCTTGAGAAATTAGAGGTGAAAATTGATGTTGAAGATAAAGCTATTCTGTTGGTCATCTCTTTGACTGCTACCTTTAAGCATTTCAAGGAAATTATGTTTTATGGCAATCATGATACCCTTAGTTTTGAGAATGTTAAATCAAATTTATTGTCTAAGGACAAATTCGATATTGATTCTCGTTCTGAAGTTAAGGCTGAGAGGTTAATTGTTAGAGGTAGATCTCTCTATAAAGGCAATTATCATAGATCTAAGTCAAGAGGACGTAAATCCAACAATTTTTGCCGTTATTGCAAGACACCTGGTCATGTTATTGCTCATTGTTACAAGTTGAAAAATAGGGTAGATAAAGACAAAAAGACACATTCTGATAAACCTGCTGAGGCTAGTCTTGTTGAAAATGAATTTGATGGTGAGGCTCTAATTATCACTTCCAACTTGAAGAATCAAACTACATGGATTATTGATTCAGCTTGCACTTTTCATATTTGTCCATTTAAAGAGTGGTTCTCTACATATGATTTTGTTGGTAGTGGTGAAGTTGTGATTGCTGATGAGTCTCCACTTGAAATTATTGGCATCGGTTCTATTCAAATCAAAACCCATGATGGCTTTGTTAGGACTTTCAAATGTTCACCATGTTCCCAGAATGAAACGAAATCTTATTTTTTGGGCACCATAGAATCTTTGGGTTATAAATATACCGGTGAAAATGGTGTTCTTAAGATTTCTAAAGGCAACCTTGTTGTTATGAAAGCCAATAGAATCAATAGTCTTTATTACTTGCAAGGTTCTACAGTTACATATTCTGCTGCTGTTTCTACTATGCATCAAATACTCACATCACCAAGCTTTGGCATATGCGCTTGGGTCATATGGGTGAGGAAGGTATGCATCTTTTATGCAAGAAATGACTTTTAAATGATATTGACAAACTTGATTTATGTGAACATTATGTATTTGGTAAACAAAAGAGAGTTAGTTTTTCTATTTCAACTCATCAGACTAAAGGAATTCTTGATTATATTCATTCTGATCTTTGGGGTCGATCTAGATTTCCTTCTATTGGAGGTTGTGAGTACATGATTACCTTCATTGATGATTTTTCTTGCAAAGTTTGGGTTTATTTCTTGAAACATAAGCATGAAGCTTTTTCAGTTTTCAAGAAGTGAAAAGTCTTGGTTGAAAATCAAACTGGCAAGAAAATCAAGAAACTTAGAACTGACAATGGATTGGAATTTTGTAGTGGTGAGTTTGATCAATTTTGTGCTAATCATGGTATTGCAAGACATTTAACTGTTCCAAGTAAACCTCAGCAGAATGGTGTGGCAGAGCGTATGAATCGCATTCTTCTGGAAAGAGCCCGTTGCATGCTTTCAAATGCAGGTTTATGGAATAAGCGTGCTTTGTGGGCTGAGACTATTTCTACAGCCTCTTATTTGATTAATCGCTCTGCAAATTCAGCCATTGACTTTAATATTCTAGAAGAGGTTTGGTTAGGTAAACCAGTTGATTATTCTAATTTGAGAATTTCTGGTTGTCCTGCTTATGCTCGTGTTAGCGATGGAAAATTAGAGCCTAGAGCAAGAAAATGCATATTTGTTGGGTATGGTTCAGGTGTCAAAGGATATCGTTTATGGTGTTCTGATTCCCGCAAACTAATCATTAGTCGTGATGTTACTTTTCATGAAGATGCTTTACTTTCACCTGGTAGTGATAGTGATGGTTGTTCATCCACAAATGAATCTGGAACTTCTGAAGCTGCTGAAAGAAATGCAGAATTTGAGGTAGTTTTACCTACCATTGATAATGATTCTTCTAGTGGTTCTTCTTCACAACCAATTTCAGAACCTAGTGGTACTTCATCACAACCAGTTTCTACATCTCCTAGTACTAATGATCATTGTATTGCTCGAGATAGACCAAGGAGGAGCACTCAATTACATGCTAGATATCGTGACACTGATAATATGGCATGTTATGCTCTTCTTGCTGCACAAGATATTTGTGATACTTTTGAACTTTCTTCTTATTCTGAAGCTATCTCATATAAAAATTCTTCTAAGTGATTGACAGGTATGAATGAAGAAATTATGAGTCTTCATAAAAACCATACATGAGATTTGGTTAAGCTTCCACAAGGTAAGAAACCTTTAAAGTGCAAATGGATTTATAAGAAGAAGCATGGTATTTCTGGAGTTGAACCTGTAAGATGGAAAGCCCGTTTAGTGGTAAAAGGTTTTGACCAAAGAGAAGGTATTGACTTCAATGAAGTTTTTTCTCCTGTTGTGCGCCACTCTTCTATTCGGGTTATGCTTGCTTTTGTTGCTTTATTTGACTTGGAATTAGAGCAACTTGATGTTAAAATGCCTTCTTACATGGAGATTTAGAAGAAGATATTTTTATGACACAATATGAGGGTTTTGCTACTCCTGAAAAAGAGGATTTAGTTTGTCATTTGAAAAAGTCTCTCTATGATCTTAAACAAGCTCCTAGGCAATGGTATAAAAGGTTTGATTCCTTTATGATTGCACAACGGTATTCTCACAGCAACTATGATAACTGTGTTTATTTCAAACAGTTTTCAAATGGTTCATTTGTTTATTTGCTGCTCTATGTTGATGATATGCTTATTGTTTCTCATGACAAGTCTCTCATTAAACAGTTGAAGGCTCAACTTAGTCATGAGTTTGAGATGAAAGATCTTGGTCCAGCTAAGGAAATCCTTGGGATAGAAATTCAGTGTGATTGCAAAGCTAGTACATTATTTCTATCTCAGAAAAATTACATTGAGAAGGTACTTGACAGATTTAATCTTAGTAATTGAAAACCTGTTTCTACACCTTTTGCCTCGCACTTTAAGTTGTCTTCAAGTCAGTGTCCTATTAATGAAGAAGACAAAGATTATATGTCTCGTGTTCCTTACTCTAGTGCAGTTGGTAATCTCATGTATGCTATGATTTGCATCAGACTAGATTTAGCTCATTCTGTTAGTGTTGTTAGCAGATTTATGCATAATCCTGGCAAAGAGCATTGGAATGCAGTTAAGTGGATTCTTTGTTATTTGAAAGGCACTTCTAATTTTGGCTTAATGTTTGATAAGAATAAAGTGAAGACAAATGATGTTCTTGGGTTTGTTGATTCTGATTATGCTGGTGATCTTGATAAAAGAAGGTCAATTTCTGGATATATCTTCTCATTATGTAGTTCTACAGTCAGTTGGAATGCATCCTTACAGCCTATTGCCG
Organism: Otatea glauca; assembly: GCA_036346275.1. Classification (NCBI taxonomy): domain Eukaryota; kingdom Viridiplantae; phylum Streptophyta; class Magnoliopsida; order Poales; family Poaceae; genus Otatea; species Otatea glauca. The sequence continues at coordinate 28,130,772 of CM070733.1, read as the reverse complement.
CTCTTTCTACTACTGAAGCGGAATATGTTTTAGCCACCGAAGGCGTTAAGGAAGCTATTTTGTTGCGAGGTCTGGTTTCTGAACTTGGCTTTAAACATGATACTCTTACTGTTTATAGTGATAGCCAGAGTGCTATTTGTTTGACCAAGAATGACATGTATCATGCCAAGACCAAGCACATTAATATCAAGTACCACTTTATTCGTGATGTTGTCGCTGAAGGACAAATTGTTGTGGGAAAGATACATACTGATGATAATCCTGCAGACATGCTGACCAAGACACTTTCAAATACGAAGTTCAAGCATTGCCTTGACTTGGTTGGCATTCATGGTGCTTAATTGTCTTTCGGGATTTTATGGAGACAATTCATTATGGATTTTGAGTCAAAGGGAGGTTTGTTAGAGATAATCACGGTGCCTCAATATCCTAACTTACCTAACAGTTAGATCTTTCCAAATCTTGCTCTCTGTTGGCTATATATGCCACCCCTATGTACATGTAAAGTTTGAACCGAAATAGTAGATTTTCGTCTCTCGTGGTTTTCTCCCGCAAGGGTTTTTCACGTAAATCTTGTGTCTCCCTTTTGTATGTGTGTTTGCATCTATAAACCCTAACAACAGATGACTGAATTTGTAATTCACTTTATTTTCTTCTCCTTTTTCCTCTTTCTCCATTCATAGCTATGGTAGTATCCCTATAATTTTATAACTACACATCGTGTGTTCAGAACTTCAGATGATGGTCAAAATTTAGACTACAAGAATTATCCACTTGACTATTTCTCTCTCACACATACAGGCCAAATGGTCAAACTTTGGCGGATGACGAGATTGGCATGCAACGATGCATAGGAGCTTGCACGAGAAGTATCTATACGTATGGGAAACTTGACGATCCTTTGTTTTTTCTCTTGTCATGCAGATCCAGCTTGCCCACAAAAAGGTCCTATTTAACAAAACTCTAGATTTTAGCTCCACCTCAGATCTGTAGTTTGTAGGCTAAAATAAAGTGAATTATGTTTATATTTAAAGTTTAAAATGTAAACAAGGTAATCTACCTAAGCACTTTTAATGTATTCATAACTTTAGCATCATAAATTTCTGGAGTTAGAAATACCCTACTCCATCAACTCTATAAATTTTAGTAAAGTTAGAACTATACCAAACACCTAGAAATATCCGATACAACCGGTACATTTGGACCGCAAAGTACTGTTGTAACATCGATTAAGTTTGTCACAGGTGTCAAGACGTACAGACCATTTGGAGAAGCAAAGGGTACTCACTGTTTCAGCGTCCCTGCGCATGGCAAGTGCAGAATTGTGGGCTTCTTCGGGCGATCTGGGGCATACGTTGACGCAATTGGCTTTTACGTACTTGCAAGCATGGATCAGTACACAAGTAGTCTGTAACCGCAGGGATAACTTTTTAAAAAGTTTTAAATTCTGCAGAGATGTACAACTTTACTCACAAGATATAATCAACTATTTTACCAAGCTATTAACATACTTATTTTGATGTGCAACAGATATATCATAACATACCTATTACATTACTTAAGCCTAACTTTGCACCACCAGCCCGGTGATGACAAATTCTTACTATGGTGGTAGAAGATATTTGTACAATTACTGTATTCTCAACAATTCATCCCTATTGAGTCCTCACTTCTTTCTATAGCAAGGCATACACTGTTGTATTGGTATGTGTTTCTCCCACACCTTGTGTGGACATCTCTACAAGCAATCATTCTTAGAAAGCCCGTACTACCCCAAACTTTCAATTCTATAGTAAGGCATACACTGTTGTATTGGTATGTGTTTCTCGCACACCTTGTGTGGACATCTCTGCAAGCAATCATTCTTAGAAAGCCCGTACTACTCCAAACTTCCAATGTGCAAAGTTAAGCCTAAGTAACTTAATAGGCTAAGGCTATGCCATACTTGCGCTTGTAGTGTACTGGTATTCTTGAAATATACAATACTACGTTCGGCCCTTAATCCGACCTAGGCGAGAACACCCCCTACACTACGTGCAAGTCCCACGCACATCCGGCTATTGTCATAACTCGTCCGCATCAAATCATAATTTTATTTTTATTTTTAGCAAAATCTCAGCAATGTTTAATTATATTTAACATTTTTAGTTACAAAGAACAACATAGCAGACTTTTATTATCCTCTTAATAAGCATGGCTAAGTATGATCATTAAATAATCACATATACCCAAGTTGATATTATGTATTACCTAACCTTATTCTAGGGTTATCAAGGTTGTCATGTCAATATTTATTAAGAACGTTCCATGAAATGAGGGTTACATCTACCAAAAACCACAATATAGAATTTTTACTAAAATAACGCATGCATAAATAGACTTAACAAAATAATATAAATTAATTGAAATACTAGGATCAACATGATCAAAGAGAGTGCTTGGCTTGCTCAATGAATTCTGGAACAGAGTTGAGGTCAACAGAGGCAGGTTCGGGAACATCGGTATCTACACGTGATTAACGTAAAGCAGCAATAAGAAGCAAATGAAACAAATAACATCAAATTCAAATATGAGTTAAAATAGAAGGTTCTGGTAATAAAAAGATTTTAGACGCTGATTTCTCTAATTTTTAAGTTTGCTTGCACAAGTTATAGACTTTCAAGTGTTAAATGTGCTATTAGTCGTTATTAAATAGAAGTTTAATTCATGTATAGTCCAAGTTTTAGGTACTATTATAGAACAGAAAAATATGATTTTAAAAAAGTTTAAGAATTTATTTTACCATTTTTGGAGGTTATTTAAAATAGTTATCAATATTTGAATTTAAGTAGGTTGAGGATTAGGCCAAATGGAACTTTAATTCAAACTGAGCCCAACCTTAATTCTCTCTATAACAAGGGACACCTACTGATATTACAAGAATTTAAAAAGTTGGCTATACTAAATTTGAATCTTGTTTGCAACAGATATAACTATTATAAGTTTTAAATGCCAAGTACCATTTCGAATTAAATTTCAAATTCAAACCGAGAGAAAATCTTAATTATTTTATACCTATAGAGTTCAGTATCTTATAAATTTTTAGGAATTGGTTTCATAATTTTGGAGATTAAATGCTATATCTACTATTGTTTGAATTTCAAATGAACTAGAAACTAACTTAAATAGGAATCTAATATAAACTAAGTTCAAATCTAAATATTTTTACAGATATGGAATTCATATGGTCCATCCATTTTTACAAATTTATTTCACCATTTCAGGAGTTAGTGTATAATAATTATGAAAAGTGACTATACTAGGTCATATGCAAATTTTCAATTAAAAATTCTAAACAAAGGTCCAAAATTAAATATTTTTGCATATTCTAAAATTTCATGATTTTATATGAATTGAAAATTTTATTTGAATTAATTTGGAGTTAAAATGTAAAAGTTATGCATACTTGAAAATTAGAGATCTTGAAAAATCACCCAAAAATGAGAAATACGCAAATGGCTTTTTCCATTTTTTTATTTTCCTGCCTTTTTTAGGCTCAGCGGTTGATAGTACTGGCCCATGGGCCAGTGAACTTGCTCGGGGTAGGGATGAAAACGGATCGGATACAGACGGATAATAGCTCTACCATATTTGTTTTCATATTTTTTCTTAGATGCGGATACGGATACGGATAATCCGAATACGAATACGAATATAGATAATGTCGAATACAGATACGGGTCGAATACGAATTGAATCGGATACGGTTTCGAATATTTATCGAAACATGATAACCCCTTAGATTGTACATAAAAAATCAACGAAAACACATAACTAGTTGATTTGATCAAAATATTATTTAAAATTGAATAAATATAAGCATTTTTGTTCACTTAGACAATAGTTAGATACCATGTCGCAAACAAAATTATATTAGACTTAGTTTATCGCACACATATGATTAGTTCATCATACATGTAGATCAAAACACAAAATGAAGGTAATCTTTGCTCAGAGATACAAATAGAAGCAAACACATAACACACTTACAATTTAACAATATTAGATATCATGTCTCTAGAAAAAGTATATAACACTTACATGTAATGACTCAAGATTTATATTCTTTGTTGGATTATGTTTAAAATAATAAATTATGTATTTATGAGTTTTTATGCATTTTTAACTACTTATTTAATATATTTTCCTATCAAAAATAGGAGTGTTTGAATTTTTGAGAAAATTCAAATCTGGTAAAATATTGAAAATAATTTTTTAAATGTTAGATTGTTTCTGGAAATTTCTCAATTTTTTTTGTAATTTTTGGAGTAGGTTTGCTAATTTTAATAATTAAAACTTGCTTTATGGATTAATTAAATTAGAAAACAATTCTAAAATTAAGAAACCATTTTGGGCCAAAAGAGTAGTCTTGGCCCAGCCCACATGTATATCCGTATATTCGACCCATTAATATCCGGATTATCCAGATCCGTATCCGTATCCGACGGATAGTGAGCTACCGAATCCGTATCCGTATCCGACAAAAAAAACCTGTATCTGTATCCGATCCAATACTATCCGAGAAATATCCGATCCGACACAATCTGTATCCGAAAATATCTGAATCGATCGGAAACTATCCGATCTGTTTTCATCCCTACTAGTCGGGGGGGAGTGGCTGACAACCCAGGTCCGCTTGTCATTGGCCTGAGACAGGGGCGGCGCAAGGGAAGCTCACCGGCTGTGCTCCAGTGGAAGTCATGCCCGGATGGTGGCTCGGTGAGCTAGAGGTGTGTATTTTGGTGCTAGGGCATGGCTCAGCATTGGCGGTGGGTGGCCGGAGTTACACTCACGACGTCGTAGGGCGGCGGCAGAAGCGGGGGCTAGGCACGGGGCAACTGAGACTTGATCATGCTCGGGAAGGAGATGGCTAAGCATCAGGATGCTGGTAGGGTCCCATTTTTATACCTTGGGGGTCGGTGGTTGGCTGTAGAGGCATGGCACTGAGTGACCAGAGGCGGAGAAGAAGGTGATGGTGCGACGGAACTACGGGCACTTCGAGCCGCAAACAAGTGAGGGATGAGCTAAGGGGTTCAGGGTGAAGCTCTACTAGAGCGAGGAATAGATCACTGAGAAAGAGCAATTGCATTTCTCCCTTTTGTGAGCTTACCTCGGGTATGGGGGTTCTCAATGGCGCAGGTGCATGGTACAAGCTCAAGGCGGGGAGCTGGTAATTAGCTAAGGGCGGTAGTGATGTGGCTAAATAGGTGAGGTGGGGGAGCATCTCGGTATGGCGCCGCAATTTTGACTGAGGACGGTGGAGACGGTGGCATAGAATTTCCATGGTCATGGATGTTGTAGGGCATGGGGAAGCTTGCCGTGGCATGGCATGGGTGAGGGATGTCATATACGGCGACTTGGCTTGGTCGGCGCGACTTGATTGCACTGGATGGCTTGGGCGATCTCGATTGACCAAAGGAAACAGAGAGGAATGCGTTGCCGACTAGAGAAGGAGCTAGAGCATTCAACCAGGGGTGGAGGGGTACTTCTAGGTGAGACATGGGGGAGCACGACGCCGAAGGTTCATGCACAGAGGAGACATGGCGAGGATTCTCCTGTCGTGGAAGCGAAATCGCTGATTTTTGCCTACCGTGACAAAGATAGGGCAAGGGTGGAGTGGTGACTGGCTGAGGAGAGGTCAGGGCATTTGAGTCAGGGCAATGTCGGGTCGGCCAGGTGCTAGACTGGTCCCATATGGCAAAGAGGCAAAAAGAAGAGAAGAGAACGGAAATCAGAAAGGCACCGCTGGACAGGGTAAGATTTTCTGTTTGGAAAAGCTGAAAAAATGGTTCAAAAGTTTTGAAACTTTTTATGTATGATCCTAAGACAATTATTAAGTTCCCATAAAAAATTTTAGACATGATCATACTTGAAAAGTTTTATAAATTTCTAACTAGGTCATTGTCTCAATTATCAGTTTTCTGATTTTGATTTTTCTAAGATACCAAATTCAATTTATTTGGAAATTCTTTGTGTGTTCCTAGGACTTTACAAATGAAATCATAAAATTTTCATATGATGAACAATCTAGTATATTTTTATAAAAATATGACAGTGTTATTGTTAAATCAGTATAGTTTTTTATTTTCTAATAGCATTAAATGTTTTTCAAATATCCCTAAGACTTTTTGGGGATGTTCTAGAGTTATCTTTGGATTTTAATAAATTTTCTATAGATTTTATCCTTATATGATTTTGAACTTCAAAGATTGGAAAATAGAGATTCAAAAAAATAAATGATTTTCTTAAAGACTAAAATCCAAGAAAAACATAGAAAATATAGAAATTCAGAAAGAAAAATCATAATTCCAACTAAATTTATACTTTATTTATTTTTACATTTTTTAGGTTGTTACAACTATCACATCCATACATAAAAAAATAAATAAATTACCGAAATATAACTTATACAATAAGGCCTAAGGGCCGAATTAAAGTGGAGTGAAAGATACAACAATCTATCAGTATGCTTTTTTTCCCAAAATACCATAGGCAATTGACAAGAAGTAAACCCTAGTAAAGTTCGCTATTATAATCCCTGTGACCTACGACTAAGTAGGAATCGTTAGGAACTTCAACTTCTTTGTCCGCTGAATATCAAAAATAAGCAAGGTTGAGTACTCACGTACTCTGCAAGACTTGTAGTGTATCACAAATGTATAATAAATGCAGGCTATATCAAGAAAGGATATTATGGCTATTTGCATAAAGCGAATTTGAAACATGAATATCAAGTAATAGATCGTAAATGGAATTTATAAGAGCAATTTGTCAAGTATGTAAATAACAAATATGAATAGCATAAATTGTAACTACTCACAGTCCTCCATGATTATCAGTATCAAATAAATAGCATATCCAACCATTTGTTTGCCCAAGTTTAAAGCATGGCCAAGCGATTAATTAAACTATTTGAATATACCCAATTAATATTAGATACTACATAATCCCTTAACTTATGGTTTCCAAGGATGACAGATATGTATTTATTAAGAAAGTTCCATGAAATGAAGGTGATATCTACCCGTGCCTACAATATAGAAATTTACTAAAAATACACACATGCATACATAGATTGATGAAAAGAACATAAGCTAAGTGAAATATTAGGATCAACATAGTCAAAGGGGTGCTTGGCTTGCTCCTTGATTTCTGTGGTAGAGTCGAGGTTGACGGTGAAAGTATCCGGAGCGTCGGTGTCAACATGCAGTTTATCGTATAGAAATTATAAGAAGCAAAAGAAAGCAAACAAAGTCAAAATCCAACTATCATTGCAAAACAGAGTGCTCATATCTTTAGAAAAAAAATGGAATTGATTTTTCCAAGTTTGGAGTTCATTTGTAATCACATTGGATATTTAAATTTTTAATTGAGCTACAAATCGTCTTAATCAGGAATTTTATTCATGCAGAGCCTAAATTTAAATATTACTACAGAACATTGAGCATATGAATTTATAAGAATTTATAAGTTGGTTTCAATAAATTTGAATCTTATTTGCAAAAGTTATCAGCATTATAAATTTGAATGTGCTAGGATTCATTCTAATTAGAATTTAAATTCAAACATAGGTCAAATTCTAAATATTTTTGTAGAAACAGAAATTTAATGATTTTATACAAATTTAGAAAATGGTTTTACTAAATTTGGAGCTCATTTGTAAAAGTTATAAGCATTTGAATATTGAATCTATTGAAAATAACAAAAAATAGCAAAATACGCCTTCATACAGAGAAAGCAGCGATGGCCGGAGGTGGCTGGGAACGAGGGGCAGTGGCTAGCCATGGGGACGATTAGGGTTTGAACATGCTCAGAGAAGTGAGTCGAAAGCTTCTAGGGGGCTTAGGGTTCTCAATTTTGTACCTAACAGGGACTGGGGTTTACCATGGAGTTCTGGCGCTGTTGATCGGAGCCATGGATGACAATGGCTGTGGTGGTGATGCTACCATCATATTGAGTTGTGAGAATGGTGGGAAAGAGGTCAGGGCATGCTAAAGGGGCTAAAGCTCAAAGGAATTCGAGAATTTTCAACCGAAGAGGGAGAATCCTCTTGCTAGTCTTTGCGGTGCTCACCGATGATTAGAACTTGCAGAGCGGCAATGCTGGTCCTTCAGCAGTGCAGGGGCTTGAGCATGGATTGGAGAAGACATGGGTATGTGCCGTGAGAGGCATTGCGGCAAACAACATTTCCTGATAGTTCCAACAATTAGTATCAGAGCGAGGTTCTAATCTTGGTGTAGCGCTTGCCCTGGGGGAGGCCACTACTGCTGCGCCTCGAGGCAAGCTATCGTCGTTGTGCAATGTGGCGGCAAGCTTGGGCGTGGAGCTCGTGGCTGGCGGTACATGGCGAGGTGTTTGCGTCCAGTAATGATGCAGGCTATCGTCGCTGAGCGACACAGTGTTAAGGAGCTCTGGCTACGGTTGGGGGGCTCTGGTGGTGGCTTGGCAAGAGAAGGAGCTGGCCAACTAGGAGGAGCAGCAGTGCTCTCGGGAGCGGCACAAGAAATAAAGGAGGCTAAAGGAGAGGGCTTTGAGGGATGTGCGGCAAAAGATTCACTCCCGTGTGGCTGCAGTACCAACGAGGTGGCTGCAGCAAAGAAAGAGGGCAAGCAACATTCGGCTAGAGAAGAAGGCAAGTCACGTACGGGCATCAACAAAAGCTCCTAGTTTGCAGCAACAGCAAGAAGACCTCCAGGCGGTTATATATTACGCAACAGAGAGGGAAAGTGAAGTGCAGCAGAAGGATGTTTGTCTCCTGGCGATAGCAGCAGAAGCCACTCCATGCCGAGGCTATAGCAACAATTGGTAGCAGGTGTTTGTGTGGATCGAGAAGGTGGCGGCGTATGAGAAATCCATCGACAAGAGACATCATCTGCTGACCGTCGGCATTGAGGGGTTCTATGGCCCGACGAGACCACTTAACAAGCTAAGTCTAGTTCATTGCGAGTCAACTTCGAGACATTTAGGAGATGTATTTGCCGTCCTAAGTTGAGCTCATGGGAGATGTCTCCGAGACATTAAGAAGATGTGTTCACCGTCCATAGTCAAGTCCGTCAGAGTCGAGTCCATCGAATATGAGTTTGGAATGTTAAGGAGATGTGTTCTCCATTCTATGTCGAGTATGCGTTAGGCAAATTGTAGTTGAGATCGATTGTCTTAATAAGTAAGAGTCGGCGTGTCAAGATTAAGAAGGAAAATATTAGATATAATCTTGACGAGATTAAGAGATAGAATTGCATTAGTTAGCTATTTAGAGCTTATCTCATATTTGGTTTGTTGAGATAGTGCAGGAGGATAAGATTTAGTGGTTAGGTTTCGAGTTAGTTTGCAATCTAGCTTGACTATATAAATCAAGGAATAAAGGAAGAAAAGCCGTGAGAGACATTGCGTCAAACAAAATTTCCTCATAGTTCCAATGAACTTGTGGGGGTGGCGAGCGCAGCAGCGGTGATCTCAATGGGTTAAAGCTCGCACGGCAGCATGGGCGTGGCACAGTGGCTGGCACAAGTACGGGAGGGGAAAACTTAGCTCGGCCTCGCGTGGCACAGAGTAGGGTGACGAAGGCCGCTGGCGTGGTGTTGGTGCAAAGCAGTGACATTGCATGGCTGCTCTGAGCCAGAGCACACACAGCGCAGCAAAGAGCAAGGTGGAGCACGCTCTGGGGCAGCCAGGCGCTGGCAGGTGGGCCGGCTGGCGAGCGGGGCCCAATGCCAGAGAGAGAGGGAAGAGGGAACTTTCGTTTTAGCTGGTCGTGACCAAGAAACCACCAGCTCTGCTTGGTGGGCTGAGAATGCCAGGGCCTGCACGTTAGTGCTGTTGAGAGCTAGCTGTGAGCCCTCTGGGTTGTGTGGGGGTATTTTAATATATTGATAGCCTTTTTCTTTCTCTATTTTAATTGAGTGACAAAACTATGTTGAAAATTTTTGAACATTTTTTTGAACGACCTTGAGCTAATGCTATTGCTCCCATAAAATGTACAGAGCATGACCTGCTCTGGAGATTGTTCTAAAAATCAAGCAGCGCTACTGTCCTATTGAAAAGTTGCTATTTTTGATATTTCTGAGGCATTAAATGAATCCAAAAATTTCAGAGACTTTTTTAGGTGATATAGTGATTATTTAGGATTTAAATAAGTTATTTACAGCATTTTTTATGATTCAAAATCAAAATTTTAATTTCAAAAGCCTTAACTTGGTTATTTGAAAATAATCTCCTTAATTACAGAAATTATAAAAATTCCAGAAAATGCTATAAATTCAAATATAAGCCAAGTTTAACCTAGATATTTGAATTTCAATTATGTTAAATTTTTGGGATGTTACATTATATTAATATAAATTATAAAATTTAATAAAGAATGTCGTGTTAAGGAGATTGTAAAAATTCAATAACATCATTTAAATATTCATAAAATATGGTAGTGTATATAAATTATGTACTAAAATGGAAGGTTGATATATTAAATTTCATAAATTTAAAAATCTAAAATGAGAACAAAATTTGAAATTTTGTGCACTCAGAATTTGTTTATAAATATTTTGAATGATAAAATATATTTTTGAGAACTTGCAACCCGTGCGGATACATGGGTTGATGACTAGTAAAAACAATTATAAATCATTATTAATTTTTCTAATTTGTAATAACATATAATCAGAAAAGAAATGATTAAAGATATGCATTGAAGATGCGCTCATGTTTGAAAGGATAACCATAAGAGAATGGGAGTAGTGTATCTGCCTTACTGCATCCAGATTGCAATGAAACTTTGTTTGATATACCTTCCTCACTGTGCACTCTTTTTAATTACTGTCAGCTTTCCTCTTTAATCATAGCTTGCACCATCCGTAGCTTTGTAGTATTCCTCTCTTAGTCAGCGCTTTAACAAATTATGCTCTCTGCCTGCGTGCGTTAATGCAAGCTTTCCAGGCCAAATGTAGCAGAGCATAGATCTTTATCCCCTTCCAAAGCGAACTAAAGGGCAAAGCATTTGTGTACGCATGAAGATCGAGGCCTCCATCATGTTTAGACGGTTTAGCCAATGTAGGATCGATACTCTAGCTAGCATTGCAAGAACCAGATGGCTGCTAACGCCAAACCCACGGCTGCCGGCGACTGGTGGGTGGTGAACGTCGAGATGGAGCTCGCCGCCGCCAACGCGAAGGTGAAGAAGTGGAACCAGCACTCCATCTACCGCGTGCCGACGTGCATTAAGGAGCTGAACATGGACACTGCCCGGGCGTACAAGCCGCAGGTGGTGTCTCTGGGCCCCTTCCACCACGGCGCCGAAGGCCTGCTCCCCATGGAGGAGCACAAGCAGAGGGCGATGCTGCACCTGCTCAAGAAGGCAGGGAAGACGCCGGAACAGCTCGTGGCCGCCGTGGGGCCCGCGGCAGAGCAGCTCGAGGGAGCGTACCAGGACCTCGGCGACGAGTGGCGCGGAGGGGAGGAGAAGAGGAAGAAGTTCTTGCGGATGACGATCTTGGACGGGTGCTTCCTGCTGGAGATGATGAGGATCGCAGACGCCGGCCGGGAAGCGGCGGACTATGGTTACCCGAAAGACGACCCAATCTTCAGTGAACACGGCGTTCTGTACACGGTGCCGTACGTCCGTCGCGACATGCTCGTCATCGAGAACCAGCTGCCGCTCCTCGTCCTCCTCAAACTTGCGGAAGTACTTTTGGTTGATGGCAATGTTACAGTGGTAAGTGATGTGATGAGCCTACAAGATCCCTGCTACTTTTCAACGTTCCTTTCTACACACTAGAATTGCGTGTGAACAAATCTGCTAATTAATTAGTTTTGTACACAATAAAAGATGTGTACGATTGCAAATATAAGTCGTCCTAGAATCTGTTCCAGTAGAAAAAAAATAAGTTTGACCATTAACATATACTACCCTCCGTTCCCGAATAAATAGCATTCAAACTTACAAATTTTATTCTAAAAACATGTTATTCTACAATTCCAAGACAACTTTTAACTATTTTTTTCTTTGCATATCCCTACCATTCATTATCCCAATGTTATTTATTATTCTAGATTAGAGTATTTTTCTACATGTTCCTTGGTTGAAATGTAAAATCCTAAAACGTTGTCTATTCATGAACGGATAGAGTAAAAGAGTACCCAGATTGACTAAATATAATGGCTAGATTTGCCATGAAATATATTTTCTATCATAATATGTATATTTGTGATTTGTGATGATGTATTTATTATGATAAAAATTAACATTCAAATGGTACTTTTGCAATTGGAGGGAAATTAGGTTTACTAGTCAACAACCCGTGCATTGGCTAGTTAAAACATACCTTCAGATTTTAGTTTCACTTTGAAAATTAAGTATAGTCTAAATATTGTTAAAATTTAGCATAAGTTTTAGCGAATTAATTTAATTTCAGAACTCATTTGAAGTTTTTAACTGAAATGGTAGACCATCTTGAGTTAAATTCCGAATTATATTTTAGCTTGGAGTTGGACCCATTGATGTTGAACGGTTTCAATTTCCCTGCGACCCCATATTATGCAAAAGGAGTCATGGACGTCTTCATGTCCAAAACCAATACTACAGGAGCTACACATATACTTTAAGATTATTCCATCTAAAATTTTCAACAATTGATATTTTTCTTTTCCTTGCAATTGCTGTGGGAATTTCTGCCTTTCCTTTCTATGATTAATATGAAAATTTCTAACTTTTCTCTCCTTTGATTAATGTTTTGGGTTTCTGGAGGAGCCTGCCCCCTCTATCTTTTTCTTCCGAGTGCCGGTTCCGACCATCTCACAAAGGACACGTAGCCCATGGCCTAGCCATATTCGAAGTAATTATTGGCTACATGAATGGTTTGGTTCAATGTTGTTGGAATCTCGATTCTAGTCATACGATCCTACCATTCCATGTCCCTAGATTGGCCGGACCGCTTCAATCCTACGTAGATTCTTAATTTGATATGATCTTAATATTATTAGGATCATGTAATTAATATTAATATTATTATTAAAAATTTCATAGGCTTGTGACAAAATTTTCATACGATCCTATCCGATTGTAGTGTTTTATTATAAAATTGGGAAGATCTGGTCTTTATTGCTAAACCGGGAAGGATACTTCAGACATTGTAATTGGGTAGGCTAGGCCTCTCTTCTAGGATAGGACGCTTGGAGGCTAGATCGTATTGTTGTATTCTGATAGACATATCCGGAGCATTATAAATTGGACCAACCAGGTTTTACATTTTACTCACATAGTTGATTTTGGTGTGATCATCAAAATTGAACTTTATCTATTAATTTATTTTTACAATATGTTTAATTTTAACTACAAAATCATGATTGTAAGAGAGTAGTTTCAAATATGGATCCTATATATAATATTGCTTTAATGCTACAAAATCGATATATTGTTGGACTAATTGTTAGTAAAAAATTACAAAGTTTGAATCTCAAAAACATGGCCGTCTAATAAAAATCAACAGAGGGCTACATTCTAAATAGTATTCCTAAAAAATGATGTGCACTCGTACATGCCAAATATTTTATTTAAACATTAAATTTATTGATGTAAACGTATGCAAAAGCTAATAAATGTAGGATGAAACCTGACGTAGCTACCACCAAGATCGAACTATATTTATTAAATTAGCATGCTAATGCCTATTTTAAATAATAATTTGTTGAAATATTTAATAGTAAATATTGTGTCTAAAAATCATAAACCATGGAGAGCAACGAAGGTTGAGAGCTCCTTAAGAGTAAGTATAATAACAAAGCTCACTACTTACTCTATCTCTCATTAATATCATTTAGAGTAAGCAATAAAGCCAGCTTGTACAATAACGATCTCTAAAAATTGTCTCTAGAGAAACACTAAAACATTTAATTTGGGTATTCAACACTAACTTCATCTTTATGAATATTGGCAAAGCACTAACTTCAACACTAACCGTCACTCGTGCCGGCTCCAACATTAGCTTTTATCTGGCGATGCGATAGCACCTATTTTCCCATGCTATGCTGGCTACTAAATAAGAGCCAATTCTCTTCTATGGGAACCCTCCTTTATAGCTTGGAATACCAAGAAAGGTTCCATGTGCATACAATACTAGTCTTATGATCAGTATGCTAGATGCACGTTTACAATATTAATAGCACATCCATACTCAATATTATGCATATGATAGCAATAGTTAATTATACAATAAAGTCTTACAAATCAGAATAAACTGCAGTGGAAATTCAAAAGTCTTGTTGTATGCCTATACAACTCCTAGGCAACTAACAAAGAGTAAACCCTAGAAAAACTTGTGATTGTATTCCCTGTAACCTGCATCAAAATATACGTCGTCTGGGACTTTGCTCCCTTCATTCACTGAATCGACAATTTAAGCAAGGTTAAGTACTTTTGTAATTAGCAAGACTTATAATGTATCGCAAATATATAATAAATATAGGCTATGTAATCAGAAAGGCTACTAAGATTATTTTGCATAAAGCGAAGTTGAACATAAATATCAAGTATTAAATTGCGAACGGAATTTGTAAGAGCAAGTTTGATAGATATGTAAATAAATAAGAGTAGCATAACATATCACAACTTATAGTCCTTCATGATTGTGTGTATCGTACTATCCTTTGCCAATCTATGGTATAAAATCTGAAATAAAAACTTTTCAACAAATATTTCTAATTCAACCCTTTTTGAAAATACTATAACTTCTAACTAGTGTCAGTGCACCAAGTCCCCCATAACCGCTGGAATCGCTTTTTAAAAAGTATTGTACTCTGCAGAGGTGTATAGCTTTACCCACAAGACATGACCAACTCTTTTGCCAAGCTATCAACACACTTCCTTTGGTGTTTGGCAGAGAGATCATAACATAACCGTTACATTACTTAGACCTAATTCTGCAGTAGCCTAGTGATGATAAACCCTCACTATGATGACAGAAGATATTTATACAATCACTGTACTACTAATGGTTATACACTCTATTGTCCCACTTCTCTCCATAGTAAGGAGTATACCGTTGTATTGGCAAGCGTTATTCCCAACACCTCGGTGATGGCACCCTTTCGAGCAATCCATCCCAGAAAGTCTATACTACTACAGTCTCCCAATGTGCAAAGTTAAATTTAACTAACTTGATAGGTTAAGGCTATCCCATACTAACGCTTGTGGTTGTATTTATATGCTTGGGTTATACAACATTATGTTTAATCCTTAATCTGACTCGGGCGAGAAACTCCCCCTACACTACATGCAAGTCTCATGCACATCCGGTTATTGCCATAACTCGCCCGTCAAAAATCATAATTTTATTTTTTAAGTTTTAAAAAAATCTCATAAACCTTTAATTATATTTAACATTTCCAGTTACAAAGAACAATATGGCTGACTTTATGTTATCCCTTTTCTAAGCATAGCTAATCATGATCATTACATAATCGCATACACCTAAATTGATATTATATACTGCCTAACCTTATCCTAGGGTTATCAAGGTTGTCATGTCAATATTTATTAAAGAAGTTATATAAAATAAGGGTTATAGTTACCGATAGCACGATATAGCATATTTACCAAAAATAACTCATGCATACATAGATTTAACACAAACAAGGTAACTTAAGTGAAATAATGGGATCAACATGGTCAAAGGGAATGCTTGCCTTGCTCAATGAATTCTGGAATGGAGATAGTGGTGGTTTCAGAAACGTCAGTATCTACACGTGATTAACGTAAAGCAATAATAAGAAGCAAACGAAATAAACAACACCAAATTTGAATGAGTTAAAATAAAAGGCTTTGGTGATAAAAAGATTTTAGATGCTGATTTCTCAATTTGTAAGTTTGTTTTCATATGTTATGAATACTTAAGTTTATATTATAAGAAGGTGAATTTCTAGTAGGAGCTAAGTGCAAAACATGTCCAAATACCTTTACATTTGTAGCATCAAAGGGTCTTGACCTCTGGAAATTATTGAATCTGGCCTCACATGTTCTAATATTTATTTATGGAAATTGTTCATATTCAAATTTTATATGCATAGGAGATATATAAAGTCATTTATGTAGTCCATTCAAACTAAGTCCAATCTCAAATACCTTTTTAGATCTAAAGTGCTTATGGTCCCAGAAATTTATTCCATAATTTTCAGAGTTAGTGTTTAATAATTTTAAATAGTGACTATTCTAGGTTTATTCAAATTTTGAATTCCAAAATTTTGAATAGAGATCCAAAATTAAATATATTTATATATTCTGAAATCCCATGATTTTAGATTAATTTATAAATTTATTTAACTCAATTTGGAATTAGAATACATAAGTAAATAACATTTGAATGCTCTAAGTTTTGGAAAATCACAAAGCTTTCAAAACAAAGAAGACGTCTTCCATTATTTTCCGGATTTTTGTGGGGTTTTTTTTTAGCTCAGTTGCTGACAGTGATGGCTCATATGTCAGCGATTCATATATTAATAACGGTTCAGATAGGTTTTTAATCCATCCCGGCCCCACATGTCATAGGGTCATTATTTAAACCTAGGGTCTATTAGCTTTTGACAGGGAAACTGATCGGTGGGGCCTGACGTGCAGTGACCTAATTAAGTGAAAGATCAAACACTAATAGCTAGGACCCACCCATCAACGCGTGACAAAACAAAGCCAAGCGGAGTTCTCACCGACGGTAAATGGTGGCTAATCGTATTCGGCCGATGGTCGGGTTAACTCGAGGAAGGAGTAGGGAGCTCAGGGCATCGGTCAATGGAGGATGTGGATCACTAGTCTAATGGTGGTGGGGTGCGACGGAGCAAGGCTGGAGGTAGCTGCGAGAAAGATTCAAAGGTGCTTAAGCTTGGCCGTGATGGGGAAAGCATGAGGGAGCTCTCAGTCCCATTTTGGTACCTAGTAGCGGCTAAGGTATACCAAGTAGCTCTACCATTGATCACTGGCCATGAAGAAGAAGGTGACTACGACGATGATTCCTCGTGCTTCTAGAGTTGTGATCTAAGAGGAATGTGTTCGGGGGACCCCAAGGGTGCTTCAATCCGAACAAATTGGAAAATGCTCAACATGATAGCTCAATTGGGCTCGACGACTCACAAAGCTTGCTTTGTGGCAAAGGCGAGCTCTGGTGGCGCAATTGATCTGGTGCTCGGGCAGGGGGGCTATGAGGTGTGAAGAAGCAAGGCGAGGATTTGGCCGGTATTTGTAGGCAAGATGAGGGAGCAGAACGGCATGGCACCCCAATTCGGCTCGGGACAGAGGTGACGGCGCACAGGATTTTCATTGCCATGGTATTTATAGGGCATGGGGAGGCTATGCCATGGCAGGGCGTAGGGCTGGGTGTCATATATGATAGTCTCACTTGGTCAGCACAACGTGATTGCACTGGAAAGCTCGGGCGATCTCGGTTGACCGGCGCACAGAGGGGAGAATTTGGTGATTGGCTATAGAGAAGAAAGAACTAGGGCATTAAGGTCTAGGGCTAGTGAGACAAGTTAGTTAGTCACTGGCGAGTGGGCCAGATAATGGGTGGGCCCCACATAACAGTGAGATCAAAGAGGAAAACTGGATTTTGTCATTTGGGCAGAGAAGTGTCTTTGATTTAATTGAGCTATGAACTGAGGTCTATAATTTTTGGAACTTTATTTTCATGATACCAAGGCAGTACTTATACTCACATAGAAATTTTAGACCATGATCACACTTGCACCATTTTATAAAATTCTGACAAGGTTATGGTTTCAAATATGAGTTTTCTGATTTTGATTTTTTTGAGATAACAAATTAGTTTCAATTAATTTGAAATTTTTTTATATGATTCTAGGAGTTTACAGATGACATCATAAAATTTTTAGATGATGATTAAACCTGTATAGTTTTATAAAATTTTGATAGTGTTATAATCATTTCTGAATTGTTGCTATTTTTTATTTTCTAACAGCATTAAATGCTTTAAAATTTCCCCAAAACTTTTTGGGATGTTTTAAAGTTGTCTTTGAATTTAAATAAATTTTCTCTAAATTTTTTTATATTATTTTGAATTTCAAAGTTTGAAATTCAAAGATTTAACAATATATAAGGTATTTTTAAAGACAAAATCCAAGAAAAACATAGAAACGATGAAAATTCAAAATAAAACCATAATTACAATTAGTTTTACATTTTTTATATTTGTATTTTTCGGATTGTTACATCCTCTCTCTCCTCTTTTCTTACTCTTCCACGTAGAACAAAGCCGATGTGTATATACTGATAGTAAGTTGAGGTGGGCTTTATTGTACATACCCTAATTATTTCCGGACTCTATAGTTGTACTTGGATCCTGCATTGTGCATGCATGCTGTGATCTTTTTTTTTTTCGGTTTCCAATTCATAACTTTTTTTTAATATTGATGTTAATATAAGCCGTAGATGGAATTGATCAGGGGAGTTGGACGACTACGATTTTATCCTTTTTTAGAATAATGTGGGAAGTTTTAGCTTTTTTTTCCCCTAATTGGACACCGGTTCTGCTAGCCACCAAAACTGCACTCTATCTAGCTAGTTCCTCCTAGATATTCTCAATTAAGCCTAGTCCTTTCCATCTTGTAGTCAATAATGAGTTACATGTTCTGTCCCACCTCCAAAGTTCCATGAAATCAGGAACTAACTACTGAACTACGTACTTGTGTCTGACCAGAACGCTGATTATATCAACAAGAAGGTGCTGAGCTTTATGTCCCCAGCAAAATCTCTGCATTCTGCCGCAGTACAGGACAGCAATGACTTGGGACACCACCCCCTGGATATTTTCCATAAAAGCCTACTCTATCCACCTGACCAGAAGCGACCTGATCAGCAGCCCAAACCACATAAAAGTGACGAATCTCATGCCATCATCAGCTCCGCAGTGGAGCTCTACGACGCCGGCATCCGGTTCAGGAAGAGCAGCTCGGACAGCCTGAGCGACGTCCGGTTCCGCTGCGGCGTGCTCAGCCTGCCGCACATCGTCGTCGACGACTCCACCGAGTACATGTTCCTCAACGTGATGGCGTTCGAGAGGCTGCACGTCGGCGCGCGCAGTGACGTCACCTCCTACGTGTTCCTCATGGACAAGATCATCGACTCGGCCAAGGACGTCGTGCTGCTGACCAGGAATGGGATCATCCAGAACGCCGTCGGCAGCGACAAGGCCGTGGCGAGGCTCTTCAACAGCCTCTCCAAGGACGTCGTGCTGGACCCGAACAGCGTCCTGGACGATTTGCATTGGAGGGTGAACAGGTACTGCAAGAAGCCGTGCAACGTGTGGCGGGCGAACCTGGTCCACACCTACTTCCATAGCCCCTGGTCGTTCCTCTCCCTCGCCGCTGCCATCTTCCTCCTCGCCTTGACCGCCACGCAGACCGTCTACGCCGTCATGCAGTTCTACCAGGGTGGTAGTGGCAGTGGCTCTTCGTCGCCACCTTCTACTCCTGCTCCACGTTGATCAATCGTGCAATGCTTCAATCTCGCAACAGTTAACATAAGCAGCAAGTACACGCGGGCGCGCATCATCTATGATATGTTGGGGCTGATTAATTTATCAGACTTAGTTGTGTGATCTTTCTCAAATTTGTGTTGTTCTTTTTTTAAGAAGTGTTACCTTTTTAGGTGCTTTAATTTAGTTTCTTGTAAGGGCTGAGAACCATATTTTGTTACCTGCAACTTGTGCTTGATTTCCCTATTTCATGATAATTGGAAGCTTGGCATTAACAATGGATGAAATCTCTCAATTAGGTTCGTTATGTACTCCCTTTCATTTCTACGAATGGTTCATTATTCCTTGGGTGAAACCATGTATTTCTTAAAGGAAAAAAGTCGACTGTACTCCCCTTAAGTATTGCGTTTATCCGCTCAATCCCCTGGACTTTTTTTACCACTTCACCCCTGAACTTGTAATACTATTCTGATTTGAAGGCGGCTTCGTGTCCTGCGGAACGGCAATTTGCCTTGGGGTGGCCTGGCGTGTACGCCACTGTAGTCCACAGAGATCAGTTATTGGAATTGATTTGTATAATCACCTGAAAAAGGATCAAGGTAGAAAGATATTAGCAAAACAAAGCTTTTGTTATTTGAACATTAAAGGACAGTTAAATTCGCTTATATATAGCTTACCATGCATGTGGAGCGGTCAAAATTTTGATACTTTGATTGTCAATATCTTTTTAAATATTTAAACTAAGTGGAGAAGTTAGCTACAATATGCAAATGTCACTTTGCTTTCCTCTCTTGTTTAGTTGATATGCACCTATTGGATAAGTCTAGATGATTTAGAATTGGATACTTGATGCCATAGAAAGAGATATAGGAGGTTAAGATTGATTGACCCTTCTTGTTTAAAGGCAACTTATGCTCCACAACTCAATTTCAAATTCATTAATCAGTTCTTTAATGTAATCTGACCTGAACTGGTTGGTAAGCACTATTAATCAGTTCTTGAGCTAACATGCTTTATTTGGCATGCTGGAAACTATATAGCGCGGTTTGAACTCACATGCTTGAGCATTATTTATGCGGTGTTGGTGTTTGATTGTCTGATTGTGCCTTGCGTGTTGATTATAGGAACATGTGTTGGATGCTTCAACTGCTCCCTTTTCTTCAATTACCCCAACTACCGCAACCTATTCCCCATTTGGGCTCTTGGAGATATCGCCATAGTATAGCCTCAAGTATGGGTGACGACCGCCGATGGATGTATGAAGGTTGGGAGAAAAGTGGGGCTCACTCTTGAGTGGACGGTCAAGGCTACCGCTTTTGTCGACCGTGCCTTCTCTATGTCTAATCTTATTAAGGTGAAGTGCCCATGCAGCAAGTGCGTAATTTCCACCCCGGACAAGAAATCGATGTCTCGCACTGTGTCGGTTCGGTTTCATGCCAAGCTTTGAGTTGTGGGTACATCATGGTGAGTCACGTGCTGAAGGACCTCAAGTTGCGGTTGAAGAGGAAGATGATAGGGCGGGCGATGATAGGATGGATGAGATGCTAGAAGCTTTGCGTCCAGAGATTAACCTAGACTCGGAGGATCCGCCAACACGTGAGGTTCGGAGTTCTTTGAGCTACTTAAAGCTTCAAGAGTCATGCACGAACACCCGAAGTGACCCACTTGCTTTTGTGACGCGCTCATGGCTATTAAGTCCAAGTATTTCTTTTCCAATAATTGTTACAATGATCTCGTGGAGTTGATCTACGATATATCGCGGCGAATCATAAGATGCCTAGAGACATGTACCAGTCTAAGAAGATGTTGTCGGTCTCGGTATGAAGTATGAGAAGATTGATGTGTGCAAGGATAAGCAGATGCTTTTTCTCGGAAGGAGCATGAGAAAGAGAAGCATTGCTTAGTGTGTAAAAACCAAGATTTGTCGAGGTGGTGAACGAAGAAGGTGAAAAGTTAACGACCGATGTTGCACACAAGCAACTTTGTACATGCCTCTCACACCTAGGTCAAGGTTGTTTATGTCAAAGCGAAGTGCAGTGCACATGAGGTGGCACAAAGAAGGTGTGCGTGAGAACGACGAGTAATGGTGCACCGTCGGATAGTGAGGCATGGAAGGCTCTGGATAGCTTTGACGAGGACTTCGCGAGGGATGCGAGAAATGTTCGCATTGGGTTGGCGACCGATGGTTTCACGCCTTTCAACACAACCGCCGCATCATACTCGTGCTGGCCAGTCTTTGCTATTCCATACAACCTTCCACCTTCCCTTTGCATGAAATATGAGTTTATGTTCCTGTGCCTCATCATACCTGGCCCCGAACATCCTGGAAAGCGTCTCAATGTGATGCTCAAACCCTTGATCGAAGAGCTGAAAAAATTATGGACAGGGGTAGAGGCGTATGTCTGCTACAAGAAACAGAAATTCAACCTTCGTGTTGCATATTTGTGGTCTGTCCATGATTTCATGGCCTATGGTATTTTTGCTGGCTGGAGCTGTCATGGAAAGTTGACATGTCCGATCTGTGGTTCAGACACTGATTGTTTTCGCCTTGTAAATGGTGGAAAGATCATTATTGATTGCCATAGGCGTTTCGCCTTTAGACACGCCTTTAGGTTCCAGAGGAATGCCTTCGTAAGGACACAGCTTGTCGAAAGGGTCCGCCAAACGTCTAAGCGGGCGAAATTGCGATATGCTGAGTAAATTGGAGGAGAAAGATGATGGGTTTGAAGGGTTTGGAGAGGAGCACAACGATACATGAAAATCATATGTCTAGATTTGTCTCAAAAAGTACTTTCATAATATTATAATTTTATTGGGTTTTATAAATATATTATAATAGAAATTAGTAGTCAAAGTTGTGTTTCGGAGACTGCATCAATGTCTAAAACGATAACTATTTATGACCAGAGGGAGTATATGGATTTACTTTATTCACAGTGACTTATTTATTTCTTGTTTTGATAGAGGACAGTGATTTGTTTAGTAAAACGTGACGTCAGATGTAGCGACCCCAATAGGCTACAGGAAGCCCAATATTATTATGCCGTCAGTCCAAACGAGATCTCTGCACGGGCCGGCAAATTTCTGACCCAACTGTGGCCTTCAAGCCTAGGCTCAACATCGCTGAGGTTTGCAAGCGCCGTTGTAATTTGAAGCCTAAGCTTTCACAGATATTGTGCTAACTATGCTCGGATTTTTAGATGAATTTGTGAGGCACAGCGATTCATGGACCTAAGCTTTGAGACCTGTTATGAACAACTTCTCTCCGGTTTATACTGGGAAGGATGCTGTTACTTTAGCTCTTTTGCTGAGAGGAGGCGAGTGGCCAACCCCAACCCCATTCAGTAATTCAGTGCTAATGCATCGTTCTGTTTGGTCTAGTTTCAGCTATTTATCTATACCCTTTATAATACACCTAAGCATTCTTTTCTACGTCCACCCTAAATAATGCACCTCACTAGAGATGGCCCAATCTTTGTGCACCTAGCAAAACGTCCCCAGAAACTTGCCTACATCAAAATTAACCTCTGAGATCTTTCCTCAGCTTTACTCACCTACATCCGATGGCCATTATTTAGTGTGTCTAATCATCCCTATGGCCCACAACAGACCTCTCCCACCTCCAGCATCATCTCAAGGAAAAGGAAACAAATATCCTGGAATTAAGAAAAAGGAAACAAATATCCTAGAAAAGGAAATGATCATACATTACGTGCTAGAAAAAGGAAACCGGGAGACAGAGCACTATACTAGTAGGCTATAACTTACTGGGTTTATAGACTAAGGTCCTGTTTGTTTCGGCTTTTTCACTGGCTTAAAAGCAGAAAAGCCAAACCCGAAACAAACGACTGGCTTTTAAGCCGGACTTAAAAAAAGCCAAAAGCCTCCATATAACTATAAGTCAAAAGCCAGATGAGAGGTGCTTTTTTGAGCTTTTTTGGGATAAAATAACCCTTTGCCACTGGAAGTCTTCAAAATTACTCACAACCTTAAAAGGTATTTCAAACTTTCTAACAATAAGCTACACCCAGGGTTCACAAAACCGAATTTCAAAAAATCTTTCGAAATTTGAAAACCGCAAAAACCGCTTGAAATCGAAGGGTTAAGAAATAAAAAAAAATCAAAAAAATCAAAAACAATTCGGTTTTTCGCAAGAAACTGCTTGGTTTTTAAGAAACGGTTTTCGAGCGAAAACCACGGTTTTTCAACGGTTTTCAACGCATAATTTTTTTTCAATTTTTTGATTTTTTCAAATTTAAATAAAGCGGTTTACCGAAATGGTTTTGGATATCGAACCACGATGGTACACTCGAAAATCGCAGCTTTAAATCGGTTTTGTGAACCTGCTACACCATATAACCCATCAAAAGCGGGATACCAAACAAAGATGTCTTGACTTAAAAATGCATAACTTTAAAAGCTCGTTAAACAAAAAAGCTAGCTTTAAACCAAAAGCCAAAAAGCCTGAGCCGAAACAAACAGGGCCTAAAACCGAGACCAGCAGCTTATTTCCATCTTTATACCCCTACAAATGACGACCTTCCCTATGAACCTGCAGCTAGACCAGACAGTTGACAACGCCAAGAATACAAACCTGTAAGGCAACTAGAATGAACAAAATGCCATCCTAGGGACTGTGTGCGTGCCCTCATGCGGTGCTTGTAGCCAGATTCTCTTCGGTTAGATGACAACCACCATTGGCTTATCATGGGTAATGATCATCCAGCCTTGACCCAATTAAGCTACTAGCATGCATGCACATCTCTGTCTTTTTTTTCCCCTCTGCAACATGTCCAGAACAACCGTATGGACATTCTGATGGGGATGCTGCTGTGATGCTGTGCACTTGAGCGTTGCAGCTTTGCAGGCATATGCCCTTGTCTGTCAATCAGGTACTACTATGCTTGGCGCATAGCTATGCAATCAAGCGTTAGGTACGTGCTACTGCCTACTGCTGCCCATGGTCCAAATGGCCTTACTAGTGCCATTCATCACTCGAAGATTGGGAAACATAGTCAAGAACTGCTCGGTTATTAATTAATTGATCTCTTTTCTTAACAAGAAAACTAGGATTACGCAGAATTGTAAATTTGTGTTCCATGAATTGACTTTGTTTAGGGTTTGGGAATGGATTGAATACGGTAGGATTCGAAAATAGATCCTAGCTAACTAAACTGGTTGGAATACCGGCTGTTGTGGCATCGACGACTAATTTAAATACAATCTCTGAATGAACAACTTAAATATATGTCGTCCGATGTCTCCGTTCTATTTGAGTATTGTCAGCAGGGGCAGATTCAGCATACAAGGACTGGGGTTAAGTGAACCCTTGCACTTTGATCAGCCACGGTTCGTCGAATTCTTAAGCCCGGTATAGATCGGATGTAATCCGTACCCATTTCCAGCCATGCATAGCCTTCATGTACTTTGAAGAGAAACATGAATGCATTTAAAGAAAGAGAGCACCTTTAGGTATATATGTTCTGAACTCCTTGGACCACACACACAACTGTTTTGCATTGGAGCGATTATTAGAGCCCTAATGGCATGAAAAGGACGCTTGCTTATGGAGGCCATCATGAGCCACGACCGACACAGTTGTCATTACGCCACGCTTAATCATACAGTAATTGAGATTGCATCGCCGTGAGATCGATCACTTGTTAATTTATCTTTCTTCTTGGCTTCTTTGTCACATGATTTTCTGAGTAAGCAAGCAAGCAACCAACCAACAGCTCTGCCTGCAGAGTGGAGTGAGTGATGATTCAGGTCACCAACTTGCTGGACAGAAGATGCAGCCAGTTCACTGTACATATTCAGATGTTTTAACTAGAGGTAGCATGATAAACTCTACTGCAAGTTTTCTGTATTCTCCTGTCGGTGTATTCCTTGGTTTACTGAAAATCCAGACATAAAATTTCGTTATGAAATTTGGCAACGCTGAACAACGGACTAATAAGTCATTTATTGTCACTGTTAAGGAAGTTAACAAGGAAATTACTTTTAGATGTAATTTAGTTCCATGGATGTATGTATACATGTGCATTCCAAGCTCTGCTGTGCGTGCGAACGAAATTTGTCATACACGGTTTACTGTAAGCCAACATGTGTGGGCCAGACAACTAGCACCGTGTGATAGTTCAGCGGATGCACGTACGGTTTACACGGATGTACAACGACTATTACGATACTTTGTGTATGGACATTGTTCGTAAGCGCAGAATTCGCACTGTATTTTCCATGGGGAAAAGGCCTCTCCCTCTCTTATGTTTTTTTTCTCATTAGGCATTTAATAAATTAATACAGTTCAAGAAAGTGGTGGATGTACCTGAGCTCGACCGGGGGTATATGTGGTGTCCGACCATCTAGATTTATAATTTTATATGAAAAGAAGCTAAAAATGAAAAAAAAAATGTACAAAGGAGCTATAAACATACAGGCTTCGTGCACGGTAGTACAGCACCTTTGGAAGGTTCCGGCCTGCACATGACAAAGCAATGCTCCGGCGGACCACATTGCATCATCCAAAGAAGATGATGATTCGCGTACTCCGCGTTAATTTGGCTTGTGGTTAAGTACAAGTCATGTGGAGATACCCATCAATTTGTATGATTGTTGTTGTTTTTTTCGTGATGATGATTTTTATGACGCCAGCCAACGAGAGAAGGAAAAAAGAAAATCAAATTGTGTGCGATTCTATATCTTTTCTCCTCCGGATCTTCATTTCGGCCTTGTCCTTTTGATTTCACCGGTCATGTGTCTCTTCTTCGAGTGATTACCCTCCCTCTGGATGTAAAATTCCGTACAATTTGCGCATGTGAACATTACAAAAAAATTTCGCCGAAAGCAAGTCATAGAGTCTTGTTTTGTCCAAGCGCAAATATAGAAGGCAGGCAACGAGAGAACAAGGGTGCAGAGCAAGGTTTGCAAAATCGGTGAAATCGGTCGAAATCATGATTTTCGGTCGTATCGGTGCGACTCAATTTTAAAAACCGTTCGGTAAATCGGTCAAATTCAAAAAAATCGAAAAAATTTATGCGGCGTAAACCGGTCGAAAATCGCTCAAAAAATCGGCCTCCAAAAAATATTCAACTAGCCCACCGATTTTCCAAATTTTTTTCAAAAATTTGATTTTGAAACTATACGATTTTGACAATTTTCGATCGATTTTTGGCTCGATATTTCCGATTTTTGAATTTCGAAGCGATTTTCTCCAAAGCGATTTTTTGAACCCCGGTGCAGAGTATTACTTGCATAATGCTCATAAAAATTTATCATTTCAATCAACACATTAAAAAAATAATCTTTTCTCAGTGCCACCAGATCAAGAAGGCCTACTTGAAAAAGACCTGCAATTTTTTGGACAGGTGCATATGCATGTTGTGCAGTCTTGTCTTTTGTACTATACCAAGTTCCCTGTTCTTGCATCTACAATTTTACCTTCAACTTGCAGTAAATTTGGTGCCTCACGTTCAAAGGTACTACAAAAGAAAAGTGCACACTCTTGTTCACTTCGGCCGTGTGGTACGTACAGCAATAAGGATTAAGGAGCAGTAGGACTAATGACTACTACTTATCTGTTTGTACATGCTTGACTCTTGCTTCCCTGTGTTGACGACATTGGCTGCTTCTACACCAAAGCTCACGTACCAACGTGCTGGGGACATCATTGACGATAAATGTGGCCAACAACCAATGTCCTAGATAAGCGGTAAATGAGCGATCACTTCATGCTTAAACAGTGAAAATGTGTCTATTTAATTTTTAAAATTTATTGTTTGTGTATATGTATTTTCTAAATAATAAAATGCGCGTTACAAAATTGTGTGAATGCTGGTACGTTCATTTTTAAATCATATCTACCATTGTTATTGAAAGTATTTTTTTCATAAAATAAACTGAAAGAGAACCGTTATATGCTCCCTCCTTAAAAAATGTATGATATTTTAGAAAGCATACAGTTCAATTTTTTAACTTTGGCTATTTATATATAGAAAGCTATTTGGATTGGTCTAATGTAATGATAACATTAGATTATATATAAAAAATATTTGCATAATATAATAATTATATTTTTAATGAACATATTCATGTAAAAGTAGTGATCAAAGTTGGATGTTGAAAACCATATTAATGTCCAAAACATCGTACATTCTTGAATAGGAGTATTGTTCAGGGGTATGTCCACGGCATAGAAATTTAACATGAATTTTGCGAGAAACAATTAACGTTATTTCACCGGAACCTTTATGGGGATCCTCGAAATAAGGGTAGTTAAACCGAGCTCAGGGACAGGGATCCCCTAAAGTTTGAATGGGGACTGTCCCCATTCCTTGAGGTATTGTAATAAAACACTGCAGTAATGTTGTAGTAACGCTATATTGAGTACTGTAGCACGCGGTTTTAGAGCGATCTGACATGTCGATTCACTCGATCAGATGGTTATGTTGAATGGGGATTGCCAAACTTACGGTCCCCATTCAAACGTCAGACCGTCGGACGGCTTGAGCTGCATGCTGCACATTTTAAGGGCAGTAGTAGACCAACTTCGTCTTCGTGAAAACGAAGGATTCAAAGGCGTGTGAAGATTGGCACCATGGATTACGGCCATGGATATGATGTTGGACAAGCTACTTATTATTGAGGTACTAGTAAATAAGCTAGCTTGTTTGCCTTAAAAAAAGCTAGCTTGTTGCTGTCCCAATGATGCATCCCCTCCCCTGGTTCCAATCCACCCTCTGCTCAATGGTTAACAAACAATCGTTTTGTGCAGTATCGATGAGTGCTAAAAAAGATGGCGCCACATGCCATGCATTTGGGTGCTCACATTCACACAATACAGAGACTATGTATAATGTGTATATATACAAATTTAGGAAACAGGTGCGCATGAGCAATAGGCAATAGCACACAAGCGCGACCACACTACACCCGTGGATTCCGCATGATCTTCAGCCCTATGCAACATCAACATAATGTTTCTTGGCCAACTGTGTAGTTTGGCTACTTTTTTTATTGCTATGCGGCTCTCTATAATCTAGCTATATTGAATTTTTCCGGTGTGGCAAGCTGTTGTTTGGACAAATGCATCAAAGAATTCCACAGAAAATCTTGAGAAGCGAATTCCTTAACAACAGAGAAAATCTCAAGGAGCCGGCACAGCATGAATGTGCAAGAATATATCGTGAAGAAAACGTGGTAGAAGATGAGAATAGGACCCGGGTAGGCAGGGCAGAGGTGGAGCCAAACCTCGGGCTATCTAGGCATAATTGAAAAGCATAATTAAAAATTATACAATAAATAAGTAAGAAAATTGCATTGCAAACCTAAGTGAATTCCCCATTCACTTTCCAACCATTCCAACCTCCAACAATTTTCTAAAACACTCTATATCTCATGTAAATCCCTACGCACCGCGGACACGGCTGTTTGAACAGTTTATACTTTTGTAGAGGTTGTGCATAAATCCACAAGATACAATCAACTTGCCATGTCTGTCGTGACTCATCGTACAGAAGTATGCGATTGAGTAATCATAAGAAGGTCTTTACAATGCTCCCTCTCAACCCAATCCTGCCTGCTAAGGTTTTGAAGGGTTATGGTAGGCTACACAAGCGTAAATTAAAAAAATATTCTACCGATTTCAAGAGGCCATACAAGTAAATGATCATGGATTACAGATTGTTACCATTAGATGCGTAGTACAGCGGAAGTAGATGTCGAAGTAGATCGACGTTGCGCGTTCTGGTATGGTCGTCGAACAGTGCAATTGATCCGAGTGGTAGCCAAGCAACAAGTTGATCCTTCAGCTTTTGGATCGGTCCAATCAACTCCTTGTTCGGTCCAAGCAGTCGTCCTCGAACAGTACCGCAATAGAGAAGTGCCTCTATCAATATCCACATGTCCGTGGTTGGAACGCCGAGCGCAGGGGTGCTAGCACTGTACGCACGATAGAGATGGTGGAGGACTACTAGGGTTTCGGTGCAACTTCTACCTCAAACCCTAAGCCTACGTTCCCTTTTTATAGTCCTCGATGGCGCCCAATCTGAGTCCATATTCAATTCGGTCTATTAGAACGGATCCAATCCAAACTCTAATAAACGATTGTAACCGTTTCAAATTCCTTAAATGTTTGACCCTATAGGTTCATGTATATTTGAACACGACTCGAAAACATCTTTCTGACCGATAATCGATAGCGGCCTCTAGCAATACATATCGATTTTGAAATATTCATAAAGCATAGGACGAACCTACTATAGTGTGATAATGTCATGTTCCCTTTGCCTCACGATATCATATCAAACTCAAGATGAGAGTCGTGTCATCCTATGATAGCTTGATCCATTCACTCATATCGTAGTAGATTAATTTATCTGAATTTACTCTCAATCACATTCAGCATGCCCATGCACTTCCTTAATCCATCTACCTCGAGGGGGCCAAATATCTCTCCGTTATGTAGGAGGGGCAAATTCCATCTTGATCATTCATGTACCTAGCATGTTTCATGGTAAACCCGAAAATTATCTTTATAACTACATGGTTAAATAGTAGTGTTTGGCAGCCTCTAAGTAAACTATTACACATCTAGGAAACTAATGATGATCTCAGGTCTAAAAATCATACATACACTATGTATGAGACCAACTAATGACACATAAGAATTTATAATAATTCTTGCAATGTCTCATATGAGTCTATCCAGCACACGTTCTCCAACATGTGTCCATATTATTGATTAGATATCTCTATATCTTTGTGACCCATGAAATATGGTCATCAATTAATACATGTGCTAATCTATGAAACATAATCGTCATATATTATGATAACCGATTGGGTATAACTTGAATAACATCGATATATAAATAGAGTTTCACGAACAAGTCACGTAATTATAGATCAATCCAATTGATATTTATTCAAAGGACAAACAATTATATTGGTCCATAAACATAAGACGTGATACAATCATTTTCATGTGTCATGTGAGTCTACCAACAGGTTTTACCACCAAAGGATTCCATCCACCACATTAGGGGGCCCTCTCTTGTGTCATGTGAGTCTACCCACCCATCCTGAAACCCACACCACCAAATGGTGAAACCAAAGTAAAGACATTACAAATTAAACAGCCAAGTTCACCCCATCCTGTACATGTGGTTATACGGTATGGTCCAGTTCAACAACGCACAAGATTAAGTCCTTAATCATTCCTAGGTGAGACATCCACATGCCAAATGTGCTAACTTCACCCTATTCACTGCACGATCACTCACTTGAGTGAAAACCATTTTGTTTAACTAAGAACAATGGCATACCCTTTCATGGCACGATAGATTTTACAATAGTGCTTATCCACAACGTTTTCATATCTCATTAAGTCGAGTTAACACCATTGGATCATGCAAGTGAGCCTATCGTACAACTAAGCATTGTTATGCATAGCTATGCCAACCTAATGTTGGTACAATAGTTATGTCCAACTAATAATAAACCAAACCTATGTTGCCAATAGATACAAGTTATATGGATAACAAAGGTGGCACAATGATAAGTATATATATATTTAGCTACTCCAAGTAAATAACATTGATATAAAAGTAGCCTACAATTTGATATGAAACAAAATACTTTTGTAAACATAGATACTTTTGCAACACATAGATTCTATATGCTCGAGGTTACCACTTGCCTTGCTCATACATTGTTGCTATTGGATCCTGCTCTTCGAATCATTCGCTCGTTCCCCGAGGAGTTGATCTACCGAAAAGACAGCAAGAAAAAATATAGACAACAAACAAAGGCTCAAATGAACTCTAAATGAAGTAAAAATAGTCTTGGGATAAAGAACTTGATTTTAGAAAAATTTAGGTTCAAGAATAAGGTCAATTGGAGTTAGGATGGAGGATAACGGGCTTCTGAAAGTTTGGACAGAGGCAAATTTGGGAAAATAACATAGGAGAGAGGCTATTGGTTGCTGACAGGTGGGGTCTACTGATTTTCCAGATTTTTAGAATGAAGGATATTCGATAAACAGGAGTAGAGGCTGACGAGTTGGACCTAGTTCATGGATTGAGTCCACGAGTTTGGGCTCATGGTGGACCGAGGCACAGGGCTGTGGATGACAAGCAAGGCCTGCGTGTCATGGAGACATGGTTTAAATCTAGGGTTTGGGTTTCGGATGTGGCCACGTGGGTGCTGATGAGGATGACACATCGGCGATGCTGCTGAGGTGGCGTGCCATGTCGGCGGCCATGTCGACATTGATGGTAACAACAATGACGCTGGCTCTACCGGTGGTGATGGCGCAAGTCTGGCCAGCGGCGATGGCATCGGACGACGCGGCTTCGCCACTTGGCACTGAGGATCTAGGAGAGGTGGAAGCGACAACCTTGTGGGGCAGCACACACAAGGTCACTAGACACAGCTGGCGGCAAGCTCAAGCACTACTACAGAAAAGCTTATCACAGACGGTTCGGAACCGTCATCACAGACGGTTTCCCGAACCGTCTGTAACCATGTGTCAGTGATGTTACGGCATATCACAGACGGTTTAGAAACCGTCTGTGATAGAAGATATCACAGACGGTTTAAAACTAAAACCGTCTGTGATATCATAAAATCACAGATGGTTTTTGATGTGATGATATCACAGACGATTTTTGTTTGAAACCGTCTGTTACATCATTACATCATATACCGTTTTTAATAAAAACCGTCTGTGATTTTATGATATCACAGACGGTTTTAGTTTTAAACCGTCTGTTACATCTTTACATCACAGACCGTTTTTAATTAAAAACCGTCTGTGATAAGACTTCCAACAGACAACTATTTTTCTATTTATTGGCTAGCCTCAGGAAATGCTAGCCACCCCCTTTGGAAAAAAACAGATTACAGAATAACTAAACTCACGTTACAAACATTACAACCATTTCAGATTACAGGCATTACATCCAATTCATCAATCAACTCAGATTACATCACAGCGCGAAGCATATTACATATAGATTAATATTGCACGGCACATCTCTTTCAGAAATGAACTTAGATATATTAACCAAATGTAACTACAATTTACAAATCCACAACACAAGTTTGACAATTAATCCAAATGGTAATTCAGAAAAAATACAACTCCTCAAGTTATAAGGCAGCGTGGAACTCGCCTTTTGCGTTTAAGACTTGACTGAGCAAGAAGGCACAAAGCTGTCCTCGAATTCACTCCAGATCAGCCTCTTCCAATGCAATTGTTACCTGATTGGGCGTTTTCTTAGTGACAAGGAGTTCCATATTGTGGCAAACATAAAATCCACAACGGTTATTTCCCTTTCCCTACTGGTGGCACTGCAAATATAGATTTGGTTAGTTCCAGAATCATTATTATATAGTTTACATAGGATTATTGTGTATAGCGGATACCGAAAACTTAAAATCGTGATTCAGCTTCGCCCTGTCCTTGCCAGAAGGCCCTCCATAAGCTTTGTACACTTTGAACACCCTACGTGATTACAAGAGGTTAGCCTCAGCTATTCCAGGAGAGGCAGCGGTGGTTAGGCTCGGTTGGCGAAGAAGAAGATGAGGTGGCGGCGGATCGGGGTCGATCAATGGTGGATCCAGGTGAGGACGACGACGTGGAGCCAACGGTGATGACGACAGGGACAGAGGCTCACCAGTGATGGAGAATTTGGCGGCGAGAAACCTCGGATGGGGCATCAATGGCGGTGGCGGTGTCCTTCAACTCTGAAGAGACCGAACGGCATGACGGTGGCGTCTTCGGCGAAAGAGGCTAGGACTTCAGAGGTGACAAAACAAGGGGAGTGTGACACGAGGTTCACTCGACTATTTATAGCTTAGGGGTGTTTGCAGGGCACATAAGTTAAGAGAGACGGCGACACTACTATGGAGGCGACGCGTGCAGGAGATGGACCGGCGCTGGCAGTTGGCCCTCTAGGGTTAGGGCTTTAGTGTGGTTGGGTCAAGCTGCGCGGGAAGAGAGAGAGATGGCCCGTGTTGGTGGGAGGAAGTGGACCACGACCAGGTAAAAAGGCAGGTTAGTGGGGTGACAAAGATGGGGCCGTAAGGAATTTAGCCCACAGGATTTTTTTAGGAAATAGAGATGCTTTGCAGATTTAAAAAAAGGGAATAAATCAAATTGAGCTCAAAGAAATTGCAAATAAACTTTGAAAATTAAAAAAAAACAGGGGTTTGTATTTGCATATGCAAAACTCAAATAAACTGTTTCACAGCCTACTTCCATGTTTTTTAGCCATATTAATTTATTTTGATATTAAATTTTTTTATTAAAGAAAGGATTAATTCATATATAGGGTTTTGCTTTTAAAAATTAAAGAAGACGAAAATTGAGATATCACAGAAGCTTTGTGTTGAGGAAAGAAGAGCAAGCATCACAGAAGAAAAGTAGAAGCTTGGAATTGGAGCTCCGCCGTGCTGTCTCGTGGCTTTTGAGTTGAAGCCAAAGCTATCCTTCCAAACAGTTGGTCTTGGCATGGTGAACCTCGGAAGTTGGAATAGGTAAGGGTGTGGCTTTCGACAGATCCAGGCTAAATACCCCCTCTTGATAGGTCCCAAATGTTGAATTTTCCGTTGTCATACCTCTAAGAAATTATTTTTTATCTATGCACTTTTTTTTAAGATATAGCATCCGGGTCTGCAATACAGCGCTATCCGTACACTGCAATGCTAATGCTTTGCACGGGCCCTCCAATGCACCACAAAATAAAAAAAGACAGCATGTACTGTAGCAACATGTCGCTAGCGCTCCCCGTGCGTAGCATTAGCGTTGTAGCGCACGGGGAGCACGGGATTGTGGATATGAGGGTTAAATCTGTAAAAAAATCGCAAGGGAGCTAATTCTGAAAAAATATAATTTCTTAGAGCTACAACAGTCAAAAATTCCCGAGTGTTTGGCTTTTGCAGGGAAGAAATCGAAGTCGGTGCTGCACCTACATCCTAGTGAAATAAAAGAAAACCTTACACACAGGCGTTTTCCGTACCAAAACCTGTTGTTTTTGAGTTTTTCTCAGTAATGTGCGAGCCGTCAACTGACGGTTAGAATTTTTGTGCCTCTCATTTTCACACCTAGCTAGCGTCTTCCAAGAAAGAATATAGCGACTGGAAGATTTCGCTGTGCTCCTCTCAGAATGTGCGACCTGCTGCATGTGAATTTCATGTGAAAAGGACCTGGTACTCTTTCGGTTACCAGTTTGCTAGAAAAGCTTTTTTTTTTACATAGAAATAGAAGGCTTCTATATAATAAACAAGAAAAATCGAAGGCATTCGCGAGCGAGTTGGTTAATTAAGCAACCTTAAATCTTTAACATAAAAAAGAAATGGAGTAAAATTTCATAAAATGCACCGTGAGAACTACAAGGTGATCACTCAAACCATCGTACCTAGCTAAACAACGTAGTGCTTGCTATACCAGATGGGCTGGCCGTCCATAAACAATAAGCAAAACATGCATACATACTTAAGCAAGCGATTATTTAGAAACAGAATAATGCATAATCTGGTAGATTAAAAAAATGCAAGCAATGGGAAGCGACAAGATCGGCGCTGATAAATTTGTAGGTTTGAAGTTGGTCCGGAAGGCGAATCCGATCCCTCCAGCCGGCGATGCGATGCACCGAACTACAGCACGGAGTGGGGTGGGGCCCACCTCGCAAGAATTAGCAAATGAGCGCCTCCGTTTCTCTGCGGCCATGGCTGGTGTGGTGTGGTGTGGTGTGGTTCTGGTGTGTAGTGTCCCTTTGTTTGCTTGTGCGTGTAGGTTGCCTACATAGAAACAATTATATTTTGCCATGTACTAACTACTCTCACTATTTCTGAATAGATGCTACTTTAGCCTCTTTCACTTTTATCAAGATACATCTATAAAACACTCTATTACTTCTTTTTATTATATCTTTGGATGATATGTTTTACCCTAGTGTATAATAATAAATGACATTGGAAATAGTCAAATGAGAGAGAGGTATAAAAGGAAAAAATAATAAAAGCGACCTCAAAATTGGAGGATGACAAATTTGAAAGCTAGAATGATGTGTATTCGGAAATGGGAGAGTACATCAGAGTGAAGATGTCGTTTATGCCTTTCGTTAGAGACCGATTGAGAGTTTAGTGTACATATTTCATTATGCAATTTATACTAGTTTATTTTTGTTTTTGTATGATGCAGCACCAGGAAACATTTGCTCCGAGAGAATTGTACAGATTCTAAAGGGCTATAGCATTTCGTTTGCTGCATGCTAATCTACAAGCCATTGTTATGACGACAAGTCCTGATGAGTTTGTTCTCTCTTTTTGAAAAGAGTAATACTAGTTGGTTATCACATCTATTTTTAGGGCATATACAATAGTACATATCAACTGTCTATAAGACTATGCCATATAGGATTCTAGGTAATGTAGAGAAGAGAGAAAGAGAGAGAAAACTGATGTCTTATATAACAGACGGTCTTATAAATAGCTTACTATTTTATATACCCTTGTATAGACAGATGTTAATTGGATGAGAGATAATTACGGACAACTATTTAGACGATCCATTGTATGAGTTATTTTTAGTGCTGTCTATAGATGATATGAAGATATATTACAAATACCTGTCGTTTATACCACTGTATATGCCATTAGGTGGCGGAAGCAAACCCTGCCAAAATGCCAAAACAAATGCTTGCGCAGACGGGATCTGAAACCATCATCTGCGAATATTGGGATCTCTCTCCTGAACGAGCGTTCTGGTTGGGCTACCACTTGGTTAGCGAGGAGTTAACTTGGCATAGCAGCAGTTTCCAGCTAGCGTTACGTACGTTCATATGGATAAAATCAAAATTCCCTCGATCCTGAATTTATCATCCATCCTGTTAGTGGAAGTGGCCTGATATGATCAGGATTGTATGTTTGCGTAGCAGAGAACACAATTATGCTCCGTTTTTCGGTGGAATGTTTTTAGAGAGCACAAAAAAGACAACACACTCCACTCACGTTATACACACGTGCGTATGCGCTACACATGCTAGAAATTTCTGCAGCCTCAAGAAACGTGGGTACACGTTTTCTCACTAAATATGCATGTCTATATGTACTCCGATTAATTGCAAGCATACGGTACATCATATCGACCCTAAAAATTAAAAAAAGGTAGTTAAAAGTTGAAACAACACTCTCCCCCGCTACCAGATAACTGCTATATCCAACACATAACAAACATTTTAGTTCTTATTGCAAACTAACGTGGTTACATTTTTATAGGGTAACGTGGTTACATATGAGAGTAATGATTGAAGCGAACCGCCCACCACCGAACTTATCAACACAAATTAAAAACGCTAAATTTAATCCTATCCGTGTAAACGGCGTTGCTGATCAATGGGTTAAGTAACAAGTACCATCCTTAATTAATTAGGCCACAAGCACACATACATATATACTGGCGTTGCCAACAAACTATCCGACCTAGCTAAGCTAACGAAACCAGCGCAGCTCATCCACCAAATCGATCGAATGATCAATCAATCAATCAGTCAGTCATCGCCGTTACCGACTAAGATTCGCTTTTCACGTATAACTAGTACTAACACATTTCTTAAATAATTCTACACGCGTCACCTTTTCCCACTGCCTGACTCACACGTAAATGCATGCACATAAACATATCAAAGGCACTTACTTAAGTTCACCTCAGCTTAATATGTCCACATTAGTTTTGTTCTATGTGAAAGAGTGAGAAAAGAAGAGAGAGAAGCGAGCTACCTCTTATTTAGTAGTAAGTATAGCACGGGAGTATAGATAGATTAGTTATATATAAAAGATATATAAGAGATAGTTAATGCATAGCATTTAGAGCCAACATTCAGAGATAGCTATTGTATAAGTTGGCTTTAGTGCTTACTCTAGATGATATGGATAGAAGATGAA
Organism: Otatea glauca; assembly: GCA_036346275.1. NCBI lineage: Eukaryota > Viridiplantae > Streptophyta > Magnoliopsida > Poales > Poaceae > Otatea > Otatea glauca. The sequence continues at coordinate 28,093,318 of CM070733.1, read as the reverse complement.
GTAAGCCACTGACTTTATTATTGTACTTGCCCTAACACTATTTCATCTAGGGATCCTCTCTCGAGAGTCATGTGCAAATTCTTCTCCACCCCTATTATTAGATGAAGTAATAAACGCCACTACTCTTTGTTTAAAAAAAAAAGAACTTTACAACTTAGAAAATAAAATTTTTGGCATGTACATACACGATCCCACCCCGCTTCATCTCCTAAACCAAACACTCTCACGCGCATGGTTAGAGTGTGTCTACACGCTTGAGAAAACTTTTATATATTTTCGACCCAATCAATTTTCGTTTTTACGTAAAATCGATATTACTTAAAATCACTAGTTAAAAGAGGGCCATGTATAGCGCAATTAGCAAGCGCGTGAGACACACGACCGAGCTGCCGGTCCGGGTTCGAGCGCCGCAGCGACCACGTAACATTTATTTCTGTCACCTTCGGCACATGTAACATACCCTCGTTCCTCCTGAGATGAGCAAATTCTCCGCCTCAACTTCTTCTTTGCCTCATTCGTGAGACGCGCAGCAGCCTCCCTACAAAATAAGTCTACCCAAATCCAAAAATCCGTGCAGATCTCTTGCCCCGTTCGTAAGCAACTCCTTTTTCTGAAAGAGACATTTGCAAGTAATTTCCGATACTTAGCAAGCTAAACGATGGTTAAAGGGAGATTCTCATTTCTCGGAATGCTTCCTAAAAATTTTAGGTGCGAGGTTGGACATTTGCATGTACATTTTTAATCCTTTCAGGTGTTTATGAGAGTTTGAGTGGCGTTCTTGCGTGACGTTGATTTGTGTCCCCCTCTGGCTGGTAGTGTCTCTTTTTCTTGATGTGTACAAGCAAATCTAAGGAGAAAATTAGGACCACAGGATCAATAGAAAATTTTGCGTGCCTTTTTTTTTTCAAGTAGACTTTAAGATTCGTGATACCTCACCATCTACCTCATCGCATTCGAGAATTTCTACAAACGCCAAGCAATCTTAAAGTACAACACAAACATTTTATTAAAAAAATGAAAAAAAATTACTTGATCAGAGGACAGGAAGAATTTAAGATTACATCGATAACCAAAAATATTTACAATATTTTGCGAGAGAAAAACATTTTATTATAATAATTCATAGTACTTGGTCCAAAAAAAACACTAGGTATTTCTAATTTGATGTTACCCTCACTAATTCTATGATGAGGACACATCTAAGGGGACATATTAGGTACAAACCATATAATCCTTATTATGTAAACTACGTGAATATCATATGTAAAGTTTTCAAAAATTCTCAAAACTTACCATACACAGGGGGTTAGCTTGTACAACTCTGTAAAATTTGAAGACCAAAATCAATCGTATTTGAAAAATATATAAAAAAAATTCAACCTAAATAGTGATTTTTCACTGTTAATCAGTATGCAGCTCGCTGCTTGTCAATTTCATATCTTTCAAATACGATTGTGTGTGGTCTTCAAATTTTATAAGGTGGTAGAAACTAACCTCCCCTATATATAGTATTTTTTTTGATAATTTTAAAAATTTTACATATAATTTTCACAGAGTTTACACGATAAAGATGATTTGTACATGATATGTCCCCCACATCTGGATATTGCCACATGGTGCCTCTCTCTTCACTCTTCCTTTTCTTTCCCTTTCCCACCCCTTCCTTCTTCTCTAATACAAAGAATTTCGATTCAAAACTTTTAGATGAATCTAGTCGAAAACTTTCAGCTCAAAACCATTCGATTAAAATAATTGCGGCCCAAAAATTTTGACTCTAAAAACTTTTGGTCCAAAAAAGTTTCGACCCTAAAAACTTTCGGTTCAAAAAGTCGATAAAAAACTTTCTGTTCGAAAACTTTTGATTAAAAGCTTTTAAAAAATAATTAAAAAATACTTCCCATTTAAAAACTGCGTTCAAAGAAAGGGAAATAAAAGAGTAAAAGAGGATAAAAAGATACCACTAAGTGTCGCGAGGAGGACGGCTTTAGACGAAAGAAAAGCAAGAGAAAAAAAAACAATGTACCGCCAGCAGGAGAGGGGTCCTGTACGAGCTGATCAGTGGCAGCCTGATCCAAATCGGCTGGATACCTTTTATTTAGTGCGCTCAGAATCTCAACCAACACCGTCCAAACTCGAAAAACCACGAACTCTCCCGGTGCAACGAATAATCCCAGCCGTCAAGACTTCGATCGGACGGCTGTCGACGAGCCGATCGGCACCGGAACGAGCCACTCGTGCCCGCTGCAGGGAGGATCCGGGGGGATACCTCTCCTCCCTCTCTTTAGGTCGGATTCGTCGTCGTGGGGGCGACCCCTCTCTCTCCACCGTCTCGGAAGCCGCCATTCGCAAGGTTAGCAGTCCAGCTCGTCTCCCCGGAGCCCGCCGGACTAGGCTGAGCTCGCCCGCTCTGTTCTGCTTCTCGCCGCCGCTTCGAGATCCGGAGTGGCGCTTCTTGGTGAGCTAACTTTTCTGATCCCAAATCCGGTTTCTTGGGCGCGCTTGTGGTCGGGTTGCTCGCGAATTTGCTGCTGTTGGAGTTCGTGGAGGCTCCTGCCGAATGTGGCTCCTAGCAGGAGCCCGGCCGCCGCCGGATCTGGGAGATAGCCTCCTGTGCTCCTGGAACACAAAAGTTTTGGTTTTGTTTTTTGTTTTGGTCACTTTTTGTTGACATTTTTCGTAGATTTAGCTGTCTCCGTTCGCGAAAACGTTTCTCGGTTTGGTTGTCGCTTACGTCTCATCTTTCGGGAGAGTTGAACCGAAATGGGCAGTAAAAACGGGTTCTTGGTGGGGAATCTGGCCCTCTTATCCCCTCCTCAAATTTGCCCTTCCGAGTTCTTGATTTAAGCTGCCTCTGCTTCTCAGTTGTGACAGAAACACTCCCTTTGATTTGATTGTGTTTGTTTCTTTCTTCTTTGACTCTGGCTCGTTAGTTGCCTTTGGATTTCTCTCTTTTTTAAAAAAGGTTTTTTTTAGTAGGTTGGGAGATGTAGCTATTGCCATGTCTCAATCACTAACTCTGGATCTCATGATCTTTGCAGGGTGGTAACAGGTTGCACTTGTTTTTTTTTTTTTATAAAAAAGTTGGTTTTTTGGGGGAGCTCTCTGAGCAGCTGAGGCTTCCATCTTGGATGACGTCTCGGTGAAAGCTGCAGGTATAGTAGTATGACTTGCATGCCTTGGATGGCTCTGCCGGCGATAGGCTAAGTTGGCGTACTGCCTGTCTGTCTGTTGAATTTATCTTCTTGGGGTGATGGGGTCGTCCGGTTGCAGCTCCGAGATAGTTGAGTCCACCGAAGAATTGGATAATGCGCCTGTTAGTGGCTCCAGCTTGCTGCATATTAAAGTGAAAACCGAGGAGAAAGATGGGAGGTGTCGTGATTACCCTGTGGAAAACGATCTTGACCAGCTTCTTAAGGCGATCGATAGCAGGACCTTCCGTCGGGCGCTTAGTCCTGGCCAGGCTGGTGCGCACGCTCTGCGGAAGAATGCTCAGAAGAAACCAGCTAGATCAGGATCGTCTCAAACTGCGGGCATCGGGATATCCTCCAAGCCTGTTAATATGAAGCAGGCGCTGAGAAGGCTTTGCATTTCCCAGGCGTCGGAAATGGCCACCATGAAGAGGTTGTCGATGTCACCCGGGTCATCGAGTTCATCTGAAGCAGGGACTATCCACAGGCTTTATGCCTCCTTGATGGTCCAAAGTAATGACGAAAGCGATCTGCATGATGATGAAAAGATGAATTTGATTGAAATATCAATCACTCCGGAAAAGATATCAAAGAGTTCATCTAGAGGAACAAGCGAGTTCAGTGAAGTCTGTGATTTCGAAACAGCTGATGGCAGTGCAGTCAACTCCCTGCACTCTGCATCTTCTACCTTAGCTGAGATACAGAAGATCAGGATCCAAGATGTCATCAGTGGTGACCCTATAGACAGCGAGAGCTCTGTGGCGGGAAATGTAAAATTGGGCACGAAAGTTTCTGCAGCTACTGATGATAGCTCTCCTAGAGTCCCTGTCTTGAGCAAACCCATCACTACTTCCCGACTAGTCAAGCCAGTCTTTCGATGCAAGGCCGTCAGTAAGAAGAAAGTGAAAGAAGAACCATCTTCATTGGGTAATTCCTCCAATAGTACTAAATTCTGCTCTTCAAAGGAGTCCATCTCCCTTGCATCAACCAGCTGCTCTTCAACATCGAGCGTTACAAATCCCACCAGCTGTGCAGAAGAAGAGAAAACAAATCCAGGCGCAGAAAAATCCGATGAGAAATTGTCTGACTGGTTAAGGTCAGAGGAAAAAGGGGAATGCTCCCAGAATTCGAAGAGCAGCATAAGTGAGTATGGCTGTAGCACGAGTATCAGTGACGAGAGCCAAATTGGATTGTGTGGCTATAGCAACAGGCCCCGCATGGCGGAGGATCTACGTTGGTTGACCATTCGCGAGTTGGCATTGCAACAGGGATCCTTGGGACTCGACAATTTCAAGCTTCTGAAGAGGCTTGGTTGTGGGGACATCGGAACTGTGTATCTTGCTGAGTTGGTTGATTCAGATTGCTTATTTGCTTTGAAGGTTATGGATATCGAGTACCTGATTAATAGAAAGAAGATGCTGCGAGCACAAGCTGAGAGGGAGATACTAGAAATGCTGGATCATCCATTTCTTCCGACTCTTTATGCCCATTTTACCACAGACAATCTCTCATGCTTGGTCATGGAGTACTGTCCAGGTGGTGATTTGCACGTTCTTCGTCAAAGACAACCTGGGAGAAGCTTTCCAGAGCCAGCTGCAAGGTAAATTCCATGTAGTACGTAGAGTTTCAGACATGTTAACATTCAATTCTCTCGAATTCCCATTGGTTAGTGCAGTTCTTGTTCTTTCTTTTATTGATTAACTTGCTAGGCTAAATTTTCTAATGATTACAAGCTCAACCCGATTACCATAGACTACTTTATGTTGGCTATATTTACAAATTTTGTTCCTGTGATATTTCAATTTTCTTGTTTGTTAGAGATTATGCATGCTGAGATCTACACATACATCAAGCTTGAGATACATGTACATCATATCTTCTAGTTCAAATAATATCTCATTGAAAACTCCAAATACAACCAGATTTCAAGATGCATTTTGTTTTCTAGCATTTAGCTCTTTTTGGAGTTTCAGCCCAAACTCATCTTATTCTTATTTCTGAACAAATAGCTAAATTTGGATCTGTCTCCCATCAGAATAAAATGCTCCATCTTTTTGCCACGAAACAATGAAGGTCATTTTTTGTTTGCCTATGTGTTGAACAATCTTGAATGAAGTGTTCTTCTATATATCATCAACAAATAAGCAGTATGGCAATTTACTATTAAGTGTTAACTATAAGCATATAATTTTTCTTTTGTATTTCCTCTAGTTTGTTGTCCCAGTTAATCTGATATGACTAGCTTTGATTTTGTTCAGTGTCTATGGCACATATCATGTGCTAGATCCCTTCTTCTAAGTGTTAGCAAGTTATATGTTACATCCCTTCTTAGCATTACCAAGTTTCATCTATGAGTGTATATGTTACATTTTTTCTGTAGTCTGCCCTTATTCAGTTGTGTATTTAGTATGTTGTTGTATATTTTGCAACTTTTTAATCTTTCTGTTGTTTATTCATTTAATCCTCAGCTGGCCAGCTGTACTTCACTGTACTGATAAAATTGTTGTTTTGCAGGTTTTATGTTGCAGAAGTTCTCCTTGCTCTGGAATATCTTCACATGCTGGGGGTCATATATCGTGATCTTAAGCCAGAGAACATCCTAGTCCGTGAAGATGGTCACATCATGCTATCGGACTTTGATCTCTCACTAAGGTGCTCAGTGAACCCAGTGCTTCTCCTGTCATCCTCTGTAGCAACAAAATACCAACCAAGAAAACTTGCAGGACCTTGTGCAGAGAGCTACTGCATCAGTTCGTCATGCCTCCAGCCCTCTTGTTCCCAAACTTCTTGTTTCATACCGCGCCCCTCGGTGCCAAGGCCTCGGAAGCCTAAATCTTCCCAGAAAAGGCTCCCTCAACTTGTTGTGGAACCTATAGACGCACGCTCCAATTCTTTTGTAGGCACACATGAGTACCTCGCCCCAGAAATCATCAAAGGGGAAGGTCATGGGAGTGCTGTGGACTGGTGGACCTTTGGTGTCTTCCTTTACGAACTTTTATATGGTAAGACACCCTTCAGAGGTCCTGGGAATGATGAAACATTGGCAAATGTGGTTTCCCAGAATCTCCGGTTCCCGGACAATCCAGCTGTCAGCAGCAACGCCAAAGATCTCATCAGAGGTTTGCTAGTGAAGGAGCCAGAGAACAGACTGGGATCGTTGAGAGGAGCAGCCGAGATCAAGCAACACCCTTTCTTTGAAGGCTTGAACTGGGCCTTGATACGGTCTGCTGCTCCACCAGAGACACGACCTTGCGATGTCGTGACTCTTGCAACAGTGCGGAAGAAGAAAGAAGGCAAATGCCTCGACTTCAGGAGTAACTCCGAGGATCTGGAATTTGAAGTTTTTTAGTGAGGTCTTGGTACAGTTTAGCATTATATCCGCTGATAGAGTCAACATTTTTCTTTTGAGTAGCCAAAAGCTGGGGGTGTACATGTAGATTCTTGTATTTTCAGTTACTGCTATGTTCCTGTTAATAGATCACTAAATTAAAAGGAATGATCGAAGCTCATGCCATCATCATTGTCGCATAAAGGTTGCTTCCTCTTGGAGGCTCCAGTAGATTTAGTGATTTGCTCCTATTGGGCAGTCAAACACTGATTTAGCATGTAGCTGCTGCTGTTTCTGCTTACTGAAAAAGCTGATTACTTTTCTTGTCAAGGAAGTATGAAAGTACTAGTTTTGTATATCTGCAAACAACAAATAATACATGAGTTTGTTACCTGAATGGTGGCTTGTAGCATCCTTTTCTATTAAAATTTCTCCTGCTGCAGTTTCTTTCATCTACAATATAATGTTCAGGAAACCAAGCTGTTGTACAAGTTTTTTTTTGGATTAAATCCAAATGAGTGGACTTCAATTTGCATGAAAGAAAGTTTTCTTAAGAAAAACTCAGGTTTCTGTGTCCAAGAAACCAATTCTAATGAATAGAAAAAAAAAATCTCAAGAAGGATCACAAAATAATCAAATTATTCAAGCTCCCTGCAACAGGGTTAACAAATATCGTTTCGACCACGGATTTCGACGAGCTGGTGGTATCGAAATTCGCAAAAAATCGAACGGTTTTGAAAGTCAAACAAATTTAAAATCTGGTCAAACTGCGGAGCGAAATTCGAACAAAAAAGTCAAAAATTGTGGAGCAAAATTCAAAAAAGGGCAAAAACCGCTCGAAAAGCGACAAATTTCGAGCGGCTTTCACGAAAATCGGCGACAGGTTGAAAAATTGCAAAAAAATGTTATAAAATCCCAAACTTTGTTTTTTTTTTCAAAAAATATTCACACCAGAGGTCATAAAGCTATTAATACTAATTGTAGGGAACTTTTGGATAAATGTTTTCAAATTTTTTGAATTTGAATTTGAACTTGAGTGGTAAACCGAACGAAATCTTTTCCGAACCGAAGTGGTAGGAGCAAATTTCATGAATTTTGAGCGTTGAGTGGTTTTGGACGAAAAGTGAAACCAATACATCTTTGTATGGTTCCTCCCTAGGATTCTGTTATCCAAGGCCATCGCCACTTGTCCCTGTGTACCCTATCAGATGCTTGTACGCTATCCACATGCCTAGAGGCCCAACGTGAGCAAACGGCTCAGCTGCAACTGCATGCAAGTGGTGGATGGATCCAGGAATTTTCAGATGTAAAGAAATGGTTTGAACTTAATAAAGGAACAAGCAGACCGCGTCAATTCATTCCTGAAGTAGCGCATGATTTACAGTAGTCGGTCGCTACAATTCGGCTATTTGATATATAATGATCAAGATGCATTACATTTCAAGCATAGCTTGGAAAATGTCATTCTGAACTCTTAACTTATTTCTCACCTTCACCGAGGGCCACATTGCAACTGATTGTCATGAATTGTCGGAAGAACACCAATGGCATGAAAAGGATGCCTGCTTGTGGCCATGGAAGGTATCATTCATGAGACATGACCGGCACTACCATGATTAGGGACCAACCGCACAGTAACCGAAATGACGATGCCTGGTAGCTGCCTTATATGATATGATACGTCAGATCAAGGGCACTAGGCTCCGGGGTAACGCTCCCTACGTCATATCAAACTAGCCAGGGTTATAAGCTATTCTGCGTTTTGCGAAATTTTGACGCGTGACATTGTAACGTGTGAAATTTAGGAAATTCGATCGCGCGATGTTGTGCCATGCGAAATTTGGTCCGATGAATATTTCTAAAAAAAACAAGTAACTTCGTTTTTTTTATATAAAAAAAGGCTGCTAGGAGTCATCGGCGAATCTCTGGATTGTTAGGAGCCGTCGGCGAATCTGTGGAATTTTTTTAAGGAAACCGCGGAGGAATTTAAACATCATTTTTTTACGTGATTTCGGTTTTCGTGTTTTTTGTTTAAAAAATGGGTTGCTAGAATCTATCGGCGAATATGTGAACCGCTATAAACCTTCGGCGAATCTATGTTTTTTTGAAGAAAACCGCGGCGTCATTTTTTTTACGTAATTTCGATTTTCATGTTTTTTTTAAAAAAAAATGGGTCGCTAGGACCCGTCGGCGAATCGATGGACTGCTATAAACCTTCGGTGAATCTGTATTTTTTTTGAGAAAACAGCAGACGTTTTTTTGTTTTACCAGGAGGACCTTAACGTAAACCGCAGAGGGACCGAAACGCATTTGCGATTTTTTCAGGTTCTTTCTATTAAAAACTGATCGGATGACCTAAACGTGATTTCGAATTTTCCGGAGGACCTTCTCGCGAAGGAAGTGACGTGGCTGCCCTGGCTGAGCTCGAAACCTCTCCACTTTATATAAAGGTACTAGCCAGTGTCGCGCGCTACGCTGCGCCGTGCTAAATTTGGTTGTGCAACGCTACGTCACGCGAAATTTGGTCCGATGATTACTTCCAGGAAAAATGGGTCCGAGGACATAAACGTGAATTCGTTTTTTTCTTCGGGGTTTTCTAAAAAATGCGCTAGCTAGGAGTTATCGGCGAATTTGTGGCACTACGGGTCGTCTTTGTGTGGTGCGAAACCACTAGGAGTCATCGTCAAATCTACAAAAACGTGTTGTTTTTACGTAATTTCGTTTTTCTTTGTTTTTTCATAAAAAATGGGCTGCTATTTATAATTTTTCAAAGGACCTAAACGCAATTTATAATTTTTCAAAGGGCCTTTTTGCGAGGCCGGTGACGTGGCGTCGCTCAGGAGCCGTCGATCTAACCCGCTTTAATAGAAAGTATTTGTAAACAAATAGGCTGGCTAGGAGCCGACGGTGAATTTGCGTTACCACGGGTTTTTTTTTTCAAAAACAGTAGTTGGAGGATGCATTCGCGAATATACAGAACCATGGGGTCCTTACTGCAAAATTATGGCAGAAGGAGCTAGATGTAATTTTAGTTTTTTGCAAAACTAATCGGTGGAGGACCCGATCGCGAATATGCGGAACAACGGGTCTTTTTTCGCAAAATAACCGGTAGAAGGACCTAAACGTAATTTTGAAATTTATAGAGGGCCTTTTCGCAAAAAAAAATGCCATGTCGATGGGCTGGCTACCCGCCAATCTCTCCAGCTTTAATAGATAAGTTATACATTTGGTGTGTCTTCTCTACATGCTATATATGTTCTAAATAAGTAAAACTTCTTCCTCGATTACTCACGCCAACCTTGCTTTTTTGTTGGATCTTCGTCTAACTTGGATGAAAAGTAATAATTTACACCTGTTGGCGTCAAAAACTTGAAGTAGGGTTTCGACAACAGCACACCAGACGAACATCTGTTCAGAGCGTGCCAGTCGATTTGACCTGGAATCGACAAGGTAAAGATATGAAATTCACTCGAAGCCGATCGTAATGATCAATCGGCTTAAACCTAATCAACTCGAAGCCGATTAAGATCAAAGTAACGAGGTAAGTCTAATTAGCCGATTAAGGCTAACCAGATGATAAAGGTAGATCGATTCTGAAGAAGGCGATGCGCAACAAAATCAGAATAAATCGAACCTGGGGCATAATTTGAAGAAGATCAACAATCGGCGATGCGCAACTTTATTGATCGAAATCGAATTACAAAGGCTAAATTACAAGAACTACTCCTAGTCGACAGGAAAAAGTAATGTAGATTGGTGTGTTTGATTGTGTTGTTCTGCGCAGCTTGCTTCAGCCTCTTTTATACCCGTCGGCCGATCGTATCCTTTTACAACACGTTTCGAGATTTGATCTGTATCGGCCTTATCTCGGATAGTTATTTCTTTAAAGATCTTGCTATTACCAAATATCTTCAAATCTTTCCAACTCGTCTGTTAGTCTCCGTATGTTTGACTTTACTGCCGATTTTGACTTGACTTGCCAAATTTTGGTGCAAACATATGCCCCCCATTTTTGAGAGATGACTTGTCATCTATCAAAAAACACAATAATCGGCTTTTCCCATCGGCTAACTGTTGAACTTCGCTCAGTAACTGCTACTTTATTTGCGCCATATTTTTCTAACATGTGTGTAGTGCGCTTTAACTGTTCGCGTCTTTTGAGATTCATTTCCCGCCGCTTCAGATTTTTACCTTGCTATAAAATGCGGCCCCCACACTGTCATTCCCCACGTGCTCAAGCTCTCGTGATCTTCATAATCGGCTTCTTCCTTCTGCTTGGCTTCTCATTTGAGTCAATCGGCTTCTTAACACCAAGGTCGACTGAATGGATCCTTCCCAGGTACTCATCCCGATTCCCAACAGTGTTGATCAGTTTTTCCTTGGCCCCCTAGGAAACTTAGATGCGGCTACGGTTATCGATCAAGAAGTAACTCGCCTTCCTTTATCGGCTAGAGGATATAACATTGAAGGTTGGAGTAAGAGTTTTAGAGCTTAGCCGACTGCACTTAAAGGGTGGAAGAATTGGTATAATCGGGTAGTAGCCCAAAAAGGAGAATCCTGGGAGAGAATGGGCATAGCCGAGTGCATTCCTTTGAGTTTAGCCGATCCAGAGGCCAATGAGCCCTTGGTGGCCACGACTTGTTATTTCTGGTCGGATGCTTTTAACGCCTTCATGTTTCGCACCTGTTCGGTCGGCCCAACCTTGCTGGATGTCGCTCAACTTTGATGCCTGAGACCAGATGGGGACCAAGTATCGGCCTTTAGTGCCAAACTTGGGTATAAACTTATTCGGTCCAAAGGTGAAGGCTGGTCTAAATATATTGCCAATAACAATAAAGTAAATGGATTAGTATCGGACGAAGAGCACGTTGCTTTCCTTAACCTCTGGCTTGACTAATTCCTGTTCTGCGGTGCTTCATTAGGGCCAACCCAAGTATATCAGGCAATTGCAGAAGGATTGGTAGAAGGTCGTCGGCTGGCGCTTGGGAAAACATTTCTGGGAGCAGTGTACCAAATGATGCATATCATTAGAAGTCGGCTTTATACGGGTTTTACTGATTTTACCGTGGGTAATGTGGGTGGTCCCTTGTGGTTTATCCAAGTTTGGCTGTATTGCTTTTTTAGCCGACCCTTTGATCTGGAGTCTGCCGATGATACAGCTTTTCCAAGAGAAGACAGCCCAGAGAATGCTATTCCCCAATATCGAGCAAGCCGATCTTTTGGCGAACGGTTCATCATGTGCTCTGGTAACGAGACGAAAATCACGGCAGCCGACTCGAGGAAGTACATGTCTTTCTTCCTTCACTTAAGCAATGAAGAGTTGAAACAACGAGACTTTTTTAGTTATAGCTGTGTGGCCGATTTTCCATGGCCTTCATTTCTGCATCTTGAAGCCGACAGTTCTTCAATGCCCCAGGAGACACTCAACTTGTATAAAATTTTCATTTCTCCTTGCATTCTCCATGCTGGTCTCCATACAAGAAATCGGACATACCAGCGGTCATATGAATTCTATCATCCGTCTATTTACGCAAGGCAACTGGGATTTGGTCAAGTGATCCCAAGTTTTCAGCTTCTTGATCGGCTTGAGCCAAGAGCTAGAGTCCGCAATGCTGTATCGGCTGAGATTGTCCTTAAAGTAGCCGATGACCTACAAGTTGAATCTTTGCTACACTTCTTCCTGAACACCAGACGGGCAGGCGGTTATACTACATGGTGGTCAACCATTGCAGAAGCTCTCTATCGGTCCTGGTCTCCGTCGACTAGCATCAACGATTTTTTTCCAAATCTTCAGGAGCTGACGTTAGTATCTAACACCGATTCTAGCAGTGAGGCCACTTCGTCCGGATATACTAACACGAACGTAGATGTTTCTGGCGAGGTATCGGCTTAGCGTCTAAATCTTCCACTTTGTCTTTTATGAAGTCTACCTTGAATCTAATTTTCTTTCTTCTCTGTAGAACAATGCTATTGGAAAGAGGGCGGATTCAGGCCCATCGGGTGACAGCCAGCCCACGAGATAGCAACAATCAGCTGCTATTACGGGTTACGCCTCTGGGTCCTTGGGTATTTAGAGCCCATCTCTGTCGGACTTAGAGAAACAGAAACAACCCAGTAAGTCTTTTATCGGCTTTCTTTTAATTTTCAACCAATTTTCATCTAACAAGATCGTTTATCCGATAAACCCTCAGAAAAGAAGCGAAAGCACACAAAGGCTGCTGCCAAGAGAATCCCTAAACCCCATGAGCAGAGTGGCGAAAGCTCGCCAACTATATCGGCCACGGGAGAGGTGAGTTTCTTGTCCCTTTGAACTTTGTGTGACTCTTTCTGTGCACTGCTCTAATCTTGATTTTATTCCTTTTATAGCCGACACCATCTGCACAAGCGGCCGCCATTCTAGCTGATCTTCCCGCTATTTCTCCCAAGATTAAACCACCCTCGCCTATTATACCATCGGCCCCAGCCTCCAATCCCTCCATGTCTTCCGACCCAATGGATTTGTTAGGATTCACTCTTGATGAATTGGAAGATCCGGAGGTGATGGCCACGGATGATTTTCCTGCTGACATTAGAAAAATCCTTAAAGTCGCAGAGGAACCGTCGGCTGTAGTGACTTTAGTACCTGGGATGAAAGCCAGGCTGAACAAACTTTTCGAGGAAATAATGCAGCCTGAAGCCGACCTTCTAGCCAATACACAGCCTTTACGAAATGTTATGGCGGCTCTCTAAGCCGATCTCCCCCCAGAAGCTATGGCTGCCCTTCTTGAAGTATGCCATCTGGACGGCAAAAGGGCTGAAGTACAAGAGGCAAAGGCCAGAATTGCAAAAAGGGAGGCCCAAAGAGCCGACCAAATCATCCTGGACAAGTTGGTGGCTGACACAATGGCCCAGAAGAAAAAATTTTATGAGGACAATCAAGCCCTTAAATCGGATAAGGCCAGCATTCTTCACTTGGAATCGGCCAAAAAACGTCTTGAAGAAGAGTTGGCTGAGGTGAACAAGAATTTGGCCGATAAGCAATCTTCACTTGCTGCAGCTTCTGCCTCCCTCAAAAGCCAAAAGCAAAAGATCGGCCAAGCCGTATCTCAAATCTCTACGCAAATGGCTAAGATCACTCCTGTCCCAGGTAATGACAAAGAAGATGAAAAGTTCCTGGATGGAATCCAACAAATCATTGCTAAGGCAGCAGGGGCAGTATCGGCTTTAGGGGGTAGGCTCCTTCGTTCAGGCCTCTGAGTTTTAATCCTTTTCTGATGATGAAACATTGTTGGGCGATAGATTTTTGGAACACTTGTAACTCAACTTTATAATCGGTTGTTTAACCGATTAAATTTATCTTGCCGTAATTTTATCCCTTTTGCAAATCTGCGATTTTTCCTAGCCGATTAACAGCATCGTGGTAACTTGACCTTTTAACGCAATTCTCAATCGGCTAAGCCCCAATCCAGACGCTAGGATAGTACTTCTTTAAGTATTTCCTGTTAATAGCTTTGAGCAAAACGTATCCTTCCAACGTCTCTATTATGTACGAATTTCCACCGACTAGCCGATTAACCTTGTATGGTCCTTCCCACGTAGGTGACCATTTCCCGAATCGGTTATCTTTCGAACCAACAGGCAATATCGTTTTTCATACTAAATCGGCTTGATCGAAAGATTTAGGCATGACCTTTTTATTATATGCCTTTGCAATCCTAATTTTATTCTTCTTAAGCCGATAAAGCATGGACAAATGTAATTCTGCCAACTCATCTAAGTTATCGATCATCGAACCACTATAATCCTGAGCCGACAAACCGTTTTGTCTGGCCACTCGTATAGATTCAATGTTAATCTCTACGGGTAAAACGGCTTCTTGACCATATACCAACTGGTAAGGTGAAAGCTTCGTTGCTCCGTGATAAGCTAGCCGATATGCCCAAAGTGACTCCAATAGGGTCGAGTGCCAATTCCTCGGTCTCTCATCGATTTTTCTTTTGATCAACTTAATTAACGTTTTGTTAGACGACTCGGCTTGTCCGTTAGCCTGAGCGTAATATGGGGATGAGTTCAATAACTTGATTCCAAGACTTGTCACGTAACTCTGAAATTCATTAGACATGAAAACTGTACCTTGATCGATCGTGATTGTTTGCGGTATTCCAAACCGATGGACAATATGTTCATTAACAAAACTGATCGCCTCAACACTGGTTACCTTCTTAAGCGGTATAGCTTCAACCCATTTAGAGAAATAATCGGTCGTGGCCAAAATAAACTTATGACCTTTACTCGAAGCAGGAAATATTTGACCGATTACATCTATTCCCCAACCTCTAAACGGCCATGGTTTAATAATTGGATGTAAGGCCGATGCTGGTGCTAGTTGTATGTTGCCAAATTTCTTACAAGTCTGACATCCTTTATAATATTTGAAACAATCCTCTAGCATTGTCGGCAAAAAATAACCTGTTCGTCTAAGTATCCATTTCATCTTATGAGCCGATTGGTGAGATCCGCAAATACCTTCATGTACCTCGCCCATTGCTACCTGTGCTTCTTCGGTTCCAAGACATCTCAACAGCAAGCCTTCCATCGTCCGATAATACAATGTATCGTCCATAACAATGTACTTTAAAGCTTGTTGCCTAATCTTGCGCTCTGTCGGCTTAGATGGATCGGTCAGGTAATTCTTTATTTGCGTTCTCCAATCCCCGATATCTATGCACATGATGGCTTTATCTACTAATTCAGCTACCTGATATCGGCCAAAGTCTTTATACCCTGATGCCTGTTGAGCTAAGGCGTTAGCTCTATCGTTCAATTCTCGAGGGACATGACCGATAGAAAATGATGTAAATGAGCCGATAATCTCGAAACATTGTTCCAAATATTTCAGCAGTATTTCATCTCGGCATTGGTATTCTCCTTTTATTTGCTTTACAATTAACATTGAATCCCCGTATGCCTCAACAGCATTTACTCCGATGTTTTCCAATAATTGCAAACCTTTGAGCAATGCTTCATATTCTGCCTGATTGTTTGAGCATCGACTATTTAATCAAAATGCGAATTCAAAATTATGCCCTTTGGGTGATATGAGCACTACACCGATCCTGTCACCCTCTCTGCATACAGACCCGTCAAAAAACAATTGCCAAGGGGCTACAGACACCAAGTCGGCAGCAGTATCATGCCCTGTTATAAAATCGTCCAGAACTTGTCCCTTAACTGCTTTAGCCGACTCGTAAATCAGGTCGAACTCTATCAAGGCATAAGCCCATTTGCCAAGTCGACCTCGTAAAATCGAAGCTGATAACATATGTTTTATAACATCGGTTTTACAGATTACTTTACAAACCGATGCTAAAATATAATGTCTTAGCTTTGTACATGAGAAATATAAAGACAAGCATAATTTCTCGATGAAAGGGTACCTGACTTCATCATCAAGAAGGCGTCGGCTTAAATAAAAAATAACCCTTTCCTTTCCATCGACTTCTTGTGCTAAAACAGATCCGATAGTTTCCTCCTCAGCCGATATATATAACTTGAAAGGAATCCCTTTTCGCGGCGCGGCCAAGACCGGAGGATTGGCTAGATAATCTTTG
This sequence comes from Otatea glauca, assembly GCA_036346275.1. NCBI lineage: Eukaryota > Viridiplantae > Streptophyta > Magnoliopsida > Poales > Poaceae > Otatea > Otatea glauca. The sequence continues at coordinate 28,077,212 of CM070733.1, read as the reverse complement.
ACGTCATCGAAAGCTTTTTGCTGATCGATTCCCCACACGAATTCTTGACTATCCTTCAATTTCAACAGTGGGGTAAAAGCACGGATCCGACCGGAGAGATTCGAGATAAACCTTCGGAGATAATTAATCTTGCCGATCAACTTTTGCAATTCATTTTTGCATGTTGGCGGCATCGTATCGATTATGACTTTAACCCTTGCTTGATTTACTTCAATACCTCTTTCATGTACCATAAAGCCCAAAAATTGCCCAGCCGACACTCCAAACGCACATTTGAATGGATTCATTTTCAAGCCATGCAATCTTATGTTCTGGAAAACTTTTTCTAAATCGGCCAAATGTTGCAAGTCTTCCGCAGATTTCACTATGACATCATCGATATATATTTCGACAATGTGACCGATTAAGTCATGAAAAATCAGATTCATGGCTCGCTGATATGTTGCCCCAGCGTTCTTTAAACCGAAAGTCATGACCGTCCACTCGAATAAACCTATGGCGCCAGACATCTAAAAGCTATTTTTGGTATATCGGCCTCTGCCATGAATATCCGATTGTATCCGCATTCCGCCTAGAAAACTTATGATCTTATTCCCGATGCAAGATCGATAAGCATATCGGCTATTGGCATCGGGTATTCATCTTTTGGTGTCGCTTTGTTCAAATCTCTAAAGTCGACACATACTCGAAGTTTCCTGTTTTTCTTCATGACCGGAGCAATATTGGAAACCCATTCCGCATATCGGCAAGGCCTTATAAATTTTGCCTCCAACAATCGTTCTATTTCTTCTTTTATTATTTTATACAGGGCCGGATTAAAACGCCTAGGGTATTGTTTAAACGGCCGATACCCTGGTCTGATAGGCAGCCGATGTTCTACCAATTGTCGGCTTAAACCAAGCATCTCATGATACTCCCAAGCAAAGCAATCTTTATAATCTCTAAGAATTTTGATTAACCTCTCTTTGTATTTTACATCTAATTTTGCGCTAATAAAAGTTGGTCTTTTCCTATCTCCGCTACCTATATCGACTTCTTCAAGCAGATCTATGGACGTGAAGCCTTGACCCAACTTTTCAATCTCTTGAAAATCTTCTATAGCCTCGTAGCTATCTGTTTCTTGCTGATAGCTTTGCATTTTATCTTGTAATGTCTTCATTGCTTTTCCTGTCCTCATCAGCGTAATACTTCATTTGTCCGATCAAACGTGCCCGGCTTGACACTGATCGGCATAAGTCCTGACTTACTAACGCAGATGAAGTCGCAGTCATCCAATGTTTTTCCTGATATACACCCAGCTTCTTCGTGTTGCCAATTCGCATCAGAACTGGCCATGGCGATGTGAGCCGATGTATCGGCTGTAACAATTTCAACCTCTTCTCCATTCCATTGGACAAGTGTTTGATGCATTGTCGACGGGATGCAGCAGTTGGCGTGAATCCAATCTCTTCCAAACAGAACACTGTAGTTTCCTTTGGCGTCAATGAAAAAGAATGCGGTCGACAAAGTTTTGCTACCGATAGTCAGTTCTGTAACCATGACGCCTTTGGCCTCTGTGGGATCACCTGTGAAGTCGTTTAAAACCATATTAGTTTTAATTAAGTCTTCATCGGACTTACCCAATTTCTTGCACGTCGTGTAGGGCATAAGGTTTACTGTTGCTCCATCGTCTACCAGTATCCTTAATATCGGCTTTCCATTTATATACCCTTTCAGATACAATGGTTTCAGATGCCGATGATCGTCTCTTGGTTTCTCAAAGATTGCGTTTTGTATGCCTGAATATGATTGAGCAAAAGTTTCTTTAGCCGACTCAATTTTGATTTTGAATTCAGCTGGCAACGTGAACACCATATTGATATTCGTTGGGGGTGTATCGTCCCTAATCATAGGAGAATCTAGATCATCCGCCGACTCAAAATCTTCCTCGACTTGTTCCTTTTTTCTCCACTCTTTCTTAACAATCTTGATCGGACGAAGCTCATTGAAAGTATCATCCCTTCATTTTTTCTGCGTCGGCTTCCCGGATCTCTTGAGTCCTTAGTCTCTGGAGCCGTCTGCGCTGCGACCGGCTAAGGCCAGATGGACACCACCTAGGTTTGGGCTCTACTGGCTTTCGTATCTGGCCGGCAAAATTTTCCCGGTCTGAACTAGGCCTCTGTGTTTCGACCTGGTCTGGTGCCTGATTTGGTTCGGATATTCTTTCGTGAACAGGCCTTCTGTAATCTTTGCCATGACCTCGAATCGGCCCAGACAGCCTATCTTTAGCCGATTGTCTTGGCCAATCGTCTCGGGGATAATGCTCCATCGGGCACGTATACGGAGACGGCAATGCTACTCTTATCTCCCAACAAAACTGCCAAAAAGGACACCATCTATGTGCCCTCTCCACGTTTTCAGTACAATACAAATTATCTGACCGACGAGTAGGATATCGTGGTCGATTATTCATTCTTTCATATTTCTCCAACTGAGAAAACGTTGGTCCCGGCCTTTTGGCTGACTGCCTTGATGGTGATTTTTTAGCTTTGTACCATTTACCCACTCGAGGATTTACTTTGGGTTTAATGGTTCTCGAATTCTTCCCCTCATGATCGGCTTCTATTTGTAATGAGCCGATTGTAATTTTTAAAGTTTGGCCACCATTTGAAGTCGACTGAATGTCGACTTGCCGATCTTTTTCCGGTTCGTCAAGTATCAGATTTTTCCCTTTAGCCGAACATTGAACCATATTGATTGGGAACGGATCAGCATCAACTTGCATAGTCGGCTCGTCAGCGAATTTTAATCGACCATCCTCGATAGCCGACTAGATCTGTTGACGAAAAATATTGCAATCATTAGTATTATGGGAAAAAGAATGGTGCCACTTGCAATACCTGCGCTTCTTGATCTCGTCAGCCGATGGTATGACGTGTCCTTCGGGCAATCGTATTATTTTCTCTTGCAATAAAAAATCAAAAATTCGATCACACTTGGAAACGTCAAAGGCGTATTTGACTTCCGACTTATTCCTAGTCGGCTTAAGCCAAGAACAAACTAAGGATTTTTTAGATCCTTTTATCCATTCGGCTATATTTATTTCTGCTTCATCGTCTTCAGAAGAATCGCTCGGACAATAGTCGACCATGTTAACTTTAACTTTATCCTTTTCTTTATTGCTGTTATTTTTAAATCTATCTTTAAACGCTTTATTATCCGGGAATCGGCTTTCCTGAGCCGACACACGATGAAGCAAATGACTTAGATCGGTGAACTGTTGCCCTCCAAACTTCTCCCTAAGTGGTGGAATCAACCCTTGAAAAGCCAAATCAGCAAGTTGGTTATCGGGCAGTGTGATACTAAAACACCTGTTTCTGATTTCTCTAAATCTTTTAATATAATCAGTCACCGATTCTCCAAACTTCTGGTGAACAGAACTTAGATCAGAAATTCTGAGTTCTAAACTGCCTGAGAAAAAGTATTCATAGAATCGGCTTTCCAAATCGTTCCATAAGTGGACCGAATTTGGAGGCAAACAAGTAAACCAAAAAAGGCTGTCCCGGACAGTGATAACGGAAACAGTCTTATTTTTAGCCCATCGGACTAAGCCGCTTCGCCGCATTGCGCGATAAAGCGTCCAATATGCTCCAGGGTAGTAATCGAGTCGTCACCAGAGAACTTCGCGAAATCTGGGACTCTGTAATTGTGGGGGTAAGGCATACGATCTATGTAATCAGGATACGGCTTTCTGTAGCCGATAACCTTTCCTTTTGGCTGTATGCCGAACTGATCCCTTAAGACGGCAGAGATCTGATCGGCCCAGTTTGCATTATCGGCCACTGGAATAGCAGGCCCTTGATAATGTTGGTCATAGTTGGCATTCTGCCCCCTGAGTGCAAACTCGGGTTGCCAATTATGTTGAGCCGACGACATACGAGTGTACTGATCGTGCCTATTATGTCTAACTTGGGGTTTCGGTACTGGGACAAAAGGTTCTGAATAAGTTACTACCCTATGTGGACCTAGATTTCTAGGCAGGGTAGCTTCATGCGGGTATCTGTCAGACCCAATCGACTGTGAAACCGATTGCGAAAAAGCAAAGAATGGAGCCGATGGCGGCAGATTTGTTGACGAGTCTAATTTAGCGGCGTCGGTATAGGCATGGTGATGGTTCACCCCACTTGGCCGAGGATCTCTAGGCAATATGATGGTGGGCTGAGTAGGCATCATAGTAGGGGGTGAGGTTATAGCCGATGGTTTAGGATCGACCAGTGTGCTCTGCGTATTTTGTGCTACTGAAAAAACAGGGTAATTCGGCAGAGCTTGCAATGGATCAAGCAGACTACCGACGATGCTAACTCCTGGGCTATAGTTTTAACACTGTTTGCTATCATCGGCTTAAGCGTTGTAACAAGAGCCGATGATTGGTTTATTAAGGCGTGGTGCACAGATTGATTAATCATAGCCGATAATTCGGCTTGAATAGGCAGATATCGGCTTACCGGTTCTGTGACACCCGCATCTCCCAGGGCGTTAACCGTCGGCAGGGCGGATTTTTGAGTGACGCCACGTTTAGTTTTCTGATAACAGCTTAGCATCATCTCCTCTAGCGCAGTTTTCCGATCCTCGATTTCTTGACGTTGTTCTGAGGTCAAATCGTCCATTGTTGGGACGATTATAGCTTCTGTGTTGAGATCGGATGGCGGAATCGACTTCCCTGATGAAGACATTGGTCCCACCGGGCGTGCCAAGAGTGTGTTGGCGTCAAAAACTTGAAGTAGGGTTTCTGACAACAGCACACCAGACAAACACCTGGTTCAGAGCGTGCCAGTCGATTTGACCTAGAATTGACAAGGTAAAGATATGAAATTCACTCGAAGCCGATCGTAATGATCAATCGGCTTAAACCTAATCAACTCGAAGCCGATTAAGATCAAAGTAACGAGGTAAGTCTAATTAGCCGATTAAGGCTAACCAGGCGATAAAGGTAGGTCGATTCTGAAGAAGGCGATGCGCAACAAAATCAGAATAAATCGAACCTGGGGCGTAATTTGAAGAAGATCAACAATCGGCGATGAGCAACTTTATTGATCGAAATCGAATTACAAAGACTAAATTACAAGAACTACTCCTAGTCGACAGGAAAAAGTAATGTAGATTGGTGTGTTTGATTGTGTTGTTCTGCGCAGCTTGCTTCAACCTCTTTTATACCCGTCGGTCGATCATATCCTTTTACAACACGTTTCGAGATTTGATTCGTATCGGTCTTATCTCGGACGGTTATTTCTTTAAAGATCTTGCTGTTACCAAATATCTTCAAATCTTTTCAACTCGTCTATTAGTCTCCGTATGTTTGACTTTAGTGCCGATTTTAACTTGACTTGCCAAATTTTGGTGCAAACAACACCCTAGTTGGACCCTTCGTGACGGTATGTACTCAACTCGAAGGGAGATCTGAAAGCTGAAAAGCGCTCCTTACCTTTTTGCTTTAGGCATGGAATTGTATACAAGAAAGTGACGGCCATGAAAGCCTTGAGAAGGTTCAGTAATGTTCCAATAACATTGTCCATGCAGGTCACTTTGTAGCGCATCCAGTGGAATGCCTAGGCAGGTAAGGAAATATCCGCTCCACTTTAAAGATGCTTTAAGAGTGTGGTTAAGTACAAGTCTTGTGGAGATCAATCATCCATGTTCTTGCAATGATTAGTCTTATCATCCCTAAAAAAAATGGCTGTGATGCTTTACTTTAGACCGTGTTAAGGGTGAGCTTTTTCTAGATGATGGGGCCGAGAAGAATGAGATGTTGAATAGTTAGCTTGATCGGTATATTTGAAACAAATTTGATGAACAAAACAGATTTCTCAATTTTCGGCTGTCTAAAGAATTTGTGGTCTCGGATAACTGATATGGTTGCAGTATCATGGGAGATTTCTGACCAACTGCATGCAAAATTTTCTGCAACATTCAGGGTCATATTTTGAACGTAGCAATTCCAAAAAGAAAAACAATTCAATTCCTGTAGGAACCTGAGAAAATCCCAGTTCCTAATGGGGCCTAGAAATCTTCTCTTTCCGGGCTTTATCCCTGAATTTTTTTTCTGAGAAGCCCTGTCACCTGCAGCACTACCATGAACCATCTTCAGCCACATACACCAGCATGAAAGCATCTAATTTGAGATCTAACCTGAGGAATTTTTTTTTGCGGGGTAATTTTAAGTACCAAGATCCTTCTTATTCTAAAAAAATGGAGGACCAAATGCAGATTGGATAGGTAGGCTGTAATCCTGCAAACACATGGCATTTGGTGATCCACATTATCTTGCTCATGAGCCAAAAGGCATTAAACTTCAAGATTCAAGGGCGTCTTGTACACTACTGAAGAAAAGGGGTACCAACTCTGATCAAAATTGTTTCCAGCAACAAAAATTGTGAAGTCAATGTAATTGTAAGTTGGAGCATGGGCTAGGTGGTAGCATAATATCACACGCATGGGACATTGGGGCGCAGCAACTGAGTAAAATTTCTGATGTGTTCAGGACTGATGCTTTGACCCTAACGTGCTACTTGGCAACTATCTAAATCAAGAGCCATTAGACTGGTAGCCATGACGAGCCAACCAACGCCTCTTCCTGGACCAATGGTTGAATTTGACTTGCCAAGGTTACGGTCAGCATTCAGTTAAGCTGATAGCCTTTCTGCGATAGCTATCAGACCGCCTTCTTCTACTATGAAAATATAGCCCATGGAAATGTTTTTCGATTTTTTAAGCTATTCTGTGCTGCTGCCTGGAAAAGAGGTCACATCCATAGTTTGCAGGCCTTTCCCTCGATCAAGAACAATTTGCTTGGCCAGTCCTGACTCCTGAGTACTGTCAGTTTGCACAATGTTTGTTATCAACAATCTATTACAGAAGTACAGAACAAGTTTGAGTATAGGCGAGAACCGAGCGTAGCTCGGTTGGCCAGGCATGCTGTCCAGTGGCCGGCTGTCCATGTTTGATTCCTTGAATGCCGGCGCTCACCCTAAAAAAAAAAGGGTACACAGGCATGTGTGTTCAACGAGAATTAGTTCCTTAGCTTAGCGTGTGTAGAGAAGCGGACATGTGTGTGTCCGTGTATTGTATGAGTGTGGTGTGCGTTGTTTATGTGAGTAGCCTTGTACCCTCTCAAAAAAAAAAGTTTGAGTTATAGGCAGCAAACTGTTAGAATATTTTAAGTTAGCTAATTATGGTTACTAATCATGGTTTGTATATATGCCATGAATCACGAATTGTAAATAATCTATAAATCTGTAACTAATTCTGTTGATCAAAGCAATATAAAGAAAGATGGAGCCGGCCCTTGTGAGGTGTGGTTTCCAATCCAGAAAAACTCTTCTTCACAGTTTCCTTCAGATATCACAGCCTTCTGCTCCAAGCCACGCCATGAATACCTTCGCAACCAACGTCAGCAGCACCTCCGGTGTTTTGAATGATACCTTGTCGGCAGGCATTTCGATGAGCATCAGCTCCACATCGTCGACTTCGTCGATGTTCACGTTTGGGCATCTCGTCACCGTCAAGCTTGCGCCCGAGAATTATCTTCTATGGCACGCACAAATTGTTCCTCTCCTGAGGAGCTTTCGTCTCCTCGCTACGTCGATGGCACAACTCAGTGCCCACCGGAGTACGTCATCACCACCTCGGAGACCGGAGCAACACAGACTCTAAATCCTGCTTATCAGGCATGGACGCAACAGGATCAGGCGATCCTGTCCGCTATCCTATCATCCATGACGGAGGGTGTTCTTGGCCAAGTTCTATTCATGGCTAACTCTCGAGAAGTCTGGACCACGCTGGAGAGCATGTTATCTTCACAGTCCACGACGCGGTCGATGCAGATCCGTGTCCAACTTGCTCACGCCAAGAAACATGACATGACTATCACAACTTACTTCAACAAGATGAAATCTCTCGCCGACACTCTGACATCCATCGGGCAGCCTCTCCAGCCTCACGAGTTCATCTTGTATCTTCTTTCGGGTCTTGATGCCGATTACGACTCCCTCGTCTCGTCGGTCACCATCTACAATGACGTCATCTCCGTGTGCAATCTGTACACGCACATGCTGAACCAAGAACAATGCATGGAGAACCGCAAGGCCGAGTTCTGTGTTGATCACTCTGCAAACGCTGCAAGCTATGGAAACCAATCGAGTGGCAAGCAGCCCTACCGCACCAATAACCGGGCTCTGCAGTAGCAGTACAAGCCCCGGACCAACAACAGGTCTGGTGGAGGAGGTACCACCGACGGTGGTCCTAATACTGGGGGCAATCGTCCGGTCTGTCAACTCTGTGACAAGATCAGACATGTTGCATCTCATTGCTACAAGCGATTCAACTATGATTTCTCAGTGTCAGTAATGACGTCCGCATGGCGGCTGCTGCACACAGGAATGGTGTGACGCCCTCCTACCCTATTGACACTGTCTGGTATGCGGACACGGGCGCCACCGACCATCTCACCAATGAGCTTGACAAACTCACGGTGAAGGAATCCTACTGCGGCAAGGATCAGGTGCATACGGCGAACGGGTCAGGTATGCGAATCTTGCATGTTGGTCACTCTACCATTCATACATCTCATCCTAAATCACTTAATGTCAAAAATATACTTCATGTTCCTTCTGTTACTCGCAACCTTTTATCTGTAAGAAATCTTACACGTGACAATAACGTTCTCATCGAGTTTCATCTTGATCATGTGTTTGTGAAGTATCGGGACTCGAGGGCAACAATCCTTAGTGGTCGGTGTCGCGGTGGTCTCTATTCCATTGATGCACCATCTTTGAAAGAAGTTTTCAGCAGTGTCAAAGCTTCATAGGAAAATTGGCATTGTCGTCTAGGTCATCCAGCGTCACCCATCGATCAGCATATTCTAAGTCATAGTGAGCTTCCTTTTGAGTTAGCCAAGAATAATCGAGTTTGTGATGCTTGTCAGCAAGGAAAAAGTCACCAACTTCCGTTTTCCCTTTCAAATAATGTAACCAAAGCTCCTCTTGAGCTAGTCTTTTTCACTTGGCTTTACTTGCTTAAACATAAATCCAATGTGTTTAAAGTTTTTCTTCAGTTCCAACAACATGTCGAACGACTCCTTAATCGCAAAATTTTGCACATGCAAACTGACTGGGGTGGAGAATACCAAAAACTAAACCAATTTTTTTCTTCAGAAAATAGTTATTGCTCATTGTGTTTCATGCCCCTATTGCTCATTGTGTTTCATGCCCCCCATACTCATCAACAAAACGATTCGGCCGAACGTAAACATCGTCATATTGTAGAAACTGGCCTTACCCTCCTAGTTCATGCATTTATTCCTCTTCGTTTTTGGGGTGATGCATTTACTACGGCATGTTTTCTCATCAATCGTGTTTCTAGTCGTGTTACTGACATGCAAAACCCCTTGAACGCTTACTAGGTGAAAAACCATATTACACTTTCTTCAAAGTTTTTGGCTGTACATGCTGGCCACACCTTCGTTCATATAACACACACAAGCTCGCTTTTCGCTCCAAAAAGTGCATGTTCCTAGGATATAGTCATCTTCATAAAGGCTACAAATGTCTGCATGTTCCTTCCAATCGCGTTTATATATCACGTGATGTGATCTTCGATGAAAATAATTTTCCATTTGCCAATCTTTCTCCTAACTCGCAAACACCCAATTCTTCCTTAGTTCCCTCTACGCTTTCATGTGACCAACTTGCAGATTCATCATATACACCTTTGCTGCTAGCTAACTAATATGGTGCAGGATCCACCGTGGTGCACGACTTGAGGACCTCACTGCTCCTGACGCACTTGAGGTCCCCTCTGATGATGCACCACCTTCTTCTACTATTGCTTCACCGGGTCCTGAACTGGCGGTTCCGGTTTCTCCACAGGCAACCTCGCCTGCCACTGCGGATGCAAGTCCAGTAGCTACACCACATCAGCCTCATGGATACCCCATGAGAACTCGTCTCAAGGATAATATACGCAAGCATCTACAACGAACTGATGGTACCATCACTTATGTTGCTGTCAAGGATTCCATAGCCGAGCCAGTGAATCATGTTGAAGCTCTACAAATTCATCAATGGCATGATACCATGCATGCTGAGTATAATGCCCTCATACACAATCAGACGTGGCAGCTCGTTCCACCTCGACCCGGCATCAATATAATTGACTGTAAATGGTTTTTAAAACCAAGAGGAAAGCAGATGGTTCCATTGAACGGTACAAGGCTCACTTAGTTGCCAAGGGATTCAAGCAGAGGTACGGTCATGATTATGAGGATACGTTCAGCCCGGTAGTCAAACCTACCACTATTCGGTTGCTCCTTTCATCGGCAATCACCAACAATTGGCATCTTCGACAACTTGATGTCCAAAATGCTTTTTTGCATGGCTATCTTGAGGAAGAAGTATTCATGCGTCAACCTCCAAGTTTTGAAGATTTACAGCAGCCATCTTATCTTTATCGTCTTGACAAAGCCTTATATGGGTTGAAGCAGGCGCCTAGGGCCTGGCATTCTCGTCTCAGCACTATACTACAAGGATTAGGTTTTGTGGCATCGCAGGCGGATACATCTCTCTTCATTTGGTGGCACAAAAGTGTTACAATTTTTCTTCTTGTCTACGTTGATGACATCATAGTTGTCAGCTCATCTACACAAGCCGCTAATCGGATTGTTCAACAGTTGGGGGTCGCATTTGCTATTAAATATCTCGGAAAGCTTCACTTCTTTCTTGGCATTGAGATCCATCATTAGCCACAAGGGCTTGTCCTCAGCCTACGGATGGACAAAAGTAAACCCGCACATACCCCTATGTCAGCTACTGATCGATTGTCCATTGAAGATGGTACTCCTCTCTGCCCATCTGATGCAATGGAGTACCGCAATATTGTCGGAAGTCTGCAATACCTCACTATCACGCGACCGGACATCTCCTTTGCGGTCAACAAAGTTTGTCAATTCCTGCATGCACCTCGCACGTCGCATTGGATCGCTGTCAAGCGCCTTCTTCGGTATGTTCGCCACACCGTGTCTCATGGACTTCAGTTGTGTGCCTCTCCATCCGCACTACTCTCAACTTTCTCGGATGCTGACTGGGCGGGAAATCTTGACAATCAGCGATCCACCGGGCTATGCTATCTTCCTCAGTGCAAACTTGATTGCATGGAGCTCTCATAAGCAAGCCATAGTTTCAAGGTCCAGTATGGAGTCTGAATACAAGTCTCTGGCCAATGCAACCGCTGAACTTGTTTGGGTACAATCTCTACTTCAGGAACTTGGTATCCCTCAAGATCGGCCTCCTTTTCTCTGGTGTGACAATCTAGGGGCAACCCATCTGTCAGCTAATCCAGTCTTCCATGCACGCACAAAACATATTGAGATTGACTTTCATTTTGTATGGGAACGAGTAGCTCAAAAACTCCTTCAAATCAAGTTCATATCGTCCAAGGATCAAGTGGCTGACATCTTCACCAAACCATTGTCTACACAATTGTTCATGAGTTGTAAGCACAATCTCAATCTTGTTTCACCGGTTGAGATTGAGGGAGGATGTTAGAATATGTTAAGTTAGATAATTATGGTTACTAATCATGGTCTGCATATATGCCATGAATCACGGATTGTAAATGATCTGTAAATCTGTAACTAATTCTGTTGATCAAAGCAATATAAAGAAAGATGGAGCCGGCCCTTGTGAGGTGTGGTTTCCAATCCAAAAACTCTTCTTCACAGTTTCCTTCACAAACATTAGAGATAACTTGTTCCTATATATGCAAGCAGAAATTCAGTTCTGGAAACATTTTTTTTTCAGAATTTTGAGCAACATAATCTATCCAGAAAATCGTGGCACCTGAACTACCACATTGTGAATCAAACTTACCATCTCTAGCATAACCGTGGGCATTTTTAAGTTTAAACTGTCTGAGCGATCACACAATTCATCATTAGTAGAATCATGTGGTAAGAAAAGATATTTCATTTTGCTAATTACTATAGCGAGGGGAAAAATATCCAAAATTTTGAGTACAATGGAATCTCAAGAGCTTGATGTATACATATACTACAAAGCATTGATGGATACAGCCACTGTTTCTGAAGAAATAACAAATGGCACTCTGGTTTCTGAACATCAACAGAAGAGGCTACGGAGAAACTACAAAGGAAGATCGAGCCCTTTCCCTACTTCCACACCAATCGTCTGAAGAACACCTTTGTTCAGCACCTGGAATTAAGGTACCCCAAAAAATCGTATCATCACACAATGAAACAGTTGAATAATGATAACATGCAGTGCTCAAACTAAAGCAAATATGACACTACTTTTGTAAGGACTACTAATAACTGCCTACCAGCTCCACAATGAAGACCCCAATCAGGCCAATCATGCAGGCTCTGGAGTTCCAAACCTCCGCAGTTTCGGTGAACCCTAGGAAGGGCTCACTGAGCCTGGGCTGCACCCTTGGCACCTCAACCTGACAGAAAATCAGAGGCAACTCAGGCATGCACTCCTCCCATGAACAAATCTGCAATAATGTGACCAACACCGTCCACTTACTCCTGCAGGGAGCCTTGCTGCCCTCACTCTGACAGCTCCTCTTGCTCTTGCTGAGCTGGTAGCAGCATCCCTCTGTGATCTGTTGCTGTGAAGGGGTTGGATTGCCAGGAGAGATGGCGAATGAACTGTGGCGATTACTGCCATTGCCTGGAATGGATTTCTTCCCTCTGTGTTTGTGTGCGTGTTTCTTCCTGCTGCTAGTAGTTATCTTTTTGTCCGAATGAACGTTCGCCAACCACGGCTGGACACTTTCGACCAGACAAGGTACGTCTTGCGATCTGCGCCTCCAGTTTGTACAGTATTTGTGGCCGTTTCTGGGCCACACGTCGTGTGAAGATGAGGCTGCAGGGCGTAAGGCTGCTGTGTTTACTGTAATGGTCTCGTTTTGAATAATTTTAACCGTTAATAATTTTTAAATATTTAAATTAAATACCTGAAAAATTATATATGTATGTTTGTCTCGAAAAGTATTTTCATAATATTATAGTTTTATTAGATTTTATAAATATATTATAATATAAATTAATGGTCAAAGTGTTTGAAACCGATATCTAAATAACAAAAAAAAATTGACCGGAGGGAGTACATTTTAATGTTGCTCTTGCCTTAAAAAAAAATTTGACTACAAAAAACGCTGCTCTGTATTACAAAGCTCCATTTTGTTCTGCCCCCTCTACCGGAATCAATTCGATGACTGTTAACGCTCATCGATACAATGTTTGTTTGGTGCGTTTCCATGGAAACCCAAATAACACAATTCGGTGCGTTTCCATGGAAAACAGATTCAGGGTATTTCAACTATTAAATGCCTGTTTGAAATGTAGGAATTTCACAGGCAATTGTTTAATTCCACAGGAATAGGGAAAATTCCCACATTCCAAACAGGAAGAAAGATAGCAATAGTGAACTACTAAATCTGCTAGGGAAACGGCAACTACAATGAACACCAACACAATGAAGGTTCTGTACTGTTGTATTATTACATATGATTGTTATGTACAAATCACTTGTACCGATTTCCAACTGAAACAACACTAAATTACTCGACAATACATCGGTAAGAAGGAGCAGAGCCTAACTGTTGGGTACGTATGGTACATCGAAGAAGAAGGTACAAGAGAACACATTGTTTCGGGATGAACAGGTGCTTTCTAACGTGTGCTTTACAGAGAGATGAGAAGTGCATTCCACTCTGATGTGTAACTTAAGGAGAAGCAGGGCTCTGTTGTGCTCGCATCACCAGTTCTTCAGTAGTGGCGCCTATGATCTCGTTTGCACGCTTCAACGGAGCACACAAGATTCTTCCAATTGAGTCCTGAGAAGCAAAATTTCCTTATAAGCATGTAAGAAGATACCTTGGAATGGACTGTGTTTTCGTTGGTATTCATTGAGCCAATAGATGTCAACCAGAATGGTGAAAAGCTGTCTGTTATGTAAATAGCATATGCCATGGGGCCCATGGTTTACGATTCTTGCCCATCCCTAAAAATCCATGTAAGTTGGATGGTGATTTACAGGGCTCCAAAGTTGTCTGCAGCTACAATTTCTAACCATACAATCTGACTTCTAGGAACCAGCAACTAGGCAGGATCCAACCAGGAAGCAAAGAAAACCATGGGACAAGCGTTTCAGGTAACACATATTCTTCAAAGCACTAGGTTAAATGCAAATTTTGATGGATGGTTAACCTCACAACATATTTTGGACATCCTAGTGTGCCCATTCGTTATTCATTTATGTATAAACAAATTATTGTAATAAACACATTTCTTTGTCCATGATATGAAAAAGAGTACCATGAACAGTGGCAAAATAAAGTTAGAATACTGCAAAATTACATGTTGATCTAATTGGTGCTTTGCATGTTTGAATTTCGCAAGAACAACTAATAGGCAAAAGTGTCATACTGCTCTTGCCAGTTTCTTCAACACCAGAGCAGCATAAAATGTTTGAATCTTTTTTTAATCATCAGGTAATTGCCAGTAACCAACTAGAAATCACATAGTAAGTGATTGGTTCCCACATGCTACCTATCAGTTTCAATTGTCAAACAAAGACACTACGCTTTTCATACAGCAAACCTGGCTAGATTTTACCCGTTCCCACAGGAAACCAGCCAGAGAAATAGTTCCAACGCACCAGCTGGAGCTGATCCAGTTTTCAAATTGTCACCTTTGGTACATACAGGCGTCAGGCGCTTAGTATAGAAAATATTATATTCAGATTAGAACGAAGCGGCTGAGAGATTTACCCGATGAACAATACCAAGCTTCTCTAACTTCTTGACAGCATCATGAACATCAAAATTACACTCTGCGCCAAACTCTTCCTTAATTAGCTCTTCACAATGCAAATCAAGATCCTGGAAGGAATAACACGTGACTAAAAAATGTAAGGTACCTAAGTCATTAACAGATACTGGGAAGAGACAAAATAGTGTATGAATGGAATGGATTTCGTTTCCCACATTTTCTATCCCTACAATCATCCAGAAATTTCTTTACTGCAATAATCCCACAGAGAGTGATCTTTGGTTAAACATGAATGGGAATCCAATCTTTGATCAAGCGAATAATTTATTTCGTTTCAAAAACTTCATATTTGCTAAGGACATTGCCTTTCAATTTTCATACACGACAAAAGAATTAGGAAGGGTTATTTAGATATATCCCACTATAGAGTTCTCGGTTTTGAGATGTCACTACAAAGTTGGAAATATGCCACAGCTAACATATGAAAATTGGAAATATGCCATTATGAACTTTTTGAGACCATAATGCCCCTCATTCTTCCTCCTTCCTCTTCCCTAACTTTGCACTAGAAACTCTACAGTGGCATATATCTAAATAACCCAAAGAATTAACACCTATATAGATATATGTAACGCATGGTGTGGTTTTTGTTATGAATAACACTTGTTATATTCAATATGAGGCTAATGGACAAAATATATAGAGTACACGAGAGTACAAAAGGAAAGCCTATATAAGGCAATCATGTATATAGAAAGCCTATATAAGGTAAGAAAATATATGCTTAACACCCCAACAACAAGTGCAAAGCGTATGCAATAGCATTGTATTTGGAAGGGTTGACGCTATATAAGGAAAATCCAATGTCCTGCTCTTGAAGTAGTCGTCGTAGCATCCAACTCTTGAATAAACGAGCCAACGATAGAAAACCGATGAAGGAGCCGAGTCGACGATGGAAAACCGACGAAGAAGCCAAGTTGCCGAAGAAAAGCCGACGAAGGAGCCAAGTCGATGAAGCCGACAGAGCGAACCGAGTCGATGAAGCCGACAGAACGAACCGAGTCGACGAAAAGAGTCGAGCCAATAAAAAGAGTCGAGCTGACGAAGGAGCCAAGATGCTACGGACTTGGATTGACGCAACAGAGCTAAAAATAAAAGACTCAAAAGGAGAGCTGAAGAGTCAGAGCCGAGCCGAAGAGCCGAAGCCAGAGAGTAGGAGCCGAGTCGAGAGCCGGAGCCAAAGAGCTGAGCAGTTGGAGTGAGCCGAGAGCCGTCGAAAACGAGCCGCCAAAAACCATGCGGGAGCCAAAAGCCGAAAGCCGATTGAGAAGCCGAAGCCAATTTAGAGAAGTCGAGACCTCTGAAAGCTCGAAAAGCCAGAGCCAAAAGCCAATCGAGACAGAGGAGCTCAAGAGCCGGAGCTGGAATTGAAAACGGTATTAAAACCGATTTTGGATTCACTTGGAATCCGGTTGGCCAGAGGAGAGATCGCGATGGGCTTCTCACGCGGGTGCGCCGAGAGCAATCCACCAAGTGAGCCGGCAGGACGACAGGAGTTGGCGGGGAAGGAGGCGGCCCGGCGCGGCATGCGGAGCGGAGGTGGCCGAGTGGGCGTCGACGTTGGCTGAAAGAACAACGGGCAAGGCGGCGACTGAGGGCGAGCGTCGCTGCCGTCGGTCGGAAGCCGCTTCTTCTCTCCTTCCGGGAGAAGCCGGCGAATGCGGCCAGCCAGGAGGGTGATAGGGAACGACGAGGACGAGCGGTAGCATCGCGGCCGGCCTGGCGACGAGACTGACAGGGAACGAGGTCGACGACAATGGCGGAGGTGTTGGGACCTCGGATCCGGTCGCGGAGAGGCTGGATCCTACGGAGAACGAGGTGGCAACAACCTTCGGACGAGCTTGCGGCCTCCTCGAACGGCTTGTGGAAGGATGTGGCCGCCCCCAGGAGTGAAGATTGCTCCTCCCGAGGGCAGCAGCGTAGGCAGCGGAAGGATGGAAGCTAGGAGAAAACATAAAGCTCTGAAACCATGTTATGAATAGCACTTGTTGTATTCAATATGAGACCAATGGCCAGATATATAGAGTACACGAGAGTACAAAAGGAAAACCTATATAAGGCAATCATGTATATGGAAAGACTATACATAAGGCAATCATGTATATAGAAAGCCTATATAAGGTAAGGAAATATATTCTTAACAGTTTTCACTTCTGACAGTGGATGATGACGTAATTGGTGCTGCAGAGACATGTTCTGAACACAAGATAAACTCAGGGTGACATATACCACTAATATTTAGGTTTGGAGTTTTAAACCTTCGGCAATGAATATACAGTGAAGTTTTGTTTTTGGCCAATATCAAGTGGCACTAGTGAATTGCACTACGAGACAACAATAGTTACGCGGGGGGGGGGGGGGGGATGAAAACAGAAGTTAACAAATGCAAAAGGGAGGTACCAGGATGAAAAATAATGGTATTATGTCATAAATGCTCAATATGTTCGAAGAGATACAACTAAACAAAAGGAAGTGATATAGAATGACAATGAAAAATAATGGTATTATGTCAGATGCCAAGTGATATAGCATGAAAATGAAAAATAATGGTATTATGTCAGATGCCAGATGGAGGGTTGCTCATGGCGTGTGCATGCATTCCAGCCTAAGTGGGATACCATTTGGAAGTGTTCTATAGTCGTCCCACACACATGTGTTCTGACGGAGTCTGCCCAATTGCATAAAAACCTATCTTCAAGCTTTGTTGCGAATGCAATGTATGGGGAGATTGTGAACAACCTGGATTTGGAGCCACGTGCCATCATACTTGCAATAGAGCAGAAGTTCCAGTACACGATAAGCTATGCGAAGGCATGGAGAGCGAAGAAGAGGCACTGGAAACAAGGTTTGGTACATACAAAGACTCATATCAGAACCTACCAGGTATGCTTAAGGTGATTAAGGAAAGGAATGCTAGAACTTATATTGATATTTGTGAGCAGCCCTCGCAACGCTTCCCTGGGAAGATGGTACTCAAGCGGACATTCTTTGCTTTCGGTGCTTGCGTCAACGCATTCAGACATTGCCGTCCGTTGTTATGCGTGGATGGGACATTCTTGATTGGGAAGTATAAAGGCCAGATATTGACAGCCATAGGAGTAGATGGCAACAACCAGATTCTTCCTGTAGCGCTTGCATTCGTGGAGGGTGAGAACATATAAAGTTGGCTCTAGTTTCTAAGGAACGTGAAAGCCAGCGTCGTGGATCAGCGGCCTAGAGTGTGCGTTATACACGATCGGCATCCCGGGCTGTTGAAGGCGGTCGTGCAGATGCATGAAGGTGAAGAAACTCATCCATGGCCTGATCTGTGAAGTAGGTGGTGCAAGCGACACATGGGTGCCAACTTCTACAAGCAGTTCAAGAATAAGGAGCTTACAAAGCTTTTCAAGAGGTTGTATAACCAGAACCAACAAAGAAAGTTTGATGCACTGTGAAAGAAGTTGGTTGAGCTGACATCAAAGCATACAACGGAGGCAGCGAAGAGGGCAATGCCTGACACAGAGGAGGCCCCAGTAGCGCTAGAAGTGTTACCCATGGACCCTCCGCACTTGGTCCGGAGGAACAGAAGGGCCACGAAATGCTTCTCTGAATGGATACAGCATGAGCCTAGGGAGAAATGGGCACTGCTTTATGACACCGATGATGCCCACTATGGGGTCACGACGACAAACCTGACTAATTGGGTCATGCGAGGCCTGAGACCCCTTCCCCTGGTTGCTATAGTGGAGGGTGTTCTTAATGGTATTGCGAAGTACGTTATGGATCGCCATGCTAGGGCGTTATCCCGCATGAGTAAACCTGATGTGAAATACTCCGAGGTGATTTATGCATACATGGAGGAAAAAGGCAAGAAGGGGGAGATGCATAGAGCATTGAAGATGGGCTTGAGAGCTTCGTTTTGAGGTACTGTGTAAAGAGAAAGCCGGTCGTGAGACGAACCGGCGAATAGTTGCTCACGAATGCATCCTACATAGCCAAACATGTGCCTGCAGCTGCAACAAGCCTCGTCTGTTACACAGGCCATACTTACACGTCATGGCTGCCTGCTCAACAATCCGTATAGATCCGAGTATGTTCTTGTCACAATTCTTCAATAAAGAAGCGTTGACAGCAACTTAGAGCGGAGAAATTTACGGTTCTCGAGTGGTAGGTTTATTCACGGAGCATCGGAGATGGGAGGATACACGGTGGGTTCCTAATGTCAGCAGGCTAAAGGGCGTAGGGCAGCGACAGACGAGGCGTATAAGGAACGACATGGATGCTGCGGAAAGTGGGCGTCGTGTGAAGAAATGTTCAGTTTGTAACGAGTCGGGGCACACTTTCAAGTATTGCCCAATGGTTCGAAGGCCGTGAAATTATTGTATGTGCAATGCATGTATGGACATAGCATGTGTAATATATGTATGGATATAGTATGTGTAACACATGTATGGACATTACATGTGTAATTATTGCGTTCAATAAGTGCCTCATTCGTATTTGTAATGCATGTATGGACAAAGGTGTACTAGTATGGTTAGTTCGTGTATTCGAATTTGTACGTCATGATGTTGTACTCAAATTCCATTTGTAATTACTGTATTCAGTTTCTTTGTGTATTGAATTCGTACTAACATTGTTTTGTTGAATTGCAGTTATGGCGGATGTCCAAGAGTACAAGTTGCTTGACCCAGTGATAGACGCGAGTCACCGAAGCCGCTTAGCCACCTTGCCACCTCCTGACGGGGAGCCGCCATTAGAGCTTTCCGCCCTATGCTTGCGGACCCCCATGAGAGCATGGCGGCTCGACCCGCGATGGATTCCCAAGTTAGTACACTGTTCCTATAGTTGCCTTACGATGTCTTGTACGTGTGGAACAATCGTTCTTACAGTGTTTTCGTGCAAGCTGAGAGCGGCAGGGTTACTGCCTGTAGCACGAATAGTACAGGAAACTGTCGCCGACGCGCAGGACAGACATGGCACGTCGAGGAAGTTCCCGTTCGACATGAGCTTGCTTACCACTCTGGTCGATCGCTGGCGACAGGAGACGCACACGTTTCACCTCCCGTGCGGTGAGATGGCGCTGACATTGGAGGACGTTAGCTACCTTCTGGGCTTAACTTGCACGGGGGACGCGGTGGTGCCTGACGACGTCCACCCGGAGTGGCGGACGGAGCTCCTAGCCCGGTTCTCGGACGTGCTACCCGCTGAGGCTGACTACACACCTTTGACTTCTGCACACGGTCCGACGCAGAAGTGGCTCGTATAGTTCTACGTAAGTGTGATTTACTTTGTCTAAATTTTATTTCGTCTTCTCTTGTAGTTGTCAAACTGACTGTTACTTTTTGCAACCCGAGAGGATGGCAGATGGAGCGGGGGAGTACGTCGTCAGTCACCACTTCGAGGCGTACCTACTATGGCTGTTTGGGTGGGTCTTGTTTTGCTCCTCCCACGGGGACACTGTCGACAAGCACATGATCCAGTACGCGAGGTCGATCACAGATACTGACCTGGAGGAAATCCCGCAGCTGGCATGGGGACCGGCTGTACTTGCTGCCACCTACCGGGCCCTTTGCGATGGTTGCCGTCGCGTGGCAGACTTGTCCATTCTCACTAGGTGTCCCCTACTCCTTCAGTTGTGGTCTTTCGAGAGGTTCTAGATCGGACGACCCGCGATGGATTTGGCACCTTATGGAGCAAACCTTTACGGCGCCCCTGGAGATGACGTCGACTGTCCTACTATGAAGACATTGTGGTGTCGCCGAGGGGTTAGTAAAATCACCTGTACCTTCAATTGTACAATAATTTGCTATTTTTCATCTGTCTTGTTTTTTGCAGCCGACTTTTACGCCTATCACCTCACACGCTTCGTACCCCGAGTACATAGAGATGTTTGATCAGCTGATGGATGACTGTGTTATCTGGCAGCCGTACCTTCCTGAGCTTGTAGGCGCACGAGCACCTCATGGCCTCTCGTTGCAGTGCACCCGTGACGCCGCCTTCTGGCTGACGCGGCGCCACTTGGTTTTCGACATCTACGTGGAGACCTACGCCGTTCACCGTGTCATGAGGCAGTTCGGTCTCCGGCAGGTGTTCCCCGTCCCCACTGGTGACGTCCCACCGAGCGTGCACACGTGAGTATTATTGTACATCATTTCCAATTGCATCACTTTTTGCAATGATGTTACTAACTACGTTACCTTGCCAATCTTTTCATGTAGGCTGACACGCAAGGGCTTCATTGGTGGTGCGAGTTGGGTGGCACGCATGTTGCCTCATGCCCAGCAGTGGGCGCAGGCTCTGGCGAAAGTTCACGAGGATGCCCCTTACGACCACGACACGTACGACGAGTACATCCGGTGGTTCAGCGCGCGCGCGCGTTCGCGTTGTGCGTGTCGACTCACCTCCGAGGCATGTTCCCTCGACGGCGGACACCTACCCCACGCAGCTAGACTCGGCGTTTCATCGCTCGGTTAGTACTTTTTTCATGTGCTATGTAATGTATCGTTACTACAATTGTAACAACTTGCCTCACCTCCGAGGCACGTTCCCCCCTCTTCTTTTTCTTTTTTTCCCCTCTCCTATATTTTTTTCTTTTTTTTCCCTTCTCCTGCCTTCTTTTTTTTTTCCTGTTGGGAGGCTGTCTGTCGCTATTTGGACTGGCGACAGAGCACCATTGGCGACAGACTCTCTGTCGCTGTTCAAATGGCGACAAGGAGTCTATCGCCATTTCAAATGGCGACAGAGAGTGTGTCGCTGTTCAAATGGCGACAAGGAGTCTATCGCCGTTTGAAATCGCTACAGACTTCTTGTCGCCATTTCTTTCGGCGACAGATGGGTACTTCTGTTATTTTATTTTTTTGGTATATTATTTCTGTAAATTTTCATTAAAAAATATTATTTAAAAAAATCAATAGGAATAGTTAGTCATGCTTACTTGTACAGTTGCCTTTCCCTGCTCCATTAAAATGTAGAAAGAAATTATGACCTCTTTAACCTACATGAAGACAATGGGTTATCAGTACACAGGACAACTTAGATATAGGTAAAGATTGTGCTGCAAGAAAGGTCTTCATATGTTACATACTTCTTGCTGTATCACATCATCACATAGATGAAGAAGTGTTCCTTTCCCACTATCAAGCTGTTTGTCATACATTGATTTTGTAATCAAATTCTGATATATCGTCATATTTTGCTGGAAACTGTATCACAAAAGGCAAATCCATCATACACCACTGATAAAAGCATCATATTATAAGTTCATACTTAGTTCAATATATTAAAAGTACTACATTAATACAAAAAAACATTAGCAAGCCAACATTTTTAGCTTAAATTTACAAATTACAATTAGTTACATTGCACTGTATTTAGCCTTCTAGGGAAGTTACCTTCCCCATAGAGAAGCGATATTTGTGAAATGACGCCTGAGATATAAACAAAAGAACATCACTTAAGCACTTACGTGAAGTAGATCTTAGCACAATATCCAATCACACCAGACAAGATGGCTATGACAACCCATATGTCAGCCTTCGGCATTTCAAGAGAACCAACTAGAGTGACCTGGAAGTAATAAGCAATTGCAATTGATATAGTAAAATATTGCTATAGCTGCAGTAAAGTTGCTATAGCTGCATGTAGGGATAGCTAAAACACACTAGAAAGTAGAAACATACCAAACCAATAACAGCAGAAATAAGAAACTTGACCCAATCCATGGGTGTTAAAGTAGGGTTCTTCTTCTCTGGCTACAAAACAAGTTCCAATTTCAGGTCCTAGATAACAAGTTGACAACAACGGATGCAACTAAAAGGACGCTGAAAATGCTACAAATGGATCTCACTTCTAGTGATCTATCTTACAAGAACAATTTCCATGTCAGCCATTGGAATATTCTTGAAATGCTTCACAAATATTCCTCGATCAGCCTTAGTCTTCGTGCCAGCCCTCCTGTACATATGCAATCAGCACAAGAAACAAATATCACTGCATCAACACTAGAAAAACCAGAATCCTTCATACATATGCAGGTTGGGTGAAATTGAAGCTACCTGTACACCACAATCATCCTATCAAATGTTGGTTCTTGAATTGTCATCTTGCTGCTCAGATTTTTCAGGCTGTCATGAAAAAGATACTGCATTAGAGAGTAGGTTCAATTGTAGCCTATCGAAATTTATCAAGAAAACTATTAGCAACCTTAGCTCAATTTTTTCTAGCCGAATGCGCTCAACAAATAGTTCTTGCTCTTCTGTGTCTTCAATAATTTCATCAGTCTTCTTGGTGTCTTCTGTTGGCTTCACCGGCGGTTTCTTAGAGAACAATCTATCAATCCTGTAACAAAATAAGATTCCATCACTATCGTGCAGTTCTGGATTAGCTTGGGTTAATAAAGAACTAAAGTTCTGTTCAAACAAACTCGGATACCTAGTAACCCTGAGCAAGGACCTCCAAGCTCGAGATATGATTACATCCACTTTCTCCATGAAAAAGTAATCAGTTGTACGGTCGATTCCAATGCCCCGACGAAAGACAATATACTACAAAGATGTGACCAGTATGAAGTATAATAGGAGTAACCTCAGCATTAGCAAAAGCAGTGACTTAATGTCCTTGTCAGACAACCAAGGATCAGGAAAGAAGATACAAAATCATGAGAATAATCAAACATGCTGGCAAGGTATTATGTACTACTAATCATAACTTCCTCATAGTAGAAATATAAACCATGCCATTAAGGGAAAAGGATGACAAGAAAAATTAGTTACAGAAAAATAAATATTACCTTATCAGCAAATGCAGGTAGATTATCATGTGGGTGCTCTTTAAAGTATGTTGCCAACAACTTCTTGTCTAGCTACATTTCAAGGGAAGTAGTTCAGTGGGCTGAACATGTAATTCCTGATGCTTACATGGAAAGGTTATGATTCCAGACCTTAGATTCATCAACTTTGATGGGGAGATTCAGAAGATATCGTCCAGACTGTGCGACATCATACTCTTCATCAGATAACAACTTGAAGTTGCTCTTTTCCATTATCTGCTTAAAACAGAGAGTCCAAATGGTTACTTATATGATCAAACAAAAGAATATTGCACGAGCATCATTACTATGATGTCAATCACTCAATTGAGCAACTCAAATGATCAAACTAACGTAAAGATTTTTTTTTTCTATGTTCAAAGGGTGAAAGTAACTTTCTTAGTCTCCTATCAATGCTGTAACGCACAGTGTCCTCTTCTGAGGAAATGCAGAAAGCTGAACCAATTCAACTGAGCCCAATGGCCCCTAACTCAACACAGAGAGGCTATAAAACCAATCTTTTCCAATACCAACAACGGTGAAACTTGAGAAAAATTGTGTCTTAGTCATTTCAATAAAAATTCATATATTTTCATGCAAAATTAGATCCACAAGGCAGGGAAGAAGTACCAATGAAAAAGAAAAAGGAGCCCACCCCAAGCTTATTTTGTAACAGAACTAAAGTTTGCATGACACTTAGCATTTGATGAAAGTTTGTGCGCTACATAATGTCAATTTTATATCTATGTTTTCTGGCATTTTACATTTTCATGCTATTCCTAAAGAAGGATTTCGAAAATCATCTTTTGCTCAGCTCTTTTTTTTTATGAAGATTGAATGAAAAAAAACACTTGCAACATCAAGGGAGGTCTTCATGTATCAGGGCAGGATATACATCGAACCTAGTGCATTGAGCAACCAATTTCACATAAGAATTAAGGCCTTAAAATACATACCATCTACTCAGTACAGCTACGATACGACAGTAAAGTTATATATCAATGGTGTCAGACAAATGTGTGGTAATAAATAATAACAGTACTTGCTTTAAGGCAGAAATTGTTTTCTTGGCCCTGGATTTTTCAGTACCCCATGTGAAACGTTTCGCATGTGATGCACTATGCTACTCAAGAGTTCTTCAAGGTATTCACCATGAAAACAAGTAATATGTAATTATGTATAATATATATCAACAAGGGGTAGCCCATGAACCAAATTTATAGTATGGAGAACATTTGGTGAGCTAACCTGGAAAAGATATGTCATGAAATTGAACTCAAGAGTTTCAATATCCTCAGGTGTCAGATTCTGCTGCTCAAGTCTCTTCTCACCAGAGATAGGATCAAACAGCGAGTACAGTTGCTGTATCCAAGAGTAAACTGCATTAGGCTAAAAGAAGCTTGACCCGAAGATAGACCCCAAATGATAGAAACAAATGAAACAAACAAGAGGCTTACCATTAGATCCTCAAACTGGAGGAGATACCAAGCCCGGATGGTGTACTCCACCTTCTTGCACAGCTTCAAGAACTCAGCACGATCCACATCATGCTCTAAGAATAAATTGCACAAAATTGAATGAGTTACGGTGGGTTTTTTTTTCGTCTTTGTTTTTTTTTGTGGTTGCGTCGGGGCGTGGTATTCAAGTTCAAACCAATCCATAAAGAAGACTTGCATCATACACCAAGATATTCAAATTGCACAGTTGATAGTAATTCCTATGAGTCCATCATTTGTATTGAAGGTCAGGTTAAGGGAATTGTGATCTGAATCAAAAACTCAGAATTACGGATGACGGTTTAAATGCCGGTAGTATTAGGACATAAATTCCAGCCGATGGTATCGACATCGTGCCACCCTTGGTACCTTAACGAGTGCCACATCGATATGAGTTCACAGACAGAGCCTTTTATCCTTGTTACACCGTTCATAGCTGCTATAATCTAAGTGCATTTTCTACGGTGAAGCTAGGAGCCTACGACACTAGACTCGAACACCCTGCGACGAACCCAAACGCAGTTCCTATTTGAAGATGTGAGCTGCCAATTTTGAGCTGCTACTCGCGGGTGCTCCAATTAAATATTAGTTCAACTTCCAGACAACTTGAGGCAATAACAACTAGGTAATGATCAGACCACAAGAGTGACGATTAATAGTTGACTACTACTACCACCACTACTACTCGAAATTGGCGAGAGGTTTACCGATGAGGTAGGCGAGCTTCATGACGAGCTTGGGCTTGAGCACAGGGATCACCGCCTCCTTCTCCATCCGTATCACCTCCCTAGCCACCCCATCCTTCCTCCCGTCCCCCGCTCTCCTCCTCCCCGCCATCCCCGCCGCAGCCTCCTCCCCCTGCTTCTTCAGACTCTCCCTCTCCTCCGCCGCTGCCATCCGCAGCACCCGTGCACGACCAGGGCCTTAGGGTTCGGGGGGGGGATCGGATTCTGGCGAGGAGGAGAAGCGGCGGTGGAGTTGAAATTGAAAAGGGATTTGGGAATGCGATGAGGTGGAGGAGAGAGGCGTTGCGAAGTTGCTACGCGTACAGCTGGTGGTGCGCCACAGGGTGGACCTAGCAGAATTATTGGCCGTCGGCGAGCACGTGGCGATGGCGACAGCTGTCGGAGCGCCAGGGGTGGGGGGTTGGAGTACGTTCTCTGACAGGTGGGGTCGGTGCTAACTGGGGCCTATCTGTCAGTGGAAGCTGCGTCGTCTGATTGCTATGAATTCAGAGAGGCAGACAATCTTCGGATTCGTTGAGTGTTTTTTTCAAGAGGGAATTCAAGAATTTTTTTTAATAATATATTTTTAATTAGAATTTACAGAAAAAATATGCAAAAAAAAATAACAGAAATGCCCACCTGTCGCAATTCCAAACTGCGACAGGCTCTCTGTCGCAGTTTGGAATTGCGACAGAGAGCCGCGCGTCCGAAGCCCTTGGCCTCATTCTCACCGACGCAAAAACAAAAACCACGCCGGAGAGAAAAGAGAGGAGGAGAAGGAGAAGAAGAGGAGGGGGAAGAGAGGAGGACAAGGAGAAAGAGGAAGAGAAGGAGGAAGAGGAGGAGAAGGAGGAAGATCCGAGTTTCGTCGAGATTCGAGGTAATCTCTTGCGGCGTTGTTTTAATTTATAATTTAGTGATCAAATTAAATAGATTATTAAGTATATATTTACAATTAAGTGATCAGATGCAATTTAGTGATTAGAAGACGATTTAGACGTAGAACTCGCAATGATTTATTTAAATTTAGACGTGTAGACTCACAACTGGGAGGGCACAATTTCAGTGTGGCAGCGTACCACATCCATAGCGAAAATCCGAAATCTAGAGTTTCCGGCCTTAGTCAATCCGAAACCCAGTTCCGTCGCTCCGGGGATAGTTCGCGCGCGGAGAAAATCCGCTTTCCAATAGAGAAGGCATATTTTAGGTTTTTTGATGAATTTTCAAAACCGACAAGATTGAAATGATGATAACTTTTGAACCATAGCCCCGAATTTAGTGAAACCAATTTCTAAATTCGTGTAAAATCCTGTAGATTAAGAATATGCAAAAATGATTCGAATAAAATGGCTTCAAATAAAGTTGAGGTGAAATAAGATAAATTTTTACGAAACCCCTAGTTTGCAAGCAGTTCAAATATGTATAAATATTGATGTGTAACTTTGTTGTGTGTCATGTTCGAGTAGAATGAAGTATTAATGCGAAAAGGGTAAATAGGTGAAACTTGCTTAAAATTGAATTTGATAGAGATAAAGTTTAATTTGAAGGTACATATGCTAGTATAAGCTCATTTATGTGAAAATGTTAAGGAAAAGATATAGTTCATGTTTCTGTAATAGAGGAAAATAGTACATAGCCCTAACATGTTCCTCTTTTCACCACGTGTGGACACCTAAGATTTGTAGAATGGGCGTTCGGAGTAGGAAGAAATTGTTCAATAGAAAAATTTAAGGTTCACACTAGAAAAAATGTAGTACAGATTGTTCGTACTAGAGTTTATTTAAATTGACGATAGTGATTGGGTCATACATACCTTTAATTATTTAGTTGTATGGAGTTACAATAGATATGTTTTGACAGGTATGGACGAACGAGTAGAATTTAAAATACACTACGGAGAAGGGGTTCCGCAGATGGGTGCAGAAAGGGTGGGACTTAGTCATTTTCCAAGTGTCATGGCCGGCCTGTCACGTGCTGGTGAGCGTTCGTGGGGCACGGTTAACAGATGGTTGTACCACATGTTCTCGTTGGATAGTAAATTGCATGACCTGAAGCTGCACGGCGTATGGTCTCGGAGAAAGGATTGCACGTACTGGGAGTTAGTAGAACTGAAGGGTCCGAAGTCCTGGAGCTCGTACGTAAGATTGTCAACTGAAAATGGTTGGCCATTAGTGTTGTTGGCGCAAGCATTTGAGAAAAGCAATGCTGGCCATACGACACAGGAGGATGTTGGTGATGAATCGGAGGAAGTTGGGGAGAGCAGCCGAACCGGAGAATGCTCAGTAAGGCAGGACGTCAGCTCGAGTCATGAGGGTATGGGAGGTGAGGAAGTTCATGTTCCAATGCAAGATGTTCAGGTACCTTCGGGTGTGGCAAACGAGGGAGAAAATATGGAATCGTTGGTTGGAGCGATGGAGACGGGGAGTCAGGAATATGAGGATTTGAGTAACGACGAAGATGATGAAGAGCATTTCCCCGCGGAGTGGGATGCATGTCAGTTCGATAGATTGGTGGTCAACGAGGGTGAACACTTCGCCTGGCAGTCAGATCGGAATGAAGTGACGCAAGGCACTATTTACAAGAATAAGTCTGAGGTTCAAGAAGCAGTGACAGCATGGGCAATATCGCTTCGTAGAACCTTCAAGGTTGCGAAGTCAGACCAGCGGGTGTATGATGTGAGGTGCCAGATGGAGGGTTGTCCATGGCGTGTGCATGCGTACCAGCCTAAGTGGGATACTATTTGGAAGTGTTCTGTAGTTGTCCCACACACATACGTGCTAACAGAATCTGCCCAGTCGCATAGAAACATATCTTCAGCTTTTATTGCAAATGCAATGTTGTCGGGACCCGAATTTGCAAATCCGGACTCTCTGCGTATACCGCACTAGTCCAGGATCACGCTAGTGCACACAGGCTCAACATAGATGCTATCATGGTCATACACAGTGGAATATAGCATAACTTTAATAATTAATAATAATCATATCTTACATGATTATTGCCACAGGGCTTATAAAAGAAATAGCAAATAAGCGTGCGGAAAATAAATAAATAAGCGTAGCAGCTCCCTAGTTCACCGCAGGCAACTGATGAGGATCGGACCCTAAGCATTCGCATCCATATAATCCTCCTCCACGAAAGGCGTAGATTCTTCCTCTTCTGAAGTTGTTGGGGTGAGTACATAAAGCACTCAACAAGTTGTGCACAACAATGCAAGTCTAATATTCTATATGCTTGGCTTAATCCAAAGGAATGGCTAATATGGCTATTTTGCGATGAAGCGGCATTTAACAAGAATCTGATAAATAGATTGAAAAGCAGTAAAACAAATAACAGTAATTGATAGATTCATCATTTATGAAGTAAACCAAGTTTCCAATCCTAAATCAATTTCCACCTCCCATGGCACCCTGCCATCCCAACAAGTTTTTGTTTAATAAAAGTCTAACCCTTAACTGTAATTCCCGAGCATTGCCCAATACTGTGAGCACGGCTATTCGAATAGATTGTACACTCTGCAGAGGTTATGCACTTTACCCACACGATACAACCAAACACCACCAAGGCGAGTGATCATAACAAAGCCTTTACAATGCTACACCTAGACCCAGTACTGTTCGCTAATGTTTCAACACTGAAGGGTTAAACCACCACAACAGAGCCCCCCCTCTTGCGCCATGTGAGTTAAACCGTAAACCGGGACTCACTTTATTCACCACGACAAGATACAAAATCTAGGCTTCACAAATTATTTAGCTAAATTTGTCCCATTCGGACATGTGGTTGCAAGAGAGACTCAGGTTAAAGGCTTGCAAGGTTAAGTCCTTAAAGTGATTAAGGCAAGACTTCCACATACCCCTGCCAATCCTGGCCCACCTTGGCACACTGCCCCTTGCCACTTGCCCCAATCTAAATCACTACCACCCCAGTTGATTACCAAGCACCACGTGCCCCCCACATTTCAATCTAGTTGTGTGACCTCCTCGCCACGACAACTTGATAGCACTGTGTGACAACACATGACACACAAATTCTTAAATATTGTTCCATATTCCATTAGTCAAGATTAAGTAACAACATTCGGACACATGTGATGACGTGGCATGGCTAAGCAATCTACGACGGTCTAACTAGTCCCATGTTGATTATTAATATTAACCAACTATAATTCCACATCCTAGGGTGACAATTAGATCATGGCATAAAATTGACAAGGTGTGATTTAATTCAATTAGGCATATCATCTAATTCCCAGATTAATTGATTTCATTTATACACATAAAATATCATGCATAATTTAAAAGAAAATAGCAATTTGGTGAAATTGGGTGCAACATGATCAAAGCACAACTTGCCTTGAAGTAGGTGCTGGTCTTGCTCTGAGCTTGGGTCTTGAAGCGATGAATCTTCCTCCGGATCACCGAGCAGTTCAACGTCTACGCGAAACGATGCTAAAATAGCAAATAAACACCAAAATAGAGATCAACCAAACTCCAAAAATAAAATAAAATTGACCAATAAATAGATCTTGATTTTAAATTCTTTTAGAAATTTGAATCACTCAAATCCGAGTTAAAATGCAAAAGATATAGCCTTTTGAAGTTTGAATAAATACTGAAAATACAGAAAATAGAATTTCCGATTTTCCGAATTATTTTCTCTTGAAAAGATTTTTATTGCGCAACGCCGACGTCGGCCGGGCCGAGCCAATCGAGACCCGACACGTCACCTCGGCGCATGGACCGGTCCGCAGGCGCCTTTGGTCCACCGTGGGCGCGGCTCATGGCGCCTCGCGTCCGCGCGCGACACGCGCGACGCATCTCATCGTGCGACGCCACCCGTCTGCCGATGCTCGACACGCGCGCGCATCCGGCGACGATCCGACGGCTCACGCCCTAACGCGCACACGCAACGCGATCTCAATCGAATGGACTGATCCAGCGGTCCATGCTTACCCGAGTTGATCACTGCACGGCGACGGCGGCATGATCCGAGACGTCCGGAAGATCCAACGGTGTCCGAGCTCGAGACGAAGATGGCGACCGCGGTGGGATCGCACCGGGCGGAGGAAGAAGACCACCCGAACGGCGTTTGGTAGCGACTCGGCGAGAAGAAGTAGCGGCCGGTCGCGACTCGGCACGAGTCTGGATCTGGAACCCGAGCGGCGGATGGAGGCAGCGGCGGCAAACGACGAGAAAAAGAGGCTGCGCTACAAAGAACTACGGCGAGCTCGGGGCTAAACGGCGGCGACTCGGCGAAGAGGCTAGTGCTCTTGGTGTGCTGGGGGCGAGGAACATCGGTGCGGTGCGGCTTTATAGCCTCGGCATGCACGCAGGAAGGAAACCCTAAGAAATCCGCGGCGGAGAGAGCGGCGGCGAACTCGAAAACCGAATCGGAGGCGACAGCGAGCCGTCCAATTTGCGATCAACGGCCACGATTAGATCGAGCGTCGATCCGATCCGTTATTTCCAAAACCGACGGCGCGATCTTGGCCTTGAAAAATAACGCGAGAATCCTCTCCGCCCGATCTTGATCCAACGGTAAAAGCGCTAGGGTTTCGGTGAGATCGATCGTCGATGGAAATCCAACGGCCAAACGCGGGTGGCAGGAAACGGCCGAGCGGGCGCACGCGGCAAGAGCCCGCGCACCGATCTTGGGCTTGCCCGATCGCATTCACCGATTTTTCAAAAGCTTTTTGATTTAAAATAATTCTCGAAATTAGATTAATTCATTTAAGGTAATTATAATATCAGGAAAAATCCAAGAAAATTCTCATAAATACTTCGAGACATTTTGAATCCAAATAAAATATTTTTGGCAAAACTTCATATTAGTTTTATCTATATATAATTAGTTTTCACCAAAGGTTCAATATACTTAATTAAAATAAATTCTATTAAATCCCAAGAAAATCAAATAATTTCAGAAAATCATTAAAATGCACATAAGTGAAACTATAGGCCAAATTTTGGGATGTTACAAACCTTCCCCCCTTAACAGAATCTCGACCCCGAGATTCAAGGCTGACTAGGGAATAGGTTTGGGAATTCTGACTTCAGATCCTCTTCACGCTCCCAGGTTGCCTCATTCTCAGAATGGTTGCTCCACTGAACTCTGCAAAAACGAACTGACTTGTTCCTGGTTCTGCGGTCCATGACATCCAAAATTTTCATTGGCTGTTCCTTGTAGGTCAAATCCTTCTGCAACTCAATCTCTTCCATAGGCGTCTGCTCTGCTGGCACCCGAAGACACTTCTTGAGTTGTGACACATGGAACACATCATGCACACCTGCCAGCAACTGCGGCAATTCCAACTGATAAGCAACCTCCCCTCGACGGCTCAAAATTTTGAACGGTCCAACGTATCTTGGGGCAAGCTTTCCTTTAGCGTGAAACCTCTTAACTCCTTTCAGAAGGGTAACTCTAAGATATACGAAATCGTCGGGCTCGAAACTCAGATCACGACGTCGATTATCAGCGTAACTCTTTTGCCTTGACTGCGCGATTTCCAACCTCTCTCTTATCATAGCAACTTGCTCTTCAGCTTCCTTGAGAATATCAGGGCCAAATATCATACGCTCTCTGTCTCATTCCAATTCGGTGGAGTACAGCGGGCATGACCATATAAAGCCTCAAATGGCGACATCGTAAACTAGCACAGTAGCTTCTTTGTTATAATTTGAACTCTGCATCTGATAAGCATTTGTCCCATGAAGTGGTGTAGGCTAAAGCGCAAGCTCTTAACATATCTTCCAAAATCGATTTACTCTTTACGTCGACCATCGATGCAGGAGGTGATATCTTTGTACTAAAGTTCAATCGCGTTCCCATAGCTTCATGCAATTTATCCCAGAACCTCGAGGTGAATTGAGTACCTCTGTCTGACACTATTTTCCTAGGCACACCATGCAAACACACAATTCTGGCCATGTATAATTCTACTAACCGGTCTCCTGAGTACGTTGTCTTAACCGGAATAAAGTAAGCAACTTTGGTCAATCGATCCACAATGACCCATATAGAATCATACCCACCTTGGGTTCTTGGCAAACCGGTGATGAAATCCATACCGATTTCTTCCCACTTCCATTCTGGGACTTTTAGCGGTTGTAGCAAACCTGTTGGTCTCTGGTGTATTGCCTTAACTCTCTGGCATACATCGCACAAGGCAACGTGCTCGGCGACTTCACGCTTCATATTCGGCCACCAAAACCTCTCCTTTAAGTCCTGGTACATCTTAGCACTTCCTGGATGAATTGAATACTTGGAATCATGAGCCTCTTCCAAAATCAACTGCATAAGTTCTGGTCTGTTTGGCACACAAATGCGACCCTTGAACCACATGGTACCTTGGTTATCCACGGTAAAGTCCTTTGCAAATCCTTCATCCTTTTTAGCCTTGATTCGGTTGACTTTCTCATCATCTTTTTGTCCTTGTCGAATTTGATCTTCGAGCGTTTACTTCCAAAGCAGCTAGGAATCCTTCTAAAACTACTTCCAGTTTTAAATTTTGCAATTCTCTGCACAGTTCTGACTGTCCTTCCTGCACCATCATATTCGCCACGTAGCTCTTGCGACTTAAGGCATCAGCTACCACATTTGCTTTTCCCGGATGGTAATGAATTCCCATGTTATAATCCTTGATTAATTCCAACCATCTCCTTTGCCTCATATTGAGATCTGATTGAGTGAAAATATATTTCAAACTCTTATGGTCCGTATATATCTCACATCTATTTCCAATGAGATAATGACGCCACAATTTCAAGGCATGCACCACGGCGACCAATTCCAAGTCATCGTAGGATAATTTCCTTCATGCGGTCTTAAGCGCCTTGGCGCATATCGACCACTTTACCCTCTTGCATCAATCGCATCAAGACCTGTCTTGGCGCATCACAATATATATCGAAGTTGTTACGAACATTAGGCAAAACCAACACTGGGCCATTGTCAAATGCTTCTTTAATTCCTCAAAACTCTTATCACAATCAAGGCGTCCACGAATTTTTTTCCTTTTCAATAACTGCGTAAGAGGTCTCACAATCGTCGAAAATCCTTCTATGAACCGGCGATAATATCCTGCCATTCCCAGAAAACTTCGAACTTGAGTGACAGACTTTGGTTGCTCCCAATGCAACACCGCCTTCACTTTGCTTGGGTCGACGGCAACTCCTTCTGCAGTCATAACATGACCGAGAAATTCCACCTTTTCCTTCCAAAAGTCGCACTTACGAATTTAGCATACAATTTGTTGCTCACGCACTTTTCCAACACTAGCCTCGGATGATTTGCATGCTCTGCTTGATCTTTGAATACACCAAAATATCATCTATGAACACAACAACAAACTTGTCCAAGTATTCCATGAAAATCTTATTCATCAAGTTCATGAAATATGCGGCGCATTGGTCAATCAAAAGACATGACCGTGAACTCATAATGTCAATATCTTGAAGAGAATGCGGTCTTGGAACATCTTCCGTTCGAATCCTTAGTGATGATATCACGAGCGAAGGTCTATCTTGGAAAACTCCGGCTCCTCTCAAGCTGGTCGAGCGGATCATCAATCCTTGGCAGCGGATACTTATTCTTAACCGTCACTTCATTAAGTGCACGGTAATCAATACACATTCTAAGGCTTCCATCCTTTTCACGACAAACAAAGCTGGCGCTCCCATGGCGGCGAACTTGGTCTTATAAAACCTTTCTCTAATAACTCGTCGATCTGTTTCTTCATCTCCACCAACTCATCGGTAGGCATCCGATAAGGTCTTTTGCTATTAGTGCGGTTCCTGCTAACTCAATAGCGAACTTCGATGTCACGGTGCAGCGGCATTCGGCAGATCTTAAAAATCGTCTGGATATTCCACGACTCATGGCACATCCTCTATGACAGCGGTTCTCATGCTATTAACCATTAATTGACCACCACAGAATGCATTGCCGCTTGAAATTTCACTTTCTCTCTCTAGGGCTCTCAATGGATACAACCCTTCGACCACAATCCAAAACTGTCTTATGCTTGGTTAACGATCCATTCCCGAATGACATCTAAAGCTTGGGCATCTAGAATAATCAAGTTCGCTAGAACTCTACCCCATTAATTATTAGCTTCACCCCAAACACCCAAGGTTAGATCTTAACTCGGATCACGGGGCTTGGACTAGCATCTCACACTTAAGATTTTTCATGCTCAAACCATTTTGGATGCAAAAGCTCGAGAGACAAATGAATCGAAGCTCTGAATCAAATAATCTTTATTGCAGTCTTCGAGTTTACAAAAACTTACCCGATCTGACGTCGATGCTTCACAGGCTCCATCGGCGGTGATGTGGTTGACTCGCCTCGAATAGTAGCTTGAGGCGTCGCTCCCGCTGTCCGGCTCCTCGATTCGCTCCGTCGCCGGTGCCTTAGCGAGCGTCGTTCAAGGTTGAAACGTCTTGGCGTGATACCTCCTTTACGGGACATCTATTAGCATAATGCTGACTCATTGCAATCGTAGCACCTTACGGCGGTGGCTGCACTCCTCCTGAGCATTGTTACCCGAACTGAGCGGCGTCGATAACTCTATCACGGTGGTCGCGCGCGGTGTTCTTTGGTTTACCGGCTGCCTTGCGTTGGAACACAGCAAACCGTTGTGGGGTCATCCTCATTCGCGGTGGTTAGGCGTCCACCTTGGTTGGTCATCAGCGCTTGCGATTTCCCCGAGTTCTTTGCGTTTATCCTCCGGGATCAAAGCCTTGTTTACCAATTCTTGAAAATCCGGAAAAGTGTGGGTAATTAGCCCCACTGCACTCTGAGTTTAGTCCTTTCATGAAGCGGGATCTGCTGGCCTTGTCGTCGCTCGTCCTCGAAGCATAGCGAGCTAATCTGCGTGAATTTGTTCAAGTAATCGGCCACCGGTTGGCCTCCTTGCTTAAGTGCCCTGAACTCTTCCTTTTTCAGGTCCATCATCCCTTCCGGTACATGGTACTGGCGGAAGGCCGTTAAAAACTCTTCCCATGTGATTTCCATGGGTGCTTCATGAGCAGCACAATAGTTCTCCCACCATTCTGCAGCTGTTACCTCTAGCTGATGGGATGCGTAAAGAACCTTCTCATGGCCTTCACATTGAGTGATGTACAATTTCCTCTCAATGGTTCTCAGCCAATCATCCGCTTCCAAGGGATTGACATTTCCTGAGAATGTTGGCGGTCGGGTCCTCAAGGCACTCGCATTCGTGGAGGGTGAGAACACGGACAGTTGGCTTTGGTTTCTAAGGAACGTGAAAGCCGCGTCGTGAGATCGTGACTTTGGTGTGTGTGTTATACGATCGGCATCCGGTGGTGAAAGCGGTCGTGCGATTCGCGAGCGGTGCGAGAAGAAAGAAATGCATGGCCTGATCTGCGGAGTAGGTGGTGCAAGCGGCACATGGGCGCTAACTTCTACAAGCAATTCAAGAATAAGGAGCTTACGAAGCTTTTTAAGAGGTTGTGCGACCAGACCCAACAAAGAAAATTTGATGCACTGTGGAAGAAGTTAGACGAGCTGACATCAAGGCATACAACGGAGGCAGCAAAGAGGGCAATGCTCGGCACAGAGGAGGCCCCAGTGGCGCTGGAAATGTTACCCACGGACCCTCTGCATTTGGTCCGGAGGAATGGAAGATGCACAAAATGCTTCTCCGAATGGATAGAGCATGAACCTAGAGAAAAATGGGCATTGCTTTATGACACCGATGGTGCCCGGTATGGTGTTATGATGACAAACTTGGCTGAGGTTTACAATTGGGTCATGCGAGGCCTGAAACCCCTTCCTCTTGTTGCTATAGTGGAGGGTGTTCTTCATGGTATTGTGAAGTACTTTGTGGATCGCCATGCTAGAGCATCAGTCCATATGAGTAACCCTGATGTCAAATACTCGGAGGTCATCCATGCGTACATGGAGGAGAAAGGCAAAAGGGGAGATGCATAGAGCATTGAAGATGGGCACGAGGAGCTTCGTTTGAGGTTACGTGTAAAGAAAAGGTGGTCGTGGGACGAACCGCGCAAAGTTGCTCATGAATGCATTATACTTGGCAAACTTGTGTGCGCGTGCAACAAGCCTCGTCTCTTACATAAGCCATGCTCGCGCGTAATGGCTTCTGCTCAACAATCCGTATGGATCGGTATATTCTTGTCACAATTCTTGATGAAAGCGGTGGCGGCAACTTGGAAGCGGTGAAATTTACGGCTTTAGTGGTGGGTCATTCACGAGCATCGGAGATGGGGATACGGTGGGTTCTGATCTCGTGAGCTCAAGGCGTGGGGCGACGACAAACAAGGCGTATAAGGAACGACATTGACGCCGCAGAAAAGCGTCGTGTGAAGAAATGTTCATTTATGGGATCTGGGCACTCTTTCAAGAATTGCCCTACAGTTCGGAGGCCGTGACATGGTTGTATGGGTTTTGCATGTGAAATTGAACTAGTTTTCTCGTATATCAACGTGATATGTCAAATTAGTATGTGTAATACATGTAAGGATGTATGATGTGTAATGCACGTATGGACATGTATGGAGTAGAAAGTTGTTCGCATTTGTGGATTTTAGTTGGTTCAAATTTATATGTGTGATGCATGTATGGATTTCAATGTTGTTCGTGTTTGTGGATTGTAATGTATAATAATAGAATTTTATTGAAATTATATCGTTGAACCCTTTATTGTGTTGAAATTCTATTTCTAATTATTGCATTGTATTTCTAATGATTGCATTCCATTTCTAATTATTGCGTTCGAATTGTGCATTTGATTTCGTACTAACGTTGTTTTACTCAATTGCAGGTATGGCGAGCGTCGAGGAGTCTGAGTTCTTTGGACCCGATGGTTGTGCGACTCGCCGGTCGGTTGGCCACCTTGACACCTGCAGACGGGAAGCCACCTTTGGAGCTGAGTGCCCTTCACTTGCGGACCCCGATGAGGGCGTGGCGGGTCGACCCGCGATGGGTTCCCAGGTTCATACACTTCTCATGTACTTCCCTTACTATAGACTGTACGTGTGAACTAATAGTTGGTGCAATGTTTTCCTACAGGCTGAGAGTGGCAGGGTTACTACCGCTAGCACGGATGGTGGAGGCGACTGCCGCCGATGCGCAGGATAGGCGTGGTGCCTCCCGGAGGTTCCGTCGACGAGCCCGCTCACCGCTCTGTAGATTCTTGGCGACACGAGACGCTGCGTTTCACCTCCGTGCGGTGAGATGGCACCGACAACGGAGGGCGTGAGCTACCTCACGGATTACCTTGCACGGGGGCGGTAGTGCCTGACGATGTCCACCCGGAGTGGCGAACGGAGCTCCTAGCCCGGTTCACGGACGGAGCTCCTAGCCCGGTTCACGGACGTGCTACCGGCTGACCATGGCTACGCACCTTTCGCTACTGCGCGCGGTCCGACGCGAAGTGGTCGTCTGATTCTCGTAAGTGATATTGACTTTATCTACATTTTATTTTCGTATGTCTTACGATTCGAATCGATCATTACTTCGTCTGGCGAGAGGATGGTAGACGGGCCGGGAGTCGTAGTTAGTCGCCACCGAGGTGTACCGCTATGGCTCTTGGTGGTCTTGTTCTCCTCCTCCCACGGAGACACCGTCGACAAGCACATGATCTAGTATGCGGGTCGATCCACGACGCCGACATCGAGGACATCCGCGGCTAAGCGTGGGGACCGGTATCTGGCCGCCACGTCACGGGTCTTTGTGACGGTTGTCGTCGCGTGGGGGACTGGTCGATCCTCGCAGGCTGTCCTCTACTCCTGCAGGTCTGGTCTTTCGTGAGGTTCCAGATTGGTCGGCCGCACATGGATCTGGGACCCTACGGATCGGGCTTGTAAGGCGCCACCGGGGATGACGTCGACCGTCCTACCATGGGGACGTTGTGGTGTCGCCGACGGGTTAGCAAAATGACCTTTACCTACATTTTTGTAAAAATTCCAAAATTTTTCGTCTAACTTCGGACTATTCGTTTTCTTTGCAGTCGACTTTCACGCCTGTCACGTCACACGCTTCGTACCCCGAGTACGTAGCGATGTTTGACTAGCTCATGGATGACCGCGTGATCTAGCGTCCTTACCTCTCGGAGCTGGTCCACGCGAGAGCTATTGGCGGCCTCTCCCTGCAGTGCACCCGTGACATTGCCTTCTGGTTGACACAGCGCCACCTCGTGTTCGACGTCTACGTGGAGACGTACGCGGTGCACCGTGTCATGAGGCAGTTCGGCCTGCGCCAGGTCGTCCCCGTCCCCACCGGTGAGGTCGTACCACCTGCCGTGCACACGTGAGTGCTCTTCCCCGTTAATTCGAATTTTATTTTTTTGTGCTGTTTTTACTATTATTTTTGCGTTGTTTTTGCTACTAACGTCAGTGCTAATTTTGTCATGCAGGATGACACGGAAGGGTTTCGTTTGGACCGCGAGCTGGGCGACACGTATATTGCCTCACGCTCAGCAGTGGGTGCAAGCGTTGGCAGACATTCACGAGGAGGTCGCCCCATCGACCCGGCCGCGTCGATGAGTACATCGGTGGTTCGATCGCGCGACATGCAGCGTCTGCGTTGTGCGTGTCGTCGAGTCACCTCTGAGGCACGTTGCCTCCACGGTGGACACCTACCACACGCAGCCGGACTCGGCATTTCACCGCTCCGTAAGTACTTCTTTCACATGGCATATATTGTGTCGTTACTGCAATTTTATGAACTAACTAGTCTTTCAATGCGTACACAGAGCGACCTTGGTCGGGAGATCGTGGAGGTCGCGGACGGGGTACTAGCACGACTAGGCCAGACGGATAGGCTCGAGGTCACGGTGGACTTTGTGAGAGGGTTCGTGCAGCGTGTACGCGACAGAGCCGCTCGCATCGTCCAGCTCACGTCGTGCAGGAGGCCTCGAGACATCGACATCCTCCCGGTTCACGAGACGTCTGTCATGGGGGACGACGCGCCTCGGCACCGCGGTGGGGCGGCGCACGCAGACGGCCCCTCCTCCAGACGTGCCAAGGGGATCTAGCTGGCAGCGTTCCGCGCCTTATGTCCCCATGATTGCAGGTACACCACGTGGTCTACTTTTATCTATTATGTTCTTCACATTATGTGATTTACTAACATGATAAAATTTTCGATAGCGGTCGATCCAGCCCCTGACCTGAGTGCGAGCACCTCCGCTGGCTTCTCTCCCCTCGACGACACCTACTTGGACTACTTAGTAGATCCCTACCAGCAGTCCACGGGTATCGTCCTTGGTGCCTCTCAGCTCGACGACGCGCCCGGGCCGACTCAGCCTTCACAAGACGCCTACGCTACTCCGACAGCACCAGTACGTCCTACTAGGAGTACTCGTGGGCAGGCTCCTGACCACCTGACGTATCCGTCCGGGCAAGTACAACGCCGTAGGAGGCCTGGGACGACACGAGGAGTCGCACCTCGCAGAGGGCCCAGCTAGATTTTTTCTTTCATATATTTTGTACTAAACACAAAATGATGCTTTATTTCCTCATATTACGTCAAATTCAGCTATGGAATTTTGTTTTCATAAGTTATGTTTTATTACGGTATGATCACTAAAGCTTTTCATGGATTAGTAAAATAACGAGTTTACATGACAAATTATAGAGTAATAGCCACAAACACCCTTCGACATATGTACGACCTTGCAGCAGCTTCTCACGCGCGATTAGACAACTCACAGGCGCAATGCTTTCAACCTTTTCAGGCCGATTTGACCACACGCTGACAAACCTCTACTGTTTCTCACACAGGTTTTGTCACACATGCAAGCACAGTTCAAAGTGACCACTCACTGCCTACTTTTGTCAGTGCTGACAGGTCGTGTGGCTTTTCTAAGAGGGTGACAAGTCGTGCAGCCTTTCGCAGAAGGTGACAGGTGGTGCAGCTTTGATGATGGGTGACACGTCGTGCAGCTTTTCACAGAGGATGCCAGGACGTCAAACTGGACAAGTGTTGTAGTCGTGTGGAGTAACCCCTCACCACCACTATAAAACCGGCTGAGGGGTAGACATCCAACACCGCCAAACCATCGATGCGTCACCGAATCTACATAAATTAGGGCGCGATGTCGTTCTACCGTCGCCTCTTGACCAAGCGAGAACTTATCCCGGCGAGAATACCGGATGCGATGGCGTCGACACCCGGTTTGCCGGGTTGCCCGACCCAAATCGATCGCAACCTTCCGGCGAAGATGATGCAATCTACCCACGGAGAGCGGCCGCCGGGCTCACTATTGTTGTGCCCCCTATCGGGTAAACCTCACGATGTCCATACAATCTGAGGTAATCAGTACATTTCATGCATCGTTCTATCTTTTCTCAGCAGAACGACCGGTGTTGCTTCTTCCAATGGATCGACGGCCCGGAACGACGTGACTACGAATTTGTCTACAACTGCCATGACGCCGACCCCGCTTCGCCCGAGAACTTCAACCGGTGGGAGAGGCCGCGGGATCGTCCGTTCTAGGCGACGAGTTGGGGCGGTGGGCAAGGGGCCAACCAATCGGTGAGTTTCATACGAC
This sequence comes from Otatea glauca, assembly GCA_036346275.1. NCBI lineage: Eukaryota > Viridiplantae > Streptophyta > Magnoliopsida > Poales > Poaceae > Otatea > Otatea glauca. Next base: position 28,035,778 of record CM070733.1, on the reverse strand, counting down.
GAATTCATGTTTCACTCACAAAGTAGTAATCTAAACCAGTTCATCGCATACAGGAGTTGAAAAAGAAAATTACGAAATTGCTCGAGTCAAAGGAGAAACCTCCTCAGGTGCCACCCGAAAGCGCCGACTTTTGCGAACACAGCCTTCAGGCAGTGGTTGATACCTGCCACGATGAACTAGCGAACCGGAGATTCTACCGGTGCTCCTTGGCCGAGGATGAATGGTGCAGTTACTTCAATTGGGTGGACCCGGAGACGTACCACCCACATCTCAAACTTCCCATATGGGATAATTAGGGGGCAACCCTCCCCGTGGTGCTACTACCGCTTAGAAAAGCCAGACCCTGAGTACGCCTACGGTGTTATTCAACGACCAAAGTGGGCATACTGCATTGACTGCAGGGCACGCTTCCGGTTGTACAAGGATAAGCCCAACACACATCTCCTGCACCATATAGTGGAGTGCGAGTCGAAACAGAGCAGGCGTCTCGGCAAGTTTCCGGCAACGGCCAACACACCAGAAGTGAAAGAGTGTACCTCCTCTTGAAGAGCAAGGGACAAGGGGAAGCATCCGGCCGAGGTCCGCACCACGCAACAAATCCTTAACGCGTTAAGCAGACCTTCTGGGAACCCGGGTGGTATTAACATAAGGGATGCCGGGAATGGGGATGACATGCCCATATGGGAGGGCAGCAATCCACATAAAAAAGACCAAAAAATTCTATCTTATACACCCGAGACGTACGACATAGGCCACCCAATCGGCGACAGTTGGGAGCACTGCGAAACCCCATGGAGTTCTTTCATAGTAGGGATTGAGTGGTGTTCGGGAACAAATCGAAAAATTTACACGGGTGATGTAATATGCAGAAAATATGGGACATCATTCCCGCTCTACCCAGATAGGCAGAACGATCACTTGTTCCACCATGACAAACGGTGCTTTCGTTAGTTAGTTCGTCAAGCAATTTCATCACTACTGTAATGCCCTTGTAATATAATCTAATCTATCGCTTATTTTATCATCTGAACTTTCAGTGTATGTGTCCTTATATATGTTTAACAAATAATTTAAGTGCTTCGTGGGAACTATTCGTAACATGAGTGGTTGTCGACTGTAATACTTAGGGTTATTGCACTAGTGCAAATTAAATGCAAAGCGAGGTGTAAATTAAATATTTTTCCAGAATATCGTAGTGCACATATGAAAGATCAAATGTGGTCAATTGTTCATAAAAATTCCATTTAGAAATGATTTTTAACGGGCCTGCGAAAGGGCTAAAAAATATGACATGAGTTGTTGTCGACTATAATACTTAGGGTTATTGCAATAGTGCAAATTACATGCAAAGCGAGGTATAAATTACATATTTTTCCATAATATCGTAGTGCACATAATAAAGATCAAATGTGGTCCATTGTTCATAAAAATTCCATTTAGAAATGATTTTTAATGGGCCTGCGAAAGGGCTAAAAACATTATATGAGTTGTTGTCCACTATAATACTTAGGGTTATTGCACTAGTGCGAATTAGATGCAAAGTGAGGTGTAAATTACATATTTTTCCATACCTTAATATCCTAAAATACCTTAAAATGTATACTCCAGGTTCCAAAATTATTTTGTGTATTTACTTCTTTTTCTTAGAGTTTTTCGCATAAAGGAAATTGCCTTTTCCATTTTCTACTGTGTTGCCCTTCAATTTTGAAAATTACTTAAAATTTCTCTACAGGCTCAAAATTATTTTACATCCATCCTGTCCCTCTGTCCACATTGCTGCTGTTTCACCTGTCACCTCCTGTCGCCCAACCAACGGACGACAGAGGTATATTTTTGAAATTTTTCGTATTCCACGTATATTATTGCAATTTCAATAAAACATCTATTATTTCCAAAAAAATATATATTTTTCAACTTGAGTAAAAAAATGTATTACTAGACGAAATAAATCAGCATTTTTCTATGAATCGTCGTCTCCGTTCAAAAAATGCCGAACAACGATATCCGTTTTTTTCGATATAATTTTTGCAAATACTACATGACTTATCACTGACAGATATGAACTTTTTTTAATTTATTACATTCTAGTTTGAATTGCAACACTGTGAAATGTATGAATAAATTATTTGTGAATTTATTCCTGTCGCAATTTGGAATAGCGACAGAGAGCTCAACAGTGCCGACAGGCTCTCTGTCGCAATTCCAAAGTGCGACAGACTCTCTGTCGTAGTTTGGAATTGAAACAGGATTTCTGTCGCAATTTGGAATTGCGACAGAGAGCCTGTCGCAATTCCAAACGGCGACAGGTGGGTATTTCTGTTTTTTTTCCGGCATATTTTTTCTGTAAATTTTGATTAAAAATATATTATTTAAAAAAAATTCGGGAATTCATTGTGTTAAAAGTGTCTTCTCGGTGGGACGAGATCCGGTTGCAATTTTGTAGTTGCATATAGATCGTCAGATAAAAAAATAAAAATTCAGATCTTTTCAGAGACTGTAGCAAAAACATCGTAGTTATCTGGACCGCTCGTCGTCACGATCTAACGGTCTAGATAGATTTGCAATTTTGGTAGTTGCTTATGGATTGTTAGATAAAAAAAGAAGATTCATATCTTTTCAGAGACTGTAGCAAAAACATCGTAGTTATCTGGACCGCTCATCATCAAGATCTAACGATCTAGATAGACGAGGACTGTTTTAAGTCGTAGTCCTGTTGAAAACTGCACAGAACCTTACCCGTTCTCGGCTATGAAGCGTATACACAATGTCAAGTTGAGATTAATAATCTGGCTAGCTAGACCTACGATTGATGTATCCTACCACAGGTTATATCTATTATTTTAGGATGCGAGCCTTGCTTCAAATAGCTTTTGGTTTGGACGGACGCAAAAGTGAGCTCATCTTGAACCTAACTCTGTCTACGTGGTATATGTTGAATTGAGATGAGATCAGTTTAACGAGCTAAACCTACACTTCACCCCAACTTTGTACCTAACCATGGATTTTCTATGATGTTGTTATCATCCCATTGTTTTTACAATCCATCCTAATCTTATCCTACTCACTACAAGTGTAAGGTAGATCACTAATAAGTTATCATATGATTTCAAGAAAAGCATATAAAGGAAGAGTTCAAAACAAATAGATAATAGCATGGTAGCAATGAGGACTCACGCTCAGTGGCGTGGAGCGAAGGTGGTCAAGGCGGTTTGGAAAACTACGGCGGTGGTCTAAGTGGTTTAGGTCACACCAAAGTGGAGTTAGATACAAATTCGGGCTTGTGGAGTTGATTTGACGTCAATGTAATAACCGTTTTCAAAAGCGTGCTTGTTGAAAGTTCAAGCTCCATTAATTTGGTTTTGGTGTTAATGACAAATCTAATATTGAGACTAACTCTTTTGATAATCATAATATTGATTAGTCTCAATTGTTAATTAATAACACATCTTTTTACGAGACTAAATCTTTTGTTGAGCTTAACTCTTATTAGTCTCTTTTGGATAAAAAGGTGAAAATATCAAAGGTATGCATTCGAGTTCATATTATCATATCTTGTTGCATTCCTTTGATATAATATTCGTGATCATATTGAATATGAGACTAACTCTTTTATTGAGTATATCTTTGATTAGCCTCATCTCATTGAAAAATTGAAATCCCAAAGGTATGCATCCAATACAACTCTATTTTTTCTATATGCATTTCTTGGATTCAAGATAAAGAATGAACTTCACCGTAGTATCAATCTTAAGATGTGCATTGTCGAATGTTAGAAATTGACAATAAACTTATACTTTCGGATACCTTCGGGTTATCAGAGTCAAGCACAAAATAGGAGGCACACAATGTAGACAGGTTCGAACCCCTCAGCGGGGTAACACCCTACTTCCTGTGTGGATGATATATGTATATGGTGGATAAAATACAAAGCAATGTATCTAGCCCTAGTTACAAGGAATATTGAACTCAGGCTAAGGCTAGGTTAGGGTTGGAGGTTGACGAAGCGTCGGGTCGTCGACTTGTGGTTGCTCTGCGTAAAAGCTCTAAAAGTCTTCTCTTCATCTGGCTTGGAATTCTTCTAGTTTTTTCCCTCCTTAAGGACCCCTACCCCTGGCCTTATATAGTCGGGGTAGCCTAGCCTCAAGTCGAGTTGTATCCGGTTTGGAGTATCAGATTGTAGCCGATGAGGAGTCCATCGTCGTGTGATCTTCGCAGCATATCCAAACTTCGCTGAATATCAGGCGTACTCAAGTTGGTTTCCTCGTATCGGTAATACGATCAAGTCCTTCCTAATATGGAATTATCCTTTCCGTGCATATCTTATCCCATAGAACCAGGCACGTGATATCCGGAGTCTCTGTACGTTGTTAGGAAATATCCTTCGCGTATTCTGCACGTGCTCATACCCCATATTTAGATATTCGACAATAGCCCCCAAACTCTGTTCAGCGGAGGGTCCGCTTAAGCGCTTGGTCGATTACTACCAAGGCCTCGCTTGGTCGAGTAATGCCTCGCCTGCTTGTGGTCAAACGATTCGAGTAGATTAGGAATCGCTGAGTATCGAGTAGGGATGTGCTGGGTCGAGCACCCTGCCATCAGCCCGTATCAAGTCCTCAGGGTAACCACAAGTTATTCGATGTCGACTCATCGACTCGACTCTGAGCAGAGTTGAAAAAAATTCAAAAAATCTAAATGTTGGGCAATTGAGAATTTATTGCTCTCATCTGCAATGCCAAGATGGGTGCAGCGTCATCATTCCGCCTTTCGCGTCGATCGAAGCACCATGCCATGCACGGGGAATGTACCATTCTCCTGGAGAGAAGATTTTGACCTATAAATTCCTTGATCTAGAACTGTAGCCATTCCTTTCTCATGCTTCCAGCCTTACTCTTGAAACCTTCGCCGCGCTCCTTTAGCCTTAGCACCGCCACCTTCAAAGAACTTGTCTTACCTTTTCTTCAATAGCATCCAACCCTTCAATTAGCGCCAAAGTTGCTTCACCGTCGAAGAAGAGACCCGAGACGACCGAGGCGGCCTTCGAGGACGAGGCTCTTGAGAGGGTGTGGCAAAAGTCGATCATGATGGAGAAGCGTCTCACCAATTTGGAGAAGGATGACTTCGTTCCTCCTCGGGAGTTCTTTCATTGGAGGCTGTCACAAGGTGAACTCTATCCCACCCCTGAGAATGAGGATTAGACTGTTGTGTTCGGGGCCTTTTTCCGCTGCGGACTCAGTTTCCCCCCTTCTCTGTTTTTGCTTTCGATTCTTGAGCTCTACTAGATCCAGCTTTTCCACCTGAGCCCCAATTCTATCACGATGCTCAGTGTGTTCGTCCATCTTTGTGAGGCTTTTCTGGGGATCAATCCTAACCTCAACCTGTCCCGCCACTTCTACAATCTGAAGAGGGCGACAAAGAAAGAAGTTGTTGGGGGTGCCGGTTTCCACCTCCGCAGCGGTGTTTCAAACTCTTATATTTCCATCCCCGTTACCTCCTCCTGGCAATTGGACTGGAAAAAATGGTGGTTTTACATCACCTCTCCGGACATCGTGAACTTCCCTATAGCTTATCGACCACTATTCGTTCATCTGATTGACCTCTGGACGAAAGTCCCTCCTTCGACCGCTCGCAACACTTATTATGTCAGGAAGATCGAGGAGCTGAGGAAAACCGGGCTGACTGGGTGGCACGTCGCTAAAGACTTCCTCACACGCTGGTCGAATCCACTGAAGAGCCGAGACCACTTGGCTTGGGGCCACTCTGGAGTCGATGATGCCACCAAGGACAATCCTGAAAGTAAGTACTTATAATATCTTGATTCCTTTGCTTTAGTCGATGAATAGTGAGCTGACTTGCTTTTGCCAGATCTGTCGGACTCGGACATCTCCTCTAGGCTGAGCAAGATGTTCAAGGGCTCGGAACCTGGCGCTTACGACATTGAGGCGTATTCGCTCGCCAACCCTCGGGTAGAGGTGAGTACTTTGTCACAGTTCTCAATGCATCATTCGTGCATTTGTTACCTACTTTAACCTAGCATCTCCTCAGGAGGCCAAGTTCGACGATGACAGTGGGCCGATCGAGGGAGTCATCGGCCTGGATGATGACGAGTTGATCCGAGACGATGATCAAGCATCGGGCTCTATCTCAGCCAATGCTGGCTCTCCTCTGAATGATCCGGCACCCATTACCATTCCGAATGAGGGTGAAGAGGCCTTGGAACAAGCAACGGTCGAGTCTTCCCGGGCGAGAAGGTTGATGTCTCCAGTGCACCATCGACCAGCCAAACGGCCTCGAACCTCATCACCAAGGCCATCCGATCTGGTGATCTTCAATCGCTCATTTGGATGTTATGAAATCTCTTCTAACGTAATCCAACAAATGCTGGATGATCAGCGGGCCACCTTGGGGGCCGATACGCAGAAGTTAGCAGCTCCTACATAGACGTCTCCTTGAACGGGATCTCCATTGACCCAAGTGGTCGAGCAGGTAATACCGGTATCGAGCAACACTTGTCGTATCCATCTTTGGCATTCTTTAGTTCACAATAACCTTTTATTGACAGGTTCCACCGTTGGCTGCTGATTCGTCGGTGCCATCTCCATCGGCAGTGCTGGTCGAGAAGCCAGCTGCTAGGACCAGACTGGTCATGGCAAAAATAGCTGCACAAAAGAAGAACATGCACGCAAAATATCGGCTAGTGAAGTAAATTTCTTTTCTTTCTTTGCGATTCTTTCTTCCTTTCGATATGTCATGTAGAAAATCTCCTGCAGGAAAGGGGCATCTAGCAGCGCGGTCGATGACATCGCCGCAGTTGCCTTGTTGTCTCTCGGCACAGTTGCCACCATCGTAGCTCCCTCTTCGGCAGCTGCTACCACAACAACAAATCCACCTCCCCCAACTTCTCAAGCGCCTCTGTAATATTGGTCTGTCCTGAAGCCCCTGTTTCAGGTATGCATTACCACCAATTTGTTTCCCAGGCTCTGCTTTATCCTCTGTTTTGCTTTTTGACACCTCTTGGCTTCTCCCTACAGCGTGTTACAGATACCTTACGCAAGGTTGAAACTTTCTACGAGCAGGCCAGTCAACAAAATGAGCGGCTCATGGCTTCCAGCCAACAAATGCTCAAGATGAAAGACACCGAACTGGCAACACTCAGGCCCGAGCTGAGGACTGCCAAGGCTGAGGCCGAGAAGCAGAAGGGGGAGGCGAAGAAGCTGAAGGCGGAGGCAGAGAAACTGAAGGCCGAGAAAGTTGTTGCTGATGCTACGTGGCTCAAGGCCAAGGTCAGCCGAGACAAGGCGGAGGCGAGCAGGAAGGTGGTCGAGGGTGAAAAGGCTATAGTAGATGCAGCGCTTGCCACTCTGCAGTCGGAGACCCTCGAGCACATGACTTCATCTACACGTCTCGTGACTTCTCACATGCTTGGCCTGGTGAAGAGCCATCATCCGGGCCTAGACCTCTCGATATTAAACGAAGGATTTGCGTGCGAGGCGAACGAGGTTGCCGATTACATCGAGTCCTCAAAAGATCTTGCTGAGGGGTCGTGGCCCAGTTGGAGCTGTCTCTTGATGGTGATGACGAAGATGCCAACCAGGACCCTTAGGCCAAGTCATGCTGATGTAAAAACTGAATGCTTGTTGTTACTGTAGTCCTTTATGATAATACCAATTAATTTGATTGTCCATTGTGCTTTGCCTACTATTTTCTTGTCGATGAAATAGAGTAGCATGAGTAGATGCAAATCTGACTTAGTATTTATAGACCCTCAGTAAAGCGCATACTTAATTATACCTGCACACAGGGTTAGAAAAACGTTCATCAAATGCCTTATCCCCCGAGCGAGTACTCGGAGAGGCCACATATAACATAAACGCTATATTAGTTACAGTAAAATTACATGGTTTTTGCAAGTTTTCATCAACCATATAACTTAGACTTTGTAGCAAATATGAATTTGCTGAGTAGCGCATGTAGAATCGGCTAGAGGTCTTGTCTCCCGCCATCCGCTAAGCGTTAGATGTCTGACAATCTAGTGCTCGTATGCGTGTAGGATAGAATTGCTCACTGTCGGGTTCAGGCATGGCCACACATTGGTTTTGTTTGCTGACATGCTAAGTTCGCGATCGAGTAAATGCGTGCAAAACATCGCATGTAAAAGAAATTAAAGAAATTGTGCCTACAGCGCTCCGCTCGATAACAGTATCGACCAGGAAACAAAACAAAGGTACAGAGTTACCTGTAACCCCCTACTCCTTACTTGATGATATGTCATCGGGTGGGGAGTAGATTAACGTAAGCACAAAGTCAAGATGTAGCCCTTGACTCTTTACCGGATAGCTGGATCGAGCATAGAAGAGTGTAGCATTAGCATCATAGATACCTGTTGCAACTTCGAACCCCTTATTTGATAGATGTATAGACCCGAGAGTGAAACCAGGTAAAGAAAAGACCAAGCGATGTAGCCCCCAACCCTCTACACGATGGGTACATCGATTAGATGGTAGAGCATATGTGTCGAAAATGCATAATGTAGCCCCCGACTTTCTACTCGATTGCTACATCGGGAAGAGAGCAGAACGTAAGCATCAGTAATAATAGCCCTCGATCATACACTTGGGCGCATGAGCCCCCGAGCATTTTGGTGAGGCCCAGAAAAATCCAAACGGTCGGAGTAGATGAACAATATAACTCCATTGTAGTGATTGAATTCTGTTACAGTTTTCACGCCCCTTCAGCTTCCACGCGACACGCCATAGAGTAGTGTCTCTTCGGTTTTCACATTCATATGAAAGTGCAACAGATACCTCGTGGATTGGGATCGACGCGAATTTAAATGGATTCGTTCATGCCGTATGACTTGTTCCCAGAGCTATAAATAGATAGGACTCGTAGTCGCATGCCACAACTCATCTTCTTTCTTGCACTCCTGCTCATGACGCTTTCGCTCTTCAATGGCCTCCACTCCACCATCGTCCCCGTCTGTGATCATCCTTGGAGATTCCTCTCCCCCTACGCCGCTAGCCGTAGTTTCTCCTGGGAGGATCATCATCTCCTCCGATGAGGAGGAGATCGACTGAGAGGGTGTCGAGAGGGAAGTTTGGCCGGAGAAGAAGAGGTGACCAGCAAGCTGACGGTTGCCGTCGAAGAAAATGATGCCACCCCTGCTCCCTTCGCGAGAGCAGGTGCCACCGCCGGCATACGAGGAGAAGAAGGTGAAGCCATCGACGCTGGAGAAGGTGGTGAAGCTCAAAACAGCTTCATCAACCCGGCGCTTGCTCGCTCTCCAAGCCATCCCAGTGCTTGAAGCCTGGAGAGGTCACCTTTTCCATCCAATGGCGACCGGGTCTTCGCATCCTCCTCTGGTCTGTACAGAGGGCGCAGGCCCATCCCGGGGACCATCCTTTTCCAATCCCCGTGGATGCAGGGGAGGCGGCGCGATACCTCTAAGGACAAGTAGTAGTAGAGTACCAACTTTAAGATGTAATAGGATAAACTTTTATTAGTAAAATTTTAATAAAATCGTACTTACCTAAATTTTTGTTGCAATGCATTTTCTGTCTTATTCATGTATGAAATCTCCTTAGTTGATCGATGTTCCACGAGTTGTCAAGTATCGCTGATGAGACCATACCGGCCCAGCAAGCCATGCTTCTATCTTAAGCCAAGACAAGGGCCTAACAACTTCTGATGCTCCAAGCCCAGCCCAAGATCAAGCCCAATTCGTTCACGAGTCCAGTTCGGCCCCCAAGAGTAGTCCAACTAAAAACGACCATATCTGGGTAATACGAAGTCTGTTTGAGGTGTTCTTGGACTCTACGGAGAAGCCCACGATGAGAGCTTTCCAACGAAAGTTGTTTCACATCCAAAATCCTTCTTGATCGATGGAAATCGTCAAATTAATATGATGAACAGAATCTGCCAGGTGATGGTGCCACCTCCACTTGGGCCCAAAGGCCTTGTACAACCTAGGGTTGCACGGTCATCCCCTTGGCCGCCTCCCTTGCCCTATTCCTCATATATATTCAGTAGCAGTCGCTAGAATAGATGGGTTTTGCTTAGATTACAACTTGACACTTTGTTAGTTTTTCGCCGTTTATCGGTTTGTGGAACCCCAACTCGTGTACTTAATATTATTCGCAATTTCAGATTGCATCTTCTACGTTCTTGCTTGTGTTCTCAACTCACATGCAGGGATATGACTTCTTGGCGAGGTCAACCGTGTTTGTGCATGGTTGATAACCAACAGAGCCGTGGTGTAGCGATTGCAGGGTTCGAATCAGTTCTGATTGGAAGCCGGATCGTCAACGTCGAGTCCAATCGATTTAGTACTACCTATCAGAAGATCGGGCCACCGTTCCCATCAAGTGGTATCATAGCCTCGTTTGCTCAATAGGTAATTCTTGTATCCCCACTTTTATTTTGCCATCGTCCTAGAGTCCAGAAAAATTGCCCCACAAAAAGTTCATCATCGATTCCCCTGTCCTACAACCCCTTGTGCCATTGCAATTTTCGTTTCAGTTTTGGTTTGTTGAATTTGTGTCCATCATCATCGTCTTATTGCTGGTTTAAGGTCGTGACCCTACTTTCTAGTGGTCCCTTTCCGTTGCCCTAGATCTTGCTTTGCACTGATAATCATTCCACCATCGTCAACCCCAGAACCGATCTGAATTCTACTGGGTTTGCTCTTGCTGCCGCTCTGCATTATATTTTCTCACTTCGCACGTCCTAGATAGGTCACGAGCCGCCTTGTGTCAATTGCCCTGCACCACTGGCCACCCTTGTTCAACTGCGATCCTATTGCTATTTTAGCCCTAACCGGAGAAAGAAGTGAAGTAGCAAGCAATTGTGCACTGTTCAGTAAAACTGACATAACTTTTGCATACGAACTCCGATTTAGGCGTATTTTTTTTGTTTCGAAGAGGACGACGAAGTGCATCCGAAAAATCCATAGTATTTAGACTTGTGCAATTTTGTACTCTCAAAATCGGCCTCTAAGACCGAGTTTTGGACCCTAGAAGTTTACTATGCTGTTTTTACCGATTTTTTGGTCATCTGTTTAACGATATCTCTCATTCCAAAACGTGATATTTTTGTTTTGCCTTTGAGTTAAAAGAAGTAAAAGTGAAAAAAAGGCAAGTGCAAAAAAAAAAGAAGAGCCGCACTAAAAAAACAAAAAAAATCAGAGAGAAGAAAAAAAGCATAAAGAGGGAAAAAGAAGCAGATAATCATAATTGCTTGCATCATTTGAGTCCTATGTGCTTTGATATATCCCTTGCTAGGTGGAACTAGTTTTAGGAACACATTTAGGGCAGCAACTTTGACAAGTACGTTGGATATTTATTCAGCTTGCTAATCTGACTTTGATATTGCTTATTCCTTGCTACTAAATATTGTCTTCCGAGCTCCACATACTTCTTATCAGTTCAGATTCTCCTTTGCAATCGCCTCACTCACGCTCCAGTCATGGTATCATGAACCAGCCATCGGTTGTACCACCTACAGCTTTGGTAAGAACATTTGTAAGGGTGTGGTAAGACGCGTGAGAGTTTGTGATCCTACTGTCCAGTACCTAGTTGTTGATATGGATAATACTTTGTGCTATCTTCAATTTTCTACTAACAATTGTAGGGGTACCGGAGGACCAAGATGGTAACCAGTGTGTTCTTCATAACGAGCTCCGAGAGATGCTGCGAGAGATGAATCAGACTATGAACAAGCAAATTCAAAACATGGATAATGCACTTGACAGAAAAGAGCATAAGCACCCACCCAACTTTAATTCATCTCTTTCTGCTGGTAAAGGTAAGAATTTTCCAGTTCTTCCTTCTTATAATGGATTTGGTGTTGATGCTTATATTGATTAGGTAATAGAGGTAGATAAAATTCTTTCGCAATGTAACCTCTGTAAGAAACGAAAAATTAAAGTTGCCGCTAGTGCTTTAACTCTCTGTGCATCAATTTGGTGGAACGATTTTTGTGCTTATAAGACAGTACCACAAATATGGAAAGATATGAAACGACTTATGAGAGATGAATTTGTTCCTGCTTATCATTTTAAAAAGTTACTTTATGACTTGCAATGTTTACAACAATGTGATAAAACTGTCAAGGCATATTACGAGGAATTAGAAACTTTGTTGTTGCGTTGTGGTTTAGATGAATCTGAAGAAGCTAAGGAAATAAAATTGTTAAATGGACTTGATATGAAAATTCAGGGTATTCTTGTTGATAAGTAATATAGTTCTCTCTCTAGTTTATTTAATCTTGGTTGTGAGATTGAAAATCAAATTGAACATGAAAGACATCTTACTGAAATTAATGTCTATAATTGCCAAAGTGAAGAATTTTCTTTGGAAGAACGGCATCTTGTCGAGTTTCCACTGGCTACTAACTTTTCATAGGACATTGAGAACAAAAACGAGAAGGAAAACACGCAAGAGAAGGAGGAGCAGGAGATACTTGCTCTCCCATGCATGCCTTAAGAATGTACAGATCATGATATGCCTAAATCGGCTAAGATAGAAAACAAAGGTAACGACATATGTGTTATTTCACACGAGGAGAGAATTCTGTTGATGTGTTAAATTTGGCCACTACTGGTGCTTTGCTAGAACATCAGTTAATGAACACACAAACTGAATCACTTTTGTCACAATATGATTGTCTTGCTGTCCCTAGTGATAAAGAAGAGTTGTGCGACAATGTCTCATTTATATCCATGCCTCAACTAGTGAATGAACATGTCAGTTTTATTTCTGATCTAAACACGTGTGCTGAAAATAAACATGTTATTCACCTTGCTAATGAAAAGGATCAGATTAAACTGTTGTCTTCCTTAAATACTTTGGGTTATATTGAATTTGATGTCATATGTGATCTCAATTATTTAGAGGAGAGATTTTCTATACCTGCTAATTTGTCATGGTCATCCAGTGTTAGTTTTCATGCTATTGGCAAACATAATGATAAAGGAAAGTACATGGTGCATCGAGTTTATATTTGTACCATTTTGAAATCTTCTTTTAATGTGCCACACTATCGACAACCAAAGAATATGTTGGTTTCTTTGCCGCCTCTTGTTACTAACCTTTTACAAGCAAATGAGCTTAAGTCGAGGATGACTAAAAATCAAGAAGGGGAGGATGATGAGGCCATACCGGCCCAGCAAGCCATGCTTCTATCTCAAGCTAAGACAAGGGCCCAACAACTTCTGATGCTCCAAGCCCAGCCCAAGATCAAGCCCAATTCGTTCACGAGTCCAGTTCGGCCCCCAAGAGTAGTCCAACTAAAAACGACCATATCTAGGTCATACGAAGTCCGTTTGAGGTGTTCTTAGACTCTAAGGAGAAGCCCACGATGAGAGCTTTCCAACAGAAGTGGTTTCATATCCAAAATCCTTCTTGATCGACGGGAATCATCAAATCAATATGATAAACAGAATCTACCAGGTGTTGTGCCACCTCCACTTGGGCCCAAAGGCCTTGTACAACCTAGGGTTGCACGGCCATCCACTTGGTCACCTCCCTTACCCTCTTCCTCATATATATTCAGTAGCCGTCGCTAGAATATATGGGTTTTGCTTAGATTACAACTAGACACTTTGTCAGTTTTTCGCCGTTCATCAGTTTGTGGAACCCCAACTCGTGTGTTTAATATTATTCATAATTTTAGATTGTATCTTCGACGTTCTTGCTTGTGTTCTCGATTCGCATGCAGGGATAAGTTTTCTTGGCGAGGTCAACCGTGTTTGTGTGTGGTTGATAACTAACAGAGCCGTGGTGTAGCGATTGCAGGGTTCGAATCAGTTCTGATTGGAAGTCGGATCGTCAACGTCGAGTCCTGCACCAATCAATTTAGTACTACCTATCAAAAGATCGGGCCACCGTTCCCATCAATCGCTCCTTCTGATGTCGATAGCCGTACCGATCCAAGTCGAATTACTTCGACCACCACGTAGGGACCTTCCCACTTAGGCGATAGCTTATTACGGTTATCTTGCTTCTGCACCTTTCATAGTACTAAGTTCCCAGCGGTGAGTGCTCTTTCTTGAATTCTCTGACCATGATATTTGCACAAGGCTTGCTGATACTTGGCCGCTCGAATGGATGCCCGATCCCTATACTCTTCGAGTAGATTTACATCGATAGTTCGCACTTGCTCTTGTTCTTCTTCCGAGTAGTTGTCCACACGAGGTGACCTGAATGTTAACTCAGTCAGAAGTACTGCTTCTGCTCTGTAGACCAAGAAAAATGGCATTTCACCAGTTGCTCGACAAGTTGATGTACGAGAAGCCCATAGCACTGAGGGGAGTTCTTTCGCCCACCGGGTCAAGTAAGCCTTGAGCCTATCAAACAAGCGAGTCTTATCCCCTGCAGGACTATGCCATTGGAACGGTCGACCTAACCATTACTCTAAGGATGAGCTACGGAGGTGAAGTTTGATACCCAATTTTTCGCAAAAGGCTATAAAAGCATTGCTTTTGAACAGACTACCATTGTTTGTAATTACTCGATTAGGGATGCCGAATCGAGTAACGATGCTCCTCATGAACTTCTTAGCCACTTCTAAGGTGATGTTCTTGATGGGTTCAGCTTTGATCCGCTTGGTGAACGTGTCGATGGCCACGAACAAAAACTTGTAACCTCCTTGGGCTCTTGAGAACGGTCCCAAGATATCCAAGCTCTAGACAGAGAAAGGCAAGACAGAGGAATAGTTTGTAGGGCCTGGGCTGGTTGGGTGGTTTGCTTGCCATAAATTGGCAGCTCTCGTACTTTTTCACCAGCTCGCAAGCATCCTGGAGGGCAGTAGGCCAATAGAACCCTGCCGAAAAACTTTTTCGACTAAGGTGCGATAGGATGCATGGTTACCACAGATGCCTCCATGGACATCGAGCAATATCTTATTGACCTCTACCTCAGTAATGCACTTCATCAAGATTTCGTTACTCCCCTTTTGGTAGGGCTTGCCGTCTACCAACATGTATATCTTGGACTTACGCGCAATTTACGCGCAAGGGATCTCTCGACCTTCGAGATAAGCTTGGAATGGAGTTATCCAAGTCGGCTCACGTTCGAGTAGTGTAGCTTCTGTGTCTACAGGTTCTGTCTCGCTGACTCGACCAGACTGCTGGTCGAGTTGGGCAGCATCTACCTCTCGTACGAGAGAGATGGATGGTTTGAGGAGTTTCTCGACGAAGACTCCTGCGGGCGCAGACGAACGGGACGAAGCGAGCCTGGCAAATTCGTCGGCGGAGGAATTGTCACATTGCCTGATATGCCTTACCTCGAGCCCTTCGAACTTGTGCTCTAGCTTACGAACCTCGTTCAGATATGCCGCCAAGTTGTCGTCCGAGCACTGGTACTCTTTTTGCACTTGGTTTACGACTAGCTGTGAGTCCCCTTTCACGAGTAATCATCTGATGCCAAGTGACGCAGCCATGCGGAGCCCGTTAACTAGTCCCTCGTATTCTGCAACATTGTTCGAAGCTTGAAAATCGAGTTGAATGACATATTTAAGCTCCTCGCCTGTCGCAGATTTGAGCACGACGCCAGCCCTTGAACCCTGAAGCATGAACGACCCATCGAAGAACATAGTCCAGTGGTCATTGACCGTCATGTGCTCCTTTTCCTTGATGTCCGTCCATTCTGCAATGAAGACCGCCAAGACTCCTGGCTTGAGGCTAGTTCGTGGCCTGAAGTCGACCTTGAACTCGTTGAGTTCGATCGCGGAACCCATTGCGCAATTCGCCCTGTTGTCTCTCGATTGCGTATTACCTCCTTGAGCGGATACGTCATTATAACCGTAATCTTGTGTGCCTGAAAGTAGTGTCGCAGCTTTCGAGAAGTCATCAGGATAGCGTACAACATCTTCTGCACTTAAGGGTATTGCATCTTGGCATCATGCAAGACCTCCCTCACGTAGTACACTGGCTTTTGAACCTTGGCCTTTTTCTCGAGGCAATCTCGCTTGGCCGCCAAGACTGTGCTTACTACTTGAGGGGTAGCTGCAATGTACAAAAAGAGCTCATCTTTTTCGTTAGACGAAGTTAAAACTGATGGAGACAATAAATACCTTTTTAGATCTCAAAAAGCTTCTTCTGCCTCCTTGGTCCACTCGAAAGTGTCCTTCTTCTTGAGTAACTTGAAGAAGGATAGTCCTTGTTCACCCATCCGAGAAATGAATCGACTAAGGGCTGCGATGCAGCCCATGAGCTTTTGCACTTCCTTCAGTGTCCGCGGAGAACGCATCTGGTCGATGGCCTCAATTTTACGCGGGTTAGCCTCGATGCCTCGACTGGACACTAGGAAACCGAGAAGCTTGCTAGACGGAACGCCGAACGTGCACTTCTCGGGGTTAAGCATCATTCGATACTTTCTGAGGTTGTCGAATGTATCCTCGAGGTCATTGATTAGGGTGCTCCCGATTTTCAACTTGACTACGACATCATTGACGTACGCTTCCACATTGCGCTTGATTTGGGACTTCAAGCAGTTTTGAATACAGCATTGATACGTAGAACCAGCACACTTTAAACCGAAAGGCATCTTAACATAACAGAATACACCAATGGTAGTAAAAGCAGTTTTCTCCTCATCCTCTACAGACATGCTAATTTAGTGATACCCCGAGTAGGCATCTAGAAAGCTTAGCAGCTCACAGCCCGCAGTAGAATCCACTATCTGGTCGATGCGGGGGAGAGAAAAAGGATCTTTAGGACAAGCCTTGTTGAGGTCGGTGTAGTCGACGCACATCGTCTATTTTCCATTGGGTTTCTTAACGAGGACAGGGTTCGCCAGCCACATCGGGTGACGGACCTCTCGGATGAAGCTAGCCTTCAGGAGTTTGCCGACCTCCTCTTGTATGGCCTGCTTCCTATCTTCCGCAAATCTACACTGCTTCTGCTTCACAGGCCTGGCGCTAGGTTCCACGGCTAGTCGATGCTCGATCACCTCCTTGGGGACCCCAGGCATGTCGGACGGTTGCCATGCAAACACGTCGCAGTTTGCCCAAAGAAAGGCGACGAGCTCGAGTTCCTATTTGGGGTCAAGGTCAACACCTACCTTGACCGTCTTGGAAGGCTCCGACGGGTCCAAGGGCACTGTCTTGATGCCTCCATCGGTCTTCTTATCCTTCTTGCCATCATCGACTGAGTCTTTGGTGGCACCGTTAGATGTAGAGGCCTTGTCGATGCCCTTCGACCTTTGGCGCTTAGCTCCCTCATCGTCGACACTGGCTGCCGATCCGTAGAGATGCTCGGCCATCTCCAAGCTCTTCCTATCGCACCGGACCGCTGCGCGCTTGTCCCCTTTGATCATAAGGACTCCTTTTAGCGTCGGCATCTTGACGATTTGATACGCGTAATGTACCACGACCATGAACTTGGCTAACATTGGACGGCCTAAGATTACGTTGTAGGCAGTCTCAAAATTCGCCACATCAAAGAGGATCTTTTCGGTGCGGAAATTGTCTAATGTGCCGAACGTGACTGGCAGCTCGATCTGGCCAAGGAATTCCTATGTTCTCTTACGTCTTCGCGAAGATGAGGTTTAACGAACTACCTCTATCGATTAAGGTTCGAGCGACCTTAACGTTTATGATGGTGGGCTCGACCACCACGGGGTATCAACCCATATGTGGGATCACGGCTGAGTGATCCGATAGGTCGTAGGTGATCGGTACTCCCGACCACTTGAGGAATCTAGGAAGAGCTGGTGTGGCCAGGTTGACCTCTCGCTCGACTGCCTTGTACTGCCTTTTGGACTCGTACGTGACAGATCCCCCGAAGATGTGCGCCAGTTTGTGATCAGCTCCGCGGTATTCGAGCTCGTCGTCCTAGGGTTTCTCTTTGGCCTGCTCAACCCCACGCTCTACGAGAGCAGCCTTGAGTTTCTCCTGGACCTTCTTGCTGATCACCTAACACTCGTCAAAGTCTTGTTTGTCTGTGTGATGAACTGGGTAGTATTTGGCTCCCCCACGGCTTCGACCCTTGTTGTCACCAGTGTTACGCGCCTTACCTCTTTCGACCACGGCTACGGTGGAGTCACCTTTGCGCTTCTCCCTGCGGTCCTTATTCCTCTTCGCCCCTTGCTTGGACGACTCGGGTTTGTCGTCGCTAGATTTTGGGTCATCGAGATGGTCTTGAGCCTCAGCACGTATGGCGTATTTGTCTGCCAACTTGAAGAGCTCCTTGGTGGTTTGGATCTTTCAGATGGCAAGCTTTCCTTTTAACTCCCTATCCTTAACACCGTTCTTGAAGGCCACTATGAGTGCCTCGTCTGAGATGTTAGGGATTGAGTTGCGCTTGTCGCTGAAGCGTCGGATGAAGCCACGCAACGACTCACCTGGTTTTTTAATCACTCGATGCAAGTTGCTGCGTGTTTCGGGCTGTTCATACGTGCCTTGAAAGTTGGCGATGAACTAGGCCCGCAACTTCGCCCATGAGGATATCGAGTGAGGTGGAAGGTTGAGCAACCAAGACCTTGTCGCACCATCCAGGGTGGTGAGCAGGTAATTAGCCATCACCTTCTCGTTTCCCCAGCAGCCCTCATGACTGTAGTGTAAATCTGTAGCCACTCGATGGGGTTGATTTTGCCCGAGTACTTCTTGACGGGGCCTGGCTTGAACTTATTCGGCCACCTGACTACGCGTAGCTCGGGGGTGAAGGCCTTGCATCCTTCATCGACATCCTCAGGGGTCATCTGCCACGGACCTCATTGAGGAGGGAACCTGCGTCGTGCAGGCGAGCGGCCCCTCGAGGGCGGAGATTCGCCCCATCGGGCTTGGCGAGCGGGAGATTGGCCCCTTGAAGGTGGGGACTCGTTTTCCCGCCGCTCGTAGTCTTCCCGGTCGCGTTCCTCCCTTCGATCACGAAGGACGTCACGCAAATCACGTCGGTCGTGAGGAATACGATCTTGAAGATCCTCGAGATGTCCTCGATGGGGGTTGGTGCGAACCGACCTGGAAGCGCGTTGGTTGGAGCTAGCCACCGCCAATCCTACTGCTCGATGGCGGTGAGATGGTCCTGACCGCTGATTCTGGGTGCCCTGTTGGCTGGGGCGTCTAAGACTCGAGTTGGTTGCTTGAGCAGTTTGGGCTTGCGCTGCATCGAGTAGCGTCTTCATCTGATCAAACACTGGAATCATCGAGTTGCCCGGATCCAGTGGCAGAAGGGATTTTAGTAGCATGTAAGCGCACTGGACATTTGCCTCAATGGTGATGAAGATGTTGCTGTTGTGGCTCTGATGGGACGCTGCTCCTAGAGTGCGGCCGGGCCTACCGTTGTGGTCGATCTATCGAGGAATTTGTTGTCCCTGAAGATATAGCGCCCACGGGTGGGGCGTCGTAGGATCATCGAGATCAAGTTACCTCGACAGATTGGCCGCAATCCTGGCTGTGGCCGCTGCTGCTTGATCACGCCGATGATCTGTGGTATTGGGAGCAACAACGTTTGTGGGATCTTGAGGCGTGTACGTGGGGAATTGGCCATTAACACGCATCGATCTGTCGTGCTGCTGGCCTGGCTGCTGCAGCTGTCGTTTTTGCCTTCACTCTCCGTGTCGACGCACATGAGGACATTGGGCTCCATCGGGTCAAAGCCGATGAAACCTACCTATCGGCATGGATCCCAAGAGCGGGGCTCTGTGAAGCCGATGTGCACGAGACCTCCACTCGGTCTCTATCGATAGAGCATGTTCCGAAGGCGATCTTAGATTCGATCGCACGTGCTTGGTCGATGGTGATGACCGAACAAAAATTGTCGCATGGATAGTCGCCGGAAAATCCAACGTGAGCGCGCACTGAAGACATGCTTGATTTGCAAAAAACAGTTGAAGGCCCTTACCTAACACGCCAACTGTCGAAGGTTAGAAATCGATAATAAACTTATACTTTTGGAGGCACACGAAGTAGACAGGTTCGGGCCCTTCAACGGGGTAACACACTACTTCCTGTGTGGATGATATATGTATATGGTGGATGAAATACAAAGCAATGTGTCTAGCCCTAGTTACAAGGAAGATTGAACTCAGGCTAAAGCTAGGTTAGGGTTGGAGGTTGACGAAGCTTTGGGTCGTTGACTCATGGTTGCTCTGCGTAAAAGCTCTAAAAGTCTTCTCTTCGTCTGGCTTGGAAGTCTTCTAGTTTTTCCCCCCTTGAGGACCCCTACACCCGGCCTTATATAGTCGGGGTAGCCCGACCTTAAGTCGAGTTGTAGCCGGTTTGGAGTATTAGAACGTAGTCGATGAGAAGTCCATCGCCGTGTGATCTTCGCAGCATATCCAAACTTCCCTGAATATCAGGCGTACTCGAGTTGGTTTCCTTGTAATGGGAATATGATCAAGTCATTCCTTGTAATGGAATTATCCTTTCTGCGCATATCTTATCCTATAGAACTGGGCCCGTGATATCCGGAGTCAGGATCATCCAAAAAAAATTTCAAATTTTTTTGACATGTTTTGGACCAATTTTCGTTCGGTTAAAACTCACCGAGATCTCAGCAAATATCAGCGAGATCTCAGAAATCTCGGTAACAAAAACCGAATTTGAATTTTGCTTTTTGGATTTTGTATGAATTTTTTTGAAATAACGAGATTTCGCTGAAATTTCGGATTTCGAAGGGTGACGAGATGTGAAACTAAAATGAAATTTGGAACCTTGTTTGGCCTCGTAACACCACTCGCACTAGTAGGGATTGCGAACCTCAGTATCTGCACACGCAGTGCTAACTTCTTCTTTTTCCCACCCCTCTCTGCCAGAAGGTCACAATAAGTTACTGACACAGCTCATCATCGTCTTTTCTTTGGAGGAATGAAACTTTCGATGTAGTAGCCCCCGGTCACCTTTTTCTGCAAAAATAGCTCCTTTGTGTTCGAATTTACGAAATTAGCCCTTGTGCAAGCGCGGAAGACACAGCAGATAACGCGTGTCACCTACCGCGATTGGGTAGCAAGGGAACAGCGTGGCAGTGCTGCAGCGCGGAAGCAGTCAAGGTGAGCATGTTTCCGCGCTTCTAGAGTGTAGAAGGCGGTAACACGCTTGAGGAGATAGGCAACGCATCGCGTCGCTGTCGAGCATGGTTCCACAGTGCGGGTCCTCGACAAGCCTGGCGAAACGTCATTTCTGGTTGTGCATGTGTCGAGGCCATCTCATCGTTGCACGGGGTGCCTCGACAGCATCCAATCACGGGTGGGGAGAGCAGAAGGCGTTATCTCCACCAGAGTCCCCTCCACGCACGGGAAGCGACTCTCTGCAGAGCACGCCATTTGGCCGACGAGGAGGGTAGAGGATGGAGAGGAGAGGAAAAGGAGGGAACAAAGAGAGATAAAAGGGGGAAAGAAATTTGAATGTTATTTTGAAGCAATTTATTCGGAATTCATATAAAGTTGCAGCTTCGAAAGTTATACATAAAGTGTTAATCTTCCTGAAAGGCTAGTTCCTATCTACAATTCTATGTAATTAATATTATGTTATCAATTAAGTAGTGTAATACTTATTTAGATGGTGTTGTTAGGTAAATTGCATGCATTTAGTGGTGATAAGTACGATAATGATGTAAATTAGTGGAACAGTTATGTTGATAGTGTTATTTATGTTCAATGGATATGTGATATGTATGTTTTAGGTGTTACTACAATGATGTGAAATTAGGTACATAGGAAATTTTGCAAAATTAGTGATGTGGACAAATAATATTGACATGTAAATAATGTTGTGAATATGTCAAAAGGTAATTATTGATATTATAATGACATAATTAGTACGTAGAGTAAAATGCACGTGCAATTAATAGTAGAAGAAATAGCTACATTCAAAAATAAATTAAAAATGGATATAAGAAATGCAAAGACGAAGTCTGTGTATTTAGCAAAATTAGTTAGGTGCAAAAATAGTATTCATGCGTAAATAACGTAGGGTAGGTATGAAAAACTAATTATTGTTATTATAATGATGGTATTTGTATGTACAGTAAAATATTAGTATGAGTAGTAGTACAGAAAATTGGTACACTAAAAAATTACTTAAAAATTAGTTTAAGAAATGCATGCACAAATTGTGTGTATTTAGAGAAATTAGTAAGATGCAAAAATAGTATTGATGCATAAATGATGGTGGGACGTTGTGTAAAAAATAATTATTGTTATTATAACGGTGGTATTCATATGTAGACTAAAATATTAGTGTGATTAGTAGTAGTCATAGTTGCGCATTGAAAATGTAGTAAAATTAATATAAGAAATGTATGCACGAATAGTGTGTATGTAGAACAATTACTGAGGTGTGAAAATATTAGTCTGTAGAGTATAAATTTTATAATTATTAGTAGTACATATGCATGTAGTACTATTAGTTATGTGGAAAAAATAATATGTAACATCCTAATTTTTGGTATTTATTGATTGAATAATGCCATTTGTGAATTTTGGGAATTTAAATATATATTTGAATTAATCCTTTTGTAAATAATATTTAAATATATGCAAAGTTTATATAAAATTTTGTTAAAAATATTTTATTTGAGTCCTAAATGTCTCAAAGTATTTTTTAGAATTTCTCTAAACATTTATGATATTTTTTCTATGTTATTTTAGATTAAATAAATTACTGGAATTATTTTATTTCAAAAATGTTTGAAAAATCTAGAAAATAGTTGTGGGCCAAAATCCGAAAGACCTGGCCCATTTTTTTGTTGTGTCAGCCTGGCCGTGATCTGCCCTTGTAGTCCATGTGGCCATTCCAAACCCTAACGCCATCGCCGTTGGATGCTTGCCACATGGACGGTTGGATTGTGTCGTCTTCGCCGTCGTCAATCCAGACTGGGATTTCGAGTCACCGCCGCATCGGTTTGGGTTTTCGGCTTGAGCACGGCGCCCGAGGCTTTATAAGCCGACTTAGACCCCGCCCCGATGTTCCCGTAGTGCATCGATCAATTTTCCCTAGGATTCCACCACTGAGACACTCCGGTGCTCTCGCAATCGCTTACTAGAGTAGAGTTGTGCGCTGTCGTGGTTTTCTGTGGATTTCGTTACCGTCGTTCGGTCTCCATCATTGCCGAGGTCACCACTAATTTGTTGGAGTTGAGATCTGCCAGATCCGCGGGACAATGTTGCCAATAACCTACTAGATCACCGTCAGGTTGGTCGCCTCCCTCATCTCCGGTGTCGCGTTGTCGTGGACTTGCCGGCCAGAAACCCTAACTGGTGTGCTGACGTGGCCATTGTGCAGTCACCACATTGCCGCTCGGTCAACTAGTAGGAGTTGTGTCAGTGCTAAGTCAGCCAAGCCACATCATCTGGTGGTGGTCCCATATGTTGGTCAAACTGTCCTCATGAGCAGAGTCCACCATGGACCGGTTCTATCCCGTGAACTTGGTCTATGGACCCGAGCCCACGTGTCAGTGTAATTAAGGGATTTTCATATTTATTTTTATTCGAGAAATTGGTCGCTGACGTTAGCATGACGTGATAAATTGATTTTTTAGAGGAAAAATAAATCGAGAAAATTTGAATTTCTCTTTTTCTAGTTTTTTCTTTTGTTTGAATCTTTCGAGAGCCCGTTCTTTTTCATATTCAAGTTTCTAAAAATTTGTAAAATTAAGATCTATTTAATGGTGAATTTTATTTGATTTTTAGAGTTTGTTTGCTCTATGGTTTTGTATTTATTTGGTATTATCTCTCGATTCACATAGACGTCTAAGCTCTTGGATCGTCGAGGGTGAAGCATTGACTCAAGACCAAGCTCTAGATGAAGACCAAGATCTTGCCCAAGGCAAGTTGTGCTTTAATCATGTTGAACCCAGTTTTACAAATACTTTGTTGTTTTAAATTACTGCATGTTATTTCATGCTTAGAACTGTTTCAATTAGTTTGGGATCTGGCTATTCTACCCAATTGGAGTATATCTACCTTGTTATTTGTATACCATGATTATTTGTCACCCTAGGATGAATCATTATTAGTTGGTTGCTAATAGATACCAATGTGGGTTGGTTAGATTGTGCTTAGTTTGCTTAGCCATGCAACAGGTTACTGATATCTTTTGAAAGTGCAAATTAAATTTGACTAATGGAATATGGAACATGTTAATGAAAGGGTGTGCTATGTGTTGTCACACAATGATGTTGAGTTTTGATGGCATGTGTTGCAGGATAATCAACTGGGGTGGTAAATGATTTAGACTGGGACAAGTGACTATGAGCTGGAGTGGGCCTGTGTGGCATTAGGTTGATATGTTAACATTGAGTGAATGTGAGGTGGTTTCTATGAGTGACTGAAAGTCTTGTCTCGGTCAATTAAGGACTTAACCTTGCAAGCTATTGAACTGGGTTAATCATGCAACCATATATTTGGAATAGGACAAACCTAATTCAGAAAGTTACCGAGTCTTGACATAGGATGCTTGAGATGGAAGAACAAACTGTGTGTGCGGTCAGACGAGGGTGTGTGTGCAGTGGCCTCACATTTTGAGCAAAGATTGTTACTAGTCTAATGATAAGTCCCTCCTATTTCTCTGCTCTATGTGAGGCGAGGAATAGCGAGTCAACTTATCAGGAGGGTTTATGTTCGGATAGATTTTCTGAAAGGTTTTGTTATGATCTCTTTGCTGCACACCTAAGGAAGTATTTTATCGCATGGCAATTTGAGATGATCATGTCTTGTGGGTATAGTGTATAACCTCTGCAGAGTGTAAATATATTCGGATAACTGTGTCCCCGGTTATAAACAATGCTCGGAATTCCAGTCAATGGTTAGACTTTATAAAATGAAACTTGGGAAGGGAGACTGTGTGCCATTAGAAACATTGAAATATTGATCAGGGCTATGTGCCAAGTTTACTCTTGAGAAATACCTGAAAGTTACTATTTACTGATATTTATTTTACTACCATTTCAATCTATTTATTGTATTCATTTGTAAATACTGCTTTGTTGCAAAATAACCATATCAACCATTATTTGTAATAAGCCTTGCATACAGTTATACTAGCTTGCATTCTGTGCACAATTTGCTGAGTGTTTTATATACTCACCCTGAACACAATAAAATCATCAATTGAAGAAGAGTGTACACCTGCATCGGAGGAGGAGTACCAGGAGGAGGCAAATTTCTAGGGTGCGAAACTTGTTAGTTGCCAGTGGCATATTGACGGGTTATTTCTACGTTTTCATTCCACTGTAATTTTATTTATTATAGATTGAGCCATGTGTGGCATATATAGTTATGTAAAGTCAACCATAAGTTCAATCAACTGTCTTTTGTTAAATAAATGAAATCTTTATTATATTTCTGCTGTGTATGATTATGATATTCATCTATATTGCCACTGTATGCACTAGTGTGATCCTGGGCTAGTGCGATATACATAGAGAGTCCGGATTTATATATTCGGGGCTGACATAATATGTAGAAAATAATTATTTCATATACATATTTTAGATGTTACAACAACACCATTATTTTATTAATTCAATTATAAGTACAACTTGTAGTACATATGCATGCAGAAAACTGCATGCATCATGTAGTAATATTGATTTGGAAAAATAATCATAAGTAAAATTTTGAATGGTTTGTGAATTTACTATAGTAATAATATTTAAGGATGTGAAAAACAATACGGTAGTATTTGATGAGTGTACCTCATTTGTTACGATATGTATGTGATGTTAAATTTTCAAGATTTGTTTGTGTTTTACATTGACGATGTTGTCTGAGGGGGACCATATGGGGTAAACCTATCAAATTGCGAATGGAAGGTTATCCACATGACGGGTTTGAAGGAGATGAGTTTGGCTGAGCTCTGTAGGTGTATAAGGAGCACATTAGATAGGGAAATTGCATGAAAGAAGCTCGTAATTGAGGTTGTACATGTAAGAGTTGTGGGTGGGTTATCGGTGTATGTGTGGGAGCTATGCAAGGTGACAGGCAGTATAATGTTAGTGGAGTATATGCAGATTGTACTAAATCCTCAGGTTGTGATACACAATCTGTTGATGGTGTACGTGCGCTTTATAGAGAGAGAGGAGAAACCACAACTCTTCGTAAGAGCAGTGGCATGGAAGTGGATGCATCTTCTGAGGGTGGTCACCACGACACTGGTGGGGATGAAGATGACTCGGGCAGGCATACCGACAAAGTTGAGGCTAACGAATGCGTAGGGCAGTGGTGGGCCGCTTGTAGCAACTGCCATGAGCACCTGCAAGCCTTGGCGGACACAGCACTATCCGATGACGACGAGGACGTCGACTCGGATAGTAGAGGAGACAAAGATGCAACTGGTGGTATTCCAGTTGGTGGCATTTTGTCCATTGATATGGAGTATGTGTCATCACAGCTGGATGAGCTGGCGATGTCTTCCCTTGCTTTGCCATAAGAAGGTGGTTCTGGATGGGCCTTCAATTAGCACACTTTGTTAATAAGGAAACACTTCCCTACCAAGAGTTCCTCCCAACAAGCCATTGCAACATATGCGGTGAACATCAACAGCACATATCGGGTTTATAGGTTGAACTAAGATATGTACATAGTTATGTGTATGGATACTGAGTGTCCCGGCAAGATCTGTGCCCAGAAATTCAAGGGCACGGGTATGAACTTCAGGATAACATCATCATATGTGGCTATCCTCATTAGTCACTTGATCACAGCGAACATAACGATTTTGCCAAAGCTACCGATAAAGGATGTGGTTAATATGGTGGGATATCTAGTTAGCTACGGCAATGTATGGCGTGCAAAGAGAAAAATGGTAGAGATGATGTATGGCACATGTGAAGTGGCCAACAATCTTGTTCCAAGAATGCTTCACTAGATTGCTGAAGCAAATCCTAGGACATACATCAACAAGATGAACAACCTGTATCCCACGAGGGGTTCGAACTGTTTCATCCTGCACCGTGTGTTCTGGGCGTTCGGACCGACCATAGAGGGCTTCAAGTATTGCCAGCATGTGTTGACAATGGATGGCACTTTCAAGTTCGATAAGTACAAGGGCACTATATTGATGGCAGTCACCATGGATGCCAATGACCAGTTACTCCCTGTGGTTTACTCAATCATCAAAAATCAGAACACAAAGAGCTGGTTATGGATCCTAGTAAATGTGAAGCAAGCGGTTGTCCAAGACCGGCCGAATATATGCCTCATCATGGCCCAAAATGCTGGGCTATTGTCGGCCATAAGCACCATGCAAGGTGGAACATGACCACTGTACAAATGGAATGACGTCATGAGCTGTTGGTGCATGAGGCATCTTGCTGCAAACTTGCACCGCAGGTTCCGTACCAAGGAGTTGATAAAGACATCCAAGAAGTTGTGCATACAAAACCAGAGGTGCAAGTTTGAGGCTATATAGAGAGCGCTGGACAAGGAGACCTCGAAGCATATGAGGGAGTTTAAAGAAGCCCAAGAGGCAGTAAGTGAAGGTGCGCATGCAGGGAGTGATTCCTCCAGGCATGTCAATAACTTCTCACAATGGATAGAGTTACATGCCCCTAGCTGGAGAAATAATCGCTGCTCCATGACACGAACGGTGCAAGGTATGGAATAATGACGATGAACATGTCCAAGGTTTACAACAATTGGATACTTCGTCAACTGTAACATTCCAAAAATTGGATTTTAGAATGTTTGAATTTCAAAATTCACCATTTGCAATTTCTTTGAATTAATTTCAGCTTAATTTGAATTTTCAATTTATAAAAAGATTTAATTTGATTAATCTATTCATCAAACAAAAGATTTTTAGTTTTAGTTGGGTTCATTATGCCTCAAGGAATTTTTCTGTATTTTTGGAGATTTTTCTGAATTTATTTGCTATTTATTTGGATTTATTTGATTTTATTTGAATTTCGGGGATTTTATTAATTCGGAAAATGCTTTAATTTCTAAAACCCTTTTGGGCTGAATCCATTAAATCGGCCCGTTCCTTTTCTGCCAGCCCTCTCAGTGGCCCGTTTCTCCCATGACCAGCTCCTTTCCCGCTTCGCTCGGCGCTTCCCGGCTGCTCTTTTCCGCGGACCAGCTCGTTCGGCCTGCTCGCGCCACGCCCGGCCAGCGCGTGGGCCCTTTGTCGGCGAGCGGGCCGTCGTTTCAAGCCGGACTCATTCTGCGTTCGCCCCCACCGCCCCGCGTTTTCGCGCCGCGCCAGCCGTATCCGCTGCGGACTCCTTGGCTTCGCGCCTATTTAAAGCGCCAACCCGCCTTCCCGTTTCGAGTTTCACCGCTGCACCGCCCGAGCCCAACCCTAAGCGCCGCGGCGTTCGAGCATTTCCTCGCCGCCGCCGCCGCCTCGGTGAGCCTCCGCCGTGACTTTGATCGCATCGGGTTCGCGCGCGCCCTCTTTCTTTTGCCCCTAGCCTCGCGCCCGTTTCATCGCGTTTTGGTGCCCGGCCGAGGTCTTCTTCGCTCCGGCGAGTTAGCGCCGCCGCCGAGCCGCTCCGTCGCCATCGTCCCTTCTTGTGTGCGTGGCCGTCCGATCCGCCTGCCGCCGATGCCGTCGCGTGGGCGGCCCCGACGGGCGCGTCGCCTCGTTCCGCCGCGTCGGTGCCGCCTCGGCTCCGCGCCGCATCGCGTAACCCGTCCGCGCGGCGGCGCGTCGGTACCGCCACGTGTGCCTAGCCCGCTTGAAGCCACGTCGGCGCCCGTGGCGTCCTCTTGACAAGTCCACGCGTCACCCGGATCGCCTCGGTGCACCGGTTCACCGTGGACCGAGTCTCGACTCGTGGGTCCCGCTTGTCAGCCAAATCCTTTTCTTTTTATTCTTTCCGAAATCCGAAATTCCGGCCGGTCGCGTTGCGCCGCGTGTCGCCTCTCGATTTTTACGATCGGGAATCTTCCAGAGCCCGTTCTCCTTCGTTCGAGCTCGATTCCATGATTCAAATTTCTAAATTCATCTAAATTCAAGCTCTATCTTCCAGTACCATTATTTTAAATTTTTAATTTTATTTGAATTTTTTATTTATTTGCTCGTTTGCGTGTAGACGACGCAATCGAAGATCGATCGAATCAACAATCGAGGTAGAACCAAAGAAGAGGCGTGAAGGCAAGTCTTCCTTGAACATGTTGATCCCAAAGTTTATGAAAATGTTATGTTGTTTTTAAATTATGCATGCTTACTTTATGCAATGTACTTTAAATATAGTTTTAGAGTATAGTTAAATTCCAGTTTGTTATACCCTCATTGGTATTGATCATGTCGAACCTTTGACACCCTAGATGATATATACAAGCTATTTTATTTGGTGATAACCAGTAGATTAGCATGGAGCGGTAGAATTGCTTAGTCCAAAAAGCGTTTGATGATCGTGCCATTATGGGAATCATTTCAAATATTGTTCAAACTTATTTGTGAAAGTCGGCAATTGGTGTTGCTGCTGTGATTTAAATGAAATAAAGTGGAAATGGATGTTGGGCGGATGGATGTTGGGCGGTGCGAAAGCACGAGACCTTGGTATGTGAATGTTCGCCCTAGTCAATTAAGGACCGAGCGTGTGTTACCATGGACCGAGCACTACCGCATACAATCACAAGTCTATATGGGTACGACTGGCTAAATAATTTGTGCGTCTCATTATTAGCTTCGCCACAGGTGAGTGCGGATGTTGGCGAGCGCAAGAGGGGCTTCAGATCGGGCGGCTAGAACCCTAACAATGTGAAACCTTAGCGGGCGAGGTTAATAGTGGGGTTGTGCATTGTAAAGGCCTTGTC
This sequence comes from Otatea glauca, assembly GCA_036346275.1. Classification (NCBI taxonomy): domain Eukaryota; kingdom Viridiplantae; phylum Streptophyta; class Magnoliopsida; order Poales; family Poaceae; genus Otatea; species Otatea glauca. The sequence continues at coordinate 28,006,079 of CM070733.1, read as the reverse complement.
ATGATCTCTCTGCCGACACACCAAAGGAAGTGTGTTAAGTGCATGGCAACAAGAGTCAATCATGTCTTGTGGGTAAAGTGTACACACTCTGCGAGTTAAAACTACTTAAGTAGCCGTGCCCACGGTCAAGGGCAAAGCGAGTGCGCTTGCACATTGTAGATTTTATGGTTTTGGTTTCAAAGGAAAATGATGGTTTGGGAATCCGGAAGCGGATGGAACTCTCGGGTTATGGTTTGGCGGATGGAGCCACTCGGTAGATGGAACTGCTTTAATTGTTATATCAAATTCAATTACTATGCTATTACTTTTGTTCAAATGATGCTTTATGAAATTACTATTGGTATTTACTGATTAAACTTTGCTTTATGCTAAAAGAGCCATATTATGCCTTCAATTGCTTAGCCTTGCATATAGTTACCATGCATTATGTTTCCAAGACTTGCGGAGTACATTTTGTGCTCACCCTTGCAACATCCCCAACCTTCCACGAAGAGTGTCGCGGTGAAGTGACTACGATTTCTACGCTTGTGGCTATGATGAAAGCGTCCGGAATGCTAGGGCGCGAACCCGATCGATTGCTGTTGGGCAAATGGATGGGCTTACTTACTTTGCTTTTGTTATTTCGTTTCATTGTTTCTTATTGAACTCTAGCTATGATGCTTCTTATTTGTAATAATTGGCCATAAGGCTAATACTCTTTCGCTTAATTAATATTATTTGATTCGTGATATGGATGTCTTGTCATCACTTTGTTTCCACCGTGTGTGCTAGCTTTTCTGGACTAGCACAGGTTATACATAGAGGTTGGTTGGAAATCCGGTCCGACAGTGGTGGTATCGAGCCATATCGACTGTAGGTCGCATCCCTAGTTAGTCTGATCTTCTTAGCAAGAACTTCAAAATTATTTTCTTAATCAAACCAACGAATTGCTGTGAAATAGATTATCTCATCTCATCTTATTTTAAAATTTTAATTTGATCTTATCCCTTGAAACTTCTCAAAGCCTCGTGCCTTCTGCAAGAATCCAGATCAAGGAAGAAGATGATCAAGCCGTCAAAGAGTGTATCCAAGGAGACTCCCATATAGGCTAAGTTAATAGTGCTCAATAGTGTTGGAGCATGTCACCCTTTTTAGTGTAGCAACGTATAGTCCGAGCGCATTAGAAATTTTTGTTGCTTGTTTGTTGGGTGTGTTGTACACTTGCCCTAGCAAAGTGTGATACAACCACCTTTCTTTGGGGTTTTATAGCTTGTTTGGTCTTGGAATGGCTACCTCCTAGTCTTCTCATCTTTTGCTCTTTCCTCTCATCTATTGCTAACTTTGTCACTTTGGCCGTTGCTTGGATGGAAGGTCAAGGAAGAGGTCGTGGAGCTGGTCTCGAGAGGAGGTCGTGTTGGAGGTCGTGGTCGTGGTCGAGCAGAGCCACAAGATCGCAGGATGTTCAAGATCGCAAGTGCCACCGCCGCCGCCATCCAACCCCAAGCCGCGAGATATCCGGCAAAATGATGGCGATGCGGCTTGATTGTTGCAAGCCCTTGCTCGAATATAGTAAACAATCCGGCCGGCACCGGCCACCGATGCAGTGATGCCGCCCCTCTAAGCTTGGAGAGTTCATGAGAACTAGACCGCCTACCTTCACAGGAGCAAGTGAACCCTTGGAGGCAGATGACTGGTTAAGAGATGTGGAGAAAAAGCTCTAGTTGGCTCAGTGTGATGACCGTGAAAAGGTTCTCTACGCGAGTCATCAATTAAAAGGAGTAGCTTTGCTACTTGGTGGGATAACCATGTCTTGCCCATCGTAATGCTCAAACTATAACGTGGGAGGAATTCTCGAAGCCTTCCGATCTTGCTAATGTGCTCGCGGCATTATTGAAATGAAGAAAAGAGAATTTACTTAAGTTGCATCGAAACAGTGTTTACAGTACCTTAACCGGTTTACCTAGTTGTCAAGGTATGCACCAGAAGATGTGGCTACTGAAAGTGCCAAGATCTGGAGGTTCATGGAGGGACTTGACCCTGACATCAAGGTGCAACTAGTTGCTTTGGATTTTCTGAATTTTCAACATATGGTGAACAAGGCACTAGTGCAAGAGGATGCTCAACGCCAACAGCGAGAGTCCCGCAAGAGAAGGATGGCATTTCAGGCTCAGCATGGAGCGAGTGGTTCCCGTCAGCGCTTCCAACCTCAGCAAGCCAACAGAACACCTGTTCAAGGAGCACCCCGTACTCCTAATTCTGGACCGCGCCCAATCGCTCAAGGACCCCAGCAGAACAATGCCAGTGGTCAACAACAAAAAGGGAATTCAAATGCTGCAGGGATTCAGTGTTTCCATTGTCACGGATGGGACATTATGCGACAGAATCGTCCTCGAAGCGTCGACAAGTGACCCATGCCATTCAACTTGGGATCCAATTCGCGAGCTCCTACGCAAGGACAAGGTCGTGGAACACCCTGACGCCAAGAGCTCCACAATCCTTTGGAAGAGGACGTGTCAACCATGTGACCGCCGAAGAAGCTCAGGAGGCATCAGATGTGGTTTTGGGTAAGTTCCTTGTTAACTCAATACCTGCCTCAGCATTATTTGATTCTGGAGCATCGCATTCTTTTATATCGAAGAGTTTTGTTGAACAATTTGGTTGGGAAACCTTTACTCTTAAGAGCCCTATGATAGTTCAATCACCGGGAAAAGAACTGAGAACTAGTTCAGTATGCCCAAGTGCAACCATAAAAATCAATGGGGTAGAATTCCTAGCGAATCTTATCATCTTGGATTCAAAAGGAATAGATGTCATTCTAGGGATGGATTGGTTAACCCAATATAAAGGTCAAATAGATTGTGCCAGTAGAGCCATCACCCTTACCAATTCAGAAGGCATTCGAGTAGAGTATATGCCTGATGAGTCTGCAAGTAAGAAGTGCGCTTTGAACAGTTTGAAGGAATCAACTTTGGAAAGTATGCATGTGGTGCAAGAATATCCGGATGTATTTCACGAAGATTTGCGGTATGCTTTGATCGAGATGTAGAGTTCGTCATAGAGCTAGTCCACATGCGGCTCCAATTTCCAAGAGACCCTACCGCATGCCACCAATGAACTCGCCGAGATGAAGAAGCAGTTAAGGAATTGCAAGAAAAGGATATGTGCGTCCAAGTTCGTCACCTTGGGGGCGCGATTCTTTTGTAAAGAAGAAGGATAATACTTTGCGCTTGTGCGTGGATTATAGAGCCACGAATGAAGTCACAATCAAGAACAAGTATCCGTTGCCGGGATTGATGACTTGTTTGATCGATTGAAAGGAGCATGTATTTTCTCCAAGATCGATCTTGATCCGGATACCATCGATTGAAAATAAGGTCACAAGATATTAGAAGACAGCTTTTGCTACCCGATATGGATTATATGAGTTCACGATTATGTCATTTGGTCCGACCAATGCACCACCTATTTTATGAACTTGATGAATAAAGTATTTATGGAATACTTGGACAAGTTTGTGGTAGTATTCATAGATGATATTCTTATCTATTCTAAAGATGAAGCGAGCATGAAGGTCATTTGAGGATGGTGTTAGAAAAGCTCGAAATCATCAGGTTGTATGCTAAGTTCGAGAAGTGTGAGTTTTGGTTAAAAGAAGTTGCTTTCTTAGGTCATATAACCTGTGGAGGTGTCTCGGTAGACCACGAAAAAGTGAAAGGTGTACTTGATTGGAGGCAACCCAAGTCGATGCACGATATCGAAGTTTTCTTGGTTTAGCGGGATACTACCGAAGATTCATAGAAGGATTTTCAAAGATTGCAAGACCGCTTACCCGATTCTTTGAAGAAGGAAAAGAAGTTTGAATAGTCTGAAGCTTGTGAGCAAAGTTTTCAGGAATTAAAGAAAAGATTGACCTCAGCCCCAGTGCTCATTTTACCGGATATGCGGAAGAACTTTGAGATTTTCTGTGATGCTTCAAGACAGGGTCTTGGATGTGTCTTGATGCAAGAAGGCAAAGTAGTTGCATACGCCTCACGGCAATTGCGACCACATGAGGAAAACTATCCAACCCATGACTTGGAAATGGCTGCAGTTGTGCATGCACTAAAGTTGTGGAGGCATTATCTCATCGGGAATCGTTGTGAGATCTTCACAGATCATAAGAGTTTGAAGTATATCTTCACTCAAGCGGACCTCAACCTAAGACAAAGAAGATGGTTGGAGTTAATTAAGGATTATGATGTGGGAATACATTATCATCCTGGCAAGGCTAATGTAGTTGCCGATGCCTTAAGCCGGAAGAGCTACTGCAATAATTTAATGATTCAAGAAGGTCAACCTGCCCTTCACAAGGAGTTTCAGCGTTTGAATTTGGAATTAGTGGATGAAGGTTTCGTTGCTGCATTAGAGATTCAACCAACTTTGGAGGATCAGATCAAAAAGATGCAAAAGTCAGATAAAGAAGCTTCTAAGATCAAGGATAGAATAAAGGAAGGTAAAGCCCCAGGATTTTCAGAGGATGAAGAAGGAACAGTTTGGCTTGGAAAAAGTATTTATGTGCCGAATCAAAAAGAGATCAAGGAGTTGATATTAAAGGAGGCGCATGAGTCAGCGTACTCAATTCATCCAGGTAATACTAAATTGTATCAAGATCTTCATGGTATATATTGGTGGCCAAGGATGAGAAAGGAAATCGCAGAGTATATAGCTATGTGTGATGTGTGCCAGCGAGTTAAAGTGAACATCAAAGACCCGCAGATTACTCAATAGTTAAAGGTGCTGAATGGAAGTGGGAAGAAATTGGAATGGATTTCATTACGGGACTTAGAGAACCAGTCAGGTTATGATTCAATATGGGTTGTAGTGGATCGATTGACAAAAGTTGCACATTTCATTCCTGTGAGAACAACTTACCAGGGAGATCAACTTGCAGAGTTGTATATGTCAAGAATCGTGTGTTTGCATGGTGTGCCAAAGAGAATTGTATCAGATCGAGGCACTCAATTCACTTCAAGATTCTGGCAAAAGTTGCAAGAAGCATTGGGTACCAACCTGAATTTCAGCACAGCTTATCATCCTCAGACTGATGGACAAACTGAGCGAGTAAACCAAATCCTTGAAGATATGTTGAGATCTTGTGCACTGTCCAATGCGGCAAGTTGGGATCAAAGTTTACCTTATGCAGAATTCTCATATAACAACAGTTATCAAGCAAGTTTGTAGATGTCGCCATTTGAAGCCTTGTATGGAAGAAAGTGCAGAACACCTCTCTGTTGGAATGAAACAGGAGATCGCCAAGTCTTTGGTCCTGATATTTTGCAAAAGGCTGAAGAACAAGTAAAAATGATTCAAGAAAGATTGAGAACAGCGCAGTCTAGGCAAAAGAGCTCCGTGATAATCGTCGGAGAGAGTTAACCTTTGCTCCTGGTGACTATGTGTACTTGAAAGTCTCGCCTCGGAGGAATCGTCGATTTCAAGTTTGTGGAAAGTTAGCGCCAAGATTTATTGGACCGTTCCCAATCCTAGCGAAGTGGTCAAGTGGCTTATCGCTTGGAGCCGCCACCAGATTGTCAAATGTGCACAATGTGTCTGGCCGAAGAAGTGTCTCGAGTACGGAAGAGCAAATGCAGATTGAGAATGTCGAGCTACGGGATGATCTTACCTACCCGAGTATCAGTTAGAATTTTGGATGAGGCGGAGCGCGAACAAGAAAGCAGAACAATCAAGTTTTGCAAAGTTCGATGGAGCAACCATTACGAAAAGGAAGCAACACAGGAACGTGAAGAAGATCTTAGAAAGAGTACCCCAACCTTTTCCTAGTCATCCAATCTAGAGTCGAGATTTCTTTTAAGGAGGGGAGGTTTGTAACATTCCAAAAATTGGATTTTAGAATGTTTGAATTTCAAAATTCACCGTTTGCAATTTCTTTGAATTAATTTCAGCTTAATTTGAATTTTCAATTTATAAAAAGATTTAATTTGATTAATCTATTCATCAAACAAAAGATTTTTAGTTTTAGTTGGGTTCATTATGCCTCAAGGAATTTTTCTGTATTTTTGGAGATTTTTCTGAATTTATTTGCTATTTATTTGGATTTATTTGAATTTTGAGGATTTTATTAATTCGGAAAATGCTTTAATTTCTAAAACCCTTTTGGGCTGAATCCATTCGTTGGCCCGTTCCTTTTTCTGCCGCCCGGCCCTCCCCATGGCCCGTTTCCTCCCCGCAGCCCAGCTCCTTTCCCACTCCGCTCGGCCTTCCCGGCTGCTCAGCCTTCCATGGACCAGCTCCGTTCGGCCGCTCGCGCGCGCCACGACAGCGTGGGCCCTTTGTCGTGACCGGGCCGTCGTTTCGAGCTGGACTCACGCCCGTTCGCCAAGAACCGCCGCGCGTTTTCGCGCCCCCGCGCCGTATCCGCGTCGGACTCCTTGGCTTCGCGCCTATTTAAAGCGCCGAACCCGCCCTTCCGTTTCCGAGTTTCACCGCTGTGCACCGCCCGAGCCCAACCCTAGCGCCGCTGCGTGCGAGCATTTCCTCGCGCGCTCTCGCGCCTCGGTGAGCCTCCGCCGTGACTTTGATCGCATCGGGTTCGCGCGCGCCCTCTTTCTTTTGCCCCTAGCCTCGTGCCGTTTCATCGCGTTTTGGTGCCCGGCGAGGTCTTCTTCTTCGGCTCCGTGAGTTAGCGCCGCCGCCGAGCCGCTCGCGACCATCATCCCTTGCGTGTGCGTGGCCGTCCGATCCGCCACGCCGCCGATGCCCGCCGCGTGGGCGGCCCGTCGGGCGCGTCGCCTCGTTCCGCCGCGTCGGTGCCGCCTCGGCTCCGCGCCACGCCGCGTAACCCGTCCGCTGCGGCAGCGCGTCGGCCGCGCGTGTGCCTAGCCCCGCTTGAAGCCACGTCGGCGCCCGTGGCGTCCTCTTGACAAGTCCACCGCGTCACCCCGGATCGCTTGGTGCACCGGTTCACCGTGGACCGAGTCTCGACTCATGGGTCCCGCTTGTCACCAAATCCTTTTCTTTTATTCTTTTCCAAATCCGAAATTCCACCCGATCGCGTTGCGCCGCGTGTCGACCTCTCGATTTTTACGATGCAGGAATCTTCGAGCCCGTTCTCCTTCGTTCGAGCTCGATTCGGTGACTCAAATTTCTAAATTCATCTAAATTCAAGCTCTATCTTCCAGTACCATTATTTTCAATTTTTAATTTTATTTGAATTTTTTATTTATTTGCTCGTTTGGCGTGTAGGCAGCGCAATATCGATCGATCGAATCGACAATCGAGGTAGAACCAAAGAAGAGGCGTGAAGGCAAGTCTTCCTTGAACATGTTGATCCCAAAGTTTATGAAAATGTTATGTTGTTTTTAAATTATGCATGCTTACTTTATGCAATGTACTTTAAATATAGTTTTAGAGTATAGTTAAAATCCAGTTTGTTATACCCTCATTGGTATTGATCATGTCGAACCTTTGACACCCTAGATGATATATACTAGCTATTTTATTTGGTGATAACCAGTAGATTAGCATGGAACGGTAGAATTGCTTAGTCCAAAAAGCGTTTGATATCGTGCCATTATGGGAATCATTTCAAATATTGTTCAAACTTATTTGTGAAAGTGCGGCAATTGGTGTTGCTGCTGTGATTTAAATGAAATAAAGTGGAAATGGATGTTGGGCGGATGGATGTTGGGCGGGTGCAGAAAGCACGAGACCTTGGTATGTGAATGTTCCGCCCTAGTCAATTAAGGACCGAAGCGTGTGTTACCATGGACCGAGCACTACCGTACAATCACAAGTCTATATGGGTACGACCTGGCTAAATAATTTGTGCGTCTCATTATTAGCCGCCGGTTGGTGAGTGCGGATGTTGGCGGCGCAAGAGGGGGCTTCATCTTGGGCGGCTAGAACCCTAACAAATGTGAAACCTTAGCGGCGAGGTTAATAGTGGGGTTGTGCATTGTAAAGGCCTTGTCATGATCTCTCTGCCGACACACCAAAGGAAGTGTGTTAAGTGCATGGCAACAAGAGTCAATCATGTCTTGTGGGTAAAGTGTACACACTCTGCAGAGTTAAAACTACTTAAGTAGCCGTGCCCACGGTCAAGGGCAGGCGAGGTACGCTTGCACATTGTAGATTTTATGGTTTTGTTTCAAAGGAAAATGATGGTTTGGGAATCCGAGAGCAGATGGAACTCTCGGGTTATGGTTTGGCGGATGGAGCCAGTCAGGTAGATGGAACCTGCTTTAATTGTTATATCAAATTCAATTACTATGCTATTACTTTTTGTTCAAATGATGCTTTATGAAATTACTATTGGTATTTACAGTTAAACTTTGCTTTATGCTAAAAGAGCCATATTATGCCTTCAATTGCTTAGCCTTGCATATAGTTATCATGCATTATGTTTCCAAGACTTGCGGAGTACATTTTGTGCTCACCCTTGCAACATCCCCAACCTTCCACAGAAGAGTGTGCAGAAGCTGAAGCTGACTACGATTTCTACGCTTGTGGCTATGATGAAGGCGATCCGGAATGCTAGGACGCGAACCCCAGTCGATTGCCTGTTGGGCAAATGGATGGGCTTACTTACTTTGCTTTTGTTATTTCGTTTCTGCTGTTTCTTATTGAACTCTAGCTATGATGCTTCTTATTTGTAATAATTGGCCATAAGGCTAATACTCTTTCGCTTAATTAATATTATTTGATTCGTGATATGGATGTGCTGTCATCACTGTTTCCACTGTGTGTGCTAGCTTTTCCTGGACTAGCACAGGTTATACACAGAGGGTTCGGATTTGGAAATCCGGTCCCGACATCAACAGGGGAATAATTGCGAGGAGGCACTTAGATGAGAGGAAGCAATTCTCCAAACGTATGCAGGTATACATGGACAAGAAAATAGAGAAAGCTTGCTCCCACATTGCTCGCACAATGGATGGAGTACGGAGGAAGTTTGAAATCTAAGGGAGAAGTTCATCGATAGCCACAGCAGAGGGTATCATAAATAAGTGTGCACCATTAGTGATGTAGCTACATGCACGTGCAACAAGCCCAAACTCCTGCATAAGCCATGCTCGCACGTATATGCAACATGTGTCGTTCTTCGTCAGTCTTTCGCATAGTATATCTCCAAGTACTACAGCGCAGACCATCTCTTTGGGACCTAGAGTGTGGAGTTCAACTCATAAGGCCTTCACATACATTACAGGAAACTGTGGCTGGGACAGGTGACATGATTTCAGAACGACTCAATGAAGGGGAGCGGTCATGGACGATGGTAGTCTTAGAGAATCCACAACAACATGGATACGAGTCTGCGTGGAGACCAACCAGCTCCACAAAAATGTAGGCTATGCAAGACAATAGGCCACACCATGAAGAACTACCCAAATAGGGTGGGCTTGTCGTTCAGTTTGTAGGGAGTGTGTGTATTGTATTTGTCTTTCTCATCATTTTAATGTAATTTATGTGTGCAAGTACTATATGTATGTAATGTTACTACTATCATGTAATTTACGTGTACATAATGTTACTATCATTTTGTGTTGTACTAATGAAATCATATTTACTTGTTTGCAAATAACTATTTTTGTGAAATCTTGCAAGAAATGGTTGTTGTTGTGGGTGGAGACGTGTAGACTTTGATGGAATCATATTATGATGGCCAGGATCATAGCCGTCTGTGGCTCATCGGTGTTGGGCCATGACCGTTTGTTCTTACGGGCCCAAAGGAGCATTGGCTTCTTAACGCGTGATATATTCCAATTCTACCAGACTCAGGGTTGTTGCCCTAGCACGAATGATGCACATAGTGCACTCTTTTACTTTGGATGCACCACTGGGGACCCACACGTTCCAATTTCAAAAATTATATTTAACAAAAAATTGCACCGTAGGAACTACCATGGCAGGAGTTGGCAGCGCTGTAAAATCCCAAACTTTTATTTCCATAAATAAAGAGATTATTTAAAAACTAAAAATTTATTTTATTATCTTTTTTGAATTTCTAGAGAATAATTCAATTTTCTGTATTTTCTAATAATTCGCGCCAAAATGTGTTACGAGGCACCGCGAACATAACCCCTCAAGTAATTTGTCTTCTCCCCCACCCCATCGCCCGAATTAAAACATTGTTTGTCACCGGCCACAGCGCACCTCACGGCTATTTCCGCTACCTCCCAAGCCCATATGGCACCATCGCCTCCACCCAGAGGTGCCCTCGTCACGTTCTATGCCGTGCGCTCGCTATCTTCACCAGAGCCGTGCCAGAGCGTCGTAGCCACCGTCGACTCGTGCTCGCTGCCGTGCACCTAGTCCATGGTGGACCAGTGCAAGTCTGTGGACCTAGTCCATGGACTTAGGCCCACATGTCAGCCTCACCTCTTTTTTTAAAAAAAAAATAATTAAGCCAAAAAACCAAAAATCCTCGCTCATCATTGGGTCATGCTGAAACAATAAATCTTTTTTCTATGCAAATAAAATCCAAATTTAGAAAAAAAAAGCCTTGCTGATGTCACGCTAACGAGATAATCTTTAGAAAGAAAATTCCAAAAAAATCCTATCTCTCTCATTTTCCCTTATTTAAATCTTTCGGGAGTCCGTTCGAATTCCGTTGGACTCTTTTTTCTTCCTAAATTGATCTAAAATCATAATCTACCTATTTATTCTAGTTTTGAATTTTATTTGAATTCGGTATATATTCAATATATAGATTTCAGAGTGCTAGAAGAGTACCAGATCGACAACCCAAAGCACTAGTACTACGAGTAAGGCAAGTTACACCTTTGATCATATTGGTCCCAAATTTTTAATTATATTTTGATTTAAATTAGTACATGCATAGTTTTATTAGTGTAATTTAAATTCCAAATTTAAATGTATAGTTAACTTCTAATTGTTATAACCATATTTGACATTGAAATCCTCATACCTTTGTCACCTTAAGCAAAAAATCTCTTTAGTTGGTACATTAATACAATATTAACTAATACTATATAACACATAGCTTAGACATGCTTAAACCAGAATTTAGGACTTTTTGGGAATTATGCCAAACAAATATTTCTATTAAAATAAAATTATTCCTTGGTTTTGGTATGCCATGGAAAGTTATGAAAAATGATATAGTCCAAGCAAAGTGAAAATGTTGATTGTAAACCCTATTCATACTACCACAAGTCTGGTATGGCACAGACCTGGCTAACTAATTTGTAGCGTTCCAACGTCGATTGTGCCATTTGGTTTATGAGTGGCGCTAGAGAGGGCTTCTGATTAGGGTGGTTTTAACCCTGTCTACAGTGGAACCTTAGCAGGCATGGCTACTTTGGAATGACGCTTTGTAAATGCATTTTCATAATCTCTCCGCCACACACACCAAAGGAAGTGTGTTATAGCTTGGCAAGAAGAGTTGATCATGTCTTGTGGATAAAATTACATAATCTCTACAGAATGTAAAACTAATCGATTAGCTGAGCACTTGGTCATAGGCATACTGAGAAAAGCCTTTCACTGATTACACTTTGATATTTCAAAATATGATTTCAGAAAAATGGTTTATAAGTGGACAGAGTCCACATGGGGAAATTTAGGATGAAACTCTGAGTTGGATCCCGTGTTATAAATTGATTTAAAACTCATTTTTTCTATATCAGTTACGCATATGAAATTACTTATTGTATTGGAAATATTACTTTATGCTCATACTAACCATATTATGCATTCCTTGTTATCCTTGCATTAATATTGCATTTCATGTGTGACTTGCGGAGTAATCTATGTACTTATCTTGCTTTACTTTGTTGTTTTAGAGGTGCATTTCTTCACCAGTGAGATCTTGATGACTAGATTGTTGCCCCAATCGATTGCATGTGATAGATTTGCTGGGTCCTACTACTTTTTTTATTTATTTCTGCTGCTATATTTTTCATTTGGTCTGTGAGGCACTTATAATGTAAAACTCTGATAATTGAAGAAATAGATTTCGTATGATATGTTGTGGTATCAGCTTTGTTTATTATGTGTATTAGCTTTTCTTGGACTAGTATAGTATACACAGAGAATTCGGGAGTGTTACTACTGGGTTTGACAGATGTGGTATTAGAGCCAAATCGACTGTAGTAGTGGCCTTAGTTAGAATGGTTTAAGCTTATGGACTTATTTTGAAATAACAAACTATTTCAAAAAAGTTCTACTCTTATCATCTTCTATCTTGTTATTACCTTTAAATCATTATTTAAAAAGAGGTTATTTGTAACTCTATCCTTTTCAAATGGTAGATGGTCAGAGTTAGCATTGAGCAAAACAAAGGATGGACATGTATTCTTCAAAGTCTACTCAAACATCTATGTTTACATTGGCCAATCTACATCATTATGGAAGAACAACTCGAAGGACAGGTTATTGGACACGGCGTCAACTTACTTGTCACCACACCAACTAGAGACGGAAGTCTTCATTACTGTTTCAACGGACACGGTTCCTCTTCCAATGATGCTAAGCAAACTGTAGCCTGCAAAGCTGTTTGTCGACTCTGTCGCATCTACAATCTTCGCCTTGAAGGAATGGAGCCACGTTGTGTACCCCAAAGGCCATGAATGTCAAGACCATATCTTAGAAAAATACCCTAATTAAGATCTAGGCCAAGCTATCCATTGCACTAGACGAGGTTGTGAGCTATCTTATGTTCTATTTTGTTGGCAGCCATAATGAATAAGCTATTATAATAAAACAAAGTTGGAGTTTATTGCTTGTTTGTTGAAATTTGCAATCTTTACCCCCTAGTTTTCAGTCTTATTCTTTCCTATCCTTTCGGAACCCTTCAGATGGTGAACACCCGTTGTTCAGGGAGCAGAGCCAGTCAGGAAAATGACATTTCCAAGATTGAAGGTGTTATAATCCTACCACCGGCCGATAGACCAGATTGGCAACAAATAATGACTAATTAGAACCAGCTTATTTAACTCCTTGCCCACACCATCAATAACAATCAAGCTGCTCAACTTGATGCACAACCAGCTCCTGCATCTCCTCAATCCAGGCTATCTAAGTTTATGAGGACTGGACCTCCAACTTTCTCCAGCAACACCGAGCCGATGGACGCTGATGATTGGCTTAGAGCATTTGAGAAGAAATTGGACATATCTTAGTGCATTGACCATGAGAGAGTTATGTTTGAATCTCGCTAGCTCAATGGATCTACTTTGGAATGGTAGGATAACTTCTACCTCTCTTATCATGATGCTCAGCCTATTTCATGGAATGAGTTTGTGCAAGCTTTTCACAAAGCTCACATCCCATCTGACCTGATCACCTTGAAGGAGTTTCGCAGTTTACGCCAAGGAGGCCGTATAGTGACTGAGTACCTGCACAAGTTCAATCAACTAGCACAACACACACCAGAAGATGTGGCCACAGATGAAGCCAAGCAGGAAAGATTTATTGAAGGACTCAACAACGAGTTGTCTATCCAGCTGAAATCCCACAATTACTTTGACATCCAACAACTAGTCAATAAGGAACTTTGTCAAGAAGACAAGCACTAGGAAATTGAGGACAGTAAAAGAAGAATGGCTACCCAAAAGTTCAATCCTGGAGCTTTTCCCAAAGCTCGAATGATTCCATCACAGTCGGCCAAACCTGAGACGGTAGCTACAATCAATGAGCCCAACTATGGTGAACCGCCCTAACAGCACATTAATCTTCAACACCCCTCAGGGAGGACCAGCACAGAAAGATTCACCTCCTACCACTGGAGTCACATGCTTCAACTGTTAGGGAGTGGGCACTTCGCAAGGAATTGCCCCAAGAAGCAGCAGAATGCAAGCTTAGTCATGAACCACTACTACAGAAAAGGACATCACATACGATTCTAAAAAGTCATCACAAACAGTTTTATGAACCATCTGTAAGCATGTGTCAGTGATAATAACGATGCTTCACAGACAGTTTTTGTACCATATGTGAAAAACCTATCATAGACGATTCTTAGCAAGAACCGTTTGTGATATACAATTATCATAGACAGTTCTTAGCTAGAACAGTCTGTGATATACAATGTCAACGTTATTCTAATAGACTATACTGATAAGGTCTCCAGCAGATTAAGTTTGAATTTCACATGGAGAAAGATGTGGTCAAATTGCCTGAAGAAATATCAAAAAGTGCTGCGCTGTGATATTTATTTCATGGTCAAGAAGAATGATAGCCTGCGCAAGCATAACATTTGAAAATGGATTTCCATGATGGCCTAACTTGAGCACAGCCAGATTTGTTGCATTATACCTTCAGTAATTTCACCAGCTGTACCAGCAACCTGCAAATTTGATCCCTCCTTTATGTCTTTGTCTTGCTGACCTGATTTTTCTTTCGTAGATTTTAAGCTGCCACTAGCTCGCTCAGATCCTGATTGGGGACTGGAGGCCTAAAATCAATGAATAACTCAAGACTCAAGTTAACCACAAAAGCCAACATTTACTCTGCATCTCAACCAATCTGAAATTTTTGTTACTATCAAAGAGTGCACTTCTAATAGAACATTTTTGTGGACATTCTAAGACAAGTAAGCACAAGTCATACCCTGTTTGTCATGGATTATTTAGACTCTTGTGTTTTTCTTGGAGGATCGTTTTTTCATCTCATCCTCTCGACGCTGCCTTTCCATTCTGCCAATATCAGACAAAAAGGCCAAGGGTCAGCATTCCACAATGTCATCGTGAGATAATCGTAGCTTTCAGAAACTAGATAATGGTCATCTTCGTTAGCAGGAAAACTGTTGTTCAGTTCATTTCAACTTAGAAATTGTATATGCTTTGACCATTTCAACTTAGAAATTGTATATGCTTTGACAATCATCAGTTCATGACAGATTCTAACTAAAAGAAGAACGAGTGATGACAGAAAAGTTCAAACCAGAAGTTGCATATTTCCTTCGCCATTTCCAGTACTATTTTTATCAATGATCTCAACCCTTTCTCTGGGGATATTAGATATGGTTGATAACCATCGGCTTCCAAGACAATCTAGAATGTCAAGAGAACACTCTTCATAATGTGAAAATAATCAGAGGTTTTAGGAGAATGACACACCCTGAATAGAGGTGCTTTGATGTATATATATACACAATGATTATGTGCCAGATTGGCTACAGTACTAGATGGCAAGTCTTGCCATACAAGATAATAACTGAATCAATTTACAGTATCAGGATAGAGATCATATCTAGTGCTATGTCTAGTTTACATATTTATGTATTCGATTCAGATTCTATCTCTTAACACTCCCCCTCAATCACAACCATGATCATGTCAGATTGAGATTGTGTTGCAGCTTGACCATCTCCTGCATCGATAGTGGCTTAGTAAGCCCATCTGCAACTTGATCCTTGGAGGGAATGAATCTAATGTCGAGAGCCTTCTGTGCAACTCGTTCACGAACAAAGTGAAAATCCACTTCAATATGCTTAGTCTTGGCATGAAAAACTAGATTTGCTGAGAGATAAGTGGCACCCAAATTATCACACCATAGGCATGGAGCCCGAGACTGAAACACTCCAAGCTCTCCAAGCAATGACTGAACTCATACTATTTTAGCAATAGCATATGCTAGTGCTTTATACTCAGCCTCATTGCTTGATCTGGAAACTGTAGCCTATTTATGAGAGTTCCAGGAAACAATATTTGACCATAAAAGATAGCAAAACCACTAGTTGACCGACGATCATCCGGACACCCAGCCCAGTTAGCATTTGAAAAAGCACTGACTAATGTAGATATTGATTTACGTATCTTTAGTCCAACTAATAACGTAGACTTTAGATATCGTAAAATTCTCTTGGTTGCCATCCAATGTACTGTGGTTGGAGACTGCATATATTGACATACCTTGTTAACATCATAAGAAATATCAGGCCATGTTAAGGTTACATATTGCAAAACCCCCACAACACTCCGGTATTTTGTAGCTTCTTCTGACGACAAACTCTCACCATCAGGCCGAGAGAGTTTCTCAGTGGATGAAAGCGGAGATAATACTGGTTTGCACTGCAACATCCCCACTCGCTGCAAGACATCTGAGATGTACCTGGACTGTGAGAGCAGTAAACCATCGTCTGCTTCCTGCACTTGTATGCCCAGAAAATAGTGGAGTTCACCAAGGTCTTTAAGAGCAAAGTCAGCACTCAAACAGAGAATTAAAGCCATGATAGCATCATTACTTGAGCCTGTAACAATTATATCATCCACATAGATCAAAATATAAACCACATCGCCACCTTTGTTATAAATAAACAGGGAGGTATCACTACCTGATGGTGTGAAACCCAACTCATGGAGCTTTGAGCTCAATCTCGAGTACCAGGCTCTTGGTGCTTGCTTAAGCCCATATAAAGCTTTGTCCAGCTTACACACATGATTTGGCAGTCGTTCATCCTCATATCCTTGGGGTTGCTTCAATACACATCCTCTTCAAGAATGCCATGAAGAAACGCATTCTAAACATCTAGCTGACAAAGATTCCAACCTCGTGACACGACAATTGATAAGATAAGGCAGATAGTAACTGGTTTTACCACTGGACTAAATGTATCATCATAATCAATGCCATATCTTTGTTTGAAGCCTTTAGCAACCAACCTGGCTTTATACCTGCCAATAGAACCATCAGCTTTGCGCTTCAACTTGAAAATCCACTTGGAGTCAATCAGGTTCAATCCTGACTTGTATGGAACAAGATGCCATGTGCCATTTTTCATTAAAGATGAATATTGTTGGTCCATGGCTGATTTCCAATTGTCATCTATCACTGCTTCCTGATAATCTGATGGCTCAAAACTAGCAACACTTTCATGCCTTTGTCTTTGGTATGGAACCGTACCATCAGTGCGTATCTTGGGCATTGTAATATTGTCCTGTAAGCGTGCGCGCATGGAGTGTGTATGAGTAATACCACCATGATTTGTAGCAGTATCAACAGTGGTTGTGATTCCAGGAGGATCACCATGTATAGTACTTGAAACACTATCATTGATAGATGGCTCATCAAACCCCTGTACATCAACAGCAGAAAACTCCATTGGCACATTAGCTTGTTCAGAGACAACAGTAGTAAGATTAGTATGCTCATTAGACATGTGGTCACCCCATGTATTCAAATGTGCAGGAACAGAAGAAGGAACTGAAGGAAGAAGAAGGGCATGCTTAGATGGAAAATCGGATGTGGAAGGAGAAGATGTATTGGCAAAAGGAAATACACCTTCATCAGAAACGACATCACGAGAGATGTAAATACGTCCAGTTTGAGGATCTAAACATTTATATCCTTTATGCATGCTACTATAACCCAAGAACACACATCGCCGAGATTTAAACTGAAATTTGTGTTTTTGTAAGGTCGAAGATGAGGCCAACACGCATAACCAAAGGTTTTAAGAGATTTGTAATATGGCTTGTTCCCAAGAATCCTTTCAATAGGAGTGGAGAATTGATCACCTTGCTAGGCAACCTGTTAATGAGAAAACAAGCGGTTTGAAAGGCCTCATCCAAGAATTTAAGTGGCATGGATGCTTGAGAAAGCAAGGAAAGCCCTACTTCAACAATATGACGGTGTTTTCGCTCGGCAGAACCATTTTGTTGATGTGTATGAGGGCATGGAACATGATGAGAAATGCCTTAGCGAGTAAGAAGAGCATTCAATTTTTTATATTCTCCACCCCCGGTCTGTTTGCATGGAGGCAATTTTTCTATCTAGCAAACGTTCAACATGGGCTTGAAACTGAATAAATATGTTTTCGACATCAGATTTTCTTCTCAATGGACATCAGATTTTCTTCTCAATGGATATAACTGTTAAATCAATGACGAACAAAACATGAAGAAGATCAAACCACAAACAGAACAAGAGACACAAGATTTAACGTGGAAAACTCTTTCGGGAAAAAACCACGGGCGCCGGCGGCAGAGATTCACTATTTTGTCTGGAGAGTTACAAACGCAGGGGACGAATCGCCCGTGCGGCTTACAAGAGGAGAAAATATATGGGCGGCTGCGACCTAGGCCAAGCCTATCAGCGACGGGCCTCCGCTACGCTCCGTCAGAAGTTTGGCCTTCTCTTTGAATTTGGATCAACAATCAACAATAACCAAGTGAATTTACTGAAATCATCAATGAAACTCCATAGTATTTGTATCCTCCAACTGAGGTAATAGCAGAACCCCAAACATCAGAGAATACAAGATTTAAAGGAAAAGAAGATATACTATTGGACCTAGAATAAGGCAACTGATGACTCTTGGCTTGTTGGCAAGCATCACAAACAGATACTTTGGTTGAAGTAGAAGATTTAGGCCCTAAGGGGTACAGACCACCCCTACTGGAACCGTGAAGAAGAACCCTCTTCGTGACCCGATCCTTGATGAAAAAGTGGCCAGGATGAAAATGAAAGAAAACATCATTGTCAGAGGCAAGTTTATGAACAGATAGGAGGTTCTTTGCGGTATTAGGAACATGAAGCACATTATTAAGATGCAAGGGTTTAACATGGGTTGAAATTTGTGATTGACCAACAGGCTTAATGGGCATACCTGATCCATTTGCTGCATGAACTTGATCTTTACCGTGATACTTCTCACGCATGGTAAACTTGTCAAGTTCACCGGTGATGTGGTCTGTTGCGCCCGAGTCAGTATACCACGTCATGTCAATCGAGTAGCCAGTAGAAGCAGCTGCAGCAATTCTATTGTCATCAGCCTGATAGTTGTGATCATACCTATGATAGCTCTTAAGTGCTACATGACCAGCCTTCCCGCAGACCTGACATACCGGCCTGTTCTTGTTGCTGCCAGTGTTGAAGAATTGCTGACCATTAGTTTGATTTGTTTGGCGCCTGACCTCTGCCTTGACCACGACCACGGCCACGACGGCTGCCACCACGCGATGCAGAATTTGCAGACGCTCCTGATATCTCCAGTGGGGAATTGTTGTTCTCCTGACGAATCTCATAGCTCAACATATGAGCATAAAGATCACTAAGACTGATTGGATCCGATCTGGTTGTGACCGAGGTTACCAGCGAATCATAATCATTGTCAAGTCCCGTGAGCATGTAGATCACAATGTCTTCTTCTGAGAGAGGATGCCCTGCAGCAGCTAGACCATCGGCCAGATTTTTCACTTTATGGAAATAGTCAGCAACAGACAAATCCTTCTTGCGCACCGTCGCGAGTTGTCTTCTGATCTGTATCATCCTTGCTCTTGATTGCGAAGAGAACATCTTTTCCAATGATGCCCATGCTTCATGAGCTGTGGTCATGAAAAGAACCTGGGAGAGAACTTCAGGAGACAGAGAAGACAAGATGACGCTGAGGACCATCTGATCTTGTTGAATCCAGACTTTGTAATCTGGATTAGGAAGCATCGTCTCACTTCCACCTTCTTGTTTGGCGGGTTGGACGATCGTCATGGGTGGTGCGGCGCTTGTGCCGTCAACAAAACCCAGGAGCTGCTGTCCCCTGAGGTAGGGTAACAGCTGCGCCTTCCACAGCAGGAAATTGTCGCACGTAAGCTTGACATTCACCAAATGCCCGAAGGAAGGCGACGGAAGAAGACCGGCTGTTGACGGTGATGTTGCCGGCATGGTGGCAGAAACTAAAGAGCTAGACGTAGTCATTGGAAGATAGAAGAGGAAGGCTCTGATACCATGTGAAAATAATCAGAGGTTTTAGGAGAATGCCACACCCTGAACAGAGGTGCTTTGATGTATATATACACACAATGATTATGTGCCAGATTGGCTACAGTACAAGATGGCAAGTCTTGCCATACAAGATAATAACTGAATCAGTTTACAATATCAGGATAGAGATCATATCTAGTGCTATCTCTAGTTTTATGTATTCGATTCAGATTCTATCTCTTAACACATAAAAGGTGGCAAACTGCCTACTAGAGCTTAATGTTATAAGTGAAACCGATCTTACCCTTTTGACATTGCTGAGGTCAAAATGCCTTTCCAACGGTAGCTGTTTAATTCTGTCTTGGAACTTGCCTTCGAAACTTGCAACAATTTTCCTACCAGATCCCTTTTATATAAAAAACGGTGTACTGCTTTTGTAGTCACTTATTCATAGGGAGGCATAAATCAAATACAAACAGTATAATTTTGAGGTTGTCACTAACCTCACCAGATGTAATATGAGCAAGAAACTTATCCTAAAATTCCCGGCACAGCTCCAAAGCAACTGACCGGGTTCCTTCAGCACTTTGTACTATAGACTCTCCCAGCCTTGCCAGTTCATCTTGCACCATCTGGGATTTACCCTGAAGACTGAAATAGCAGCAAAGGAATCAAGTGCATGTAATTTTAGCACTAGAGCACACACGGTAATGAATTAACACTATGCAGTATTGATATCAAACTAATCTCACCTCTATTAAACTTGGTGGAAATGGTGCTCCCAGGATGATTTGAGCCGGCTCGGCTCGCGGCCAAAAACAATTTGCGTTCGGGTCCTTTTCCGAAAAAAAATTATGGTTAGATCCTTTCTCGGAAAAAAGTTACGATCAAGTCCTTTTTTTTGAAAAAGAATATATATTACGTTTAGGTCCTTTATGCGTTTTTAAGCCTTGCGCTCGGGTCCTTTTACTGAAAATCAAAATTACGATTAGGTCCTTTTCGTGAAAAGAAACGTTCAGGTCTTTTTTTTTGGAAAAAAATATACATTGCATTTAGGTCCTTTTTTATTTTTCTAGCATTACGTTCAAGCCCTTTTGCGGAAAACACAAAATTTTGTTTAGATCCTTTTCGCGTGTTTCCTCGATTTGCTCGTGTAGGAAGCAGCAATGGCACGTTTTCTTGATTTGCTCGCGTGAGGAGCGGCGCCGCGGCGTGGCACGCTGCGTATGATTATCTAGTAGATACTAGATTCAATAGTCATTGAAGCATGAGACACTATTCTTACCCACTCAATAGGTTAGGAAGCCGCACTTTCATCCGTTTACATATCTGCTTAGCAATGTTGTCAACCAAAGCAATTCTACCAAGCTTACTATGAGGAGCTCCCTTTAAGATGGATTTGAGGGTTTCAGCTTCAGCGTGCAAAGCTGTTTCTAACCCAACTGATCTAGATTGTGCTGAAGGCAATTGAAACTGATTGTCCTATTAGAGCAACCCACTCAATATCTGGAAGGAGGTTACCGGCCGGGGGGGTGGGTGGGGGGGGGGACACCGGGCAGGGGGTGGTCGCCGAGGAGGAGGACATCGAGGGGCTAGAGTTTGGGGGATTTGAAAACGAGCTGGGTGCTAAGGTGTTGTTTGCAACAAAATTTGCTAAGTCTAGTCAAAATCGGCAATAAAGTCAAAGATGCGGGAATTAACGGACAGGTTGGAAAGGTCTGGAGATATTTTGGTAACGGCAAGATCTTTAAGGAAATAACTGTCCAAGATAAGGCCGATACGGATCAAAACTTGAAACGTGTTGTAGTCGGACACGATCGGCCGAAGGGTATAAAAGAAGGACCAGAGCAAGCTGCGAAAAAAACACAACACAATCAACCAGCTTTTACTTTTCTACTTTTTCCTGTCGACTAGGAGTAGCCTCTGTAATTTAGATCTCTCTTTGTAATCGATTTTAATCAATAAAGTTGTGCATCGCCGATTGTTGATCTTCGTCAATTATACCCCCAGGTTTGATTTGTTCTGATTTTGTTGCGCATCGCCTTCTTCAGAATCGATCTACCTTTATCCTCTGATTAGCTCTAATCGGCTAATTAGACTTACCCTGTTACTTTGATCTTAATCGGCTTCAAGCTGATTGAGTTTAAGCCGATTGATCATGATGATCGGCTTTGAGTGAATTTTATATATTTTTTACCTTGTCAATTCTAGGTCAAATCGATTGGCACGCTCTGAACCCGGTGTTCGTCTGGTGTGCTGCTGTCAGAAACCCTACATCAAGTTTTTGACGCCAACACACTCTTGGCACGCCTGGTGGGACCATGTCTTCGTCAGGAAAGTCGATTCCGCCATCCGATCTCAACACGGAAGCCATAATCGTCCCAACAATGGACGATTTAACTGAAGAACAACGTCAAGAGATTGAAGCTCGGAAAACTGCGTTGGAGGAGATGATGCTAAGCTGTTATCAGAAAACTAGCCGAGGCGTCACTCAAAAATCCGCCCTGCCGACGGTCGACGCACTGGGAGATGCGGGTGTCACAGAACCGGTAAGCCGATATCTACCTGCTCAAGCCGAATTATCGGCTATGATTAATCAGTCTGTGCACCACGCCTTAATAAATCAATCATCGGCTCTCGTGACAACGCTCAAGCCAATGATAGCAAATAGCGTTAAATCTATAGCCCAGGAGTTAGCCTCGTCAGGAAGTCTGCTTGACCCATTACAAGCTCTGCCGAATTATCCTGTTTTTTCAGTAGCACAAAATATGCAGAGCTCAATAGCCGATCCTAAACCATCGGCTATAACCTCACCCCCCTACAATGATGCCTACTCAGCCGACCGTAATATTGCCTAGAGATCCTCGGTCAAGTGGGGTGAGCCATTACCACTCCTACACCGACGCCGCTAAGTTAGACCCATCAATAAATCTGCCGCCATCGGCTCCGTTCTATACCTTTCCCCAATCGGTTCCACAGCCGATTGGCTCCAAGAGATTCTCACAAGATCCTACCATGCTTAGAAACCCAGGTCCACATAGGGTGGTAACATACTCAGAATCGTTTGTCCCAGTGCCGGAACCTCAAGTCAGGCATAATCGGCACGATCAGTATGGTCGTATGCCGACGATGCAGCATGGTTGGCAACCCGAGCTTGCACTCGGGGGGCAGGCTGCCAACTATGATCAACATTATCAAGGGCCTGCTATGCTAATGGCCGATAATGTAAATTAAATGATCGGATCTCCATTGCTTTACGGGACCAATTCGGCATACAGCCTAAGGGAAAGGTTATCGGCTATAGAAAGCCGTATCCTGATTACATAGATCGTATGCCATACCCTCATAATTTCAGAGTACCAGATTTTGCGAAATTCTCTGGCGATGATTCAATTACAACTTTGGAACACATCGGACGCTTTATCGCTCAATGCGGCGAAGCGGCTCAGTCCGATGGACTAAAAATAAGACTGTTCCCGTTGTCATTATCCGGAGCAGCTTTTACCTCATTTACCTGTTTACCTCCGAATTCGGTCCACTTATGGAACGATTTGGAAAGCCGATTTCACGAATACTTCTTTTCGGGTAGTTTGGAGCTCAGGATTTCCGATCTAAGCTCTGTCCGTCAGAAATTTGGGGAATCGGTAACTAATTACATTAAAAGGTTTAGGGAAACTAGGAATCGATGTTTTAGCGTCACATTGCCCGATAATCAACTTGCTGATTTGGCGTTTCAAGGGTTGATTCCTCCGCTTAGGGAGAAGTTTGGAGGGCAAGAGTTCGCTGACCTAAGTCACTTGCTTCATCGTGTATCGGCTCAAGAAAGCCGATTTCCTGATAGTAAAGCGTTTAAAGATAGATTCAAGAACAATAATAATAAGGAGAAGGACAAGGCCAAAGTCAATATGGTCGAATATTGTCCCAGTGATTCTTCAGAAGACGATGAAGCAGAAATAAATATAGCCGAATGGGTAAAGGGATCTAAAAAGTCCTTAGTCTGTTCTTGGCTAAAGCCGACTAGAAATAAGTCGGAAGTTAAATATGCCTTTGATGTTTCCAAATGTGATCGTATTTTTGATCTGTTATTACAAGAAAAGATAATACGGTTACCCGAGGGACATGTTATACCATCGGCTGACGAGATCAAGAAACGCAGGTATTGCAAGTGGCACCATTCTTTTTCTCACAATACTAATGACTGCAATATTTTCCGCAGATCCGATCCAACTATTGAGGACGGTCGGCTAAAATTTGCTGACGAGCCGACCATGCAAGTTGATGCTGATCCATTTCCAATCAACATGGTTCAATGTTCGGCTAAAGGAAAGGAGCCGATGCATGATGAGCCAAAGAAGGATCGGCAGGTCAATAATCAGCCGAATTCAGATGCTAGTCAAACGCTGAAAATTACGATCGGCTCATTACAAATAGAAGCCGATCACGAAGGAAAAAATTCGAGAACCATTAAACCCAAGGGTAATCCTCGGGTGGGTAAATGGTACAAAGCTGAAAAATCCCCATCAAAGCAATCGGCCAAAAGGCCGGGACCAACTTTTTCACAATTGATGGATAAATATGAAAGGATGAATAGCCGACCACGATATCCTGCTCGCCGGTCGGATAATTTATATCACGCTGAAAATGTAGAAAGGGCCCATAGAAGATGTCCTTTTTGGCAGTTTTGTTGGGAAAGGGGAGTAGCACTTCCGTCCCCGTATACGTGCCCGATGGAGCATTACCCCTGCGACGATTGGCCAAGGCAATCGGCTAAAGATAGGCTGTCTGGGCCGATTCGGGGTTACAACGACGGTTTCAGAAGACCTGTTCACGAAAGGATATCTGGGCCAAAGCAAGAACCAAACCAGGCCGAAACGCGAAGGTCAAACATGGACCAAGATAATCTCGTCGGCAAGATAAGAAAACCAGTAGAGCCTAAGCCTAGATGGTGTCCATCTGGCCTTAGCCGATCGCAATGCAGATGACTTCAGAGGCTAAGGACTCAAGAGATTCGGGAAGCCGACGCAGAGAAACAGAGGGACGAAACTTTCAATGAGCTTCGTCCGGTCAAAATTGTCAAGAAAGAATGGAGGAAAAAAGAACAAGCTGAAGAAGATTTTGAATCGGCGGACGATCTAGACTCTCCTATGATTAGGGATGATACACCCCCAATAGATATCAACATGGTGTTCACATTGCCAGCCGAATTCAAAATCAAAACTGAATCGGCTAAAGAAACTTTTGCCCAATCTTGCTCGGGAATCCAAAACGCAATCTTCGAGAAACCAAGAGATGATCATCGACATTTAAAACCATTATATCTGAAAGGATATATAAATGGAAAGCCGATATCAAGGATGCTAGTAGATGGCGGAGCCACTGTAAACTTGATGCCCTACACAACTTGCAAGAAATTGGGTAAGTCCGATGAAGACTTGATTAAAACTAACATGGTTTTAAACGACTTCACAGGCGATCCCACAGAAGCCAAAGGCGTCATGGTTAAAGGAAATTACAGTGTTCTGCTGGGAAGAGATTGGATTCATGCCAACTGTTGTATCCCGTCAACTATGCATCTAGCGCTTGTCCAATGGAACGGAGAAGAAGTTGAAATTGTCACGGCCGACACATCGGCTCACATTGCCATGGCCAGTCTTATGCGAATTGGCAACATGAAGAAGCAGGGTGTATATCAGGAAAAACATTAGAAGATTGCGATTTCATCTGCGTGAGCAAGACAGGACTTATGCCGATCAGTGTCAAGCCAGGCACATTTGATCGAGCAAACGAAGTGCTACGCCGATGGGGACAAGAAAAACGGTGAAGGTATTACAAGAAAAAATGCAAAGCTATCGGCAAACAACGGATAGCTATGAGGCTATAGAAGACTTTCAAGAGGTTGAAAAGTTGGGTCAAGGCTTTACGTCCACCGATCTGCTTGAAGAAGTTGATATAGGTAGTGGTGATAGAAAAAGACCAACTTTTGTTAGCGCAAATTTAGATGTAAAATATAAAGAGAAATTAATCGAAATTCTTAGAAAATATAAAGATTGCTTTGCTTGGGAATATTACGTGATGCCTAGTTTAAGCCGACAATTGGTAGAACATCGGCTACCCATTAAACAAGGTTATAGGCCGTTTAAACAGTACCCTAGGCGCTTTAATCCTATCAGATAAAATTATAAAAGAAGAGATAGAGCGATTGTTGGAGGCCAAATTTATAAGACCTTGTCGATATGCGGAGTGGGTTTCCAACATTGTTCCAGTTATGAAGAAAAACGGAAAACTGCGAGTATGTGTCGACTTTAGGGATTTGAACAAAGTGACACCAAAAGATGAAAATCCGATGCCCATAGCCGATATGCTTATCGATGCTGCGTTGGGGAATAAGATTATAAGTTTTCTGGACGGGAATGCCGGATACAATCAGATCTTCATGGCAGAAGCCGATATACCAAAAACAGCTTTCAGATGTCCTGGTGCAATAGGTTTATTCGAGTGGACGGTTATGACCTTCGGATTAAAGAACGCTGGAGCCACATATCAGCGAGCCATGAACCTAATTTTTCACGATTTAATCGGCCACATCGTTAAAATATACATCGATGATGTCGTAGTAAAGTCTGCAGAGGACTTGCAGCATTTGGCCGATCTAGAAAGAGTTTTCCAGAACATAAGATCGCATGACTTGAAGGTGAATCCTTTCAAATGTGCGTTCGGCGTGTCGGCTGGACAGTTTTTAGGTTTTATGGTGGATGAGAGGGGGATTGAAGTCAATCAAACAAGGGTCAAAGCCATAGTCAATACAATGCCCCCAACGTGCAAAAATGAGTTACAGAAATTGATCGGCAAAGTCAACTAACTCCGAAGGTTCATCTCGAATCTCTCCGGACGGATCCGCGCCTTTACCCCACTGTTGAAATTAAAGGATAACCAAGAATTTGTATAGGGAGCCGATCAGCAAAAGGCTTTTGATGACGTTGAGAAATATTTAGCTAATCCTCCGGTTTTGGCCGCGCCACAAAAGGGGATTCCATTCAAGTTATATATATCGGCTGAAAAGGAGACTATTGGGTCTGTTTTAGCACAAGAAGTTGATGGAAAGGAAAGGGTTATCTTTTATTTAAGCCGACGCCTTCTTGATACTGAAGTCAGGTACCCTTTCGTTGAAAAATTATGCTTGTCTTTATACTTCTCATGTACAAAGCTAAGACATTACATTTTAGCATCGGCTTGTAAAGTAATCTGTAAAGCCGATGTTATAAAATATATGTTGTCAGCTCCAATCCTGCGGGGTCGACTTGGCAAATGGGCTTATGCCTTGGTTGAGTTCGACCTATCTTATGAATCGGCCAAAGCAGTCAAAGGGCAGGTATTAGCCGATTTTATAACAGGACATGATACTACTACTGATTTGGTATCCGTAGCCCCTTGGTAATTGTTTTTTGATAGGTCAGTGTGCAGAGAAGGTGATGGAATCGGTATAGTGCTCATATCGCCTAAAGTGCATAACTTCGAGTTCGCATTTCGGCTAAATAGCCGTTGCTCAAATAATCAGGCAGAGTATGAAGCGTTGCTCAAAGGTTTGCAGTTATTGGAAAATATCGAAGCAAGTACGGTTGAGGCATACGGGGATTCTATGCTAATTACATAGCAAATCAAAGGAGAATACCAATGTCGAGACGAGATACTGCTAAAATACTTGGAGCAATGCATAGAGATCATCGGCTCGTTTACGTCATTTTCTATCGGTCACGTCCCTAGAGAGTTGAACGATAGAGCTAATGCCTTGGCTCAACAGGCATCAGGGTACAAAGACCTCGACCGATATCAAGTGACTGAGCTAATAGATAAAGCCGTCATGTGTGTGGATGTCGCGGATTGGAGGACGTAGATAAAGAAATACCTGATCGATCCATCTGAGCCGACAGAACGCAAAATTAGGCAACAAGCTTTGAAGTACATTGTTATGGACGATACGTTGTATTATCAGACGATGGAAGGATTGCTATTAAGATGTCTTGGGGCCGAAGAAGCGCGAGTGGCAATGGGTGAAGTACATGAAGGCATTTGCGGTTCTCATCAATCGGCCCATAAGATGAAATGGATGTTTAGACGGACAGGTTACTTTTGGCCGACAATGTTAGAAGATTGTTTTAAATACTACAAAGGTTGTCAAACTTGCCAGAAATTTGGCAATGTACAATTAGCATCAGCATCGGCTTTGCACCCAATTATCAAGCCATGGCCGTTTGAGGTTGGGGAATAGATATAATCGGCCAAATATTTCCTGCATCGAGTAAAGGCCACAAGTTTATTTTGGCTGCAACTGATTATTTCTCAAAGTGGGTTGAAGCTATACCACTTATGAAAGTAACCAGTGTTGAAGCCATCGGCTTTGTTAATGAACATATTGTTCATCGGTTTGGAATACTGCAAACGATTACAACCGATCAAGGCACGGTTTTCATGTCCAATGAGTTTCAGACTTACGCAACAAGTCTGGGGATTAAACTATTGAATTCATCCCCATACTACGCTCAGGCTAACGGGCAAGCCGAGTCGTCCAACAAAACGCTGATTAAACTGATCAAAAGAAAGATCGGTGAAAAGCCGAGGAATTGGCACTCAACTCTATTGGAGTCGCTTTGGGCATATCGGTTAGCTTACCACGGAGCGACGAAGCTTTCACCTTACCAGCTGGTGTATGGTCAAGAAGCCGTATTACCCGTTGAAATCAATATTGAATCTATACGAGTGGCCAGACAAAATGGTTTGTCGGCTCAGGATTATGACAATTTGATGATCGATAATTTGGATGAGTTGGCAGAATTACAATTGTCTACGCTTGATCGGCTTAAGAAGAATAAAATCAGGGTAGCGAAAGCGTACAATAAAAAGTTCGTGCCTAAATCTTTCGATCAAGCCGATTTAGTATGGAAAACGATATTACCTGTTGGTTCGAAAGATAACCGATTCGAAAAATGGTCACCTACGTGAGAAGGACCATACAAAGTTAATCGGCTAGTCGGTGGAAATTCGTATGTACTAGAAACGTTGGAAGGATATGTATTGCCTAAAGCTATTAACGGGAAGTATTTGAAGAAGTACTATCCTAGTGTTTGGATTGGAGCCTAGCCGACTGAAGATTTCATTCAAAAAGCCAAGTTAACACGATGCTGTTATTCGGCTAAAAGAGATTGCAGACTAAAATTACAGGAAAGTAAAATTAAATCGGTTAAACAGCCGATTACAAGTATAGCAAAATTACAAAGTATTCAAGCAAGTGTTTCTGAAAAAATGGCCAATAGAGTTTTCATCTCAGGAAGTTAATATTGGATGCCTGAACCAGGAAGAGTCGCGCCTAGAGCCGACAGAGCGCCCGCTGCCTTAGCAATCACGCACTGAACTTCGTCAAGAATGCGCTCATCGTCTTTGGCGTTTCCGGGTACTGGCTTCACCTTGGCCGACTGTTTGGTCACATCTGCGATGGCTTTGGCAATGCCGAGTTTCTATTCTTTCATGGCCGACATGTTTTTCTCCATGGAATTTTGGCCATCTTGGATTAATTTTTCTGTCTTGGTTAGTTCCTCCAAGAGAAATTTCTTTGTCGACTCAAGCTTGGAAAGGTTTTCTTTGGATGTTTTTAGCTGCAGCACGTCGGCATCAAACTTGCGTTTCTTCGCCTTGGCGTCAGCAACGAGCTCATCCAGAAATTTCTTATCAGCTTCTTGAGCTTCGCGCTGCGCTATGCGTGTTTGGGCCTCCTCAACCTCAGACCTCCTTTCATCCAAGTGGCACACATTCAGGAGTGCCGCCATCGCTTCCGGGGGTAGGTCGGCTTCAACGACCGCCATGGCATCGCGGATCGGCTGATTATTGGCCAGGATCTCCGATTGTGGCCTTGTGACTAGATCAAATAGCTTGTTCAGTTTCTCCTTCATGCCAGGGGCGGAGGTCACAACAGCCGATGCTTCCTTCGAGACCTCCAGAATCCTTCTGATCTCTGCGTCGTAATCATCTGTGGCCATGATCTCGGGGTCGTCAAGATCGGCCAAGGAGAATCCTAGCAGGTTTGTTGGATCTGATAGCTCTGATAAATCAGCGGTTGGAGCAGGTAGGACCAGCTGCGGCTTCGGAATTGGCACAGCAGAAATATTCGGTAGATCGGCTAAAATCTTCGCGGCTTGAGTTGATTGTGTCGGCTATAAAAATAATAATAAAGGGTAAGCCAATGCATCAGAAGACTTAGATACTTATGAAAGATCAACTCTTACCTCTCCAGTGGCCGACGCGTGTGGCGAACTCTCACCGCTCTGTTCTTGGGGCTTGGAAGTCTTCTTGGTGGCAGCCTTTGTGTATTTTCGCTTATTTTCTGAGGAGTTTATCGGATAAATCAATCATAGATGAAAAATGAAAAGCCGATAAAAGACTTACTGGGTTGTTTTTGTTTTTCCAAGTCTGATAAAGAGGGGCTCTGAATTCCCAAAGATCCGGAGGCGTAGCCTGTAATGGCAGCCGATTGTAGCTATTTTTGGGTTGAATGTCACCCGATGGGTCCGCAGTCACCTTCTTTCCAGCCTTATCCTGCACAGAAGCAAAGTTAGATGCAAAGAAATTTCATGGAATGAGAAATGGAAAATTTGGACTCTAAAAGCCGATACCTCGCTAAAGACATCTACATTCGTGTTAGTATATCCAGTCGAAGTGGTCTCGCTGCTAGAATCGGCATTAGATGCTAGCGTCGGCTCCAGAAGGTTTGGGAAGAATTCAAAAACAATGTTAGATAGAGACTTTGACCAATACAGAGCTTCTGCGATAACTGACCACTACGAAGTATAGCCTCCTGCTCGTCTGGTGTTCAGGAAAAAGTGCGGTAAAGATTGGATTTGCAGGTCATCGGACACTTCAAGAACAATCTCGGCCGACACATCATTACGGACTCTGGCTCTTGGCTCAAGCCGATTAAGAAGCTGAAGACTTGGAATCAATTGACCAAATCCCAGTTGTCTTGCATAAATGGACGGATGGTAGAATTCATATGATGGCTGGTATGTCCGACTCCTTGTGTGAAGACCAGCATGAAGAATACAAGGAGAAATAAAAATTCTGTACAAACCAAGGGTCTCCGAAGACATCGCAGAGCTGTCGGCTTCAAGATTAAGGAATGAAGGCCATGGAAAATCGGCCACTTGACTATAGCTGAAAAAATCTCGCTGCCTCAAATCCGCGTCGCTCAAATTAAGGAAAAAGGACATATACTTCTTTGAATCACCAATTGTAATTTTGTCTCACCACCGAACACATGATGAAACGTTCGCCAAAAGATCGGCTTGCTTGATATTGAGGAATGGCGTTCTTGGGATTGTCTTCTCTTGGGAAAGCTGTATCTTCGGTAGGTTCTAAGTCAAAAGGTCGGCTAAAGAAGCAACATAGCCAAACCTGAATAAACCATAGGGGACCTCCTATGTTACCCACGGTGAAGTCAGCAAAACCCGTGTAAAGCCGACTCCTAATAACATGCATCATCCGTATATTGCCCAGGAATGTTTTTCCAAGTGCAAGCCGACGACCCTCTACTAATCCTTCTGCAATTGTCTGATATACTTGGGTTAGTCCTAATGAAGCACCGCAGAACAAAAACCGATCAAGCCACAGGTTAAGGAAAGCAATATTCTCTTCGTCCGATACCAATCCATTTACTTTATTGTTATTTGCAATATACTTAGACCAGCCTTCGCCTTTTGATCGGATAAGCTTATGTTTGGGTTTGTCACTAAAGGCCGACACTTGTTCCCCGTCCGGTCTCAGGCAGCAGAGTTGAGCAACGTCCAACAAGGTTGGGCCGATCATACCGGTGCGAAACATAAAAGCATTAAGCGAATCCAACCAGAAATAACAAGCCGTGGCCACTAAGGGCTCATTGGCCTCTGGATCGGCTAAACTCAAGGGAATGCATTCTGCGATGCCCATTCTCTCCCAAGACTCTCTTTTCTGGGCTGCTACTCGATTGTACCAACTCTTCCAACCTTTAAGTGCAGTCGGCCAAGCCCTAAAACTCTTACTCCAACCCTCAATATTATATCCTCTAGCCGATAAGGGGAGACGAGTTACTTCTTGATCAATAACTGTAGCTGCGTCTAAGTTTCCTAATAGACCGAGAAAAAATTGATCAACACTGTTGGGGATTGGGATGAGTACCTGAGAGGAATCCATTCAGCCGATCTTGATGTGAAAGCCGACTGAAGTCAAAAGAGTTGGCGTGCCAGTAAGAGAACAAGATGCGAAAGGAAGAAACCGATTGTGAATGGCGTGAGAGCTCGAGCGCGTGAGGAATGACCGAGTGGGGACTACATTTTATAGCAAGGTAAAAATTTTTTAAGCGGCGGGAAGTGAATCTCAAAAGGCGCGAGTAATTAAAACGCACTACCTGCATGTCAGAAAATTACGGCGCGAATAAAGTAGCAGTTATTGAGCGAAGTTCAACAGTTAGCCGATTGGAAAAGCCGATAAATTACGATTTTTGACAGATGACAAGTCATCTCTCAAAAATGGGGGGCATATGTTTGCACCAAAATTTGGCAAGTCTAGTCAAAATCGGCAATAAAGTCAAAGATGCGAGAATTAACGGACAGGTTGGAAAGGTCTGGAGATATTTTGGTAACGGCAAGATCTTTAAGGAAATAACTGTCCAAGATAAGGCCGATACGGATCAAAACTTGAAACGTGTTGTAGTCGGACACGATCGGCCGAAGGGTATAAAAGAAGGACCAGAGCAAGATGCGAAAAAAACACAACACAATCAACCGGCTTTTACTTTTCTACTTTTTCCTGTCGACTAGGAGTAGCCTCTGTAATTTAGATCTCTCTTTGTAATCAATTTTGATTAATAAAGTTGCGCATCGCCGATTGTTGATCTTCGTCAATTACACCCCCAGGTTTGATTTGTTCTGATTTTATTGCGCATCGCCTTCTTCAGAATCGATCTACCTTTATCCTCTGATTAGCTCTAATCAGCTAATTAGACTTACCCTGTTACTTTGATCTTAATCGGCTTCAAGCTGATTGAGTTTAAGCCGATTGATCTTGACGATCGGCTTTGAGTGAATTTTATATATTTTCTACCTTGTCGATTCCAGGTCAAATCGACTGGCACGCTCTGAACCCGGTGTTCATCTGGTGTCCTGCTGTCAGAAACCCTACATCAAGTTTTTGACGCCAACAGGTGTGTTCGGGCTCAAAGACTTCTTATAGTGTTGTGATGTGAAACGGTTCTATTCTTGCATGGATTGCAAGGACGAGGGAGCAGTACGTACGTACAGCTAATGATTCACTTCTTTTTTGCGAAAGGAGCACAGTTGGTTTGGAATATCCGGTTGAACTAGCTACCGTTAGATTTTTTTTGGCTCATTTAAACTAAACATAGGTTTACATTTCTATTTGGTTTTGATATTAATATTGATTTTGCAAGATGTGGATGATGTATAGTACATGGTACAGACCTTTGGTGTGCAAGCATGGACGGGCAGGTCCATGGAAGTATGGGAATGGGACAAGAGGAGAGAGGACTAGAAGTACATACGTCCTGGATCAAGGGTTGGTGATTAAAATCGTCTATGATAATTTACAGATAGTTTTAACCCTTCATCGTCTATAATAAAACATTGCCACAAACGGTTCTTTGCGAAACCAGTAACTTTGACGGTCGCGCTTCTAAAACCGTATGTGATTAGATTTAATACATACGGTTTTTTAAAACCGTATGTGATGAGGAGTCTAATATAGTTATTTATGTAGTAATGAACAACTCTAAAACCTCCAATGTCAATGCTAACAACGCAACAAGATGACCAAAGAACTTTGGAAAAGGACATGTGAACAACATCATAGCACAGGATACATCTGAGGATTAAGTTGAAAGATGTGTGAACCTATCTTCCTGCTATGAATCTCGGGGACGAGATTCCCTTAAAGGGGTAGTTTGTAACATCCCAGACTTTTATTTCCATAAATAAAGAGATTATTGTAAAAATTAAAAATGTTATTTTATTAGCATTTGTGAATTCTTAGATAATAATTCAATTTTATATATTTTCTAATAATTATTTTAGATTTTATGGGTTTTCTCTTAATTTTATATATTTTAAAAAGGTTTTTCCTATATTAAGAAATTTAAAAGTAATTTTTTGTAAGAAACAATTTTTAGTTGGAAATTTTTTTATTAAGTTCAAAACACCTCAGGGAATTTTAGTGAATTTTTCCCGAATTTTTGAACTCTATTTGCTATTTTCTAAAAGACATTTGAAATTTCTGGATTTATTTTAAATCAAAGATTAAAATTAAAATCTTGATTTCTTTCGGGCTGAAATCCTTTTCCCCGGCCCAATATATTTTTCTCCTGGACCGGGCCGCTTTCTCCTTTTCCTCAGCCCACCTGGCCTTCTCCACGTGTCGGCCTGGCTAGCTCGGCCCACCTAGCCTCCCTTCTCTCTTTCTTCTCTCAGCACTGCGACTGTGAATTAGATGATAGGGGGGTGGCCTGATCTTGCGATGATGAATAAGATAAATCAGACCCGTGAACCCTAACGAATACTAGCGCCAACCACCATCTCAATACGGCAACCTGCGACACGTAAATTCGCCCAAGAACACTATTCGATCCTCACCTACCTGACCACGCAAAAGTAGACACGCGTTTCCTTGCAATCACCCTGAAGAAGTTTGCAAGAACAACGATGATAATTTCAGATTGAAACTCCCTATTCTAATGGGGGTATTGGAGCACAAGCCATAAAATCAAGAGTATATCTTTAATCTAAAAATTTGTGGTTACCTTTACAATGGAGGGAGTATATATATATACATATATATATATACATATGAGAGGGGCATGAATAGTATCCGAGATGAATAGCACTTGGATATGAACAGTGATTCAGACAAGAACATCCCATGAACAGTATACGTGCTACAGAACTCGAACAATAGGTGCTATATGGAGTGCTCATTTAGTTGGAAACAATCTTCTCTCTCCTTGTCATGGCGATCTCTTCCCTTATTTGAAGATGGCTGGATTTTCTCCTTACTTTCTTTCTTCTCCTTCATTTCTTCTTGTTTCTTTCCTTTCTTCTTTGATGGCATATATGGAAGGATATGGAGTACATGAACAGTGCGCATAAATAGTGTCTCCATGTGGCTCCCATTCTTCCTTGCGTCCCACCGCGGTCCACCATAATATATTCACGCAATTTGGCTCCAATATTGATTTTTGTACTATCTTCATGCCTAATAACAAGCAAGCACTCTCTATTAGGTAGTATAAAGTTCTCGTGGAAATATAACAAAGATTGCGTAAGGAAATGATTCACTTGTTGATATTTGATGTGGCTTAATAATTCTTTCCAGTTAATTATAATATTAAATCGGAAAGTACTGGACGTGTGTATATCCGCATCAAATACAGTATTAACTAGTGCTATATAATACATGGCTTAGACATGCTTAGACCTAAATTTAGGATTTTTTAATAATTGTGCGAAACAAAGATTTCTATTAAAATAAAATTATTTCTTGGTATTGGTGTGACATGGAAAGTTATAAAATATGATATAGTTCAAGCAAAGTGAAAATATGATTTAGACTGAGCGAGAATCGGTTGCTGGATGGCGGCGAAATGGTGTTGTTTTGTGGAAAGTCTCGCCTAGTCAATTACGAATCGGTTTGTAAGCTGCTGATTGTAAAGCCTATCCATACTACCACAAGTCTGGTATGGAATAGACCTAGCTAATTAATTTGCAATGTTCCAATGTCAGTTGTGCCATTTGGTTAATGAGTGGCGCAAGAGTGAGCTTCTGATTAGAGTGGTTTCAACTCTATCAGCTGTGGAACCTTAGCGGGCATGACTGCTTTGGAATACCACTTTATAAAGGCATTGCATGATCTCTCTACCACGCATCAAAGGAAGTGTGTTATAGCTTGGTAAGAAGAGTTGATCATGTCTTACGAGTAAAGTTATACAACCTCTGTAGAATATAAAACTAATCGATTAGCCGAGTCCTCAATCATAGGCATGCTAAGCAAAGCCTTTCATGGACTAGACTTTGATATTTCAAAATATGATTTTAGAAAAATGGTTTATAAGTGGAGAGAGTCCACGTAGGGAATTTGGGATGAAACTCCGGGTTGGATCATATGTTAAAAATTGATTTAAAAATTAGTTTTTCTATATCAGTTACGCATTTAAATTATTTATTGTGTTGGAAATATTACTTTATGATCAAACTAATCATATTTTGCCTTCCTTATTATCTTTGCTTTAATATTGTATTTTATGTGTGACTTGCATAGTACTTTATATACTCACCTTACTTTACTATGTTGTTTTAGAAGAGCATTTATTCACCAGTGAGAATGTTGATGACTACGCCGCTGCCCTAGTCGATTGCCTATGGCAGATTTGTTGGGTCCTACTATTTCTTTTTTGCTTTCTGCTACTATATTTTTCAGTTGGCCTACGAGCCACTTATAATGTAAAACTCTGATAATTGAAGAAATAAATTCCGTATGATATGTTGTGGTATCAGCTTTGTTTACTGTGTGTATTAGTTTTTTTTAGACTAGTACAGTATACATAGAGAATTCGAGGGTGTTACCCCGGGTTCGACAAGCGCCCTTCCGCTCTGTCCTAGCACGGTAGGGGCTGCCGCTTTGCTATGGTGCGGTAGGGTCACCCTCCCACAGCCACCGCATGCTCCCGTGGTCCGATCTCCTGCCGTGGCATCACCTGGCTTCCTCATTGCCCTAGCGCGGCAGGGGAAACATATCCCCTACCGGCTTTTTCGTGCTCACTCAGTGGGCTAGATTTGCAATTCTTTTCGTAGGGGAGCCAGATTTGTAAAAAATGAAAGATACCGGAGGAGAGATTTGCAATCTTTTTCGCAGGGGAGCCAGATTTGTAAAAAAAAGTAGAGGAGGCAATGCCAAGGGTAGCATGATAATTTTCTCACCTCAACGCTGGAGGAGCCGTCGAAGGTGCCCTTTCCCTGTTTCAATTTTGCAGTCCAAATAGGGCTCAACTCCTGTGAAGCTTTCTCCAGAGCCACGATTTGAAGCCCAACCATTTGGCTGACAGCTCCAGTTTCATATGAGAAGCTAGGAGCTAGAGCTGGGCCAAACAACACCTTAGTAGTTTGTATAGCTGTAGCTTTTTGTAACACCCTAATTTTTGCTCTAATTTAAATTTTGAGAGTATTTTTGATTTTTGTGAATTTTTGGGAATTTATTGAAATTTATTTGGAATTACTCAAAACTAGCCTTCCTTGAAAACAATTAAATATTGGAAAAGTTCTAGCAAAGTTTTATTGAAAATATTTTATTTGAGTCCCAAATATCTCAAAGTATTTTCTGGAATTTTTCTAGAATTTTTCTGCTATTTTAAAAGCCCCAAATGATTTAAGTGAATTTCTAGAATTATTTTTATTGAAAAAGGTTTTAAAGTGGCTATGAATGTAATGGGCCGAGCCCATTATCGTGCGTCGCCGCCCATCCGCCGAAACCCTAGCGCCGCCACCAAGCCGCTCGATCCGGATCGCACGCTGTGCGTGTGCCACGTCGCCGCGACGCGTGAGCCTTCGATCGTCCGCCGACGGACGCTGCGGGATTGCGCCACGCCGGTCGCCTTCGCGAGATCACCGGAGCTAATGACGCCGACCGCTCCCGCTGCGTTCGCCGCTGTAGCGCGCACGCCGAGGCCCCTTTAAGTGCACCGAGTAGCGCGTCCGGCAGCTCCTTCGCTGCGTCTTTTGACTCCTCGCACGCACGCCGAGACCCTCTCTAGCGCTGAGCGAGCTCGCCGAAGTTGCGCCCTTGTGCCGCCGTTGTTTTTGCTTCCTCTCGCCGCCGTCCGTCGCTTCCGCCGTGCTCGGCCTGCTCCGAAGTTCACCAAGCAAGACGACGAGTGGACCACTTCTTCTCGCCGAGAAGCCCAGCGCCGCCGCCGAGGTCATCTTCCCGCCTCCGCAACCTTCGCTTCTTCGCCCGTCAACCTCGTCGAACCGCGCCGACCGTCCGATTTGCATCGTTCGGTTCGTGAGTCCACGAGCCTCCATCTCTCAGAGATGTTTAGATTGAATCGTAACCGCTTAGATCTAGAACGAACGGCTTGGATTAGATCTAATGTCTGCGATATGTTTTGTCTTAACCGTTGGATCGATAGTGGACGCGTAGGATTGAACCACGCCGCACCATGAGCGATGCGCACTCGTACCGTGGACCGCTGGATTAGATCTGAACGGTAGAGATTGGATCTGGTTTTGCCCTAAGGATCTGCGCTGCTCAGATTTGAACGAGCGGCGGAGATGGCACCGCACCGCCAAATCGCGTCTTGACGCGTGGGCGTTTGACCAGAGCGAGACCGATCCGGCCAGCAGCTTTGGGCGCGCGCGCGATCGTGCCGCGCGTGGCTACGAGTAAACCGAGGCGCCGCAGATGGCGGTGTGGTCTTGCCGTTAGATCCGAGGGCACCGCTCGATGCGCGACGCGTGGCGTCGCGGGAATCGAGCGCGCCGCGTCGGTGCGGAATCCAACCGTTGGATTTAGGCCGATCACCGGATGGATCGCGACGCGTGTCGCGACGCATCTCGGTCTTATTGCGGTCGCGCGTGAGGATCGACCGCCGGTTTTAGCGAACGGTCCGATTTTGCCGCGTGGCTGCACCGCTCGTGAACCAAGCCCACGGTAGACCGAGCCAACCCGTGGACTCACCCATAGATCAGAGCGACGTGGCGGCCTGCGGCGTGCCGCGTGTCGTCTTGACGCTATCGCCGACGCCATAAATATTTTCATATATAAAATATTTTGGCCGGAAATTATTTCGGTGCTGACGTCATCATGAGGCATGCTGACGTCATAAATGTGAATTTCAAGTATAAAAATAATTCAGAAAAATCGGATTTTCTTAATTTCGTATTTTGATTTTATTCAAACTTCAAATGACTATAACTTTTGCATTTTAACTCGGATTTGGGTGATTCAAATTTCTAAAAATTCATAAAATTGTGAGCTATTTATTGGTGAATTTTATTTGAATTTTGAGGACATATAGTCTTCTGTATTGGCTATTTATTGTATA
Organism: Otatea glauca; assembly: GCA_036346275.1. Taxonomy (NCBI): domain Eukaryota; kingdom Viridiplantae; phylum Streptophyta; class Magnoliopsida; order Poales; family Poaceae; genus Otatea; species Otatea glauca. The sequence continues at coordinate 27,967,315 of CM070733.1, read as the reverse complement.
CTTTGTTTGTACGCGTAAGACGTAAATTTGCCGGAAGTTTCGAGGAAGAATTCGTCGCTCAAGACCAAGCTTGAACACGACCAGCAACTCTTTGAAGGCAAGTGATGCTTTGATCATTTTGATCCCAGATTTTAAAATGTAATTTATGCTTTGAAACTATGCATGCTAATTATTTAAAATGAATTTAAATTAATTTGGGATAATGTAGTTAATCAACCCATTTTGTTATGCCACCTTGAATTATTAATTGTATGCCTAGATCATTGTCACCCTAAGTTTTGATTATATTAGTTGGATGTTAATATTGTGCCAACACGGGAGGCTAGACCGTGAGTAGATGCTTAGCCTTGCAACGAATCATGAATGATCTTTCTAAAAATGTTACAATATTGATTAAAGACATATTGAATGTATTTTGAAAAGTGGTGTGATGATGCCACATGTTGAGATTGAGGTACAAAGAACTTTGTGTGGTTCCGCATCGATATTGAGTTATTGCCGCATGTGTTGCACAATAATCAACCGGGTGGAAAATGATTTAGACTGGGCAAGTGGCAAGAGGTCAGTGTGCTGTGGGCCTGTGGCATTGGGTTGTTGAGTGATGTGAGTCTGTGTGCCACATTGGGCCGTGTGCCATCTGTTGAGTGTTGAAAGTCTTGCCTTGGTCGATTAAGGACTTCACCTTGCAAGCCTTTGATCTGAGTCACCGTACAACCACATGTCCGACATGGGACAGACCTAGTTGACTAGGGTTCGATATCTTTCCTCCGATACCTCGGGTGACAAGACACGGGGTGTATCTGTATGGGGAGCGTACATGCTACGGGCTTGGTGCCCATCCAACGGTGATTGGCCGGTCCTATACTTGGCTCTGTGTGAGGGAAGTGATAGTGAAGGCAATCCGAGAGGTTCTTTAGTTAAGGTAGAAGTTCCAAAAGCTTTGTTGCGGACAATCACCGTGTGGTGAGCGGTCAGATCTTGTGGGTAAAGTGTACAACCTCTGCAGAGTGTCAAAACTATTCAATAGCCGTGCTCACGGTATTGAGCATTGCTCGGGATTACACCAAGGGGTAGTTTTTCATAAACAAAACATGGAAGGGTGGCTGTGTGCGGTGTTGGAAATGAACTAATAAGGTCAGTGCCGAGAATCTTCAAGAAAAACCATTTGAAATTAGTATTACTTATATCTGTTTCAACGCTTTAATCTAAACAAGATACTAGTTTAAAAATGTCGCTTGATGCAAAAGGATCAATTAAGCCAATCCATTGGAATAAGCTTTGCATATAGTAATAGTGTCGCATTCTCATGCATTACTTGTTGAGTGCCTTGTGTACTCACCCCACCTTGCTTATCAACCCCAACATCGGTGGAGGAGACTACACCAAGATGGGAGGAGGAGTACGTCGAGGACACGAGCAACTAGGGGCAAGCCCGACCGGTTGCCTGTGGCAAGATGGATGCTTACACGACTTTTTATGTTCCGCCGCTATTTCTTTGTTTTGAATAATGTAAGCCTGCGTGGTGACTTATCTGTAAGGAGACCATAAGGTTGTACAACTCGCTTTATATACATGTTTGCACTATTTATTCTTATATCCTTGTGAATGTCTGTGATGTGCAACCTGTATGATCTGTGTGTGCTAAGCGTGATCCTCGGATCGCATGTAATACACAGAGGGTCCGGATTTGCGGTTCGGGTCCCGACAGAGGTGGTATCGAGCAGTGATGTAGGCCTTGACCTTAGTTTGGTTGTGCCTAGGAGGGTGAAAACTATTTTCTAAAGACCTAATCAACTTGAGCAAGAATGTCAAAGAAATCTCGACTTATCTCTTCTCCCTTATTCATACCTATGCTTTGAATTTTTATTATTCTCTATTTAATTTAAACAAGGTTTGTTTTGGCAGATGAGGATGATCCATACCTATGGAGAGCGCGCCTGAGGATACGCCATGAGTTATGGCGTATGATGCAGCTTGCTTGGAGGTTTTGACCGACCACCGCATCGAGGGACTTGGTGGTGCAGGCAGACTTGACATCGCTCGGGGCGCCAAGATCACAGGTGTATGCTCGGGAGAGGACGAGGCGAGTCGTCCTATCTACATCACCGCCAGGAGGTCTTCTTTCGAGGCCGGATTCGTGAGACGTCGCGTCGAGCGATGCGGCAAATTGCCCGCACTTACTCCGCAGAGTTAGAGGGCACCGCCTTCCGCCACCATCCGCGTCGCGACGATCGATACAACAGATGGAGCTCGTGGAGGAGGACGCTACGATCACCCACTGGCGAGATACGCCATCGCCAGAGGACGCCTTGGGCGAGATACCGGGAGCCGCAGAGGACCCGCGACGAGGTTATAGAGGCAAGAACCCAACACCGGAGAACTTAGCTCATGCCATACGTAAGATCCAGGAGTTGGAGATGGCTCTATATGGACCCGAGCCCAACCAGCCCCGAGTTACATGATCCAGATCCGAGGAGCCGAGCAGAGGCGCCAGCAGGAGGCAGCAGCCGGGACCAGCAGAGTCGATGGGGTCTTTTGCACCCGCCGCAGAGGTCACGAGACGATTCGCCTCAATGCCGCAAAGACCGCGGTACGCTCCGGGGAAGCCGCAGCCGGGTTGGCTCGATGAGTGATCGAGTGTAGTAGAGTGTAGTGTCGAGACTCGAATATCTGAGTCGCGTCTTTGCTTCAGAGTCACCCTTAGGTGTGAGTTGTCATGGATTCCTATGTTTGCTTACTTACTTTTGGTTGTGAGTGTCACGTATGTGTTGCATTGCCCTTAGGCACTTGTGAGCAACCATACTGCTTTATATTATATCAATAAATTGGCTAAATAATTTAAGTTACACCTGTTTCCCCCACATAAGTTCTTTTACTCGTCTATGCTTTCTTCTTTTCTTAACCATGGAAGCTTGCAAATGATGGTGAGGACTCGTGGAAATGTTGGAGCCAGTGAAGTGGAGCTAACGAGACGGACAACGAATGAAGAGCGATTCTCAACCACCGCAGTCGATATGCGTAACACAGGAGCCTTTTGACAGCCTGACTCAACTCATGACCACGATGGTTCAAACCATGCGTGAGATATCCAATCAAGCTGCTGCGAATGTTCAACCCGGGGCAACCATGGACCACACCCTACTCACGGTTGTCGGAGTTTATGAGAACCCGTCCACCTACCTTCTCGAACAACGCCAATCCATCGGAGGCGACGATTGGCTAAGGACAATCGAAAGGAAGCCGCACATTACCCAATGTGTAGGACATGAGAGGTACTCTATGCCTCTCATCAACTCGAAGGACCGCCGCAGAATGGTGGGAAAACTTGCGCGACTCATGAGGATCCGCAGAGTATCACATGGGAGGAATTCACCTCGCCTTCCGTCGATACCATGTACCCGAGGGTATCATGGATCTTAAAAAGGAGGAGTTCCGCCTCAAGCAAGGCGGCGGTCGAAGGCGATTACGAACAAGTTCACCTAACCGCACGCTACGCACTGCAGGACGTGGCTACGGATAAGGCCGCATAATCCCGCTTCATGAAGGGATTGAATGCGAGGTTGCAGTGGGGCCGATCACCCACACATTCCCCGACTTTCAAGAGTTAGTTAACAAAGCCCCGATCTTAGAGGACAAGCGCCGAGAGTTGATGACAACAGAAGCGCAGAATGGCGCAACAAGGAGGTCGTCGAGGCAGCAGAGGCAGAGGACGGCACCCCAACAGCTCATTCGGTACCAAATTAGAGGCAATGACGAGCACCACCGCCGCAAATCGCCCGATGGGTCAAAATGTTCGAGACTCGGCCGAACTATGGCACAGGTCGGAGGAACCTCTCGGCCGTGGGAAGACGTTGCTATCATTGCAATGAAATGGGGCATTTTGCCAACAATCGCCCTAAGAAGGAGGTGTCACCGGTTCGCTTTAACTCGGGAACACACCGCAAGGACTCCGCACCAATCATGAACCGCGGGGCATCAACAGCGACTCCATCCCAAGGAACTGCACGAGGCGAGTCAACCACATCACAAAGAGATGAAGTCCGAACGCCTCGGACGTTGTAATCGGGTAAGTTCTAGTAAACTCGATACCACCATCGCTTTATTTGATTCCGAGCTTCGCATTCTTTTATTTCCGAGATTTTGCTGTTCAAAATGATATGGAAATAGTGAATCTTAAATGTGTGCTCATAGTCCATCCTCGGATCGTAACTCCGATCTAAAGTAGGATGTTCGGGGTAGGAATAATAATTAATGGAGTTGAGTTCCTAGCGAACTTAATCGCCCTTAATACCCAAACCTTGGATGTTATCCGGGAATGGATTGGTTAATCGATCACAAGGCGAGATTGGATCATGGAAAAGAGTCATATCGGTCGAGAGCCCTGATGGAAAGAAAATTGAGTTTGAAGCGAAACCAATGCGAGATGGACAATTGATGGTCAACAACATGAAGATCGCCGACAGAGGAAGTCTCCATAGTCAATGAATATCCTGGATGTTTTCCCGTAAGATTTACCCGAATGCCGCCAGATAGAGATATCGAGTTCGTGATAGAACTAGTTCGAGGACAGCTCCAATAGCTAAGAGACCTTACAGGATGTCCACAGAGGAATTGGTGGAAATGAAGAAGCAAATTGAAGAACCGCTGAAAAGGGATTTATAAGACCTAGTTCATCGCCATGGGGAGCACTGTCTTATTCGTTAAGAAGAAGGACGGAAGTTTCAGGATGTGTATAGACTATCGTGCACTCAATGATGTGACGATAAAGAATAAGTATCCGCTACCGGGATCGATGATTTGTTTGACCGATTGAGAGGAGCAGAGTATTCTCCAAAATTGATCTTCGATCGAGATACCATCACCAAGATCCGATCGAGGATATTCAAGACGCATTTTCGTCAAGATATGGACACTACGAGTTTACAAAGATGTCTTTTGGTCCGACAAATGCACCAAAGATATTTCATGAACTTAATGAATAAGGTTTTATGGAAAACTTGGATAAGTTCGTAAATCAGATTCATAGATGACATCCTTATCTATTCCAAGACGAGAGAAGAGCACGCCGAGCACTTGAGGCTAGTCCTTGAAAAGTTGAGGGAACAACGCTTGTTTGCGTAAATTTAGCAAATGTGATTTACGGAAAGATAAGGTGGAATTTCTTGGACACATAATGACAGCAGAAGGAGTTCTCAGAGATCCAAAGAAAGTGGAAACGGTTTTACATTGGGAATAGTAGAAGACGGTAACCCAAATCCGTAGTTTCCTTGGAATGGCGGGTATTACCGTCGATTCATTGAAGGATTCTCTACGATTGCGAGACCTCTCACGCAATTGTTGAAAAAGAAAAGAAATTTTATGGACACCGAGTGTGAGAAGAGTTTCGAGAATTGAAAAGGAGGTTAACATCGCACTGTATTAGTTTTACCGACGCTCACCAAGACTTTGACATTTATTGTGATGCATCGCGTCGTGGATTGGGATGCGTGTTGATGCAAAATAGGAAGGTAATTGCCTATGCATCGAGGCAATTGAGACCACATGAGGAGAACTATCCGACTCATGATTTAGAATTAGCCCGTAGTGCATGCACTAAAAATATGGCGCCATCATCTCATCGAAATAGATGTGAAGTATATACCGATCATAAAAGCCTTAAGTATATTTTCACACAAGTGACCTAAATATGAGGCAAAGAAGATGGTTAGAGTTAATCAAGGATTATAATGTGGAATTCACTACCACCCGGGAAAGCCAACGTGGTGGCGTACGCCTTGAGCGTAAAGAACCACAAAGTGTAAATATGTTTGTTGGAAACAAGTCGAGCAGAATTGTGTAGGGATTTCGAAACTAGAATTGGAAATGGTACCAAAAGGATTCCTAGTAACTTTGAAGTAAGACCTACCCGGAAGATCGATCAGGAAGGCGTAAAGATGATGATAAGATCAAAAGAATTAAGGGCAAAATGGATGAAGGCAAAGCAAAAGATTTTAAACTGGATGAACAAGGTACTATGTGGTTCAAAGGGCGATTTGTGTGCCGAACAAAAAGGAGTTGAAGCGATTAATTTTGGGAGAGGCCCATGACTCCAAGTACTCAATTCATCCAGAAGTGCGAAAATGTATCAAGATTTGAAGGAAAAATTTTGGTGGCCAAGCATGAAACGAGAAGTCGCGAATCGTTGCATTATGTGACATATGCCAAAGGGTCAAAGCTATGCACCAAAGCAGCAGCAGGCTATTACAACCCTTAAAGATACCGAATGGAAATGGGAGGAAATTGGTATGGATTTTATAACCGGATTGCCCGTAACGCAAAGTGGATATGATTCCATATGGGTCATAGTAGATCGCTTAACTAAAGTGGCACATTTCATACCAAGAAGACCACTTATTCCGAGACCGTTAGCGAACTTTATATGTCCGTAATTGTCTGTTTACATGGAGTGCCGAAAAAGATAGTGTCGGACAGAGGTACCCAATTTACCTCCAGATTCTGGGGTAAGCTTCATGAAGCAATGGGGACTCGTTTGAACTTCAGTACAGCATACCATCCGCAGACAGATGGACAAACTGAGAGAGTCAATCAGATATTGGAAGATATGTTGAGGGCATGTGCCTTAGCATATTCCACTTCATGGGACAAGTGTTTGCCTTATGCCGAGTTCAACTATAATAACAGGTTATCAAGCAAGTTTACAAATGTCTCCATTTGAAGCCTGTATGGTAGGTCCTGTCGAACACCATTGAATTGGAATGAGACAAAGAACAACATGTTTTCGGACGGACATTCTTCGAAGCGGAAGCACGATCACCTCGTCGGGAAAGATTGAAGATTGCACAATCCAGTAAAAGAGTTATGCCGACAACCGTCGCAGGAACTAAGCTTTGAACCCAAGATTTTGTGTATCTTAGAGTAACACCACTCAAAGGAGTCGAAGGTTCCATGCAAAGGGAAGCTCGCACCAGATATGTCGGACCATTCAAAATCTTGAGCCGTAGAGGTGAAGTTGCGTATCAATTGAGTTACCGCAGCTTTGGCGAGTGCATGACGTATTCCATGTGTCTCAATCAAGAAGTGTCTTCGAGTACCTAAGAGCAAACACCTTTGGAGGCAATTGAGCCGCAAGAAGATCGACTTACAAAGAACATCCAATGAAGATTCGGGCGAATGGACAGAGAGACAAGGAACAAGTCAACGCGCTTCGCAGAGTTCATGGAGCAACCATTCGAAAGTGAAGCAACGTGGGAACGTGAAGAAGATCTCAAGAAGGAGTTCCTAACTTGCTTTATAGATACTCAATCTCGGGACGAGATTCATTAAGGGGGAGGTTTGTAACACCTAATTTTTGCTCTAATTTAAATTTTGAGAGTATTTTTGATTTTTGTGAATTTTTGGGAATTTATTGAAATTTATTTGGAATTACTCAAAACTAGCCTTCCTTGAAAACAATTAAATAATGGAAAAGTTCTAGCAAAGTTTTATTGAAAATATTTTATTTGAGTCCCAAATATCTCAAAGTATTTTCTCGAATTTTTCTAGAATTTTTCGCTATTTTAAAAGCCCCAAATGATTTAAGTGAATTTCTAGAATTATTTTTATTGAAAAGGTTTTAAAGTGGCTATGAATGTAATGGGCCGAGCCCATTCTTTGTCGCGCGCCGCCGCCCATCCGCGCGAAACCCTAGCGCCGCCCACCAAGCCGCTCGATCCGGATCGCACGCTCGTCGTGTGCCACGTCGCCCGCCGCGTGAGCCTTCGGATCGTCGCCCGACGGACGCTGCGGATTGCGCCACGTCGGTCGTCTTCGCGAGATCACCGGAGCTAATGACGCCGACCGCTCCCGCTTCGTTCGCCGCTTTGTAGCGCGCACGTCGAGGCCCTTTAAGTGCACCGAGTAGCGCGTCCGGCAGAGCTCCTTTCGCTGCGTCTTTTGACTCCTCGCACGCACGCCGAGACCCTCTCTAGCGCCTGAGCGAGCTCGCCGTAGTTGCGTCCTTGTGCCGCCGTTGTTTTTGCTTCCTCTCGTCGCCGTCCGTCGCTTTCCGCCGTGCTCCGGCCCCGTTCCGAGTTCACCGAAGCAAGACGCATCGAGTGGACCACTTCTTCTCGCCGGAGAAGCCCCGCAGCGCCGTCGCCGAGGTCATCTTCCCCAGCTCCGGCAACCTTCGCTTCTTCGCCGTCAACCTCGCCGAATCGCGCCGCCCCGTCCGATTTGCATCGCTCGGTTACGGTGAGTCCACGTAGCCTCCATCTCTCGAGATGTTTAGATTGAATCGTAACCGTTAGATCTAGAACGAACGGCTTGGATTAGATCTAATGTCCGCGATATGTTTTTGTCTTAACCGCTGGATCGATAGTGGACGCCAGAGGATTGAACCACGCCGCACCATGAGCGATGAAACACTCGTACCGTGGACCGTTGGATTAGATCTCAACGGTAGAGATTGGATCTGGTTTTGCCCTAAGGATCTGCGCTGCTCAGATTTGAACGAGCGCGGAGATGGCACCGCACCCTCGCCAAATCGCGTCTTGTGCGCGGGCGCTTTGACCAGAGCGCAGACCGATCCGGCCGTTGCTTTGCGGCGCGCCGCGCGATCGTGCCGCGTGGCTACGAGTAAACCGAGCGCCGCGATGGCGGTGTGGTCTTGGCCGTTAGATCCGAGGGCACCGCTCGATGCGCGACGCGTGGCGTCGCGGGAATCGGCGTCGCCGCGTCGGTCGCGGAATCCAACCGCTGGATTTAGGTGGATCACCGGATGCGCGACGCGTGTCGCACGCATCTCGGTCTTGCGCGCGGTGCGCGTGAGGATCGGACCGTCGGTTTTAGCGAACGGTCCGGATTTTGCCGCGTGGCTGCACCGCTCGTGAACCAAGCCCACGGTGAGACCGAGCCAACCCGTGAGACTCACCCATAGATCAGAGCGACGTGGCGGCCTGCGGCGTGCCGCGTCGTCGGCCGACGCTATCGCCGACGCCATAAATATTTTCATATATAAAAATATTTTGGCCGGAAATTCATTTCGGTGCTGACGTCATCATGAGGCATGCTGACGTCATAAATGTGAATTTCAAGTATAAAAATAATTCAGAAAAATCGGATTTTCTTAATTTCTGTATTTTCAGATTTTATTCAAACTTCAAATGACTATAACTTTTGCATTTTAACTCGGATTTGGGTGATTCAAATTTCTAAAAATTCATAAAATTGTGAGCTATTTATTGGTGAATTTTATTTGAATTTTGAGGACATATAGTCTTCTGTATTGGCTATTTATTGTATACTTTGTTTGTACGCAGCGTGACGTAAATTTGCCGGGAAGTTTCGAGGAAGAATTCGCTCAAGACCAAGCTTGAACACGACCAGCAACTCTTTGAAGGCAAGTGATGCTTTGATCATTTTGATCCCAGATTTTAAAATGTAATTTATGCTTTGAAACTATGCATGCTAATTATTTAAAATGAATTTAAATTAATTTGGGATAATGTAGTTAATCAACCCATTTTGTTATGCCACCTTGAATTATTAATTGTATGCCTAGATCATTGTCACCCTAAGTTTTGATTATATTAGTTGGATGTTAATATTGTGCCAACACGGAGGCTAGACCGTGAGTAGATGCTTAGCCTTGCAACGAATCATGAATGATCTTTCTAAAAATGTTACAATATTGATTAAAGACATATTGAATGTATTTTGAAAAGTGGTGTGATGATGCCACATGTTGAGATTGAGGTACAAAGAACTTTGTGTGGTTCCGCATCGATATTGAGTTATTGCCGGCATGTGTTGCACAATAATCAAGCGGGTGGAAAATGATTTAGATCGGGGCAAGTGGCAAGAGGTCAGTGCTGTGGGCCTGTGTGGCATTGGGTTGTTGAGTGATGTGAGTCTGTGTGCCACATTGGGCTGTGTGCCACTGTTGAGTGTTGAAAGTCTTGCCTTGGTCAGTTAAGGACTTCACCTTGCAAGCCTTTGATCCGAGTCACCGCACAACCACATGTCCGACATGGGATGTACCTAGTTGACTAGGGTTCGATATCTTTCCTCCGATACCTCGGGTGACAAGACAGTGGGTGTATCTGTATGGGGAGCGTGCTGCTACGGCTTGGTGCCCATCCAACGGTGATTGGCCGGTCCTATACTTCGGCTCTGTGTGAGGGAAGTGATAGTGAAGGCAATACCGGAGAGGTTCTTTGGTTAAGGTAGAAGTTCCCGAAAAGCTTTGTTGCGACAATCACCGTGTGGTGAGCGGTCAGATCTTGTGGGTAAAGTGTACAACCTCTGCAGAGTGTCAAAACTATTCGAATAGCCGTGCTCACGGTATTGAGCATTGCTCGGGGATTACAGTCAAGGGGTAGTTTTTCATAAACAAAACATGGAAGGGTGGCTGTGTGCCAGTGTTGGAAATGAACTAATAAGGCTGTGTGCCGAGAATCTTCGAAGAAAAACCATTTGAAATTAGTATTACTTATATCTGTTTCACTGCTTTAATCTAAACAAGATACTAGTTTAAAAATGCTGCTTGATGCAAAAAGGATCAATTAAGCCAATCCATTGGAATAAGCTTTGCATATAGTAATAGTGCTGCATTCAGTGCATTACTTGTTGAGTGCCTTGTGTACTCACCCCACCTTGCTTATCAACCCCAACATCGGGGAGGAGACTACACCAGTATGGGAGGAGGAGTACGTCGAGGACACGAGCAACTAGGGGGCAAGCCCAGTCGGTTGCCTGTGGCAAGATGGATGCTTACACGACTTTTTATGTTCCGCTGCTATTTCTTTGTTTTGAATAATGTAAGCCCTGCGTGGCTGACTTATCTGTAAGGAGACCATAAGGTTGTACAACTCGTTTTATATACATGTTTGCACTATTTATTCTTATATCCTTGTGAATGTCTGTGATGTGCAACCTCAGATGATCAGGTGTGCTAGCGTGATCTGGATCGCATGTAATACACAGAGGGTCCGGATTTGCAGATTCGGGTCCCGACACTTTTGTATAAATAGCTTTCAGTTGAGTTGTATATCTGAAGGGTTGCACGGCTGCACGACTAGTCTGAAGAGGTTTGGTGTTTAAAAATTTGGCTTTTATGTGTTAGGAGTGTGGGCCGGGATTGAGAATAAGAGAGGTGTAGTTTATGATTTTATACTCAGTAGGAAGGGGTAATTTTCTCCAACTCTAGTGGTAAAGTTAGAATCTCAATCCACCGAAACTGTGGAAAGCTATCTTATACCAGCTTTCAACTTTGAGCTTTTCTCAGCACAAATAGATGCCGGCTTTTAAATTTTGACTGCAAAGAAGCCCTCCGTTTGAAATACTATGTATATACTCCGTATGTTAAACTTGGAAGGTTTCATGGCCACTCCGTCGTTTGGCTACTGTTTGCGGCTTCTGTGAGCTTGCCACACCTTGCGTCGATGAGACCGGGTGTGCGTCCGCCGAATCGCTGCTTCCAATGCTCCCGCGCGGCTCGTGCCCCGCGCGATCGCTGTCGGGACCCGAATTTGCAAATCCGGACCCTCTGTGTATACCGCACTAGTCCAGGATCACGCTAGTGCACACAGGCTCAACATAGATGCTATCATAGTCATACACAGCGGAATATAGCATAACTTTAATAATTAATAGTAACTGTTGTCCACATACCCCCGCCAACCCTGGCCCACCTTGGCACACTGCCCCTTGCCACTTGCCCCAATCTAAAATCATTACCACCCCAGTTGATTACCAAGCACCACATGCCATCAACATTTCAATCTAGATGTGTGACCTCCTCGCCACGACAACTTGATATCATTGTGTGACGACACATGACACACCAATTCATAAACATTGTTCCTATTCCATTAGTCAAGATTAAGTATCAACATTCTGACACATGTGATGACGTGGCATGGCTAAGCAATCTATGACGGTCTAACTAGCCCAAAGTTGATTATCAATATTAACCAACTATAATTCCACATCCTAGGGTGACAAATAGATCATGGCATAAAATTGACAAGGTATGATTTAATTCAAATAGGCCTATTATCTAATTCCCAGATTAATTGAAATCATTTATACATATAAAATATCATGCATAAAGTTTAAGAGATAAGATAGCAATTTTGGTGAAAATTAGGTGCAACATGATCAAAGCACAACTTGCCTTGGAGTAGGTGCTGGTCTTGATCTGAGCTTGGGTCTTGGGCGACGAATCTTCCTCCGGATCACCGAAAGCGCCAACGCCTACGCTAAACGATGCCAAAATAGCAAATAAACACCAAACCCAAGAGCAAACAAACTCCAAAAATAAAATGAAATTCACCAATAAATAGATCTTGATTTTAAAAATTTTTAGAAATTTGAATCACTCAAATCCGAGTTAAAATGCAAAAGATATAGCCTTTTGAAGTTTGAATAAATACTGAAAATACAGAAATTAGAAAAACCGATTTCCCGAATTATTTTTCTACTGGAAATTACCGATTAATGCGCAAGCGACATGTGGACCAATCAGAGACGGACACGTGGCCTCGGCGCATGGACTTAGTCCACGAAAACACGCTGGTCCACCGTGGACTCGAGATATCGTGTCTTGTGGACCTACCGATATCGGCGATGACGTCATCGCGAAACGTGGGCCAATCAAATTGCGCCACGTCGCTCGGTCTATGGACCAAGTCCACGGCACACGCCTGTCTACGGTGCACCCGGCGCACGATGCTTCGGTACCCGCACCGACACGCGTCGCACATCCGCGAGACGATCCAACGGCCGACACACTACGCACACGCTCTCAATCCCAACGCCTATTCAATCTAACGGTTAGAAATATACCCGAGCGTAACACCGCCAAGAAGCGACGTGGCTTGATCCGGACGGTTCGGCGAAGATCCAACGGCCGCGCAAGCTCGAGAGACATGGCGGCGGGCTTGCACCGGAGCGGAGGAAGACGACTACCCGAACTGTGTTATGGCGCGACTCCGGCGAGAATAAGTGGCGGCCTCGACGCGTCTTGGAACGACGACCCCAGATCTGGAACCGATTCGGCGGGAGGAGGCTCGACGGCGCCGGAACGTCGCAAAACTCGCGGGCGGCACAGCAAAGAACTACGGCGAGCTCTCGAGCGACGCACGGCAAATAAATTGGCGAAGAGGCTAGAGCTACTGGCTGCGCAAGGGAACGAGGAACATTGGAGTGCGGGCTGCGGCTTTTATAGCCTCGGCATGCGCGCAGGGAAGGAAACCCTAAATCACGCGGCGGCGACGGCAAGCGGCGGCGGATTCGGAAACCGAATCGGAGACGACGACCGAGAGCCGTCCGATCTGCAACGAGAGGCCACGATTAGATCTCGGCCGATCCAATCCAATCCGCACCTTCCAAAATCAACGGATGCGATCAAATCTTTCCAAACCAACACCGCGTGATCTTAACCGCACGATCTTGATCTAACTACCGGCGCTACGGGCGGCGCGGCGAAGCAGTCGAACGGGCCGCGACGACTGGGCTCACGCGACGCACAAAGGTCGGGCTTGGCCCAAGATCGCTCCAAGATTTTTCAAAAGCTTTTTGAATTAAAATAATTCCTAAATTAGATTAATTCATTTAAGGCAATAAAAATATCGGAAAAATCCAAGAAAATTCTCATAAATACCTTGAAACATTCGAACTTAAATAAAATATTTTTGACAAAACTTCATATTATCCTTATCTATATATAATTAGTTTTCACCAAAGGTTCAATATACTTAATTAAAATGAATTCAAATAATTTATGGAAAATCCAATAAATTCGAAAATCACAAAATGCACGTGAGCGAAATTATAGGTCAAATTTTTGGGATGTTACAAACCTCCTCTAATGTAATCTCGACCTCGAGATTCAAGGTGACTAGGAATAGGTTTGGAAATTCGACTTCAGATCCTCTTCACGCTCCAAAGTTGCCTCATTCTAATGGTTGCTCCATCAACCCCGCAAAGCGAATCGACTTGGTCCCGGTCTTGCGGTCCATAACATCCGTGATTCTCGATTGGTTGCTCCTTGTAGGTCGATCTCTTTACGCAATTCAATCTCTCCCAAAGGCGTCGCTCACTGCACCAAGACACTTCTTGAGCCGAGACACATGGAACACATCATGCACGCCGCTAGTGATCGGCAATTCCAACTGATAAGCAACCTCCCCTCGACGGCTCAAAATTTTGAACGGTCCAACATATCTTGGGGCAAGCTTTCCTTTAGCGTGGAACCTTTTAACTCCTTTTAGAGGGGTAACCCTAAGATACACGAAATCATCGGGTTCGAAACTCAAATCACGGCGTCGATTATCTGCATAACTTTTTCGTCTTGACTGCGCGATTTTCAACCTGTCTCTTATCATGGCAACTTGCTCTTCAACTTCCTTGAGAATATCAGGGCCAAATATCATACGCTCTCCTGTTTCATTCCAATTCAGTGGGGTACGACAGGCACGACCATATAAAGCCGCAAATGGTGACATCTGCAAACTAGCCTGGTAACTGTTGTTATAGCTGAACTCTGCATACGGTAAGCATTTATCCCATGATGTAGTATAGGCTAATGCGCAAGCTCTTAACATATCTTCCAAAATCTGATTTACTCTTTTTGTTTGACCATCAGTCTGCGGGTGATATGCCGTGCTGAAGTTCAAACGCAGCTCCCATGGCTTCATGCAATTTATCCCAAAATCTCGAGGTGAATCGGGTACCTCATGCGACACTATTTTCTTTGGTACTCCATGCAAACACACAATTACGCTATGTATAGTTACGCTAACCGCTCTCTGAGTAAGTTGTCTTGACTGGAATGAAGTGAGCAACTTTGGTCACTCGATCCACGATAACCCATATAGAATCATACCCACTTTGGGTTCTTGGCAACCCGGTGATGAAATCCATACCGATTTCTTCCCATTTCCATTCGGAACTTTTAACGGTTGTAGTAATCCTGCAGTCTCGGTGTATTGCCTTAACTCTCGGCATATATCACATAAGGCAACATGCTCAGCGACTTCACGCTTCATATTAGGCCACCAAAACCTTTCCCTTAAGTCCTGGTATATCTTAGCGCTTCCTGGATGGATTGAATACTTGGAATCGTGAGCCTCTTCTAAAATCAACTGCTTAAGCTCTGGTCTGTTTGGCACACAAATCGACCCTTGAACCACATGGTACCCGGCCATCCATAGTAAAATCGCGCTAATCCTTCATCCTTTTAGCTTTGATTCGGTTGATTTTCTCATCATCCTTTTGCCCTTCCCAAATCTAATCTTCAAGCGTCGGCCTTACTTCCAAAGCAGCTATAAATCCTTCTGGAACCATTACCAATTTTAACTTCGGAAACTCCTTACACAACTCCGATTGATCTTCCTGTACCATCATGTTTGCAACATGGTTTTTACGACTCAAGGCATCAGCCACTACATTAGCCTTTCCTAGATGGTAGTGGATTCCCATATTATAATCCTTGATCGGTTCAACCATCTCCTTTGCCTCATGTTAAGATCTCGATCGGGTGAAGATATATTTCAAACTCTTGTGGTCCGTATATATCTCACATCTATTACCCATGAGATAATGACGCCACAATTTCAAGGCATGCACCACGGCAATGCAATTCCAAGTCATCGTAGGATAATTCCTTCATGCGGTCTTAATCGCCTTGACGATATGCGACCACTTTACCCTCTTGCATCAAGACGCATCCAAGACCTCGCCTTGACGCATCACAAGATATATCAAGTCGCTCAACATTAGGCAAAACCAACACTGGGCCGTTGTCAAACGCTTCTTTAATTCCTCAAAACCCTTATCACAATCAAGGCCCATGAAAATTTCTTTTCCTTTTCAACAATCTGCGTAAGAGGTCTCGCAATCGTCGAAAATCCTTCTATGAATCGGCGATAATATCCTGCCATTCCTAGAAAACTTGGACTTGAGTGACGGACTTTGGTTGTTCCTAATGCAACACCGCCTCCACTTTGCTTGGGTCGACGGCAACTCCTTCTCGATCATATAACATGACCGAGAAATTCCACCTTTTCCTTCCAAAAGTCGATTTATCGAATTTAGCATACAAATGTTGCGCATACGCTTTTCCAACACTAGCCTCGGATGATTTGCGTGCTCGCTTCGGTCTTTGAATATACCAAAATATCATCTATGAACACAACAACAAACTTGTCCAAGTATTCCATGAAAATCCTATTCATCAAGTTCATGAAATATCTTTGGCGCATTGGTCAATCCAAAAGACATGACCGTGAACTCATAATGTCCATATCTTGAAGAAAATGCGGTCTTTGGAACATCTTCCGCTCAATCTTTAGTTGATGATATCCTAACGAAGGTCTATCTTGGAGAAAACTCCAGCTCCTCTCAAGCGGGTCGAATGGATCATCAATCCTTGGCAACGGATACTTATTCTTAATCGTCACTTCATTAAGTGCACGTAATCAATACACATTCTAAGGCTTCCATCTTTTTCCCGACAAACAAAATCGGCGCTCCCATGGCGGCGAACTTGGTCTTATAAAACCCTTCTCTAATAACTCGCCGATCCGCTTCTTCATTTCCACCAACTCATCGGTAGGCATCCGATAAGGTCTTTTCGCTATTGGTGCTGTACGGTACTAACTCAATGACAAACTCGATGTCACGGTCCGCGGCATTCGGTAGATCCTCCGAAATACATCCGATATTCCACGACCACCGCACGCCCTCTATGACGGCTTTCACGCTATTAACAATTAATTGACCCTCACGAACCGATGTCGCCGAATTCCACCTTTTCTCCTCTAGGGCTCTCAATGGATACAACTTTGACCGCAATCCAATCTTGTCTTATGCTTGGTTAACCAATCCATACCGAGGATAACATCTAAAACTTGGGCATCTAGAATAATCAAGTTCGCTAGGAACTCTACCCCATTAATTTTAGCTTTACCCCAAACATCCAAGGTTAGATCTTAACTCGATCCCGGGCTTGGACTAGCATCACACACTTAAGATTTTTCATGCTCAAACCATTTTCGGATGCAAAAGCTCGAGAGACAAATGAATGCGAAGCTCCTGAATCAAATAATCTTTGCAGCAGTGTAATGAGTTTACCAAAACTTACCCAAGATCGACGCCCGATTTTTCCTGGGCTCCATCGGCGGTGATGTGGTTGACTCTGCCTCGAATAGTAGCTTGAGGCGTTGCTCCTGCCTGTCCAGCTCCTCGATTTGCTCCCGTCATCGGCGCCTTAGCAGGTGTCATCCCAAGGTTGAAGCGCACTGGCGTGATACCTCCTTCCTGGGGACATCTGTTGGCATAATGCCCCAGCTCATTGCAACTGTAGCACCTTCTGGCGGCTGACTGCTGCACTCCCCCTTGAGCATTGTTACCTTGGGCCGGTGTCTGATAACTCTGTCCTGGTGGTCGTGGTGCAGGTGTTGCTGGTTTGTTAACAGCTTGCGGTTGGAACTTAGCAAACTGTTGCGCGGTCATCCTCATTCGCAGGTGGTTAGGGCGTCCACCTGGGTTAGTCATCAAGCGCTTGCGATTTTCCCCAAGCTCTCTGCGCTTATCCTCCAGAATCAAAGCCTTGTTTACCAATTCTTGAAAATCGAAAAGTGTGGGTAATCACCCCACTTGCGATCCCGAGTTTAATCCTTCATGAATCGGATCGCCTAGCCTTGTCCGTCGCCACATCTTTAGGAGCATAGCGAGCTAATCGCGTGAATTTGTTCAAGTAATCACCACCGTTGGCCTCCTTGCTTAAGCGCCCGAATTCTTCCTTTTCAGTCCATCATTCCTTCCGTACGTGGTATTGGCGAAAGGTCGCTGCGAATTCTTCCCACGTGATTTCCATGGGTGCCTCGTGAGTAGCACAGTAGTTCTCCCACCATTCTATAGCTGTTCCCTCAAGCTGATGGGATGCATAAAGAACCTTCTCATGCCCTTCACATTGCGTGATGTACAACTTCCTCTCAATGGTTCTCAGCCAATCATCTGCTTCCAAGGGTTGACGTTGCGAGAATGTTGGCGGTCGGGTCCTCATAAAGTCCGACAATTTGGAATAAGGACGAGGTTCGCCATTATTAATCTGAGTAGCGGGTTGTTGATCGCAGCCATATTGGTCATCTCACGCATCATTGTGCGCATCAACCGAGTCTCACAAGCAGAGAAAAGCTCCCAAGTTCGCATATCCATCGGCGGTGCCGATGCGGTGGTGCTCCTTCGTTGGGATTGTTGCTCGGCGCAGACCACTTCTCAAGCTCCGTTGTTGCCGCGGGTGTTCACCATCTGCTTGATTGCTTCTTGGGTTAGGAAAGGTAGATGTAGCATAGATAAGATGCAAGAATTTCTAAGGCAGGGAAACAGTTAAACCCAACTTAAATAATCTTTATTAATACTTGGTATGATTGCTTACAATGCCTAAGGGCTTTGCAAAGACATACGCACACTCAAAGAAACAATTAAGAACCAAACTAAACATGCAACCTTAACGTCTACTAAAAGGTAAAGGCTAACTTAAAGACGCGACTCAACACTCGAGTCTCAACACAACTCTAAGACCGACTCTCACTCATCCAGCCACCCTGGCTGAGACTGATCCGGTGCATACACCGGTGGGTGGGCTGGCATGGGTGCGAACCTATCCTGGTGACCCTCTGCTGGCCCCTCAGGCTCCCTCTCACGCTCTTCCGGGTCTTCTTCTTCCTCTTCTTTTTCTTCGGCGACCTCATCCGGCTCCTGGACGACCTGATCTGCTATCTCCTCGGCTACCTGCAAGGCCTCCTCCAACTCACCGATGACTCTGGCTGCGGCGTCACGGGTCTTTTGAAGCTCTCGCTCCGCCACTCTCAGCGCCTCACACGCTGTCTCCAGCTCCTGCGCAGTGTCCCTCAGGTGATCCTCCTGGGCGGTGGCGAACTCAGCAAGGTGTACTGCAGTAGCACACTCCCCCTCCATGATCCGTTGACACTGGCACGCTCGCACTGTCGGGTGAAGTCGAAACACGGTGTCGCGAAGCTCGTAGGCATAGTCGTGGCAGATCCGTCGTAGAGCAAGTCTAGCAGCCTCCTGAACTCTAGCCTCGTAAGTGAACCTCCGGGCGGTGATGTGGATCGGTCTAGTGGTCTCGTCGCACTCTCGAGCGAAGATGATCAGCTTGCAGAAGAATCCCCGATGCACACCGTTGACGTTCCAGTTGCTTCCTCGGTAGAGCGGACGATCAAAGCCTCCAATCACTTGAAGAACTCTCCACAGCTCCATGGCGTAGCCACCCTGCCTCGACTCGAAAGACTGGAAGATCGGCATCTATTCAAAACAAAATTTTGAATAAGATCTCCACTCGAAACGACAACGAAAATAAGGTAATTTAGCAAGGATGGGAGTAGAAGGATGAGATAAGCCAAGAGTTTCTTATTAGTCAATTTCACCTTTTTCTTTTAGAAAATAATTTTGGACACTCCTAAGAGATACCAACTACCTAGGGCCAAGACCTATAGTCAGATGGCTCGATACCACCTCTGTCGGGACCCGAATTTGCAAATCCGGACCCTCTGTGTATACCGCACTAGTCCAGGATCACGCTAGTGCACACAGGCTCAACATAGATGCTATCATAGTCATACACAGCGGAATATAGCATAACTTTAATAATTAATAGTAACTGTTGTCTTACATGATTATTGCCACACAGGGCTTATAAAAGAAATAGCAAATAAGCAAAGAATGAAAAATAAATAAGCGTAGCAGCTCCCCAGTTCACCGCAAGCAACTGATCAGGCTCGGACCCTAAGCATTCGCATCCATATAATCCTCCTCCACGAAGGGCGTAGATTCTTCCTCTTCTGAAGTTGTTGTTGTTGGGGTGAGTACATAAAGCACTCAACAAGTTGTGCACAGCAATGCAAGTCTAATATTCTATATGCTTGGCTTAATCCAAAGGAATGGCTAATATGGCTATTTTGCAATAAAGCAGCATTTAACAAGAATATAATAAATAGATTGGAAAGCAGTAAAACAAATACAGTAATTAATAAATTCGGTATTTCTGAAATACACCAAGTTCCTAATCCTAAATCAATTTCCACCTTCCATGGCACCTTGCCATCCCAATAGGTTTTTGTTTAACAAAAGTCTAACCCTTAACTGTAATTCCCGAGCATTGCCCAATACCGTGAGCACGGCTATTCAATAGATTGCACACTGCAGAGGTTATGCACTTTACCCACACGATACAACCAAACACCACCAAGGCGAGTGATCGTAATAAAGCCTTTACGATGCTACACCTAGACCCAAGATCGCCGCTAAGGTTTCAACATCAAGGGTTAAACCACCACAACAGGCCCCCTCTTGCGCCATGTGAGTTAAACCGTAACCGAACTCACTATTCACCACGACAAGATCAAATCTAGGTTTCACAAATTATTCACTAGGCTGTCCCATTCCGCACATGTGGTTGCAAGAAGGACTCGTGTCAAAGGCTTGCAAGGTTAAGTCCTTAAGGTGATTAAGGCAAGACTTCCACATACCCCCGCCAACCTGGCCCACCTTGGCACACCGCCCTTGCCACTTGCCCCAATCTAAAATCATTACCACCCCAGTTGATTACCAAGCACCACATGCCATCAACATTTCAATCTAGATGTGTGACCTCCTCGCCACGACAACTTGATATCATTGTGTGACGACACATGACACACCAATTCATAAACATTGTTCCCTATTCCATTAGTCAAGATTAAGTATCAACATTCGAACACATGTGATGACGTGGCATGGCTAAGCAATCTATAACGGTCTAACTAGCCCAGGTTGATTATCAATATTAACCAACTATAATTCCACATCATAGGGTGACAAATAGATCATGGCATAAAATTGACAAGGTATGATTTAATTCAAATAGGCCTATTATCTAATTCCCAGATTAATTGAAATCATTTATACATATAAAATATCATGCATAAAGTTTAAGAGATAAGATAGCAATTTTGGTGAAAATTAGGTGCAACATGATCAAAGCACAACTTGCCTTGGAGTAGGTGCTGGTCTTGATCTGAGCTTGGGTCTTGGAGCGACGAATCTTCCTCCGGATCACCGAAAGCGCCAACGCCTCTGCGAAACGATGCCAAAATAGCAAATAAACACCAAACCCGAGAGCAAACAAACTCCAAAAATAAAATAAAATTCACCAATAAATAGATCTTGATTTTAAAAATTTTTAGAAATTTGAATCACTCAAATCCGAGTTAAAATGCAAAAGATATAGCCTTTTGAAGTTTGAATAAATATTGAAAATACAGAAATTAGAAAAACCGATTTCCCGAATTATTTTTCTACTGGAAATTACCGATTAATGCGCAAGCGACATGTGGACCAATCAGAGACAGACACGTGGCCTCGGCACATGGACTTAGTCCACGAAAACACGCTGGTCCACCGTGGACTCGAGATACTGTGCTGTGGACCGACTGATATCAGCATGACGTCATCGCGATACATGGGCCAGTCAAATTGCGCCACGTCGCTCGGTCTATGGACCAAGTCCACGGTACACGCCTGTCCACGGTGCACCCGGCGCACAATGCTTCGGTACCCGCACCGACACGCGTCGCACATCTGCGAGACGATCCAACGGCTGACACACTACGCACACGCGTCTCAATCCCAAACGTCTATTCGAATCTAACGGTTAGAAATATACCCGAGCAGAACACTGCTGAAGAAGCGACGTGGCTTGATCCGGACGGTTCGGCGAAGATCCTGTAGGGAAACGCGGTATGCTACACTAGCACAAAAAAAAACTACCGCGCAACCAGAAATCTACTCGCAAGAAGGGGATCATAGATAAGATTACCACTAGACGCGCAGCCATGGAATCCTTCGCGTCGATGTAGTGGTTCGCCCTCGCCGCGATCGTTGCGTCGATGTAGTGGATCGTCCTCGCCTCGCCGTGGATCGCCCTCCCACACCGCAGCGCAGCAGCGTCACCGCAGAGTCCACACGCCCGAGATGGAACGCCGCGGCGTCGTGTGCAAGCACCTAGTCGCTCGGCGAGGCGCGAGAGGAGGAGGCTAGGGTTTCAAGTGAATCAAACCTAAACCGTGGAAAGCACACTCGCGCCTCCCTCCTCCCTCCTTATATAGCCACGAGATGAAACCCTAAACCAGGCCCACCAAAGATGCTAAGCCCACGAGGTTCATTAATTACGGATCCAATCCAAATTAATGCGTCCCACCATTAAGTGTGTGACCTGCGCGGTTCACATACGCTTGGACATGGATTCGAAAACTCCTTTTCAATCCAATAGTTGGTAGCGCTTCTTGCAAAGTATGCCAACTCCCAAACATATTGTGATCAAATCGAGCAGTAACCCATCAAAAGAATTCATGTAATAATCCCTTTGCCAAGTATATGAAGATTGATCTCAAGGCGAGAAGCATGTCATCCTTTGATGATTCAATCCATCTCTCGATCCGTGATATATTAATAAGTTGTGATTGACTCTCAATCACGGCATGGCCATGCACTTTCTTAATCATATCACACGAGTGGCCTTGTCATATATCTCTGTTTCATTGGAGTGGCAAATTCCATCTTGATCGCTCACTTCCTCCTCTGCACGCTTCATAGTAAACATGAAAGCTACCTTTATAACTATCCGGTTAGGAAGTAGTGTTTGATAGCCCCAAGGAAAACTATTACACATGTAGGGAATATGACAATCTCGTGTCTAAGGATCATACATCTTCTAGGTATGAGATACACTCGATGACACATAAGAATGAAACATTCTCGCAGTTGTCCCATAGCGGGTCTATCTAACCCATGTTCTTCAACATGGTCCACAATGTAGAGATGATATCTCCATATCCCATGATCTATGAAGCATGATCATCGATCACTACATGTGCCGATCTATTCATCGTAGTCCTATACGATGATATCCGATCGTAGATATTTATCGAATTACATCATTAAGTAAAGAGCTTCATAATCAAGTCACATACTTGTTGATCAATACAATGATATACATTCATTGGACCAATAATCATATTATTATTCATAAACATAGTCATGTTACAATCATCTAAATGATTGCCTCAAGGGCATAACACTAACAATCTCCCACTTGCACTTGAGTCAATCAATTAAGTATCTAATACCAATAGACCTTGTGTGCGCCTCATGCTTAGGGCCGTGGCGTGGCTTTGTCAACGGATCGCCACATTGGCTTCTCGTATGTACTTTGCATATTCTCGACGTCACCTCTATCCACAATCTCGCGAATAAGGTGAAAGCGACGGAGTATGTGTTTAGACTTTTGATGTGATCTAGGCTCTTTTGCTTGTGCAATGGCACCACTATTATCACAATAGATGTCCATTGACTAGAGACACTAGCGACCACACCAAGCTCGTGATAAACTTCTTAATCCACACAGCCTCCTTTGCGGCCTCCGGCCGCAATGTACTCCGCTCGTCGTAGAGTCGGCCACCGTGTTTTGCTTGGAACTCTTCCACCATCGCTCCTCCATTAAGTGTAAACACAAACCCGGATTGCGATCGAAAATCATCTTTGTCGGTTTGGAAGCTTGCATCGTGTAACCCTTTGCAACCAGATCTTCCTCACCTCCAAAACAAGGAACATACCCTTAGTTCTTCTCAAGTACTTCAGATATTTTTACGGCTATCAAATGACCATCACCAGATCCGCTTGGTATCCGCCGTGACACTTAGAGCATATGAGACATCCGGGCGTGTACGGATCATGGCATACATAATAGACCCAATAGTGAAGCATATGGAATCTTGCTCATCTGTCTCGCCATCGATGTCGAAGGACACCGATTCTTGCGAGATCGATGCCATGTGACATTGGCATGAAACCTCTCTTGGATTCATGCATATTGAACCTTTTCAATATCTTGTCAATGTACGCTTCTGACTTAATCCAATTAACCTTTTTGATCTATCTCTATAGATTTTTATGCCCAAGATATAGCATGCTTCTCCCAAGTCCTTCATTGAGAAACTCCTTTTCAATGAAGTCTTAACATCTTCAAGCATAGGAATGTCATTCCCGATTAATAATATGTCATCCACATACAAAATCGAAATACAAGTGCGCTCCCACTAGCCTTCTTGTAAACACAAGGCTCTTCTTCATTTTTGATAAAGTCAAAACCTTTGACTACTTCATCAAAACGAATGTTCCAACTCCTAGATGCTTGCTTTAACCCATAAATGGATCTTTGAAGCTTGCATACCCTTTTAGCATATTTAGGATCAACAAAGCCTTCAGGTTGTATCATGTATACATCCTCGTAAAGATTCCCATTAAGGAAGGCTGTTTTGACATCCATCCGCCATATTTCATAATCAAAATATGCAGCAATAGCTAAAATGATCCGGACAGACTTGAGCATGGCTACCGGTGAGAAAGTTTCATCATAGTCAACTCCTTGAACTTGTTTGAAACCCTTTGCCACCAACCGTGCCTTATAGATCTGAACATTTCCATCTACGTCTATCTTTTTCTTGAAAATCCATTTGCACTCAATGGTTTTACACCATCAGTGAATCGACCAAGTTCCAAACTTGATTGTCATGCATGGATTGAATTTCGGATCTCATGGATTCAAGCCATTTTTCGGAGTTTGGGTCCATCATTGCTTCTTCATAAATCGTGGGCTCATCATTGTCCAACAATAATATGTTATTCCCATATCTAATAGGTACATGACGTGGCCTCCCGACCTCGTGGTAATGGAGTCTCTTCCACAGGTTGTACAACACTTTGTACATCTTGTGAAGGTTCGAGGTAGCTTGAACATATTCATGTGATTCTCGAACTTCATCAAGATACACATCACTCCTCTTGATTTCTTTTGAAAGAAACTCTTTCTCCAAAAGACACCATTTTGAGCAACAAAACTTTGTTCTCGTTTCTTTTGTAAAAGTAATATCCTTTTGTTTCTTTAGGATACCCCACAAAAAGCATTTTTCTCGATTTAGGTGCGAGTTTATCCGATTGTAAACGTTTTACATAAGCCTCACATCCCCATATCTTGAGAAATGACAACATGGGTCTTCTCCCACCCATATCTCATATGGCGTCTTCTCAACGGATTTTGATGGGACCCTATTCAAAGTGAACGCAGCTTTCTCTAGAGCGAAACCCCAAAGGATAATGGCGGATCTGTTTGGTGATCATTGACCGAACCATATCTAATAAAGTCCGATTCGTCGTTCGGACACACCATTCCATTGAGGCGTTCTGGCGGAGTAAGTTGCGAACGATTCCACATTGCTTTAAATGATCACCAAACTCTTGGCTCAAGTATTCGCCACCACGATCGGATCGTAAGTGTTTTATTGTTTTGCCAAGTTTATTTTGTACTTCGCTCAAACTCTTTGAACCTTTCAAAAGTTTCAGATTTATGCCTCATTAAATAGATATATCCATATCTCTGAAGTCATCGGTAAAAGTTACAAAATCATCAAACCCACCCCTAGCAATGAGCTCATTGGTCCACATACATCCGTATGTACTAGGGCCAATAATTCACTTGCTCTCTCACTAAAACCTCGTGAAAGGGCTTTTGTCATCTTGCCAAGTAAACAAGATTCACATGTTTCAAATGATTCAAAATCAAATGAGGTTAGAAGTCCATCACCATGGAGCTTCTTCATGCGCTTCTCATTTATATGACCTAAGCGACAATGCCACAAAAAGGTAGGGTTCAAATCATTAGGCGGTGCCTTTTACATTAATATTATAGATGTGTTTTTCTTCGAGTTCAAGGACGTACAACCCATCCACCATGGGGCAACGACCATAATACATATCATTCAAAATATTGAACAAACAAAGTTCTTTATCCTCGAAATCATAACCTTCATGTTCCAAACAAGAAGATGAAATAATGTTTCTACTCAAAGATGGAACAAAATAACAATTATTGAGTTCTAAAACTAATCTCAAGGCAAATGCAATGGGTATGTGCCAACAGCAAGACCAAAGAACTCTTGCTTTATTCCCCACGCGAAGATCCACTTCTCCTTTTGCCAAGTCTCTACTCTTATCACCGCAACGAATTGCAAATGTGAGCAACCGAACCGTATCATATACCCATGAGTGAGTGAAGAAGTAGCAAGATTAATTTCTATAACATTAATACCAAGTGGAAACCACATTTCCATTCTTCTTATCTGCTGTACTTTTCGCAGCCTGTTTCCAATGCCCCGATTTCTTGCAATAGAAGTATTGGGTATCGTGTTGAGGGCCAACTTTAAGCTTCGAGCTTAGTTTTGAGGCTCGCGATCTCATCTTGAGCCTTGCCCTTGCCCTTGCCCTTGCTCTTTCCGTTCCCCACCTTAGCCTTTCTCTTTTGAAAGCAATTGTTTTCTCAACCATCATCACATGATTGGGTTTTTCTTAATGCTTTCTCCGCAGCCTTGAGCATCCCATGTAGCTCGGTTAGGCTCTTCTCCATGCTATTCATATGAAAATTCATAATGAATGGCTCAAAGCTCGAGGCGTAGACGGAGAATAACATCCGTGGCCAAACCGAGGCTAAGGGAAACTCAAGTTTTTCCAATCTCCCAATGTAACCAATCATCTTGATCACATGAGGATCGACCGGATCGCCTTCACCAACTTACAAGCAAATAAAAGCTTTGAGATACCATACCTCTCAGCTCTTGCTTGATTCCCAAACATGCCCTTCAAGCCCACAATCATATTGTAAGCATCCTGTCCTCATATTGCTTTTGGAGCTCGAGTCCATTGTGACTAGCATGAGACAGTGACCTCTGTAAGCATTAACATGCTTTTCATATTCAACCCTCAAATTGCGAGCGACATTTTCGGTGGTTCATCAGAATTGGATTCTCTAGAACATAGTCCTTCTTTTCATGCTTGAGAACAATTCTCAGTTGCGATACCAATCAACAAAATTAGTTCCATTCAGTTTTCCCTTTCCAAAACCGATCTCAAAGCAAAACCAGTGTAGCAGGAGTAGGAGAAGGTGCCATTGAACTACAACAAAAATATGCAAAGATTCTAAGCACTATGTTTATGTAAAACTTTTATTAAACTTTTAATTAAAGACACTCCTATTTTATGTCCTTTTATAGACACATAGTGAGTATTCAAGATCCATATTCATTAAACACTAGTGAGCTTTGGCATCACTGCTAGAAATTTAATGACATAGGTAAGCAACACCTTTGCTAATTACATCATATGTAACTCTTGTTTGTTGAGTATGAAAACAAGTAATGAATGCCTCCATCAACTTGACTCATGGCCAGTCAACCGCCCCAAGGGCTCACATGAGGAGGAGCACTTCCGTATTCGGGTGCCAATTAAGAAACCTGCCTCATGTGTGTTTTCCTAGACACCAATTGTCTTGTATAGGTTCCTTCATTACTGAAATCAAATCCCAACCACTTATGTCCTCAAGCCCAAAACCGTTTTGATAGCTCGTTTAAATCGCCATTGTTATGCGTGATGTGTCCAACACATCCCTATCATCTATTGAGATAGCCATTGATATACTACTTTGGTAGTCATATCAATAACGATCTAAATTCTTGATAGGTGCAACAATTGGATGGACAATTTGATTTAAGATTTTTAACTATAAGGATGAACAAAGATTACTATGAACATAGCATCACATGCAATGAGCATAAAGAAAATAGCAAGGATAAAACACACATCCACGTAAAATCAAAATAAGTCGTGAAATAGCATGGCCCTTAGCATTAAGATCTCCATCATCATGCTTGGTTGTTCACCTAGCCACCTTGCTTGATTTGTTCACCTAGCCATCGTCTTCATCATTATGGATGCAACTCCTTACAACTTTTGATAATGAATTTTACATGAGGGTTTGAAGCATCACAAGTCGACACGCAGGTCGTTATACAATTTAAATAGCCTTATGGCTTAACACGGCACGCAGGCCATGTGGAAATTACATGCATCACATACACATAGGCCATACTATTTCACATAATTCCCTGCAAAACGAGTTAATCAAAAGCAACCCTACGACTCCGGGGTCCGAGGGCGCGCGCCCAAGGGAATCAAGGGGCGCCCTTTGAAATTTTTTAGAGGCATGTCTTCCGCAAGGGAAAAAAACCTCAAAATTTCCACGGATCAACCAGATTGACCTAATCCGATCTAATATAATTGGCTTGGTCCCATATGGATACGTTTCAGAAACCCTGATGGCGGTAACCCGACCGGTAAGGGCAACGTCGTACCATGAACGGACTCACCCAAATCAATATTGAATCTGTTTGCGCTTACCATGGATCAACCAGATTGACCCAATCCAACTCGATCTGATTGGCTTGGTCCCATATGGATACGTTTCAGAAACCCTGATGGCGGTAACCCGACCGGTAAGGGTAACGTCGTACCATGAACGGACTCACCCAAATCAAGATTGAGTCGGTTTGCACTTTCTCAAACCCTAAATCGATCGATCTCATCGATGGTCGCCACACCAATTCATCACATGAACTAGTCGAACATGTAATAGATCCAATCTACTAACCTCACACATCATATGTGCAACATCCGAGATCACAAAACTATACGAGATGGCTCGATACCATTTGGGAAACGCGGTATGCTACACTAGCACAAAAAAACTACCGCGCAACCGTAAAGCTACCGCAAGAAGGATCATAGATAAGATTACCACTAGGCGCGCGATTGCGGAATCCTTCGCGCGTCGATGTAGTGGTTCGTCCTCGCCGCAGTCGTTGCGTCGATGTAGTGGATCGTCCTCGCCTCGCCGTGGATCGTCCTCCCACGCCGCATCCGCAGCAGCGTCACCGCATGAGTCCACACGTCCGAGATGGAACGCAGCGTGCGTCGTGTGCAAGCACCTAGTCGCTCGGCGGGGGCAGCGAGAGGAGGAGGCTAGGGTTTCAAGTGAATCAAACCTAAACCGTGGAAAGCACACTCTGCCCCTCCTCCTCCCCTCCTTATATAGCCACGAGATGAAACCCTAAACCAGGGCCCACCAAAGATGCTAAGCCCACGAGGTTCATTAATTACGGATCCAATCCAAATTAATGCGTCCCACCCATTAAGTGTGTGACCTGCAGGTTCACATACGTTTGGACATGGATTCGAAAACTCCTTTTCAATCCAATAGTTGGTAGCGGCTTCTTGCAAAGTATGCCAACTCCCAAACATACTTGTGATCAAATCGAAGAACCTATCAAAAGAACTCATGTAATAATCCCTTTGCCAAGTATATGAAGATTGATCTCAAGGCGAGAAGCATGTCATCCTTTGATGATTCAATCCATCTCTCGTATCCGTGATATATTAATAAGTTGTGATTGACTCCTCAATCACGGCATGGCCATGCACTTTCTTAATCATATCACACGAGTGGCCTTGTCATATATCTCTGTTTCATTGGAGTGGCAAATTCCATCTTGATCGCTCACTTCCTCTCTGCACGCTTCATAGTAAACATGAAAGCTACCTTTATAACTATCCGGTTAGGAAGTAGTGTTTGATAGCCCCAAGGAAAACTATTACACATGTAGGGAATATGACAATCTCAGGTCTTAACCGCACGATCTTAATCTAACTATTTGTGGCGACGGCGACGACACGGAAGCAATGAACGGGTCAAGACGCCTGGTTCACGCGACGCACAAAGGCTTGGGTTTGGCCCAAGATCGTTCAAAGATTTTTCAAAAGCTTTTTGAATTAAAATAATTCCCGAAATTAGATTAATTCATTTAAGGCAATAAAAATATTAGAAAAAATCCAAGAAAATTCTCATAAATACCTTGAAACATTCTGAACTTAAATAAAATATTTTCGACAAAACTTCATATTATTCTTATCTATATATAATTAGTTTTCACCAAAGGTTCAATATACTTAATTAAAATGAATTCAAATAATTTCTGGAAAAATCCAATAAATTCAGAAAATCACAAAAATGCACGTGAGCAAAATTATAGGTCAAATTTTTGGGATGTTACAATCTCCATCGGACATCAAGCTTCGAGAGAAAAGGAGCCGAAGCCGAAGTCGTTTCAATCCGCGCCAAAGTTGGCTTCCCTTCGGTGCCCTAGCGATGAGTCTATCCCCACTTTTCTCTCAGAAAGAAAATTAGCTAAGCACAAACCGGAAAATACTAACGTAGGTTGGACTCTTTACGCTTAGTTTGCGGTTGCTGCTTTTGTGCGCTGCTTATTTTTGGAAGCTGATATGGGAAATCAGTCGTAAAAAATCTAGCAAGCTGATATTAATGTTCGAGAAATGTTGTTATGCAATGGTTGTTCCCTCACATTTCCACTCGTTTCTTCTGCTATTCAGAACGAAATAACATCTCAGTTACAAAGCGCAACCAGCCGCACGCCAAAAACTTCTAAAGAGCAGCTCTACCAAACGTGATCATTATAAGGTCCCTTTGGCTTAAAAGTTGAAGTTAAAATAAATGAGTGACTTTTTATGTAGACTTTTAAAAGCCTCTATATAACTAAAAGATAAAAACTATTCAAGATGTGCTTTTTTTTTTTTGCTTTTTGATGGTTGATTTTAGACTAATATCATTGAAGTTAAAGTAAAATTACCCACCTCTATCACGTATAAAAGTTGATTGATTTTAAGATGGTTAAGTCCAAAAGCTGGCTTTAAGCTACAAGCTAAACAGCCTAAACCTAATCAAACAAGACCTAATCACTGCAACGCCAGACTGCGACTTAATCATGCTCTATAGTACTTAGGGATGAAAACGGATCGGATACGGATGGATAATAGCTCTGCCATATTTGTTTTCATATTTTCTCGGATAGGGATACGAATATGAATAATGGTGAATACAAATACGGAGCGAATACAAATTGAAACGAATACTGTCACTGATATTTATCAGAATATGAAAACCTTTTAAATTATAAACACAAAATAAAAAAAAGTATAATGATCCAAGATTTGTATTCTTTGTATAACTATATTTAAAATAATAAATTATGTATTTATGAGTTTTAATGTATTTTTAGCTACTTATTTAAAATATTTTTCTATTAAGGACAGTAGTGTTTGAATTTTCAAGAAAATTTTAAAGCTTATAAAATATTAAAAATAACTTTTAAAATTTTAGATTATGTTGGCAACTTCCCTTAAAAAATTTCATAATTTTTAGAGTTGGTTTTCCAATTTTAATAATTGAAATTTGATTTATGGATTAATTAAATTAGAAAACGATTTTGAAATTCAAAAAACCTTTTTAACCCAAAAGTGTAGCCTTGGCCGAGCTCACGTGTATATCCGGATATCCGATCCATAAATATCTGGATTATCCGAATCTACATTCGTATCCAACAGATAGTGAGCAACTTAATCTATATCCGTATCAAAAAAAAAATCCGTATTCGTTTCGGATCCGATCCTATCCGATAAATATCCGATCCGACAGAATCCGTAACTAAAAATTATTTGGATTGATCGGAAACTATCCGATCTGTTTTCATCGCTAAGAGTACTCTCTTCATTCATTCTTATACGACTTATTTTATTTATATTTTTGTGTAAAAAATTATAAGACGTGTATGGATATCTGATACTACTTTATGCCTTTTACTTTTTATTTATTTTATTTTCTTTTCAAAGCAATTAAACTGGTCTGTCCCGTGATTTCAAAACCTTTAGTAGAAAGGTATTTTAGTCATTTTCGCCGGTATCTCTTCAATCCTACAAAAATCGACCGACGGAGTACCAGTAAAGCAATGGGTGCAGCACGGACAAGCATCCCATGCAGTTATGTGGCAACTGCAATTGCCGTCCGGCCGTTCGATCAAAATCCGACGTGCGAGATTTTTTCAGGTACGATAGTAATTTACTGTAGCAAACCGTTTTTTTTTAATCCAGACCGTCGATATTCGAACTGCAAAGGCTGGATCCGTGCAGCACTGGTGTTGCCAAAACGAAGGGCGTGGGCGGGACGGGGGCCCACCCGCATCCCCTCTATGCCCATCAGCTCCTTCCCGGTGGCATAGCCCCACGCGTCAGCGGAGCAGTCAGTCAGGACGAGGGTACTGTTCTTACTCCTCCCTCGCCTGCATCGCCGGGGCTCGGTTCAACGCCCGAATAATGGCGCCAGCACCTCGGGCGCCGACATGTCCTGCCGGGGGCGGGGCCCACCGCCCCGTCACGGATCCCCAGTTCCCCACCTCGACCTCCTCGTCCATCGGGCGCTTGCTCTCTCTCTCGATACCACGGTACGGGAGATACGCTGAACGAGACGACGTCCATGTCCTGCTGCACAGCTGAGATCCAGTATAGCGAAGTTTTTACCGTTTTGGAGCCTGTTAATTTGTTTTTCTTAAAGTAGCC
Source organism: Otatea glauca (assembly GCA_036346275.1). Taxonomy (NCBI): domain Eukaryota; kingdom Viridiplantae; phylum Streptophyta; class Magnoliopsida; order Poales; family Poaceae; genus Otatea; species Otatea glauca. The sequence goes on along the minus strand of CM070733.1, from coordinate 27,934,918 downwards.
CTCGCGAATTTTTTTGACAAACTGATCCTCGGGCGCGCGAAAACAGTTTTTTTTTCTGGCTAGTTATGTGAAAAAAATGTATTTTAATTTTATCGAGATGTATGAATGCATTACAATAGAAAAAATTGAAAAACGGTTAGTTCTGAAAAATAATTCTACGAGTAGTTCTAAACTAATTTGTACGTCGGCTAGTTCTACGACGATTTATTCAGAACTAGCCGACGTATGATTTTTTCATGAAATTAAACTAACTGTACGTACAAGTTTTGACATGAAAATTTGTTCGCGGAATTATTTTTCAGATTTGATAGAAAAACAATTTGTACGACGGTTACTTCTAAAAAAATAATTCCGCGAAAAAATTTCCATGTAAAAATTTGTACGTACGATTAGTTCTGTAAAAAATAATTCTGCGAAAAATCGTACCTCGATTAGTTCAGAAAAATCGTCGTAGAACTAGTTGATGTACAAATTATTTTAGAACTACTCGTAGAATTATTTTTTCAGAACTAACCGTCGTACAAATTTTTTTCTATTGTAATGCATTCATATAACTCGATAAAATTAAAATGTATTTTTTCCCATAATTAGCCTCCTCACAGAAAAAAAACCGAAAATCACTGTAGCATACAGCACTCCCAGTCCGCTGCATGCTGCAGCCTCTATTTTTTTGTTTTTTTTTGTTTTTTTCCGACACGTGTCGGACTGAGGGCGCTGCAGCACCCTCAGTCCGCTGCTTTGCGTATGCAATGCCTCCCGGGCGATGTTTTCGGGGGCCTAGGGCCAGTTCTGTAAATAAAATTTCGCAGAGGCTACTTTAAAAAAAACAAATTAACAGACTACAAAAGTAAAAATTTCCAGTATAGCCCAGTTAGGACAGTAATTCAAGTAGTCCACAGAATATTTATTGTAGTAAAACACTGTTTAACAATACGAACTGTCTGGTATATCGATCGGACTATTCTATGCTTACGAGGACCATAACTTAAGCGGTTTTTTTAAAAACTGCATGGGATCACTATCCCTAGCTCCAAACGTTTTGAGCTGGGACTTTATTCTTGTATTGCGTCCATTTTAGGTTTCTATATTTTCATCAAGATTGTTTGTTTACTCTAAACTAGGATAGTAAATAATATTAAAAATAACTAAAGATGAGACCTATGAAAAAGAAGATAGTTAAAAAAAATTGACTTTAAATTGTATATTGACCTATATTTAGAAACAAAATTTGTCTCATCTTTAGTTATTTATAATATTATGCCAAGTGTTCGGAAACATTTTGTCCAGATATTCATGCCCGATGGGTACCAAGATCATGACTTAGATTATGGTTCATCGCTATTCGTGGAAATTGCACGTTTGCACGAAGATTTGCTTTGAGATCCGTGCACATTCTCATGCTCATGGATTCAGCAGGTAGTTCAAAAGGTCTAGATCTCGATCTCGACCTGACCCTGATGAAAGTTCATGGACGACTGGACGGTGACCGAGGGCATGTTTGGTTTTACTTACTCGCCCTCTCTCGGTCTTGATGGGACGATCAAGAACCAGAGATGGGGCGAGGGTAAGCTAGATGATTAGCAACAAATTAGGCTTGGGTAGACGTGAAATCGAGTAGTCGAAATGGAGCACCATGGTATCTAGACACTATGATTTCAAATACGCAAATTCAAGCTATATTCAAGTATAATTTTCAAAAATTTCAATTTTAGGGTATATACCCATCTATAACAATTCAAATGAAACACATAACTTTGAAACAATATACTCGAATTCAAAGATTTTGAACGAGTTTGAATCACATGCTTTGCTGATTAATATATAAAATCAGCACATACCTACAATCAAACTAACATAAAAAAGAGAAACTCTAGTTTGAATTTCAGTTCAAACTTGTTTGAACTAGTTAGTAAACTGGTTAAACTCAACATCCTAAAGATTTCAAATAAATTCACATGAAAATACATAGGAAAAATATCCTTTATAGATCATAGTGCTCAGGCACCATGGTGTCAGAAGTAATTATACTATATATATATATATATATATATATATATGCATGCGTGTGTGTATTATCCGTATATCTCTACTACTTCTAATTTGGAGTTGGTGGCGGTCCGTTCTCCACCCTTAACCCACCTCTATAAAAACAACCACAGTAGAAAAAACGGACCGACCAAAAAAACAAACAATGCTTCTTTTTTGCTCCGCCCGACCACCTCTTTTTCCTCACGTCACCCGCAACAAAGAGATTTGACGGAGATGGGTGACGACACCGTGGCCTTGCTCGCCGCTGCTCTATGCTGCATGCCTCTTTGATCTCTCGTGCTGCGTGTGGGCTTCTCGAGGTTACCGTCCCGATGGAGGAAGAGAAGGCGGGGACGCGGAGGAGGAGGACCAGTAGCAGCCCAACTTCTTGGACCGGACTTCTCGACATCTGGGACCCATCCCCGCGCTCCGTGGTGCGGCTGCCTCTTCTGCGAGGCACCGAAGGTGAGCGAGGCTTACGGGCTTGGTAATGATTGGTTAACTTTTGTACTTTTGTAATCAGGAGAAATAAATGTTTGATTTTGTAGTAAAGTTTTCGTTATTGCTTAACCTTTATATTTCGTTAACAATTTATTTTTCGTAGCAACGTATGGGCACTGGACTAGTCTTTATCTATTTTTGACCCAAATCCGTCACATATCTGTCTCGTATCCATATTCCGAATAATCTATATTTGTATCCTTATCAGTACTAGGCTACCTCGTATATAAAAAATATAGATTAAAATATGAGAACAATAATATCGGCCTCTATGCGATCTGCTTTCACCTTATTAGGCTCGGAAGGCATTCATCAATTTGGTGGCAACACCGACGTTAATGGCCGCGTAGGTGACAAAGGGGAATGGTTAAGTAGTGTGGCGATGCACGTAACAACATCTGCAGAGGAAACATGATAATATGGAGAGTACAGGGCTATACACGCACATACATATATACAGTGGCGAAGCTAGGTCTCAAATCATCTGAGCTACAGCCCGAGATCTAGGATCAAAAGGTTACGGACTTATCCACCAAACTATGATCAAGAACAGTTGGTCCAACCAAAGGTTTGACCATGGGTCGATTCTGCCCTTATATATATATATACACCCATCACATGTGTTAGGAATTTTTGTAGTGATTCTACAATGTCACGGAACACGAGTACATAGTATTATGATTAAAGGTCTGTTTGGAAGAGTTGTAGTTTTTTTTTGAAAAGCTGACTTTTGGTGTTTTTTTTACTAAAAAACAGCTTTAATTTTTTTTATAAGAGACTGTTTGATAAATAGCTAATTTCTCTTAGCAATAAGTTGTAAAAGCTGATCTAATCTAGCTTTCAGCTTTTAGCTTTTGCTAGTTATGTATACCTTATAGTTTATAAAAAAACTGCTTCAAAGTTAAATTATTTAACTTTTTAGAACCTGAAATTGGCTTAAAAGTCCCTCAACAAGTTCTAAATACAAGTACCGTGTCTATCACCCTCGTCGAAGATACGGCAAATATGATATGGAAAAAACACTCATACTAACTGGCCGAAGATACGGCAAATATGATGCTGCGCAGCTAGGGGGAAAAAAACTCATACTAACTACGGCCCATCCGTCTTATGAAAAAATGGTTCCGGTTTATGCATACTCGTGTCGTTTTTTGTTTTTTTGGTCTAAAACTTTTTACATCTGTTGGCGTCAAAAATTTGAAGTAGGGTTTCTGACAACAGCACAAATGACGAACACCTGGTTCAAAGCGTGCCAGTCGATTTGATCTGTAATCGACAAGGTAAAAATATAAAATTCACTCAAAGCCGATCGTCAAGATCAATCGGCTTAGACTCAATCAGTTTGAAGCCGATTAAATCAAAATAAAAGGGAGGTAGATCTATTCTGAAGAAGGCGAAATAAATCGAACCTGGAGCGTAATTTGAAGAAGATCAACAATCGGCGATGCGCAACTTTATTGATCGAAATCGAATTACAAAGGCTAAATTACAAGAACTACTCCTAGTCGACAGGAAAAAGTAATGTAAATTGGTGTGTTTGATTATGTTGGATCCTTTTGCATTTCGCTCTGCCCTTCTTTTATACCCGTCGGTCAATCGTGTCCTATTACAACACGTTACAAAATCTGATCCGTATCGGTCTTATTTCGGATAGCTTTTCCTCAAAGATCTTGTCGTTGCCAAATATCTCCAAATCTTTCCAAATTGTCTATTAGTTACCGTATGTTGACTTTCTTGCCGATTTTGACTAGACTTAACAAATTGTGCAAACAACACCAAATATCCTTTAGAGAAGAGTTTGCAATCGGTAGAGGTAATGCATGTAAGAAAGAAGACCACATTTATTTCATTACTCTACGGTCTACACACATACGTAGAACTAGAACAACATCGGAGACGAAAGAATGTAGCAATTAACCATGAATGCATCAACTGTCCGGACGGAACAAGGAAAAACTCGGTACTTATTTAGAACGCAAGAATATTAATAGAAATATGATATGGAACTGTTTAATTCCTGCGCAATTTGAACGAGGTTAGTTTCTTCTCCGAGAGCTTAGGCTCAGCTTGCTGTTGTTGTCTTGCGCTTGTTTTTTTTAAGTTGATGTGGAAAGCAAGTTATGAAATTAAAGTTAGTTTTTTCTATGCAATGGTTAATTGGTTATCCTCTCACATTTCATCTCACTGGTAATCGTGCACGTGCAACGCGCATCTCAACAAATATAAATTAAGAGCTATTTTACTATATACTAAATTCAACATGAATCGTTCATTCTTTTGATCCAATAGATCAGATTAGCTACAATTTATTTATATTTCCTCTAGTAGTAGAGTAATAGAAATACCCTTAACAAATCAACGGTTAGATCTGATTTTTTCTACCCACTATATACTATTAGTATAATGCACCGTAAATTTTTTCTAAATTAAACCAAAAAGATTGCAAACACAAGAAACTTCGCAGCCATATTCATCATAGTACAATATTTAGAAATGCTTGCAAAGGAAAATTGTATGGAGCTTACAGTAACACATCAAGCATACATCAGTTAAAGGTGCCAAAAGAAAAGGAGTATAAGATTAATAAAAGACCACGAAGCATATATCACTTCAATCTTTCTTTTTGGAGAGGAGCATACATCAGTTCAAGATAGGATTACGTTAAAGATAGGATTATGTTAAAGATAGGATTATGGTAGCTTATCTATAGGGCTCGTATCAGGAGTTGATTGCCATTAACATTCTGATGGAACTTGTATTTTGTGCACCACCTAAGATTTAAAAAAAAAAAGACAGGCAAGCTGAGATTATATTAGATAGGGAAGGAAACAAGAGTGCAATGGTGCATCAGGCTGCACCACCGGGAAGAGGTTACAGAAGAGAGGAGAAAAGAAAAGATAGAAGAGAATCGGAAAAAATCAATTATGCCGTTGGATGAGTTTTTCAAATCCTTTGCTCTGCAGTGATTCGATTTGCACCTCGTCCTTGATGGATGGAGAATGTCATCGCTGGTTTTGCATATGTTTCAAGACTCATTATTTCGCTCTTCCACCATTGCCAACATGTGAGAACAATCAAGGTTTGGACGCCTTTTCGAAATCCGTCTTGCCAGTTTAACAGGTGAAGGCTCCACTATTCGAGGTTAGTGGCCGGTTCCCATCGGTCCGGAAGAAGGGACGGCAATTGGGCCCATCGGGCAACTGCAGCCCACAAGTGTTGGACCCGAGGGCAATCTACGAACAGATGATAAACAGTTTCCAGGTTTCACTAGCACATCTGACAGAAATAATGGTTGGGCCACGCCCTTCGTTGCAAGCGCTGTGTAGTCCAAAGCCGATCTTGGAGCGCCAGCCAAAAGAATACTTTACAACACATTAGTCCCCACGCTGACCAAATTGTAGTATGGAAGGATTTATAGGTGCTTCCTGCAAACTGCATGTGGTATGCTGAAGAAGCCGTGTAGACACCGGTGGGGCTTTGCATCCATATTATGTCATCCTGAACTTCTAGCCGCAGAGAGATCGATTGTATTTGCAGTCATAAGTTGACATATTCAGATAGAAGATGGACTGTTAGGTTGTGCCGAATATCCCAAATCAGTTGTTGTTTAACAGAGCGTTTGCGACCGATCTTGCTTTTCATCTGGAGCGCTTAAAGAGAGCTGGCACCAGCTACGAAGGCGCAGAGCCATGAAGCCCTTTGTCGGTCCAAAAGGATGTTGTCCGATCATTTCCAATGGTAATTTTGGTGGCTGCAGAAAAGAGCTGATGATTGGTCTGGTCACAAGGTATCGGCGTTCCAATCCACGGTCTGTCTGGGGCCATCCAATGGAGCCATAACTAGCGTAAGTGGAGCACTATGGCAAACCTGTCTAGCTCGAGAAATCCTAGTCCCCCCCTTTTGAAAGGGCGGTAGACTGTTGTCCAGCGTACTTTGCAGTTGCCGCTATGAAGATCGTGATTGCCCGCCCAAAGGAATCTTCGTCTGAGTTGGTCAAAATCTGAGATGAATTTCTTAGGTACCCCACCGCAGTCAGCAGGTAAATTGGAAGTGAGGACAGAACCGATTTAACCAAAGTGAGGCACCCTCCCATCGTCAGATGGCTCTCTTGCCAGCCTGCCAGTCGTCGTGCTACTTTATCTGTGATGGGTTGTAGGTCGGCACGACGCAAACGACCCAAGGCGAGCGACATGCACAGGTATTTGATAGGGAAAGTCAAAATTTGTCCGTTGAAGGGCTGCAAGACGCTTTGAAGGTTTAGGTCATCGCCTCTAATTGCAGCTATAGTGCTCTTCTGCATGGTTACTTGGAGGCCAAAGTCCTCGCCGAAAAGCCTGAGGATGGCAATGGTTGCCTGTAGCTCTTCCTTGACCGGGTTAAGGAATATAGCCGCATCGTCTGTGAATAGGGATACTCGGAGCGACAGAGCACACCCTCTCAAGGGAGATAGGACGCCGTCGTGAGTGGCTTTGGTGAGGATGTAATGCAAATGGTCGATGGCTAGCAAGAAGAGATAGGGCGATAGTGGGTCGCCCTGCCTCAAGCCACAGCGGTGTTTGATTTGAGGTCCGGGCACCCTATTGAGGAGGACTGAGGAGGTGAATGTCGCAAAGAAGATTGACAGCCATTCTCACCATCGGGGGCCAAACCCTCGGACTTGTAGGAGGTCCAGTAGGTATTCCCAGGAGACAGAGTCAAAAGCTTTACGAATGTCCAGCTTCAGCAAGAGTAAGGTGTGCAATTTCGATGGTAAGCTCTTGCGCAATTTTGGACCCACAAGAAGTTGTCCTGGATACATCTCCCTCTGATGAAGGCACTCTGTGAATTTGAAGTTAGCGAGTCTATGTGCTTGGAGAGGCGCAGTGCTAAAACCTTTGTGAGGATTTTTGCAACTGAGTGGATGAGACTGATTGGTCCGAAGTCTACGGCGGAGCCCGAGTCCTCTTTTTTTGGGATTAAGACAATGGAAGCTGTGTTGAGGGGTTCAGACGCTCGAATGTGGCAATTTTGGACACAACCTAAAACGGCCATGATGTCATGCTTGACGATTTCCCAACAGTGTCTGTAGGAGATGCCAGTGAAACCGTCCAGACTTGGGGCTTTTTCCACAGCAGCTGGTGAATTGCGTGCAGGACCTCGTGCTCTGAGAAAGGTGCCTCGAGGTCGACAACATTGTGGATGGGAAGGTTTAGGCTTTGCGAGTTTATGATTTTGGAGCGTGTGATCTTTTCGCCTAGTAAAGATGAGAAATGGTGAGACAAAGACACGCCCTTATCTTCATGTAGGGTAGCTATGCCATGACCATAATTAAGGGACTATAAAATTCTTACGATGCCTTCCATTTGCCCTTAGGTGGAAAAAGCGGTGTTTGCATCCCTTCCTTGAGCCAAGTGATGCGGAAGCCTGCCTTTTGTGTGCTTTTTCGACAGCTGCCAAACAAAGGGTCCTTACTTTGAGTGCTTTTCGAAGGCCGCATTCGGCCTGGGTGAGTTCCCTTGACTCCTGAGCAATGTCGAAACGCAGGATGAGCACATTTGCTAGGAGGAACTGGAGCTTGGTGTCACTCAGGATTGAGGAGCTCCATGCGCGAAGCTCCTTTGCAGTCGCATGAAGCTTGTGCGTCAGTCGCTTAAGCGGGTCAGTGTGTATGCTAGACTCAGTCCATGCCCGCTGAACGACTTGGAGAAAAGCTGGGAGCCGGGGCCAGAAATTCTCGAACTTGAAGGACTGAGGTTTCTGGGGGCTATTTTCGCTGGCCAGAAGTAGTGGGTAGTGGTCAGACATGGATATGAGGAAAGCACCTACAACAGATGATCTGAGAACATGACGTCCCATTCATGGTTGCAGAAGACCCGGTCGAGCTTAACTAGAGACAGGTCACTTCGCTTGTTGCTCCATGTATACCTCTGGTTTTGGAGAGGGACCTCCTTGAGGTGACAACAGTTGAGCATCACCCAGAAAAAAGACATTAAATGGTGGTTTAGATTGTTGTTATTTTTATCTCTTGCTTCATAAATCAGGTTAAAATCTCCAAGGACAAGCCAAGGAAGTTGAGGCTAAGGTGCCAAAGAGGCGAACTCCTGAAGGAAGGAGGGTTTGTTGATGTCTTCGAACGGCCCGTAAACTGTGGTTAGCAAGAAGGGTGTATCGTCATCCCGAAAGGAGATGCGAGCTGTTAGGGAGTACGATTGATTTACAGTGCCGCCATGTGGACCTTGTGATTGTCCCAAAGTAGCAACACTCCACCCCTGACACTTTGGGCCAGCAGATAGCGTGCGTTAGATAGACGCTGCCTACCAATTTTGAGTGCTAACTACTGATCAATGCACTGAAGTTTGGTTTCCTGGAAATAGGCAATGGTGGGACGGACGGCCTCAATGGTTCGCAAGACACCGCATGTCTAGCTGGCCCATTGAGGCCACAGACATTCCGGTTGAGAACAGAGCAATCACGCATAGATGTCTAAAAGATAGACGGAACCATGCAGGAGATGAAGTAATACAAAAGGCGTGACATAAGTAGCATGACTGGGCAGTAAGAGAGTACACGAAGAAGCAAAAGACAGTTCTGGTGAGCAGTAGGTCTTGCATACTCGAACTCGACCAGAGACGCAAAAGTAGGGCAACATGAAAAATGAGAAGCTACGAGCGACGGAGTAAAATAAGCGCAGCGAGTTTCAGGCGTCTGCCACGATCGATTCCACTTCCGACAAGGACACCAGTGACTGAACAACTTGCTGGCCCTGACCATCAAGGCAACAGATAGCACACAGGGTAGCAATGACATTGTTCGAGAGCGGCTCATTGAAAAGATGTGAAATTGTTGCACTTCTTCTGGGTGAACTCGATCTGCTTTCGGCGAGCAGAAGCCAAGGCGTTGGGTTAGGAGCTCCTCCGCCATTTTTGCTGTCAGAACAGCTCTAGTCTTGGAGGCAAGTCGAAGGCTGTGCTGTGGTCTAGTTCTGTGTCACTCCCAGCGTCGGCCCTGGAAGGAGCTGCAGGGTCACGTGCCTGTGGACTGTCTGCTTGAGTCCCATGGAGAGGAAGGATCGGCTCGGGCAGTTGTATGAAGACTTCGTGAAGGAAGGTCTCGGCAGCTGTGGTCGGATGCACTCCAAGACCAACAGCCAGCCCGTTTGGGACCTCAGCAGATGCCGACAACACAGGCAGGATGTGCCATCAAAAAGCAAGCGAGCAGAACCCGAGGTATGCAGCGAGTCGTACAACACCGATGAAGGCAAGACAGGAGACCTGGCTGTAGCATGTAGCAGCTTGGGTTCTTCTTCGTCAATCATTGGGTCAATCCAGTTACCTGAAGGAGTGTGTGGGGGCCATCTTGTGTGATGCAATGTTAAGAGTAGGTAATTTAAAAGAAGCAAATTTAAGAGAATGTAAGTTAAGAGTTCTTTTGTACATGCAAGGTTAAAAGAATCAATATTGCATACAAGACCAATCAATATTGTTCAACAAAGTGCGATAATAAGAGCAAGATGTAAATTTGTTTGTGGTGCTCTCAGAAATCGGGCAAGTTTGAAGATTTTGAATCTTCAATCTCAACCACAAATGGGCTAAACAATCAATTTAACAAATACAACCTTGAACCCTTACCACCTTATCATGCACATTAAAGAATTGAAATCTTAGCCAAACAATGTAGCATGCAAGCACAGATGGAATGGTATTGTGTTTGAAGGGGACATCCAACTAAATAAAAAGTTTAAATATTGCATAGTGTTATACTGGATCATAGAAGCCCATAGTGCTAAGGCTATGGAAAGATGGAATAAAATAATAATGGAAAGATTACTCCTCCAATCTGGTGACTAACATGCAAGGCCAAAGGCTAATATATGCTTTCAACTTTCATTGAGAATCAATGTCCTTTCAACTTTTATTGAGAATCAATGTCTACATTTGAATTTTGAATTAGTGTTGATTATATTAAATATGAATCAATACTTATTAGCATGCAAGTCTATCGGTCCATGGCCAAACTCGCTAAATTAACTATTGAAATCATTACTTCACCCATTATCATCATCGAGCAATGAGAAGGCACCAAGGTGGAGTTTCCATGACATAAACAGAAAAGGTACAAAATGAAAAATAACTGGACTAAGAAATTTTGTTCTAGTGATACCACTTCGATGATGTTTTATCACTTTATCTTTCCATAACTGCAAATTAAGCAACTTGAACGATTTTAATTGTTTGACAAAGATCTTGAATAGCCTCAATTTAAGCCACTATACTACACGCTCATACATCACATAAGCTAAAATAAACCAATAAATTAAAACTACATAATAAAACAGCATTTGTGTTCTTATTTTTGTTTAGACTCAAGCATAGCAAAAAATGAAACAGAATACCTCCAAGCCGAGGGGGGAGGGCACGGGGGAGGGAGGAGGGCACCACCGAGGGGAGGGCATGGCCGAGGAGGGAGGGCACCACCAAGGCCGAGGGTACGGACCAGGGGAGACACCACCGAGGGGGAGGGCGCGGTTGGGAGTTGCCACCAAGCGAGGAGGGCGCCACTGGGGGGGAGGGAGGAGGGCACCATCGAGGGTGAGGGTGCGGACTAGGGGAGACACCAGCGAGGGAGAGGGCGCGGTCAGGAGTGGCCACCATGTGGGGAGGGCGTTGCCGAGGGGGCGTGGGGAGGGTGTCACTAGAGAAGGCCACGGGCGCTAGCTAGGGTTGCAAACTAAGTGTGCGGGACTTAGTGAATGGCAAGCGTGAGGGCAGCGGGTGGATAAGGGGACATCCCAGACAGTTCAAAGATTGAACCATCTGTGATGAGGGCTAGGGCGCAGCAACGCCAAGGGCCAAGGGGCTTGGCGCTATCCCAAACAGTTCTGGGCTTGAACCGTCTGGGATAAAGTCATCCCAGACGGTTCAAGCCCAGAACCGTCTGGGATGAGTCTTTTTTTTTTTTCTGTCAATATATATTTAAGTTTGTATCATCTATACATTTATTTAAATTTGTGTCATTATTTATAATACATACGTGAATGAATTAGTGTTATAATACAAACATATATTCATATGTTATAATTAATTATAATATATACATCTCATTAATTATAATACATACATCTCATTTAATTATAATACAGGAACACTTGAAATAAACATGACGACCTCATGACAACTCCACTTGATTATTCTTTTGTACAAAAATTAACCCTTCACGGTGATCAACACGTGTGTAGCTAGCTTCCTCTGGTAGGTCTTCCTGGATTGTGACGCCGGTACCAATAGGAGGCAACTCGTCAAACTGATTGTATTCTTCCTCATCTAACACATTCTCGACTCTGACAATCCTTCTTGTTCCCTGAAGAACAACGTAACCAATAGGTCAGTTACGTAGAAGACTTGAACAACTTGGTTAGCGAGAACAAATGGTTCATCTTGGTATCCGACACGCTTGAGGTCCATAGTTATGACATCGTGACTTGTCAACCTTCATGTCTTTGTAGGTTAACCCAACAGCCCGAAATAAGGGATCTTGAATAGTACGTGGTCGAGCTCCCAAATTTCCTCAATGAACCCATAATACGAGCTCCTCGTTGATCCAGCGGTATTCAGCGCATCAACGTGAACACCGTTGTTCTGGTTTGTGCTCTTCATGTCCTAATGTCTCGTGTAAAATGTGTACCCATTTAAGTCGATCATTTCCATGTTATAACCGTAAATGCTGGACCTTTTGCCAACCATGTCGTAGATCACCGACGAGCTTCTAATGATGAGTTGTCGCTCCTTGAATCATATGTTGAATTGGAGGTTATGCTTTGTCGATGATGCAAGACTCCTGCCGCGATGCATTCTCTTCTCGTAGCCAATTCTTGTGCTCATCGATATACGGGGCCACAATAGCCATGTGTTGCAAAACTGTGAAATTGCTTTAGTGCACGCAACCGGATTAGGCATGATTGCTTTCCTTCTGATATTCCCGATGCCCTGGAGCCTCCCCTCATGGCGGGATCGAGGCACACCTATCGGTTCGACCCGAGCCATGTAATCCACGCAGAATTCGATGACCTCTTCGGTTGCATAACCTTCGATAATGCTACCCTCCGGTTGAGATCAATTCCGTACGTAGGACTTGAGAATTCCCATGTACCTCTCAAACGGGTATATGCTACGTAGTAACACAGGCTCACACATCTTTATCTCCCTCACAAGGTGAACAATGAGATGGACCATGATATCGAAAAACAACGGAGGGAAATACATCTCAATATTACACAAAGTTATGACCACCTCGGCCTGGAGAGCATCTAGTCCTTCGGGATCGATGACATTCTGAGCAATTGTGTTAAAAAAACAAAGCCATGTGATTGTCTACCGGACCTTACTCATTAAAATACTTCTAATTGTCACAGGGAGCATTTGTGTCATAAACACATGGCAATCATGAGACTTCATGCCAGCCAAACTCAAATCTTGCATCGAAATAAGCCTCTTCATGTTGGACGAGTAACCGGATGAAACTTTCACACCATACAAGCACTGGCACAGTTCAGTTCTCTTGGCCTTGGATAGAGTGTAACAAGCAGGTTCGTAGTATGTTCGGTCTTTATCGGTCTCTTTCGGTGCTAACTCAGGTTTTACCGTTAATGTTCAGTAAGAGACCAATCAAGCTATCACAGGCATTCTTCTCTACGTGCATCACATCGATGCAGTGCCGAACTTCTAGGTGCTCCCAATAAGGCAGGTCCCAAAATATTGATCTCTTCTTCCACGTGCTCTTCTCACGGATCCTCGATTTACGTCCCTTTCCGTGCCGCTTCTTAACCATATCATGAATGTTTTTCCGGTTCAAAGGCTTTGGAGGTAAACCATCTTCGGTCATCTTTGTCAAATTGTTTAATCATCTTGCGGTATGGATGATTCCTCCGAAGGAACATACGGTAACGCATGTACACGATTTTGCACGAGTGATTCAGCCACACACACTCGGTATCATCCAAGTAGTGAGTACATGCTTTGGCTCCTTTTGTACTCTGTCCCGATAGGTTAACAAGGGCAGGATAATCATTTATGGTGTAGAACAACAAGCAACGCAAAATGAAGTACTCTCGTTTGTGAACATCCCATACCTGCACCTCAGGAGACCACAATGTGTTCAGATCTTCCACCAATGGTGCTAGGTACACATCAATATCGTTCCCAGGTTACTTCGGGCCTTCGATGAGTATAGACATCAATATGTACTTTCGCTTCATACACAACCAAGGAGGAAGGTTGTACACACAGAGATTCACGGGCTAAGTGCTATGACGGCTGCTCATGTTACCGAAAGGATTCATTCCATCCATACTCAATCCGAACCTTATATTCCTCAGATCCGCTGCGAATTCTTCAAACCTCCTATCGATGTTTCTCCACTGTGTGAATTCAGTAGGGTGTCTAATCATTCCATCATTCTTACACTCATCCGAGTGCCACCGAAGCAATTTTGCCTCTTTCGGGTTCGCAAACAAACGCTTCGAATGGGGAATTATAGGCAGATACCATGCCACCTTAGTGGGAGATCCTTTCTTCACCTCCATGACCTCGTCGTCATCATCCGATCTATCTTTACGCTTGTACTGGGATGCGTTGCACACCGGATATACATGCAAGTTTGCGTACTCATTGCGGTAGAGGATACAGTCGTTCGAACAACCATGTATTGTTTCTACTTCCATTCCCAAGGGACAAAGAACCTTTTTAGCTTTGTAGGTGGTTGTCGGCAACTCGTTTCCCTCCGGAACCATATCCGCTAGCAGACCTAAAAGCGTTGTGAAACTCTTGTCAGACCAACAGTTGCTTGCCTTTAATTTTAGCAGTTCCAGCATGAATGACAACCTTGTGTATTTGGACTTGCAACCTGGGAACAAAGGTTTCTCCGAGTCGTCCATCAAGCCCCAAAATTTTACGTAATCCCGCTCATCATGGCTCCCTTCTGCATCCCATAGCATCTGATCCAGATTGTCATCATGAAACCTATCCTTATTGAAAGCACAGTCGATATCATCCGGAGTATCGTTGACTTTGTTGACAATATCCAGAGTATCGTTGACTTCATCGACGATGGTAGTACTACTTGGTCCCTGCATAATCTGCTCTTCACCGTGACTGGTCCAACATGTATACCCCCTTTTGAAACCCCGTAGATTCAAGTGTGCTTCTATCTGCTCTGGGTTTCGAAACATCATCAGATTCTCGCAGTTAATGCATGGACAAGGCATAAATTCCCCCCCTTGTTCAACATATCTTCCTCTACAGCTCTTCTAAAAGCGGAGACACCATTAATGTACTCGGCGCTCGCACGGTTCTCAGCGTACATCCAACTTCGGTCCATCTACGCTGCATATGTAACAATAGGTGTTAAATAATGAATTAAGTACACTACGAGTGCATATGGGGACATATGCTATATATAGGCTATATTTCAACTTGCCGATTAACTTACATATGTAGCTCCTAACATCAAAAAGAACGAATGGATATGTAAATATATGCATGTAAGCTACATCTTTAATGTAATGCAATTAAAACCAATTACTAATTTAGATCAAAAAGAACAAATGGATCTACACAAAGCTATAGCAAATGTATCTACTTTACATCACAGAGAACAATTAAATGTATCTATACCAAGGTAGATCTAGAAACTAACCAGCTTCATTTCCCTCTTTACCAAGCTAGATCTTAAATATAATGCGAATTTGAACCAATTACTACTTTACATCACAGAGAACAAATGGATATACACCAGGATAGATGTAGAACCCAGCTTCATTTCCCTCTTTACCAAGCTAGATCTAAAATATAATGCAAATTTGAAGCAATTACTAACCTTAGATGGCCTAGAGCACAAGGATCTACAATTACACCTCCAAATCTAGGGTCTCTTTCACCAGAACGCCTCTCAATCACAGCCACCTCAAAAATATCTAGGAAACCCTAAAAATACAGAGGAGGTCGAAGCTTCTTATTTAGAAGAATTGATCATATGGTTTTATCCACAAACCGTCTGTGATGTTCCCAAAGCCTTTCGTCTTCTCAAGACAGGCGTAGTGTTTTGAGTTGATCATTTTGTGTTCCGAGATAATTAAACCATCTGTTCAAATTCCACTTTGAAGACCGTGTTCCAGGAGTTTCGTTTCCCAATGCAGATCATTAATTGCACTTCTGCGATGATATATACTCGATCGATCGATAGCATTCCGCATCCCCTCCTCGATCGATTGATCATTAATTGCAATTTCCTTCGACGCCGCCATGAGCAACAAAAAAGACATCCCTCCTCTATCGACTCCGCCGCCTGGCCTCCGACGATGGCTCCGCCACCGTCACTACCTTCGCCTCCAGTACTGCGGACTAACCCTCTGTCACCGCCACTGTCTTCACCTCCGAGACCCTTGTGGCAATGGTTGCGGTGCCACGTCAGTACCATATTAATGAATCCGCCAGCCAGTTCATCGCTCGCCACCTCGGGCAGTATCGCTCCCTCCGCCTCAAGTGTAGTCGTCGGGCAGAAGCGTTTGCCACCAACATCAATCTCCGATGACGACAACGACCACGATAGCTACGACTCGTCGGAGGGGTATAGTGACGGCTGGGAGCTAGAGGATGACCTAGACAGAGTCGGTTCGAGCGAGGACCCCGATGGTCGTAGTGATGACTCTAACGACGACGACGACTCTGGTGATGCTTATATATATTGTGATGCTTATATATATATGATGCTTCATTTTACTGTTTTGAAAGATTAACTAGCTGGCTAACCATCATAGACGGTTTGTGGATAAAACCGTCTATGATATTTTCCTCATCACATATGGTTTTATCTACAAACCTTTTGTGAAGTTCTCGCTTTCATCACAAACGGTTTGTGAATGAAACCGTCTGTGATGAGCCCGAAACACATCATAGATGATTTTCGTAAAAAACAGTCAGTGATGACGTGTCTAATATAACCCCTTTTGTAGTAGTGTCACATGTAAATTCATGTTAATCTTGACTTAATGAGATATTGAATTATGGTCGGTAGCCACTGTTGTAAAATTTATTGTATCATGGCTGGGTGTGCCATTGGTCTTGGTTAAATAAAAATATTTTTCCTCAGGCAAGTGATCGTGTAGTAAAGGGATGTTTTTAGCACATTTGGGATGTGAATGTCTTGCCTGAAACAACTTAAGAACTTAATCTTGTGCGCCATTGAACTGGGCCTAACCATACAACCACATGTCTGGTATGGGACAGACCTAACTGATTACTTTGCAATAGAAGGATCGAAATGGCAATCAGAGGGGGGTGAATGATCCCAAATAAAATCTTTCCTCACTCAAAGTACTCCAAACAATCTCGCAATAAAAATTTGAAACACCCAAAGATTTTCGTTCAAACTGGTGCTTCTTAGATTCGCACACCCTCTAAAACCCGAAGAACTAGACAACTATGTGTACCTCTAGCTACATGGTTGAGAACCATGAACCATGTTAGGGATGTTTTCATCATAATCCTGGTTGTCAAGTGTCCAAACAAAAAGGAATCAATTCCAGGAATTGTCCTCACTTGGAGCAGGTGGTTGGTGAGTTTCTGTTGCTCTGAATTTTTTGGGAATTTTTTTCCCTTTGAGCAGTTGAGTCGTGAAACAGTCCACCAAAAATCACATTAAAAAGCTTTGTATAATAGACATGAAAAATCAAGTATTATAGACAGTCAGGAACTTCGACCAGAAAGTTTGAGGCTCGGTTTTCACTTCATAGCACTCAAACGGTGCAACTAGTGGACTCACAAATTTTTCTAGAGATGGATATATGAGTTACGCACCTTCTCCAATAAGAATAACTCAAAAAGGATTTTTTTAGATTTGTCTAAAAATCAAAGACTGACTGCTGCGTGAAGAACAAGTTCTAGACAGAATGACAATTTGATAGAAAACTTGATCTTTAGTCCAACTTGATAGAAAACTTGATCTTTAGTCTATCTTAGGTGCAAGAGAAGTGTAAAACCATATAAACACCCTCAAGAAATCCATATAAACACCCTCAAGAAATCTTAGAACGATAGCATTTAGAAGGAGGAGGCAAATCCAAATTCGAGAAAGTAAATTGCGAGAATGTAAATACGGGAAAGTAAATGCTGAATTTAAATTGCGTAAAGTAAAGACATAATGTAAATGCGCAATTTAAATTCACAATAAGGTAAAGAAAATTTTTGTATTTTCTGGATGGAAGGTTTACAAAGCCTCACTTGATGTGGGCAAAAGCTCAAAGGAGCAACTTAAACCTTCAAAACCTTCATGTGAGGGAGGGCTACCCCTACCCCTCTATTTATACTACCTTTGGGCAACCTACCATGCTTGGATGAGCTTCTAAACCCTAGAGATCAAGGGATAGGATTAACCCACTCAATCAGCCATGCAAGGGTTCACCCAAAACCCACAACACAAATGGGTTTTCTTGCACGGTTTTCAAAGCACACTAACTAGACCCGCTAACCTATCAACTAGACCAAGATTCAATGGCCCTCATTGATCCATGCAGCGCCTAGCTAGCATCTCAACCGTTCCTTGTCTTCACGGCTTGCCACGACTCCGTCTCCGATCATCCTCCGGCGATCCTCGACCGTCTGGACCTCCGACGCTCGTCGCCTAGTCCCGATCATCCTTCGCCTCACCATGATCTAGCATCGTCGACCTGCAACCATAAAAAACAAGGATACACATCACATAGCATTGTCCAAAATGATATGCAATAAATTTCACACAAATTCAGAATTCAAAACTCACATTTTTCAGAGAGCCGGCACTACCGCCTCCTTGGGCCAGTACTGCCACTCGGCCGGCACTACCGCTCCCACATGGCCGGTTGTGCCGCTCCTAGCAGAGATAGCTCACATTGCTTCATTTTGAAAATCCAATTCAAATCAAACTCAAACTAGAGTAAACCAAGCTCAAATACAATCAATAACTCATCACCAACAAGGATAGACCTCCACATGGTCTTTCAGCAATGTCTAAATTTAAGTACTGCCAGTTGGTGGTGTGGGTTCCAGGATGGACGGGTAGATTCATATGGTTCAAGAGGGGCCCTAAGGGGTGAAACCTTAGTGCACAGTACCGAGTTTAGATAGTGCATTGTAAAGGCTTTGTTGTGATCTCTCTGCCGGCACACCAAATGAAGTGTGTTAATTCCATGGCAACAAGAGACAATCATGTCTTGTGGGTAAAGTAGTACAACCTCTGCAGAGTGTAAAACTATTCGAATGGTTGTTTTCGTAGTCATGGACATGTCTGGGAATTTCACATGAGGTATAGATTGTTCCATAAAATGTTGAAAAGTGGAATTATTGGAATGTGAACGAGGAGTTCACTGTTGTTTTGTTGTCTAAAGTTAATTCTGTTGAATTTAGTGGTTTGATAATTGTTTTAGATGGTGTAGGGTGATGCCTCACCATTCTGTTCATGTTGTCTACCATTGATTTACCAATTATTTGTTATATTTTCATAAATATGCTTTCAATCTATTTATTATATTTAAATTCAAGTTATCGCTTTCTGCAAAAGAATCATATGACTATTCTTTGGCAAGCCTTACATGTATATATATTGCATCATTTCTCTAAAGCTTGCTGAGTACCTTTTGTACTCACGGCTATAAGCTTTTGCTGATCGGATGTTGAGGAAGACCAAGGAATACTGAATCCTATGAGGAGTACTATAAGGACTAAGTGGATTACGAAGGCGTTCCCCAGACGATTGCCTGTGGCATGTTGAATGCTCCAAGTTATTTTATTTCTGCTATAATAGTTTATTTGTTTCTCAATCTCTTAATGCATAGCGGTGTAAGCATTGACTATAAGGTCTATTGCTTTATTTAATAATAACTTGCTGGTTTCTTAGTTAATTCGTTGAATGGAATGATATTTCATCTATATTGCTACTGTGTGCACTAACTTGATCTCAGACTAGTGCAGTATACATAGAGGTTTCGGATTCAGAACCGAATCCCGACAGTTACTCTATCGTATATATGGTGCATCTTCAGCTGCATAACTATTGGACATGAAGAACAAAACATGGAGAAGATTTTGGGATTGATAGGGCACACTAACCTTGCATCCGAGGTTTCAAATTTCGGTTTTGGAATAATTTTCGCCTCGGGCTGGATAACGAAATTTCGGAATTATTTCGGACAAAATTTGAATTTTAAAATTCATATCCGGTCCAATCCGGGAAAAAAAACCGAATTATGAAAAAACCCAAATTTCGCGGAATATCCGAAATTTCGGGTTTTTTGCACTGGCTGAAAAGTAGTTTAAACATTATTGAAAAATTTTGAAATTGTTTTTGGAGGTTCCTCACACAATTCGGATGTTCTCACAAAAATTTCAGCTGATTATCACACCTGAGGAATTTTTAAAAATTCAGAGAGTGGTACTATCCTGATAAAACACTGACCGACAAGTTTGATCGGAATGGAAAATGGTACAAATCAAGTTATAAACTGTTGAAATTTCTTTTGCATGGTTATGATACATAAATAATGTTCTCATAAAAATTTCAGCTGATTATCACATGTGAGGAATTTTTAAAAATTCGGAGAGTGGCGCTGTCCTGATAGAACACTGACCGACAAGTTTGATCCGAATGGAAAAGGATACAAATGAAGTTAGAAACTGTTGAAATTTTTTGTGCATGGTTATGATGTATCTATAATGCTCTCATACAATTTTCAGATGATTATCAAACTGTATGAATTTTTAAAAATTCGAATAGTACTACTGCCATGTTAAAAGGCTTACCGGCAAACTTGAACAAAATGAAAAATTATGTAAACCATAATTTTTTTAAAAAATTTTAAAGAATGGTTATAAGGAAGTTATTAATATCCCATAAAAATTGTGGTTCACGATCACACTCCAGTGAATTTATAAAATTCTTACAAGGCACAGTACCATTTATGTTCTTTTCTTTTTGATTTTTGAAATATAATATAACAAACGAAGTTCAATGCTTACATAGATTTGATTGACCAAACAAACAAAGTTAAAATTTTTTGAAATTTTTTTTTATATAATGTTACTGAGTCAATTATTAATCTCTCAAAAAGATTTAGATCATAATCACACTCAAGAAAATTTATAAAATTATGACAATATAACTGTCCCAATTATGTTCATTCTATTTTTGATTTTTTAAAGATAACAAATGAAGTTAAATTATTTTGAAATTTTTTATGTATGATCCTAATATACTAAGTATAGTACCATAAAATTTAATATTATTATCATGCTTGTAAAATTTTATAAAAATCTGACAGTGTTTCTGCTAAAATTTTAAAATGTTTAAAAATTAGGTTTTTCAACAAATTTTCATAGGAGATGACTTTCCTAAGGGTTACTGGACCAAATCCGCCCTAAAACTTTCAAAACCGGCTAAAAACACGAAATTTCGGATTTTATCAGTAGCAATTTCAAATTTTTTAAAAAATTCCGGTGGTACTTGATATCTCGGGTGATCCAAATCAAATTTCACGAAATTTTGAAACCTTGCTTGCATCAGCCAAGATGCGAGGCAAGAGCTGTTGGAGATCATGACATCAGAGCTGCCATGAACTTGGATATTTCAAGAAATTTCACATTGCAAACCTGACGAAGGATATTGGGCAAGCAAGACCGAGTTTGCCACCATTACTTCCTCCGCCTCAATGTAGAACCTTCCACTAATGCACAATCAGCCTGAACAGCCTTAGCTCCGCCAAACACTAGTAGAAGCACATACGGTCGGCATTGACCTGCAGCTGGTGCATGTTCATGCACATAACATGAACATTTGTAACACCACACCCCTCTCCAGCAAATCATCTCTCGATTGCCTTGCACGGCTTCACCCAGTCTATCACAATACGGCACAAATAGATAGAGAAAACCATTAAAACAAACCGAGCATATATTTCTCTTTTTTCTCCAATTTACAGCTTGCAAAGATGGGCAGTATATACTCTTTCAAATGAGATAGGTGAATGTTAGACTAAAAAATTAAATGCAACCAGGTCTGGCATAGACTTATTTTTTGAGGAATCTGGCAAAGACTTATCAGCGAGCATGTGTTAGGCATAAAATTTAGAGAAGCATGTGGAGCCACAGAAGCAACAATCAGAGTCTCATGACATGTTATAGGATTGCTACACATATGTAAATGGGTTAAAGCGTGCGTGCTCTTCTAATGAACTCACCTCAAGGGTTGCAACGATTGAGCGGATCGAAAGAAGATAAGTGGATGTAGACGGGAGCATAAGGATCGGAGCTAGGAGACATGGAGCCCGAGGCTGGCATTGAATCTGGTGGTTCCTCGGGCAGAGTAGTTCACGGCGACGCAGGCAGTAGCATCCATTTAGTTTTGTTCAGATCACTCCACTATCTGAAACTCTAAACATATTGACCTACTGAATCCATGTCAACACACTAAGTATGGAGGCCGATGCCCAAGGTTAGGTACTCACTAATGGAAGAAACTTTTCAATAAAAGATTGGATTTGTTGGTGGTTTGCACCTCCCTTAAGAGATGATAGTTCGACCTGCAAATGGAAGGAAGCAATGAAATTTTCAGAACCGGAAAATATCACTTGACTGACTGTAAGTAGCTAGATATTATGTTGTTTGGCTGATACAAATCTAGACTGAATCATTACGATCTAATATTCACCAAATTAAATCAATTACAAGAGTGTTTAGCGTTTACTCACGCCCATCACTTATTTATTTTGATTTTAAGCAGCTCCATCAAAATATGCATTTATTCGTCCCTTTTCTTGCCCCATCAACTCATTTTTTTTTGCAAATTTAGTCCCTTTCCAAACGCATTTACAGCATTAGTCCTATTCCTGACTGCGAAAACGCCGAAAATTGACACATGTCACTTTCCTCACTCCCCTACCACCGAAGGAGGCTCCCGCGCTCCTGGCTGCCTCGTGCACTCCCCATCCGCGGCAACCTAGCTATGGCGCTCCCCAGCCACGGCACCAGCCGTCCTTCTCGCATTGTCTGTCCACGGAAGACGCTGCTCCCATGCTGGCACACCTGCTTCCGCAGGAGCGCCTTCTACGGTGAAAATGAGGCTAAATCTAAAAATGATTTTATAAAGGTACTAAATTTGTAAAAAACAAACAAAACGAGGACGCTAGAAAAGGGATTATTTCGGGGAATTTAGGGACAGCCGCACGCCCCAGTTCGCGAAGCTCTCGACCACGTGTGTGGGTAGCCGGCGGTGACGAGAGGAGCTGCGATGGGAATTGGGGCGATGGTGGTGAGCACGCGAGGGAGGGTGAGGGAGAAGAGCGCATTGAGGAGGGGACGACGGAGGCATCGTGGCAGAACAGAGGCATATCATATGTATGGTGTGACAGTGTTTAATTGTGTGCAATTGTGTTGACTAATTTTGGGGTAAGCAATTGTTTGCATCTAAATTTGGCAAAGCATGGTTTAATTGTGAGGCTAAAGATAAAATAGATATTTTTGGTCGATATCGGTTAAAAAGGAAAATTTACATTAAAGATAGGATTATGGCCGATGATTGATTCAAAGATAGAATTTTATCTATACAGAAGCCGATATGGATCATGACGGACGACACATTAGAGAATGATACAATCGGCCGATGCACTATAAAAAGGGATCGCGAGCGAGCAGAAAAAACAACATAATCAATCAAACAACTCGTATCTACTTTTTATTTATCTTTTCCTTTCAATTAGGAGTAGCTTTGTAACTTAAAACCTTTCTTGTAATCTGATATTGATCAATAAAGTTACACATTGTCGATTGTTGGTCTTCATTGATTATGCTATGTTTGATTTTCTCCGATCTTGTTGCGCATCGCCTTTTTGGGGAAGGTTTATCCTTATCAAACATCTAATCAATCTTAATGGGTTGTTTAGACTTATTGTTACCTTGATTTAATCAGCTTTGCGTAGCTGTTTAGATCTTTGCCGATTATCACATTAGATCGGCTTTGAGCGTATATTTTTCATCCATCTTGTCGATTGCAGGATCAAATCGGCTGGCACGCCTCGAACCTAATTAAACCCGGTGTTCTCGTGTTTAAGCCGATTAATCTGTCATCACATTTTCGCGTCAACAGTATCTATCTTTCGATATGGGCTCTCCGATCAAATTGGATGAATGGTTAGGATGTATCATCCAAGCTATTAATTGTAAAAATTCAAGCTGGTGCTTTTTTTAAATCTCATATATTGAACTATGCAATAATATATTCGTTCACAATTTGATCGATAAAAAAGCAGTTAGCATATACACCCAGTGTATCTCAAAGCAACTCAACCAAACGAAATTATTATAATCGAAAGCAAAACCAAACTGCCTAGTATGTACTAAGGCCATCCACAAAGTTGTACTTAAGCCGGTTCAATAGCTGATTTGGGCAAGTAGGAACCGAGTCAAAACAATGGAGGGGCTGATTCCAAGGAAAAAAAACTAGTAGTTACTTCTATGATCAACAAGTGAAGAAATAAATTATTTATACTTTAATATTTATATAAAATTTAAATAGTGATGAACTGAAAAACTTTTAACCGACACAAATTTTGCATCCAGCCTCCACAAATAGAATAGTATATTTTCTAATGGGTCGTTAGCTGGTGCATTAATAACATTTTCTTACGTAAACTGGTTCATTTACTTAATTAGCCGTTTGACTTAATTAGTAATGGTCCTACAGGAAAACAATTATATGGCACCAAGTGCCTTGTAGCATCTCTATAAAAATATAGACTAATAGTAAATACAGATATCAAAACAACTAAATTTTCTTTGTTGTCTCCTAACATATCATGTGTCTTTATTTCAATAGGGATATTATAGATGCTACAATGCATTTGGTGCCATAGAATTTTTTTTCCATATAGAATGGTATATTCCAACATTGGTGCAAAATATATCAGCTATTGAATCTATTTATGGGACAAAATATTGAATCTATTATTCGTTACATTAGAGATGCCTTCGATCAGCATGGTCAGCGAAATGGACACCTGCCGTCGTCATCTTGTTCCACGCGGCAGTGGGTGAGGCCGCGCGCTGAACAGAGCAATTGAGAAGCTCCGGAACTTTGGGACTTTGATTTACTTCCGACCATTACCAATGCTTGGTATTTGGTTTGTTATTAAATTTAGCAAGATTTTATTCTTTTTAGTTCTTTAGTTTATTTTTTTCGTCAATCTTTGACCAAAAGATTGGTAGCCAATTTAGTGACCAAATTATCAAAATTTGGTAAGGTGAAGTTTGCCTATGTGCAGTCAGAATGTGGGCTTCTTCGTCCCCTTCGGTTCGCCCATGTCGGTCCGTCGGCATGCTTGCCTGCGGCAAAGGATTGGTTTTGATGAGTCATCTGGGGTTTTTGTCGAGGACCATTGCCTTGAGGTGTGCAGGTCGGTCGTTATTAGGTTGTGGTCCTGAGGTGTAGGTCACTTAACTGTGGTGGAGACCCCATATTGCAGCTAGTCAGGGCCTTTTGCGCAGGCAAGTCACCGTCGGTGAACCCATGGGAGGTTTGGAGGTGGAGCGGTTGCCGTCTGCTTCTCTTCGCAGCTTCAAGCTTTAATCCTTTGTATGTGAGGTGAGGGTCGGGTTTTGTTGTTGACAACCATGGTGTATGTCTCTTGGTGGGATTTCAAAGTGGGAACTCGTTCACCAAGTTTGGTGTCTCCCCTTTTCGAGGTTAGTGGTCGGTGTTTCTATAGCCCTGGGGGCAATTGTCATATTCTCTTCTTTTGAAATGAATAGCAGAGCTTTTACCCTTAGTTTCAAAAAAAAATTGGTAAGGTTTAACAAGGCAAAATTTTCATTAAACCAAGCAAGCCCTTGGTGTCTCCATGGCATTTTTTTTCAAATTTAACCCTTTTAAATAAAATTATAAAAGTAGCTTTGTTTCTGACTGCGAAAGCAACGGATAGCAGGTGTTACCTGCTGCGCTCTCTAACTTGGCAGGTAGCCGAACTGATGTATGGGAAATTGACATTTGCCCCATTTTACTTGGTGCAATTGATCAAATGCCCTGTTTGTCTCATTGACATGTGGCCCCAGGGCCCGCATATCAGTGAGATATCACAGAGTATTTGATCAATGGCACAAGTAAGTGAGAGCATTTTATCAATTATTCCGTTTTGATTAGGGGTATTTCATTGGAATGTTTTGGGATCTAGTTTAAATTTGAACTACATCTTAAAACCTTTCAAAGAATTATCACTCATCCAAAAATGACCTAGGACTTTGTTGGAGCATGCATCCATTTCTTAATCACATGCACAACACATAAAATGTGCTACTAGTACATCGTTGCTTTAGGTTACTTGGGGTGAGATCAAACGTGGCTGCCTTGGAGGTGTCCTGCCGAGCATGAGAAGTGTGGCGAGTCCTATCGAGCCCAAGGTAGGGTTCACCGATCTGATTGCCCGGAGAAAATCATCGATTTTCGGGCGAAAATCGCACAAAAATTGAACTCAGGCAAATTTGAACCGTGCGGTCTAAACCGGAAGAAGAAAAAGCGAAAATCGACACTTATTTGGCGATTTTTGGTGGATTTCCACGATTATTGAGACGAAACGGCGAAAAATCGATAGTTGGAAGGAAAAAGGGAAAAAATTGCAGAAATTTGGGGAAAATGCTTGATAATCTCAAAATTTTGAAGTGGTTACAATTAGCTCAACTCAGCAAAATAGTATTCTTATTCATCCGAAGTCCAGCAACTTGGCAAGCAAGCTTGATAGTGAGACATATTCCACTTCTCATGTTTGCGCCAGTCAGATTCTTGGTGCTGTATAAGATACCAATACGTACCTCAGATATATTGTAAGGATTACTACGGCAGAAACTAAGAAGAAAATGAACAGAGCACACAAATTGACAGAAATTGCCACTAGAACAAGATACATTACCTCCACCAGAACAAGATACACAATACTTGCATTGGCACAAAAAAAATAGCAAAAGCATATTCCGTAGATTTGTACAAAGAAATATACACACCATCTATTAGGTGCTGCTAGCATGCAAGATCGATTTCACTTGGAAGAAATTTGGATGCCACATAAATATAGAAAGCAAATCAACAAACTCTTCAGACAAAAAAGAACAAGTGCCGTTTTTGCTGTTGAACTCTTGATTAAGTTCATTATGATCTTGAACTTCAGGAACCATACTCGAACATCAAAATTTATGTTACTGAACTAGCACAATGATAAATAAAAATACAAATTGGAGGCTAATTGATCCCAATTGAAAGTTTGCAACATCAAAAGGATGTAAGAAACTAATAAAGTAATCTCATTAACCTATACTTAACTCTAGAAAATGTCGTAAAAGGAATATGTGCAATTGTTGGCGTCAAAAACTTGAAGTAGGGTTTCTGACAACAGCACACCAGACGAACACCTGGTTCAAAGCGTGCCAGTCGATTTGACCTATAATCGACAAGGTAAAAATATGAAATTCACTCAAAGCCGATCGTGACGATCGATCGGCTTAGACTCAATCAGCTTGAAGCCGATTAAATCAAAGTAACAGGATAAGTCTAACTAGCCGATTAAGGCTAATCAGAGGATAAAGGCAGATCGATTCTGAAGAAGGCGATGTGCAACAAAATCAGAATAAATCAAACCTGAGCGTAATTGATGGAGATCAACAATCGGCGATGCGCAACTTTATTGATCAAGATCGAATTACAAGAAGACTAAATTACAGAAACTACTCCTAGTCGACGGAAAAGTAGATGAAAAAGTAGACATGAATTGGTTGATTGGCTCTGGGCAGCTTTTCTGATCACCTCTAGACCTCTTTTATACCCATTAGCCGATAGAGTCCTGGTACAAAACGTTAGGAGTAGAATCCGTATCGGCCTCTATTTGGATGGTGCTTTCCTTAACAACCTGTTCTGTTTCCAAATATCTTCAATCTGTATCCTGGTCCTATCTTGTTGATCTTGGACTGCCGATTCTGACCTTATCTGCCAAATTTTGGTGCAAACATATGCCCCATATTTTTGGGAGATAACATGTTATCTTCCAAAAATTTTCATCATCGGATTGAACATATATTTTCTTATCATAGCCAAATTTTTAACTGCATCGAGTTAATTTGGCTTTCAAGTTGGTAATCGGCCAACTCGTATATTCGTATTTGATTTTTAGCCAATCAAGATCTAACCAGTACCTTGGACAAACCGATGCACACTACACGACCCCACGTTGATCCCTTACCAAATCGGCTATCTCTCGAGCTGACGGGTGGTATGATTTTCCAGACTAGATCGGCTTTGTCGAACAAAAATCATCGGCCGAATCCGGTTTTTTCTTCCTCCACTCTTTTCTCGCAATCTTAATCGAATGAAGCTCATTAAAAGTTGTGTCCCTTCGTTTTTCTTGTTCAGCTTCCCTCATTTCTTGGGTCCTTAGCTGCTCAAGCCTTCTTCTTTGCGATCGGCTTAAACCTGGAGGACACCATCTCGGCTTTGGTTCGATCGACTTACATATTTTTCCTACCAGATCCATACTAGCCGCAGTGCTAGACCCTTCATCTTGGTCTTGTTTCTGACTTATGGTCGACTTAGAAATTCTATCTTTAGCCGACCATCGCTGCCTATCACCTTGACATGGGTAATACTGCATCGGACATGTGTTTGGTGATGGCAAAGCTAATCCTCTCCCAAAAAATTGCCAAAAAGGGCACCGTGAGCTCTTTCAGGCCGCTTGGCGATATTCATTAATCGGCGATGTGGAGGACTTCGTCGTGGCCTTTCATTCCTCCTTTCATATTTTGCTAGTAGTTGGGAAAAGTGGGCTTGACTTACGTACGCTACGTGGTGGCAATGCTCTCTCAGCCTGATAACCCTTTGGTGTGATTGTTTTAAATAATTTTCCTTCATGGTTGGCT
The DNA here is from genome assembly GCA_036346275.1 of Otatea glauca. NCBI lineage: Eukaryota > Viridiplantae > Streptophyta > Magnoliopsida > Poales > Poaceae > Otatea > Otatea glauca. The sequence continues at coordinate 27,906,443 of CM070733.1, read as the reverse complement.
TTTATTTGTATAGAGCCAACACTAATCATGAGTGTCTTATTGCCATCAGAATTTGATTGTACATCGGCTTGACGCGTTATTTTTATAGCCGATGATATATGTATTTGATCCTTAGGCTCTACATCTTGTGTCGGCTTTTCCTTCTTTTTAGAGCAATGGACCATGTTAATTGGAAAAGGATCAGTGTCAGCTGCGTCGTCTGCTCTTCTGCAAATTTTAATTGATCATCCTCTATAGCCGATTGTATCTTGTCTTTGTTATTCTCGAATTCATCTTTAAAGCCCTTATCATCGGAGAAACGGCTTTCTTGAGCTGATACTCGTTGTAGGAGATGACTCAAATTGGTGAATTCCTGCTCGCCGAATTTTTCTTTTAATGGGGGTATCAACCCCTAGAAAGCTAAATCGGCCAACTGATTATCAGGCAGGGTAACACTAAAACACCTATTTCTCACTTCCCTGAATCTCTTAACATAATCGTTTACTGATTCCCCGGTCTTCTATTGGACAGAACTTAGATCTGAAATCCGGAGTTCCAGACTGCCGGAGAAAAAGTATTCATGGAATCGACTTTCCAAATCGTTCCAAAAATGAACTGAATTTGGAGGTAAACTAGTAAACCAAGTGAAAGCAGCTCCCGATAAAGACAAGGGGAATAATCTAATTTTCAGCCAGTCGGACTGAGCTGCCTCGCCACACTGAGCGATAAAGTGTCCGACGTGCTCTAAGGTCGTGACCGAATCATCCCCAGAAAATTTGGCAAAATCAAGAACTTTAAAATTATGTGGATATTGCATGCGATCTATGTAATCCGGATACGGCTTTCTATAGCCGATGACTCTACCCTTTGGTTGTAAGCCGAATTGATCTCTCAACACGGCAGAAATCTGATCAGCCCAATTAATGTTGTTAGCCGACAAGGTATCGGGCTCGCCAATGATCATGACTAGTATTCCGCCCCGAGTGCAAACTGTAAGGACCCGAATCCATCGATTCGAACCCACCGTGGTTTACTTGCACTATTCCCGTGATCAACGCTAGTGCACACACTTTAACATTGGTACATATCACATCATACACAACGATAATAGAATAATAGTTCATTTATTGATATAACTAAATGTATGATCTTATGACCAACTTACATTATTAAACCACGCAGGCAAGACCGAGAATATAAACTAATTATTAAGCAATGGAAAGTAGAAACGTAAATAGCTCATCAGTTCACCACAGCAACCGACAAGGCTCGGACCCTAATGACTCGTGTCTTCTTGGACTTCATCTTCCAACACAGTGTTGATTCTTCAATATTGATTATTGTTGTTTGGCAAGGGTGAGTACTTAAAGCACTCAACAAGTTGTGCACGTGAATGCAATTCTATTTATCTACATGTAAGGCTTATTCCAAAGGGTAGGCTATCATGGCTATTTTGCAATAAGCAGCATTTACGAACAAATACAGTAAATAGATTGTAAAGATGTAAAACAAATAACGATAATAAATAAATTCAGTATTTCTCAAGTAAACCAAGTTTCCAATCCTAAATCAAGTTCCAATCTTCCATATGGCAATCCTGCCATCCCAACCAAGTTGTCCAATTAATTAAGCTAACCCTTAACTGTAATTCCCGAGCATTGCTCAATACCGCGAGCACGGCTATCCGAATAGTTTCACACTCTGCAGAGGTTATGCACTTTACCCACGTGATACAACCAAACACCACAAAGGCGAGAGATTATAACAAAGCCTTTACAATGCTCTATCTTAACCCGATACTACCCGCTAAGGTTTCAACACTGGCGGGTCTGTAAACCACATCCAGGGCCCCCCTCTTGCGCCATGTGAATTACACCCTGACCCGGGAACTCACACCGACCACGATAGTATCAAAATTAAGACTTTGCAAATTACTCGCCTAGGTGGCCCATACCGGATATGTGGTTGCATGATTGACTCAGTCAAAGGCTTGCAAGGTTAAGTCCTTAGTGTGATCAAGGCAAGACTTCCACATACCATCTCGCCCATCGGGCCACCTTGGCCTCCTCGCCCTTGCCACTTGCCCCAATCTAAGTTATCATCACCCGCTTGATTACCAAGCACCACGTGCCATCAACAATTCAACATCGTTCGCGTGACATGACTCGCCACAACAACTCAATCTCATCGTGTGATCCCACATGACACACAAGTTCATAATATTGTTCCATATTCCATTAATCAAGATTAATTATCAATGATTCTGACACATGTGATGACGTGGCATGACTAAGCAATCTACAACGGTCTAAACCTCCAATGTTGATCATAATTATTAATCAACTATATCAAACCAATCTAGGGTGACAATGGATCATGGCATACAATGACAAGGTAGGGTATAGATCAATCTGGTATTTTAGCTAAGCCCAAACTAATTTGAAACAGTTGTATATTTGAAATATATGCAATAGCGTAAATCAAACATAGCAATTTTATAAACATGGGTTCAACATGATCAAAGCACAACTTGCCTTGGAATAGGTTCTGATCTTGATCTGAAGCTTGCTCTTGGGTTGCTTGATCTTCCTCCGAGCGTCGCACAATTCAACGCTCACGCTGCATCAAGAAGAAAAGCAAATAAATACCAAAACAGAGAGCAATTGAACTCCAAAATCAAATAAAATTCACCATTAAATAGATCTCAATTTTACAAATTTTTAGAAACTGGAATCACTCAAATCCGAAGTTACGATGCAAAAGATATAGCCTTTTGAAGTTTGAAATAAATATCAAATCGTAAAATCGTAAATTCGAAATTAACAGATTTGTTTTTATTCAAAACTGATTTATGACGCCGCGTGACATCAGCATGACGCAGCGTATGACCGAACCAATCGAAGCCGACGCGTGTCCCGTCCATGGATCGAGTCCACTGCGGCTCCGACCACGTGAACCCGGCACGACGCCGCCTCTGCGCTGACACGCTGCACGATCGATTGGGCGACGCATGGTTCGACCAACCGCGAAACATGATCGGATGGCTAGCGATCTCGCACGCCGCAAGCAATGCATCAACCAACCGATCTAGATCGGAAGGTCCGCAACGCCCCACTCACGGCACGCGCACGATCTCACCTCTCCGCTATGGATCGGACGGCCGATAGCTTCGGCGCTGATGGCGTCGCGGCGAAGAAGACACCGGAGTTGAGACGACGACGGCGCGCGGCAAATAAACAATGATCCCACGGCGATGTTTCTTTGCGGTGCACACGTATCTCGGCACGACGGATCTCGGCCCGGCCCTTAGGTCGACGAAGGCGTGAGTCGGCGCGCTTTGCCAAAAACCGCGGCGTGAAGGTGTACTCGGTGAGGTCGAGCGATCGCATGGAGCTCCTCGAGCGCCGCGCGGCAGATGAAATATGCGGAAGCTCACGAGGAACCTTGGGGCTTACCCCGCCTTAAATAGCCTCGGCGTCCGAGCCCTACACGGCGAAGAAGTTCGGCGTCGCTTCGACGGCGAACTCCGAGTCCGAACCGAGACGACGACGCCTCGGCCAGACGCGCGTCGCGAATCCCCGGCCACGATCCGAACTCCTACGCTACGCAATCAACCAAGAAATGCGATCGGACGGTGCGGAATTAGGGTTTGCTACGAGCGGCCGACCGGGCCGCTGGCTTGCTCGGGCCCGCACGGTTGTGGGCCGCCCGACACTTTCTTCCGTTGGCTTTTAAAGGATTTTACATTTAAAATAATTACAGAAATTCATTTAATTTGTTTTAGGCAATAAAGTAATCAGGAAAAATCCAAAAAAAATCTCAAAAATACTGTGAGACATTCTGGACTCAAATAAAATATTTTTACCAAAACTTTATTTTAACTTTGCACAGATTTAAATACTTTTGGATAAAAAGCAATAAACTTGAAATAAGATTTAATTCAAATAAATCCAGAAAAATCTAAATAAATTCCAGAAAATCATAAATGCACATTTAAGCAATAAAATAATATTTGGCAGATTTTGGGATGTTACAAACCTCCCCTTAATGTAATCTCGACCGAGATTGAGGCTAACTATAGAATAGGTTCGAATTCGACTTCAACTCTTCTTCACGCTCCCAAGTGGCTTCACTTTCCAATGATTGCTCCATCGAACTCGCAAAGCGGATAGACTTGTTTCTCGGTCTTGCGCCCATAACATCCAAAATTCGATCGTTGCTCTTTATAAGTCAAATCTTCTTGCAGCTCTATTGCATCCAACGGGTTTGCTCTGTGGGCACTCGAGACATTTTTTAGTCGCGACACATGGAATACATCATGCACTCGCCAAGGATCGAGGCAACTCTAATCGATAAGCTACCTCTCCTCGACTCGGTAATCTTGAACGGCCAACATATCTTGGTGCAAGCTTCCCTTTAACGTGAAATCTTTTAACGCCCTTAAGAGGGGTAACCCTGAGATACACATGATCTTCTGGTTCAAAACTCAAATCTCGACGACGATTATCTGCGTAGCTTTTCTGTCTTGACTGTGCTATCTTCAACCTCTCTCTGATCATTGCGACTTGACTTTCGGCTTCCTCGAGAATGTCTGGCCCAAACACCAACGCTCTCCCGCTTTCATTCCAATTCAACGGGTACGACAAGCACGCCCATACAACGCCTCGAATGGTGACATCTAGGCTAGCTTGATAACTATTATTATAATCAATTCTCGTATGGCAAACACTTATCCCAAGAGGTAGCATAAGCTAAAGCACAAGCTCTCAACATATCCTCTAAAATCGATTTACTCTTTCTGGTCGACCATCATGCGGGTGATATGTCAGATTGAAATTCAAACGGGTTCCCATTGCTTCGCAACTTATTCCAAAATCTCGAGGTAAATTGGGTACCTCTTCGACACAATCTTCTTTGGCACTCCATGCAAGCATACAATCCTTGACATGTACAGCTCGCCAAACGATCTCCGTAAGTGGTCTTTCTTTCGATGAAATGAGCGACCTTGGTTAAACGACCCACAATAACCCAAATGGAATCGTAACCTTTACGAGTCTTAGGTAGACCGTGATAAAATCCATTCGATTTCTTCCACTTCCATTCCGAATTTTAACGGTACTGCAATGCCAGTGGGTCTTTGGTGCATGGCTTTTACCCTTTGACATACGTCACATAAAGCAACATGTTCACTACTTCACGCTTCATATTTGGCCACCGAATCTCTCTTTCAAATCTTGGTACATTTTAGCACTTCTGGATGAATTGAGTACTTTGAATCATGCGCTTCTCAAGAATCAATTGTTTTAATTCCTTTTATCCAAGACACAAATTCGCCTTTGAAGAACATAGTTCCTTGTTCGTCCAGAGTGAAATCTATGGCTAGGCCTTCTTCCTTTTTAGCCTTGATTTTTGAAATTTTATCGTCATCTTGTTGACCTTCTCTAATCTGATCCTCTAGTGTTGGCTTCACTTCTAGCGCAGCTATCATTCCTTGCGGAACGACTTCCAATCTTAGCTTCTGAAATTCCTTGCATAATTCCGGTTGATCCTCCATTGACAATGCATTTGCGCTATGGCTTTTTCGACTCAGGGCATCTGCCACCACATTGGCTTTTCCAGGATGATAATGGATTCCCACATTATAATCCTTAATTAGCTCAAGCCATCTTCGTTGTCTCATATTCAGGTCAGATTGAGTGAATATGTATTTCAGACTCTTATGGTCCGTATATATCTCACATCTATTTCCTATGAGATAATGACGCCATATCTTTAAAGCATGCACTACGGCAGCTAACTCCAAATCATGCGTTGGGTAATTCACTTCATGCGGTCTTACTGTCTTGACGCATAGGCAACGACTTTGCCTTCTTGCATTAACACGCATCCCAAACCTTGCTTCAAGCATCACAAGAAATGTCAAATCCATTCGCACATCCGCAACACTAATACGGGCCGTTGTTAAACGCTTTAATTCCATGAAACTTTTCTCGCACTCTGCGCCCATGCAAACTTCTTCTTTTCTTTAACAATCGCGTAAGGGTTTAGCAATTGTCGAGAATCCTTCATGAACCGACGGTAATATCCCGCCATTCCTAAAAACTACGAACTGGAGTAATGGACTTCGGTGGCTCCCAATGCAACATGCGTCCACTTTGCCGGGATCAATCACGACTCTTTGGTAGTCATTACATGACCGAGAAATTCAACTTTCTCCTTCCAAAATTCACACTTGCTAAACTTAGCATATAGTTGATGCTCGCACTGCCTAAAACCATTCTCGATGTTCGCATGCTCTTCCTCCTGTCTTCGAGTAAACCAAGATATCGCTCTATGAAGACTACAACAAACTTGTCCAAGTAATCCATGAAGACTTTATTCATCATGTTCATGAAATATGTGGGGCATTAGTCAATCCAATGACATGATCGTGAACTCGTAATGTCCATATCGCGTAGAAAACGCAGTCTTAGGCACATCCTCTCGCTCGGATTTTCAATCGATGGTATCCTCGAACGAAGATCTATTTTGGAGAAAACTCCAGCTCCTCTTAATCGATCAAATAAATCGTCGATCCGGGCAACGGATACTTATTCTTGATCGTTACTTCATTAAGTGCACGATAATCAATGCACATTCTAAGACTTCCATCCTTCTTGCGAACGAACAAACCGGGCTCCCCACGCGATGAACTTGGTCTAATGAAACCTTTCTCTTGCGCCTCAATCGCTTCTTCATTTCTACTAACTCGCTTGTAGGCATCCGATATGGTCTTTTTGATATCGGTCGCATCGGGTGCTAACTCGATGACAAACTCGATATCACGATCCGTGGCAATCTGGCAAATCTTCCGAAATACATCCGGTATTCTCGCTCATCGCACATCTTCCATGTCGATGGCTTTCACGCCATTGACCATTAACGCCCATCTCGAATCATGGTCGCTTGAAACTCCACTTTCTTGCCACTAGGGCCTTTCAAAGTTACAATCCTTCGCCACAATCTAAAATGACCTTATGCTTGGACAAACAATCCATTCCAAGGATGACGTCTAGGATTGCGCATCTATCAAGATAAGATTCGCAGAAATTCTATCCCATCCATAAGCAACTTAGCTCCCAAACACCCAAGGCTAGATCTAAGCTCGGATCCCGGGCTTGGACTAAGAGCACACACTTAAGATTCACCACTTTAAATCCATTCTTGGTTGCAAAACTTTGAGAAACAAGCGAATGCGAAGCTCCGAATCAAACAAAATCAGAAAGTGTGCTTCGAGTTGACCAGAACTTACCCGGACGACGCGTCCGTAGCTTCACGAGCTCCATCGGCGGTGATGTGGTTGATTCTTCCACGCACCGCTGATCGCGGCGTTGTTCGCTTGGCTTGGTGCACGATTTCCTCCCGATGTTGGTGCTTTAGCGGTGTTGTTCCTGGTTGAAACGAATCGGCGTGATGCCTCCTTCGTGGACACCTATTAGAGAAGTGCCTGTTCATTGCATGTGTAGCATCTCTTCACCGCAGATCGATTTCCTCTGGTGCATTGTTGCCTTTGCGCTGGGTCCGAAATTCGATTAGCGTGGCGAGGTGCGAGGGTTGATGTCCTGTTCACACCGGTGGTTGGAATCTAGCAAATTGCCGTGGTGACATCCTCAAACGTAGATGGTTTGGGCGCCCACCGATTGTTCATCAAGCGCTTACGGTTTTCACTCTAGCTCTTTGCGCTTATCCTCTAGGATCAAAGCCTTATTTACCGACTCCAAAAATGCAGGAAATTGTGGGTAATCAGCCCCACCTGTAGTCCCGAGTTCATCCTTCATGAAACGAGGTGTCGGCTTTATCCGCCGCTACGCCTTCAGGGCATAGCGAGCTAATCGAGTAAATTTGTTCAAGTATTCGCCACCGGCCGGCCTCCTTGCTTCAAAGCTCAACTCCTCCTTCTTAAGATCCATCATTCCCTCCGGGACATGATATCTTGCGAAAGCATTAGTGAACTCCTCCTGTGTTATCTCTTGCGGGGCTCCATGAGCGACAAGAGTTCTCCCACCACTCTGCGGCGGTCCTTCCAGCTTGATGAGAGGCGTAAAGCACCTTCTCATTTCCTTCACACTGTGTGATGTGCGCTTTTTCTCAATTGTCCTAAGCCGGTCATCGGCTTCCAAAGGATTCACATTTCCAAAAAGTTGGTGGCCTAGTCCTCATAAAACTGGATAGCTTTGACATAGGTCGAGGTCCACCATGATTGTTCCGAGTTGCGGGATTGTTGTGGTTTATCGCCAGATTGGTCATCTCACGATCTGCCGCATCATTGTCCGCATCGGTTGAGTCTCAGGTCTTTGCAAGGAATGCTCCTGCATTCTGCATGTCTACTGTCGGTGGTTGAGGGCTGCTCCATCATTGGGGTTGTCATTCGACGCATCCACTTCAAGCACCGTTGTTTCTCGAGTATTCACCATCCGATAATTGCCTCTTAGGTTAGGAAAGGTAGATATAGCATAGATGAGAAGTAAGAATTTCTAAAGCGGGAGATATGTTATACCCAAATGAACATTCTTTATTTAACTTGGTATGGTGCTTATTTAAGCCTACAAGCTTTGCAACACATAACGCACACTCAAGATTACAAAGAAGCAAACTAAACACGAAACCTTAACGTCAACTAAAAAGGTAAAGACTAACTTAAAGACGCGACCATACTCGAGTCTCAACACGCCTCAAGGTCGACACTCACTCATCCACCACCTGGTGAGGCCGATCCGCGCATACACCGCGGTGGGTGGCATCGAGCAAACCTATCCTCGATGACCTACTACTAGATCCTCTGCAACAACGGGTCCGCACTCCTCTGGCTCCCACTCTCGCTCCTCCTCGGATCCTCCTCGACTCCTCGGTGGCTCGAACTCCCCGAGTCACGCGCTCCACTCGTCCTCAATCGCCTCCGTGGCCTCTCCCACTCGGTGATCATCCCGATGGTCAAGCACGGTCACCTCGAGCTCTCCGCTCGCCACTCAGTGCCTCGCATACGCCTCCGCCCCCGGTAGTATCTCTCATGTGATCCTCCCGGCAAGGGCGAACTCGCAAGGTGCGTCGCGAGAGCACACTCGCTTCCCTCGATCCTTCGCCTTTGGCATGCTTGAACGTCGCGGGTGAAGGCGAACACCGAGTCGTGAAGCTCGCCGCCAGTAGTCGCGGCAGACGCGGCGAAGAGCAAGTCGAGCGACCTCCCGAATTGCAACCTCGTGCAGAATCTTCCGCGGAGATGTTGATTGGCTCGCTAGCTTCCTCGTTCTCCCGAGTAGATGATCAACTTGCAAATAAATCCTCGGTGTACACCATTCACCGACCACCGCCTCCTCGGTAAGCGGACGGTAGAAGCCTCAAGCGTCTGAAGTACTCTCCACGACTCCATGGCGTAGCCGCCACCGCTCCTCAAAGGTCGAACGATCGGCATCCGCTTCACAAGAACTTGGAATAAGTTCTCCACCCAAACGGCAAGTAAAACGGGTAAATTTAGCAAAGCGAGAAGTAGAGAATGAGATGAGTCGAGAGGGTTTTATTAGTCAAGTTTAGATTTTCTTTTAGAAAATAATTTTGGACACACTCAAGACACCTCCAAACTATCTAGGCCAAGACCTACGGTCAAGATGCTCGATACCACCTCTGTGAAGGACCCGAATCCATCGATTCAACCCACCGTGTTTATCGCACTATTCCTAGGATCAACGCTAGTGCACACAGCTTAACATTGGTACATATCACATCATACACAACGATAATAGAATAATAGTTCATTTATTGATATAACTAAATGTATGATCTTATGACCAACTTACATTATTAAGCCACGCAGGGCAAGACTGAGAATATAAACTAATTATTAAGCAGCGGAAAGTAGAAACGTAAATAGCTCATCAGTTCACCACAGGCAACCGACAAGGCTCGGACCCTAATGACTCGTGTCTTCTTGGACTTCATCTTCCAACACAGGTGTTGATTCTTCAACTGTTGATTATTGTTGTTTGGCAAGGGTGAGTACTTAAAGCACTCAACAAGTTGTGCACAGAATGCAATTCTATTTATCTACATGTAAGGCTTATTCCAAAGGGTAGGCTATCATGGCTATTTTGCAATAAGCAGCATTTACGAACAAATACAGTAAATAGATTGTAAAGATGTAAAACAAATAACGATAATAAATAAATTCAGTATTTCTCAAGTAAACCAAGTTTCCAATCCTAAATCAAGTTCCAATCTTCCATATGGCAATCCTGCCATCCCAACCAAGTTGTCCAATTAATTAAGCTAACCCTTAATCAGAATTCCGAGCATTGCTCAATACCATGAGCACGGCTATCCGAATAGTTTCACACTCTGCAGAGGTTATGCACTTTACCCACGTGATACAACCAAACACCACAAAGGCGAGAGATTATAACAAAGCCTTTACAATGCTCTATCTTAACCCGATACTACCCGCTAAGGTTTCAACATCAATGGTCTGTAAACCACATCCAGGGCCCCCCTCTTGCGCCATGTGAATTACACCCTGACCCGGGAACTCACACCGACCACGATAGTATCAACATTAAGACTTTGCAAATTACTCAGCTAGGCTGGCCCATACCAGACATGTGGTTGCATGATTGACTCAGGTCAAAGGCTTGCAAGGTTAAGTCCTTAGTGTGATCAAGGCAAGACTTCCACATACCATCTGCCCATCGGGCCCACCTTGGCCTCCTCGCCCCTTGCCACTTGCCCCAATCTAAGTTATCATCACCCAGTTGATTACCAAGCACCACGTGCCATCAACAATTCAACATCGCTATGACATGACTCGCCACAACAACTCAATCTCATCGTGTGATCCCACATGACACACAAGTTCATAATATTGTTCCATATTCCATTAATCAAGATTAATTATCAATGATTCTGACACATGTGATGACGTGGCATGACTAAGCAATCTACAACGGTCTAAACCTCCAATGTTGATCATAATTATTAATCAACTATATCAAACCAATCTAGGGTGACAATGGATCATGGCATACAATGACAAGGTAGGGTATAGATCAATCTGTATTTTAGCTAAGCCCAAACTAATTTGAAACAGCTTGTATATTTGAAATATATGCAATAGCGTAAATCAAACATAGCAATTTTATAAACATGGGTTCAACATGATCAAAGCACAACTTGCCTTGGAATAGGTTCTGATCTTGATCTGAAGCTTGCTCTTGGTTGCTTGATCTTCCTCCAAGCGTCGCACAATTCAACGCCTCGCGCATCAAGAAGAAAAGCAAATAAATACCAAAACAGAGAGCAATTGAACTCCAAAAATCAAATAAAATTCACCATTAAATAGATCTCAATTTTACAAATTTTTAGAAACTGGAATCACTCAAATCCGAGTTACGATGCAAAAGATATAGCCTTTTGAAGTTTGAAATAAATACTGAAATCAGAAAATCAGAAATTCGAAATTAACAGATTTGTTTTTATTCTGAAAAACTGATTTATGACGTCAGCGTGACATCAGCATGACGCAGCGCTGGACCGAACCAATCAGAAGCCGACGCGTGTCCCGGTCCATGGACTGAGTCCACGCCGTGGCTCGGACCACCAGTGAACCCGTGCACGACGCCGGCCTCTGCGCTGACACGCGGCACGATCGATTGGGCCTTACGCATGGTTCGATCCGAACGCGTAAACATGATCGGATGGCTAGCGATCTCGCACGACGCAGGCGCATCAACCAACCGATCTAGATCTGAAGGTCCGCAACGCCCCCACTCACGGCACACGCGGCACGATCTCACCTCTCCGCTATGGATCGGACGGTCGATAGCTTCGGCGCTGATGGCGATGCGCGCGGCGAAGAAGACACCGAGTTGGAGACGACGACGGCGCTGCAGCCAAAAACAGCCAGTCCCACGGCGATGTTTCTTTGCGGTGCACGCGTCTCGGCACGGGATCTCGCTCGGTCCTTAGGTCGACGGCAACAGCCTGGCGCGCTTTTGCCAAAAAAACCGCGCGGCGTGAAGGTGTACTCGGAGGTCGAGCGATCGCACGGAGCTCCTCGGCGTCGGCGCGATGATGAAATATGCGAAGCTCACGAGGAACCTTGGGGCTTACCCGCCCTTAAATAGCCTCGGCGTCCGAGCCCTACGGCGAAGAAGTTCGTCGTTCGTTACGACGGCGAACTCCGAAGTCGAACCGAGACGACGACGTCTCGCCGAGACGCTGTCGCGAATCCCCGGCCACGATCCAACTCCTACGCGCGCAATCTGAACCAAGAAATGCGATCGGACGGTGCGGAATTAGGGTTTGCTACGAATGGCCGACCGGCCGCGCGGCTTGCTCGGGCCGCACAGCTTGTGGCCGCCCGACATCTGCTCAGTTGGCTTTTAAAGGATTTTACATTTAAAATAATTACGTAAATTCATTTAATTTGTTTTAGGCAATAAAGTAATCGGGAAAAATCCAAAAAATCTCAAAAATACTGTGAGACATTCTCGACTCAAATAAAATATTTTACCAAAACTTTATTTTAACTTTGCATGCATTTAAATACTTTTGGATAAAAAGCAATAAACTTGAAATAAGATTTAATTCAAATAAATCCGTAAAAATCTAAATAAATTCCAAAAATCATAAATGCACATTTAAGCAATAAAATAATATTTGGCATTTTTGGGATGTTACAAAA